>CM041298.1:115303976-116503976 GCA_023052935.1 Piezodorus guildinii
AATTTGCACTACACCTTTCCAAGGTATTCACTCCTCATTCTGATCTCAATCCAACCCATACCGCAATAGTTGAAGAGTTCCTTACGTCACCGATACCAATTTCCTTACCACCTAAAGCATCAATCCCTCAGAGGTCAAATATCTTCTTCAAAAGCTTCCTCTCCGTAAATCCCCTGGATACGATCTCCTTACTCCTCAAATCCTAAGACAACTTCCACCTAAAGCCATTACATTCCTTACATATATCTATAACTGTATCCTACGCACTACCTATTTCCCTCTGTTGTGGAAACACTCGACTATCATCCTTTTCATAAAACCAGGCAAACCATCCAACTGTACGTCATCCTACAGACCTATTAGCCTTCTTCCGATCCTCTCCAAAATCTTCGAAAAACTCCTATTAAAACGAATCCTAGCCAAATTTCACAATTTTCCTTCACACCAGTTTGGATTCCGTCCTCAACATTCCACGGTTCAGCAAGGACTCCGAGTTGTAGACCACATTTCCTCCGCTCTTGAGTGCAAGGAGTATTGTTCGGGTGCCTTTCTGTACATAGCTCAAGCTTTTGACCGGGTGTGGCAACCGGGACTGCTCTTTAAGCTCAAAACCCATTTACCTCAATCCTTATACCTAATCTTCCGATCCTATTTATCCAACCGCTCCTTCCGAGTTCGCTGTGGTTCCGAATTTTCCGAACAATATACTGTTGAGGCCGGTGTTCCTCAAGGCAGCGTCTTAGGACCCGTCCTCTACATCCTCTTCACCGCCGATATCCCTACCGATCCCAATACCTTTCTGGCAACATTTGCTGATGACACAGCCATTTTATCATCCAATTCCGATCCTGAAGCAGCATCGCTAAATCTCCAAAAGCACCTTTCCCTTGTCGAAGACTGGTGCAATGCTTGGCGCATTAAGGTGAACGAAAGCAAATGCACTCACGTCACATTCGCCCTTCGACGCAAATCCTGTCCAACGGTTAATTTCAATTCCATACCGCTTCCTTCCTCAGACACAGTCCGGTATCTCGGCTTTTTACTAGACAAAAGACTGACGTGGAACCCACATACAAGACTAAAAAGAAAGAAACTCAACCGCAGATTCGGCCAGTTATACAGACTACTGAACAGAAAATCATATCTTACAGTTGACAACAAATCACTAATATACAAGACAGTACTGAAACCTATATGGACCTACGGACTTGAACTGTGGGGAACAGCTAAACATTCTAACATCAAACGCATCCAATCCTTCCAATCCAAAGTCCTCCGAACAATAGTTAATGCTCCTTATTACGTTACCAACTGTACCCTATACCATGACCTTAATATTCCGTTTGTTTTAGACCTGGTACCATCCAAATTTTCCAAATTTCATCAGAACCTTAGTCATCATCCTAACCCTCTAGCACAATCCCTATCCAGCACCACCCATCCCTACAATCCTCCTCGAAGATTGAAACGGCAGTGGCCACGAGACCTATTGTAAACATTTTAACTGGAGTTCTGACAATGGTCAGATCCTCCACTCATGTACGGTATGTTTGTGGCTACAGCGCCCTAACTCAGCCTCCACTGGCTCAGACCAGTGATGCGGCTGAGATAGAGGCGCTGGGATCTCTTGGATTCCGCTTTTTTCTCCACAAGTGGAGGGAAAAGCGCTTGCTGGGGTCCCTTTAGCAATTGTATATATTGTAAATATTTATGATTGTGTGTAAGATGTTTATTTATTTGCCAACTTTTTATTTATCTCAATAATAGGTTTTTGTTTCGATTTGTTTTGTTTTTTATTTATTATTATTATTTTATTGTATATATATGAATTTATTTATGTTCTATTTTATGTAATTTGACCATTATTATTATTTTCTGTATATATAGAATGAATGTGGTCTCTTATCAATATTATTATTGTTCATTTTGTAACAAATTGTAATATATCTCAATAAAAAAAAAAAAAAAATTTATAAAAGTGAAAAATGAAAAGAAAAAAAAAATTGAAATTTTAAACATAAACACGCTCTCATAAAATAACTCAGTTATTTTTGACGACAGAGAAAAGTATGTAGAGAGTTTTGGAATAAGTAAAGCGCGATAAACAAAAAAAAAAAAAAAACAACAAAACAAACGAAAAATGAAAAAAATTGAAATATCACTCATGTATACGCTTGTAACTACGTTATTTTCGGAGATAGAGAAAAAAAATCATTATTGTTTTTTAACCAATGAGAGCTTTCGTTTCAAGAATCCGAACAACGAATAAAACGAAGAATCCGTCTCTCCT
This sequence comes from Piezodorus guildinii, assembly GCA_023052935.1. Taxonomy (NCBI): domain Eukaryota; kingdom Metazoa; phylum Arthropoda; class Insecta; order Hemiptera; family Pentatomidae; genus Piezodorus; species Piezodorus guildinii. The sequence continues at coordinate 115,306,267 of CM041298.1, forward strand.
AATAAATAAATTCAAATTTTTTCTTTGTTTTTAGTGCCATTTGATAGAGAATTAATTAATCATTGAAATTGGTTAACAGCCAGCTTAGATATTGCGTTTTTGAAATCAGTGGTAGTGTTATGATATGATGCTTTGAATTAGTGCTTTTAATATTACTTAATTGCCTATCAACAGCCATATAAACAGTTGTACCCTAATATTGTTATTTAGAAATAATAAACCATTGTGTAATAATTTGCAGCGTTTTTTCTGTTTTTGAACATAAAAACAGTAATAGAGATGTATAACATGTCGTTAAAAAGCTAAAGATTTAAAAAAAATATATATATATACTCATATCATATACTCAAAATTGTATTGGGTTGTTTCACATGAAATGTCCGTTTTTATAGTTTCTGAAATACATAAAGGATTTTGCAGGTCTCTGTTGTTTTCTTCCGAATGTTTACATATTTCAAGTAAACAGTTATTAATCCTCTACCTTTGTATTATAAACATTATATTCCCAATCAATTACCCACTTTTTAGTATACCTCTAAATATATTTTTTGTATTTCATTTATTTATTTAAAGAAATTTACAACTGTATTAAATAAATACAACAAGTAAATAGGCTTTATATATGATTAGTACACATGGTAGTCCTGAGAAGAAACTACCCATTGGTAGCACTCCAATGTCTTATGGTAGGAGGTCTCTTGGCCATCTTCTTTTAAGGCGCCTCGGTGGGTTGTCGGGAATAGATATGGAGGAGAGGTCACGGACAAGCGGGTTTGAGTGGGCAGGGAGTTTGGGATGAAAAGGAGTATATCTGTAACGGGCCAAGTCTTCTACTAATGGGATATTTAGGTTATTAGTAACTCATTATTTTATTAGTAACAAAATAAGGAGCATTGAGGATTTTACGAAGGATTTTGGATTGCAAGGATTGGATGCGAGAGGAATTCGATGGTTTAGTAGACCCCCATAGCTCAATGCCATAGGTCCAAATAGGCCTGATAATTGTGATATAAATGAGTTTTTTGTAGTAAGTAGGAAGTTTTGAGCGTTTGTCAAGTAATTGTTGTAGTAATCTGTATCTACGAGCAGTTTCCTGTCGTTTCAGTCTAATATAAGGATTCCATGTTAGGCGTTTGTCGAGGTGGAGTCCTAAGTACCGAATCTGTTCAACAGGAGAAAGTAGGATATTGTTAAAGGATACGGTGGGGCAGGAGACATAGGCTTACGACGTAGAGTGAAGGTGATTTGATGGGATTTATTAGGATTTATTTTGATTCCCCAGTTTTGACACCATTCTTCAATGGCTGATAACCTTTAAATATGAACATGGAAACACGCTATTTTCGAGTAATATTTTTGTACAAGTTTAAACTCGGTCATTCAGCAGCTGAGGCTGCTAGAAATATTTGCAAGGCGTTTAGAGAAGGGAGTGTTAATGAACGGACCATTCGCCGCTGGTTTGCTTAATTTTCAGCTGGGGATACCGACTTGGAAAACTTTCCCCGAGGAAGACCTCCGTTCGTAATAGACAACGATGTCCGCAAAGATACAATAGAAGGAAATTCCTACCAAACAGTTAAAGGACTCTCAGCACAACTAAATGCAAGTGCATCTACCGTTTCTAGACATTTAAAGTGTATTGGGAGAGTAAAAAAGCTCGATACATGGGTACCTCATGATCTCACTGAGCGGCAGGCAGCAAGACCCCATGTTTCAAAACATACCGTGGAAAAATTGAAAGATCTGGGCCACGAAGTTCTTCCGCACCCACCATATTCTCCTGACTTGTCTCCAACAGATTACCACCTGTTCAGGAATTTAGACAACTTCTTCAATGGAAAACTTTTTGAAAATGATGATCAAGTGAAAACTGCGTTTTCAGATTTCGTTTCACTTCAAAGCTCAGAGTTTATCAGTTCGGGGATAACAAAAGTTGGTGTCACGTTGCGAAAAATGTGTAGAAAAAGAAGGTAAATACTTCGAATAAAATTATCTTGATTTCATATGGTATTTTTAATAAAAATCCTTTACCTTGAAAATGGACATTTCATGTGACATAATCCAATAGATGTTAAAGGATAATGAATGCAATTAATTCTTTAACAATTTATTTTTATCTCTAAATAAATTTTAAAAATTCTTAAATTGATTACAACGAAGGTGTGGTAATTGAAACCAGATTCCTTAGATGAAATAGTATGGCGTATTTTGTTAACACTAAATGAAGGGCGTATGGAGGATCTTCGATAGGATGAAGGCTATGCCCTACCTACGCCTATGTAATAACTATTAACATTACTCTGTATACGTATTAGAGTTAATGGAATACCTTTTTATTTTTGTCTCTAACAACATCTCCAAAACAATGTTTCGACGCAGAAGGTAACCAAGAACTATGATTTATCTGTATCCCCTTGAGCTTAGATTCCTGTTACACAATTATAACTAGTTATTTAATAAGATCCACTTTCAGTTTGCAACGTTCCTGGCTAAACTAACTTAACCAAAACTTCATTTAAGTCCATTTCTGGAGGTAGCTACTGGCTTTGGCAGGGGGTTTCCCCAGCGGAACCGAAGTTGAGGATCTAATGATAATGAAGTTTGATGGGTTTTGCAGGAAGTCAACAAATTAGGGGATAAGACGAAGAGGGGCCTATTCATTAGTGGAGTATGCTCGCCCAGTGATGAATGTGTAAATTCTAATTGGCAAGTTGACGCAATATGTCCTAAGGTGTTCTGCAGGATATTTGTTGAAAACACGTCCAAAACAAGGAATGCCCTGGTTTACTTCGTAATACTTCAAATAGATTATAAAACCACATGAATGGTGTCACCTGTGGTGTAGTGGCTAGTATAACAATATTCTATACACAATGTCGCATGATCAAACTTACAGGTGGCCCTAAAATTCATCGATATATCGTGCTACGGAGGGGATGGGTATAATAAAGTGGTCCCTAGCCTATACAATGCCGATACTTCCGATACTTATAATTAAGATCTCTATCCTAATTAGACCTGGATAGGCTAAATTTAAGACTCTCACTGTAGAATCGTCCGATTAACCACGGTAGCATAAAGTGACATAAACAAAAAATAAAGTTACAAACAGCATGAATAAAATCTGGTGAAACAACCCTAAGATGTTGGCCGATTAACGAAATATTCACCTTCTATGCCCAAAGTCACGTCACCTGACAGATGGCTTCAGGACTATTTAATGGGAGAAAAAAATTCTTATTTTTGTCATCCTTCAGAAAGCACGTAAAAAGGTGGTTCCCGAGCCAGTACGATATCACATATTCGTTAAACATTAAAACATTAAACTGCAGCATCGTTGGATTAGCCACAGTAACATTAAGAGACTGGGAGCGTCGCGGTCTAGTTGATAGTCTACTGCTCTATGAGTCCTAGGTTCGAATCCCACCAATGACGGAATATTTTTTATTCTGTTAATTTAGCGGGGGGTAGGGAGGGGAAGAGGGATATTGAGACCCAATTAGGGCAGACCCAGCCTCTTCAAAGTGAGTATCCAAATTTGGAGAAAAAAAAACCTGGCGGCTGAATGTGATCAAGGCTTAATCACTTCATAGCATGGCCGTTGCTCTAGAAACAGTGCGAATGTCTTTATGTACTCACCCCAAGACTCTTCATGGGTTGTAGAGATACAGGTCTTCTGTTAGTCAAGTGACTAACCTTGTGAATAATTTTCCCTTTATAGTACGTAACACAGTTAGCAACATTTTCATTTTAGCAACAATTCATTTGGCATTGTACACGCACAAATGTTACATTTTCCCAACATTGTTTTAGCACAGTAACCTCAACATGAAAAGAGTAAGCTAAAGCTTGATTTAAACTGTAATTTACACTTTACATAATAACTGGTAACACTATCCATAATTTCTCCCATCGGGCTTCGTGAGGAGGAGGTGGACACAGATAAAATTGATTTTTTAGAGGTTTTTCTTAAATCTCTCCAAAAATATTATGTTTATCGCGAACATTCCAAGAAATAAAGTTAAAGAAATTTAAAAGTTATATAATACACCAATATATAAAAATCTCATGTCTAGGTGTTTGTGGTAGTACTCTTCCGAAAGGTGTTCCCAATACAATATTTTTTTTTTTTATTTTGTCTAAAAAAATCCCTAGAACCTCCAAAGTTCATCCTCATTACCTCACCCTCGCATCTTTAATCACGATTTTAGTATTTTTGTATGAAAATTATCCAAATAATTTAACTGTCGTTCGGAATGCAAAAATATAAAGGCATGGCTGCCAGAGGTCTTCCAGAGGGAGACTGTCACGATCGAAAGAAATAGTAACGAGAAACAACTAAGTTGTTTAAAAAATCGTTTAAAAATAAATTACTTGTACGCTCAATTAAGGGCTAACATGTCTTCAGAGTAGTAGTTGAAAAACCTTAATGTTTGTGAAATAAATACATAGGAAAAATAACATGCAACCAAAAATATAAGTAATAGTTAGTTAAGATTACAATAAACAAAGGATCACTTACCAAATACAGGTAAACCAGATTATTGCTCCAGGGGAACCGCAGCGAAGAGATCTGGTTACTGGTCAAGGACAGGAACTTCAACTTGGGAAAGTACCGTTTCGTCAAGTTGGTAACCTTCTTGATTTTGTTAGCTGTGGAGAAATACAAAAAAAATATATAAAATACAAATAAAATAATTTTTTTTTTTTTATTCTTTTATTGATATTTACAACTGTAAATGAGCTAAATAGCTATATTCTATTCTATATTCTATAAATATAGAACATTGGCTTGAAAAAGTCTTGAGAAGAATCTACGCAGTGGTACTTCAGAGTTTATCTGGTAAGCAGGTCTCGAGGCCACCGTCTTTTCAGACACCTCGGAAGATTATCGGGAATAGATGCCGATGAGAGGATACGGACAAGCGGGTTCGTATGGGCGGGTAATTTGAAATGAAAGGAGGAGTGTCTTTTTTGGGCAATTTCTGCAACGAGTGGGATTTTCAGGTCTCTATGGATGAGTTTGATGGTAACAAAGTACGGTGCGTCTAGGATTTGTCGAAGGATTTTGGATTGCAAGGATTGGATGCGGGAGGAATTCGATGGTTTAGTGGAGCCCCATAGCTTAATGCCATAAGTCCAGATAGATCTAATAATGGTTGTGTAATTGAGTTTTTTGAAGTAAAGAGGGAGTTTTGATCGTCTGTAAGTAAGTGTTTTAATAGTCGATATCTACGGGCAGTTTCTTGTCGTTTAAGTCATGTATGAGGATTCCATGTAAGACGTTTGTCAAGATGAAGTCCAAGGTATCGTATTTGTTCTACAGTGATAAGTGGGGTATAGTTAAAGGAAACAACTGGACAGGAAGGCATAGGTTTACGTCGTAGAGTGGAGGTGATTTGGTGAGATTTATTAGGATTTATTTTGATTCTCCAATCGTGACACAAATAAAATAATAAAATAAAAAATTATCATTATTCTGGGATCTAATCAGTTTTTGAACAAAAACAATTATCATAGGTCAGAGCTAAAGTCTAGATTTCAATTCATTTTAGGTTGAATAGTTATATTTTGAGGATATTTTACATTTGATTCAAAGAATGAGATTAAGGGAAGTCAATAAATGTTAGGGTTTGAGGGAAGATAATGGCAGGACTTAATGGATAGAACTAGGCAAGATATTCCAAAAGGAGTGAAATCTAACAAGAAATAATTCGCCAAATAAAGCAGTTCCAACTCATAGATTGTAAAATTGATTGGTTAAGATTCAGGTATTCATACAGTGGAAGGAGCTTAGTAGGTTCAGAAGTTGAGTTGTATAGAAAGGATTGTTTTTTTTTTTTTTTTTTTTTTTTTTTTTTTTTTTTTTTTTTTTTACAATTCGGAAAACGTTTGGTAAGTATTTTGGTCGCAGATAAGGGTGATTTGGACATGAAGTATTCACCACAGATATGTGTTATGAAGATGAAAATAATTAATATGACGCTTCAAAGGTTTTTAGGTTTTTTATCGACCCTCAACCAAACTGCATAGGTCTTAAGTGCCCTTCAATTACTTTTGTAGTTATTCATTTTTGGTTTATTTTCAATAATTAACCTTTGTAATCGACCAAACAAATAATGCCCTTTCCAAAGATACGTAGAACTTCAATAAAGAATAAAAATCTGGTGCGGGCAACATACGACTTTCACTTACCTCCGTTTTAAAAATTGATTAAAGAATTTTCAAATACAGTTAGAGATAAAAATTAGTGACACCATTAAAGAATTAATTAAATTAAATTTCTATAGAAACATGTGTTTTATTAAAAATCTATTGTATTATTATCTAAAATGCATAGTATAAAGTGGCTCTTCTGGTAGGCTGATTTTGATGAAAACGTTTTTGAAACATCTCGTGCATATAGTTGTCTTAAATATGAAATTTAAGTTTCATAGGACTTCTCGTTTACGCGCTGTAGTTACAACACACACACACACAGACCTTTTTCCGGGACTTGGTCATTTAAATTCAGAGGACCCTAAAACGTCTATTCCCGTTGAAAATTAAAATTCGAAAATTTTCACTATCTCAATACTTTCGCTTACTATATATTTCATAAATAGGTAAGTGAAAGTAAAAAGAATTAATTATATGAGAGTATCGTTTCCAAGAACTTATTTTCTTAATAATGCTTCAAGAAACAAAGAAGGATACTTTGTTTCTAAAAATAAATTCAGAGGCGACGACATTAATTTTAATTATAATAAGACCTTTGTAAAATAATATCTCCTAAGGATTTTTTTTTTCGTTTGGGAAAATCAAAAGGATGAGAATACCGAAGGGATGTCGCTAAGAATTCCTCAGCGGGGGCGATGGGCATTCCAGCGAAACAAATATAGCTCCGGAGTATTGGAATTTCTTGGAAGCGGTTTTATTTCAGAAATCAGGGAAATTCTACGAAAAAGGGAAATCCCAGCGATACCGCTTTCACTGCTTTAAAATCGCGGCAAATTGGAAACGAATAAAATTCTTAATTAACTTACGAAGACAAAAGTATATTCGGAAAAACATGATAAAAATATTTAGAAAAAAAAAAAAAAACACCTACCTACCAAAATCGTTATGTAAAAACGATGTTTTTTTTTAAATACATTTTGCAGTGCAAGTATAAGTCACTATTCCACAAAAAGGTCTGTGTGTGTGTGTGTGTGTGTGTGTGGTAACTCCGGGGCGAAAACTAAAAGTCCTATGAAACTGAAATTTCAAATTTAAGACAACTATACACCTGAGATGTTACAAAAACTTTTTCATCAAAATCAGATTATCAGAAGATTCACTTTATACTGAGCATTTTGGACCTTTTTACGATTTTCTCAAAAACGGCTTAAACGATTTTGATCAAACTCTCTTATCAATATAAAATTGAATGAGCTTTAACTTTGTGTAGGATTCATTCTGATAGAAATAGTCTGACAGGGCTTAAATGCCGGTATTTTAAATTTTCTTTCTCTAAACTACCTTTAATTTTTTAGATTCGGTAAAAATAACTATATTATCTTGTTGCTACTGATAAATAACGGCCAAATATGCACGTTGAGAGAATTTGCTAAACAAATAAAGGAGAAAAGTGCAAAAATAATTTTTTATGCAATTTTTCTGTATTTGAAAACAAGAATAGTATTGTAGACGTATAATACACTGTTGGATAGCTAAATGTTTTAGGTTAAATATTATCTAATACACAAATTGTTATTAGCCAGAAAGCTAATGGAGAGTGATGAAAAGCCGATAAAACTAACTGATTGTTGTAGATAAAAATATAATAGATTATTTAATAAAACACATGTTTCCATTGAAATAATTTTAATTAATCCATTAACGATTTATTTTTATCTCTAAATTTTTTTAAAAATTCTTAAATTGATGGACGCACCAGATTTTCTTTCGACGAACGATTGCGACGATATTCATAACCGAATTAAATAACTAAGGTGGGGAAATTTAAAACACTTTCATTTTGGAAAGAAAGATACTTTCTGAAGGATGCACCGTTTTCAAATTTGAGTGCCGAATATTCTGTTTGTCGGCTGCTAAACGTTAAGCTCAACATCTGCCACAGCGATAACTCAGATCACTTGTATTAAGGACCATTAAAAACTACTTTCGGCTTTGTCCGAATTAATTCCCCAAAATCTTGAATTTTTGCCCTCTTTCAGTAGAGTAGGAGGGGAAGACCTTATCTTAGATGGTTAGAACGCGAGACGGAGGGTGCATGGCGGATACTTGAGACCAGGAACTGTAGAACACAATATGATCTCAGTTGTCTAGAAATTATTTGGATGGCGAAGATTATTAAAGGAGACCAAGGACCACTAATGGAAGAAGAAAAAATTCAGTTAGAAAATTATAAGAAACCAATGAGAAGATAATCAGATATGACTCACTAAACTTTAAGAAAGCCTTAAATAAATAATCAGAAATTAGTAAAAAAAAAAAAAAAAAAAAAAAAAAAGGTCCCAGATTAGTCAGAAAAAATCTGGTGCGGGCAACACACGACTCTCACTTACCTCCGCTGCAGCGGTTTCAACTGGGACCGAACAAAACTGGCTATTTTGGTTCAATGGCTCAAAACATTATTATCAGCTATTTGTGTTTTATTTCACCCAAAAAACACATGGTATTAAAAAAATTGTGATAAAAGTTATTTTTATTTAAAAGAAATAATTAATAAATGAAGCGGGCGCCTGCGCCCGCAGCGGTCCCACGGGGAAGTTACTAGAGGGCCTGTGTGCCCTCTGAAGAATAAAAGAGATGTCCGTATGCTCCCTACTGAACACACGGATAAAACGACTGAAGCCGTGACTCGAAGTGGAAGAACCATTACAAAACCAAGGATGATTGTCGATTATAACAGTGGAAAATCGTCAATCGATACCTCAGACCTAATTTCGTCTTATTCCACAAGCTTACAGCGAACCCGTTAGTGGTATCAAAAAATTGCAATTTTTATTTTTATCTTATATTTTAGGGCTTTTCTACTAAAAGGATTAGTTATTCATAACTGCTTTAGGCGAGAAAGATGTCTAAAAAATATTTTTAAGAAGAGGTTGTAAAGCGCTTCTTGCAAAAGATCATCTCAGTGACTCCACTCCTTCACCTTCAGCTAGTCGACGATCTCTTCAGTCGTACAGATTTGATAAAAAACTAAGACTATTTAATAAATCTAAAACATATTGTAAGTGGTGCTTTTATTTAAAATTTCAGGAAGCAAAATGTACAAAAAATAAAATGAAAAAAGTTGTTACATATTGTAATTTTTTTAAAAGTTATTTTGTTCAAGTATATTAGAGTAATTCATAGGAAAGGTGTCAGATAACTGTTTTGTACATTATTTAATATAATCATTTGCTATGATTAATTGTTTAAAAATCAATTAATAACTTTTTTTTGTTTTAACATCGAGAATAGCCACTGGTGTCTATTAATAGCCCACTCTGGTCGTCAAAGTGTTAAATACAGTTAGAGATAAAAATTAGTGAAACTATTTAAGAATTAATAATATAGAATTTCAACAGAAACATATGTTTTATTAAAAAATCTATAATATTATTATCTAAAATAATCTGTTAGTTGTTTATTTTTTAACGTCACATGCTACTTTGCCTATCCAGGTTTTATTAGGATAGGGATCTTTAACGAGTACCTGACATCGCACAGGCTCGGGACCACCTTTTAACGTCCCCTCCGAAGGACGGCATAACTAAGGATTTTTAACTGCCATTAAGGACCACCTGCGGGTTCGAACCCGTGACCTTTGGCATAGGAGGCTGTAATGCTAACCACCCAGCTACAAGTGATCCCTATAATCTGTTAGTTTTATCGGCTTTTCATCACTCTTTATTAACTTTTACAAGCTTGTGTACAAGAATAATAACATTTTACTAAAATCTATAGCTTTCCAACGGACTATTATAGATGTGTATTACTGTTCTAATGTTCAAAAACAAAAGATTGCATTAAAAAAAATTATTTCAGTTTTTTCCTTTAGGTTAAATACAAGTGTGTTAATAAAAACCGGTAAAGAAATAGGACTCGAATAAATACCGATAAGACGAAGTATATGATTAGTAGCAGAAACGGTGTCGATCTTGGTGATATTGATGTATCAGGTCATACTTTTGAACACGTAGAGAAATTCAAGTATTTAGGTTCAATTATAACTAGAAAAAATGAAATCCAGGAAGAAATAAAGTCCCGGTTAAAGGTGGGAAATGCGTGTTATTATTCAGTTGCTAAGTTACTTAGTTCGCGGCTTCTATCCAAAAACTTAAAGATTAGAATTTATAAAACTATTATTCTTCCAACGGTTCTTTACGGTTGTGAAACGTGGCCACTTACTTTGAAAGATGAACAACGGCTTAAGGTTTTCGAAAATAAGGTATTGCGTAAAATATTTGGTCCAAAGAGAGATGAGGCCACTGGGGAGTTTAGAAGGTTGCATAACGCGGAATTGCGGAACTTGCATCCAGTGAATATAATTGAGCTGATTGCATCGCGGAGACTCAAATGGGCGAGTAAAGTTGTTGGGCTCGATGACAAGCGGACTCCGAGAAAGTTGGTATTTGCTGATCCGACTGGTAGGCGTCCGAAAGGTAGGCCGAAGCGGAGATGGGAGGATTGCGTTAAGGCTGATCTCGGGGGCTTGGGCTTGAATGGTGAACATTAGACGAGTCTGTGTAGGCAGAATTTGGTGGTATCGGCATCGAACCTTCGGGTTCGCTAAGCCTATTATTATTTATTATTTTTCCTTTAGGTATAGAATTCATTCAATTTATATATTTACCTGTTTTTTAGCAATGCTGATCATAGGCTATGGTCAATTTCATTTAAACTACTTAATTGAAGGTAGTTTAGAGGAAGTAAATTTAAAATACCGGTATTTAAGCCCGGTCAGACTATTTCAATCAGAATGAAATTGTACATGATATTAAAGCCTATTAAATTTTACATCGATATAGCCAGTTTAATGAAAATCTTTAGAGCCGTTTTTGAAAAATTCGTAAAAGGTGCAAAATGCATGGAATAAAGTGCCTCTTCTGGTAGGCTCATTTTGATGAAAAAAGTTTTGTCACGTCTCGGGCGTATAGTTGTCTTAAATATGAAATTTCAGTTTCATAGGACTTACCGTTTCCGCCCGGGAGTTAACCACACACACACACACACCTTTTTGCGGGACTTGGTTAGTTGGACTCAGGGGACCCTTAAACGTGTATTTCCGTTGAAAACCGAGATTCGAAAATTTTCACGATCGCAATACTTTCCCTCACTATATATAAAAGTGAAGAAACTATTAGAAATAAAGAACAATAAAACAACGAGTTATATGAACAGAGATAACAGGATACAAACGTTAACGACCGCACTAAATTTTTTATTACCTAAACACACAACATTACTTAGTTCTCCTTTCTCCAAGAAGCCTTGACACGAATGGGTTTTGTCTTAAGACGATAATTACTGCGGAAACAATAGTTATCCACTTGCTTTCCCCGACCTACTCGAGGAGCTCAATCCTGCGAGACGAGGAGGTGGCGCTATCTACAATTCATGAAGGCTCCAGGAATACAAAGAGGCTGGGAGGAATAGGTTGAGGGAGGATCAGGGCCTACTAGCCTGACTGATTGTTCCATTTGCATATCCTCTATGGACCCGAAACAGTTCTACATCACCCACAGCGATGTCGTCACTTTTCTAACCTAACCCTGCCACCTGAATCCCTGTGTAGTAAAGCGGAGTTAATTCTAAATTATTTAAACACTATCAAAGTACTGTCACGAATTAGGTTTAAGACATGCATTAATTCAAACTGTTCCTAGAACAACGGGAGTACAAGAGAGTGATAAGGCCGAGATCGCGCTCAGCCATCAGGTTCTCTTCGGGAGGGTTTCTTACCTAAAGTCGTTTTACGATTGAAGTAACTGAGTAAAAAGAATAGAAAATGGAACACCACAATGGAAATTTACAAAACCCCATCCATATATATCTTCAATTTTCATACAGTACTAAACAATTACAAATCATTAAATTGTAAATACTGCTTCGACAATATCCACTACGCATTGCCAACTGCAAGGACAAATTAATTTTCACAAATGATTCGGAAATTGGACTCATCCACTGGTTCAACTTATGTCACATTTTCAGATTGCAATTACAAGTCGAAACTCCATGAATTCAATGTGATCGTAGTGGCCCTAGATTATTGGACTCATCCACTGGTTCAACTTATGTCACATTTTTAGATTGCAATTACAAGTCGAAACTCCATGAATTCAATGTGATCGTAGTGGCCCTAGATTATTGGACTCACCCACTGGTTCAACTTATGTCACATTTTCAGATTGCAATTACAAGTCGAAACTCCATGAATTCAATGTGATCGTAGTGGTCCTAGATTATTGGACTCATCCACTGGTTCAACTTATGTCACATTTTCAGATTGCAATTACAAGTCGAAACTCCATGAATTCAATGTGATCGTAGTGGTCCTAGATTATTGGACTCATCCACTGGTTCAACTTATGTCACATTTTCAGATTGCAATTACAAGTCGAAACTCCATGAATTCAATGTGATCGTAGTGGTCCTAGATTATTGGACTCATCCACTGGTTCACTTATGTCACATTTTCAGATTGCAATTACAAGTCGAAACTCCATGAATTCAATGTGATCGTAGTGGCCCTAGATTATTGGACTCATCCACTGGTTCAACTTATGTCACATTTTCAGATTGCAATTACAAGTCGAAACTCCATGAATTCAATGTGATCGTAGTGGCCCTAGATTATTCTTCAAACATCTCCTACGTTTCCGTAACTCTTTTACTAGAAGTACCCACAATCTCATAGAGCCTGCTCTGATACTCCCCCACTTTAACTATGGACGCCTAGTATATGAAGGACTCTCAGGGGAAACTGAGATAAGGCTGAAGAGATTAATGAATAGTGGTACTAATTGTAACAATAAAAAAAAAAAAAAAATCTTCTGTTGTGGACTGTATATCAAACAAATAAATAAAACTTTAAATTGAGAATTTGCCCAGAATTAGGGATCTCCAAAGTAGTTTACAGGCGAAATTTAAGATAGACATCTTACCTATGAGTCGCCTGCTTCCTGAAAGGGCCCGCTCTGGCTCGGCAGTCTCCCCCAGGGGGTCCTAGTTCTCTTACAAACTTAGGAGATCTTAAATTTGAATCCTCTATCGTGAACGGTAACCTTAAGTAAGCATCTATCGTCACGGACTATGAAATGCGACGGGACAAAATCTCAACTCACTCTGGCGCTTGAGAAAACAAAAGACAGTCCAATCAAACAGCTATGCCGTATCCACAGCACAACCTCATTAAATATAAATTAAAATAAATCCAAAAAAATATTATTTTTAATTTGTGTACGCGTAGATTCATTGACGGCCTCCCCAGGCGATCACATATTTTTAACTGGTAAGATGGTCGAGGGTGGCTCAATCCCCATTCCCAAATAAAATACCTACATGGTATTGTATATATTATTCCAATCCTTGCGATGCAGAAAATCTTCCTATATGGTTGACCTCCTTTTCGCTCTTCCCTGCATACCCTAAACACAAGACCCCAACCTAGCGAATTAAAAATACTATCTCACAGAACTGCATCCTTGGAAAAGACCTTTATCATCCGTGCTACCAAACTTTGGGAATCAATACCCATCTCCCTTCGTAAACTATCACCCTTAACTGCACCACAGTTATTTCTCCTCCTAAAAGATCAAACTGCCGCACACATGTAAATTGTCTAACCCTAATTATGCGCTACTTAATTCATAAACTTTTCATCTGCTTTATTTATATATTCACCTATCTAGTGACTAGCACAACTTATAAAAGAGTTATACAAGGTATTTTGAGATATGTATCCTCTCCTCATATTGTAGCCTCACACAGCGCCATTGCTAAAGGTTGGTGGCCTGGACCTGAGCATTCAGGTCACTTTATATGAAGTAGTGCTTCTTGCAGTACTCTAAAAAACTCCTCCTGCGAGATGTAAAATCTCAGATTGAGAATCTTGGAAGAGTTCATTCAATGGACGAAGGAGCTCTGAGAGGATGAATTGTGCAATGTGGCCAACGGTGGGTAACTACTCCAAAAAGGTAGACCCTAAGAAAATACTTAGAAATACTAAGAAAGTCACAGTACAGTCTCAAATTTAAGCAAAAAGGGTCATCTCGGACTATTAATATTACAATTACACAAAGCGCATGGAGGATTTCAAATTCTAATTTAAGGAAGGATATTGACATGAGGTGTTCAAGAGACTGGTGAGTATGTGGTCACTATCTCTATCATTCAAGCCACAAAGAGCTAAGATGAGAGTCATGAGAATGGCGTTCTCATTGAGGAGTTTCCTCAGTTATCGAGAGAAACTAACTTCCTGTGGCTCCAAGAGTCATATAAGACGGCACTGTGTAGCAATTTAAAATTGTACTATTAATATCGGAATCCCAATAACGAAAATAAGGAGAAGGCTAAGAAGAAAAGAAGTCCTAGAGTGTTAAACTTGGTAAATGGGCTTCAGTACTGTACAGCTATATATATATATATATATATATATATATATATATATATATTATATATATATATATATATATATATATATATATATAAAAATATACATTTATTTACAATAAATGTTAACATAAAATTAATGATATAAAACACACAACGGGAATGAGTTCAAACGATTACCCTCACGTGAGGTGAAGCACCGAGGACTTAACTACACTACACGATTAGAATACATTCCGAATCGAAGGCGCAGGCGAGTTGACATAAATAAAACGATAAAGCAGATACAAACCCCTATTTAGTTAGTAATGCCCCTTAGTACCATAATCAGCCGAGCTGTTCGGTTATCCCCACAGCGCTGTGAATTCTAATGCTCCCTCTACAGAAGATACTGACTGCTTCCTCGTCCCCTGCATACGTAACTAGCCTCTTTGGTAAGTGTGGCTATCCCCGCTGCACAGCGTCTTATCTTCCGATATTGATTGAAGATATTTACGGGAGATGGCTGCACAAACATCTATGGCTGGCTCAGAGAATAGGATTAAGTTGTCTAGACAAGAAGATTATGATATCCTTGTACACCAATAGTTATAATTCATGCACAAGAAATCTACAATAAGGTATAATAAAAACATGGGAACATTGTAATCAGAAAGATACTGAACATGCAACTAATTATGAAAACTTGTAAAATTTTAGGTAAAGGTGAAAGAAAATCGAATTATGAATTATTGAGAGTGACTTCTGGTTACATTATCTCATTGTACCCGTATAAGCATCGAGACCTTGATTTTACAAAAAAAACAAACACTCAAATTTTATTTATTATTGGACCAATTTAAGACATTCTCGGTGATGTGTACCGAGAAAGACTTAAATATGGGTGACAAGATTCCGGTTTTGGGATATGCCGATGATTTGGTACTGCTAGGTGAAGACACGCAAACCATACAACTAAATACAAGTGTGTTAATAAAAACCGCTAAAGAAATAGGACTCGAATAAAATACCGATAAGACGAAATATATGATTAGTAGCAGAAACGGTGTCGATCTTGGTGATATTGATGTATCAGGGCATACTTTTGAACACATAGAGAAATTCAAGTATTTAGGTTCAATTATAACTAGAAAAAATGAAATCCCGGTTAAAGGTGGGAAATGCGTGCTATTATTCAGTTGCTAAGTTACTTAGTTCGCGGCTTCTATCTAAAAACTTAAAGGTTAGAATTTATAAAAGTATTATTTTTCCGACGGTTCTTTACGGATGTGAAACGTGGCCGCTTACTTTGAAGGATGAACAACGGCTTAAGGTTTTTGAAAATAAGGTATTGCGTAAAATATTTGGTCCGAAGAGAGATGAGGCCACTGGGGAGTTTAGAAGGTTGCACAACGAATTGCGGAACTTGTATCCTGTGAATATAATTGAGTTAATAGCATCACGAAGACTCAAATGGGCGCGTAAAGTTGTTGTGCTCGGCGAGGAACGGATTCCGAGAAAGTTGGTATTCGCTGAATCGACTGGTAGGCGTCCGAAAGGTAGGCCGAAGCGTCGATGAGAGGATTGCATTAAGGCTGATCTCAGGGGCTTGGGCTTGACCGGTGAACATTGGACGAGTCTGTGCAGGCGAAGTTTGGTGGTATCGTGTACCTTGAGTTGATTTTGGAGTGTAAATAACTTATTACTTCTACTTGCCTATATATGGTATATATAGTGAGGGAAAGTATTGTGATCATGAAATTTTCTAATTCTAGTTTCCACTGGAAATACAAGTTTTAGGGTCTTCTGAATTTAAATGGCCAAGTCCCGCAAAAAGGTCTATTTGTTTTTGTGTATGTGGTAAGTCTAGCACGAATACGAAAAGACGTAAAAAACTAAAATTTCATATTTAAGACGACTATACGGCCGAGATGTCACAACAGCTTTCGCACTAAAATGTTATTGCACTGCATTTTGTACCATTTTACGAATTTCTCAAAAATGGCTCTAACGATTTTGATTAAACTCGCTAAATAGACATAACATAAATAGACCTGGCCTGTCGAATTCTCGGTTAATACATTGGAGTTGATCTGTCGTACTGAAAGTAGGACGGAAGCCGGCTGGTTCTATATCGTGATCCTGATACATAGTTTTTATTATTCTATTTTTTTAAATATTCTTTAATTCCCTAAGCTATTGTTTTTTCCTTTTTTTTATGTACAACTACTATCTTGCTTACTTTAGACTCGATAGGGACTGACTTTTCATTTATTATTTTATTGAAGATGATACCGAGGGGTTTTATCAAAGCTTCTTTACCTTCAATAATAAGCTCGTTCGGTATACCGTCACTGCCTGCTGCTTTTATCTTTTTCAAACCTTCAATAGCCTTTTCTACCTCTACTTCTAGAATGCTTAGGTCCTCGTTGTTTTCCTTTACTATTTCAGGACGATATGTTTTCGTTTTAGTATCGTCTTTATATAAGTTCCTATAATATTTCGTCATCACTTGTAATATTTCTTGCCGGTTTGTTATAGAGACTTCCCTTGTTGAATTGATCTTTTTGTATTAGTTTTTTATTGAAAGAACCAGTATGGCGCTTAATTTATTTTATGGAACCTGTACTTGATAAACAGTCATAAATTATTCTTTCATTATAGAGTTGAAGATCTATAGCAATATTTTTTGTAACTAGTTTGCGAACCTCGACATGCTGTTCTTTTTGCTCCAATGATTTACCGACAATTCTATTCAGTCTTTCCCTTTCATGTATAAGTTTTCGAGTTTCTTCAGATAGTTGTTTAATTTGTTTATCCCTTATCTGTTTTTGTTTCCTGCACATATGCATCCCTTAAACATTTCAGTAGATCGGAGTATGACGCTATATGGATGTGAAATTTAGTGGGCTTCAATTTTAAATTTGAACTGGCTTTCAATAAAACTACTCTTTGGAAATACTGAAATGGGTACGGTACAGTATAGAAGAATATAAGCTATGTTGTAGGGGTCACCTGTGGTGTAGTGGCTATCAATGCCCAAGTTGGCGGGTACAAACCAACATATGGCCCTAGGATGTTTTAAAGAGTTTGAAAAATGTATGATTACGCCGTCTTTCAGAGTGAACATAAAATGGTGGTGTCGATGTCGGGTACCTGTTGAAGATCCATATCCTAACTAAGCCTGGAGAGGCAAAATTTAGAACTCCCACAGTAGCATAAAAGAAACGTCAAATGAAAAAAAAAAAGACCGTGTGGTGGCAACACTGAGTAGCCATAACCTCATCATTGCAATACTAATAACTATCACCTTCATTTTGTTTATTACTAAATAATGTTAGTAGGTTAATGCATTATACATCGTCACACTATCAAACCGGTAATAAAAATGTCTAAATAATACTTTTAATTTTGCAGCCATTTTAAGTCAGCTTTGTGGCCGAAAATAAGTGTTGGAATATCTCTCTTACTCTAGTAATTTTGAACATATTAAATCAAAAACTAAAAATATGATAAGGGTTTTAATTTTCTTTTTCCTCGCAATATATTACCTAAATAGTGAAGTGAAGAAAGTGGTTTGAAAAATTCTCACAATAACAATTACGGGAGGAAATAAAAGCAATTTATGTAAGGAGTCATGATGAAATACAACGGTCATGTTTAAAAGCTAAAACGTGTTAAGAATTTATGGATATGGCCAGTTCTACTGTTATATTTTTGTAAATTAAACAGAATAAAATTAAGATGTAGCATTAAATGACACTTGTATGGAAGAAATAGTTGAATTAGTAACTGATTTTCTGATAATAAAGTTATACGGATTATAAATTATATACCTTATGATAAACTTACATAAATTAAACCAAAATAAAATATTCGCGGACGAAGCCGTAGGTTATTGCTAGTCACATATAAAAATCTGGTGTGGGCAACACACGACTTTCGTTTACCTCCGTTTTTAAAATCGCTTATAGAATTTCCAAATACAGTTAGAGATAAAAATGAGTGAAACCATTAAAGAATTAATTAAATTAAATTAATATAGAAACATGTAGTCTTTCTCTTTCAAACGGTATATTATACATCTATATTACTGTTCTTATGTTCAAAAACAAAATTGGCGCTGTGCTTCATTGACAAGCCGCCAGGCTGCAGCACGGTCAACATGAATTTTCCTTGTCGGGAACCCAAAAAACAGTTTGTTTTATCTGCTTTTCATCATCCTCCATTACCCTTTACAATTCTGTTAATCAGATAATATTTTTTATAAAATCTGTAGCTATCCAACGGTACATTATACATCTATATTACTATTGTTGTGTTCAAAAACACAAAAAATGCATTAAAAAATATTTGTTCAGGTTTCTCCTTTAGTTGTTTATCAAATTCGCTCAACGTGCAGATCTAACTGTAAATTATCAATGGTAACAAGATAATGTAGTTATTTTTATAGAATCTATAAAATTAAAGGTACTTTAGAGGAAGAAAATTTAAAATATCTGCATTTTTGCGCTAGAGTTACCACACACGGACACACAGACATTTTTGCGGGCCTTGAATATTAGCACCCAGGGTACCCTAAAACGTGTATTGTCGTTGAAAACTATATTTCATATACAGGCAAGTGAAAATAAAAATAAGTACTTGCACTCTAGGTCCGTTGTTGGTTGTAAACTTTTACATTCATGAATTTTTCACAGAATATATTTGCCCGAAGTTTTTCGATATATATAAAAAAATATAATCTGGAGTAGATTATACGATGTGTGAGAAGAAACTGTTCCTTTGGGTGGAATGATTAGCATATAAATAGTCCTAACACAAGAGGCCCGGGGCTAGGAGATGAGGAAGTGGGGGTGAAAAGGGCTGAATTACTTTAATAGATTTAAACCCGCCTTCTTTGACACTACCTGGAATATAAATAGCCTTATAATCAAGAAAAAACACACCACTAAAAAAAGTGTTTGAACAATGCCATTAAGATGTAGCTTTACTTTTACAAAGTTTTTTAATTTATCATTTTCGATAATGAACCTTGCTTACGTTTCAAGATACGTATAATACGAATAAAGAATAAAATTGTATTTATTTATAATAATTTACAACTGTATTAAAGAACACAATGAGTAAATATGTAGAATGAAAAAAAAAAAGTCATACAATTTCATGAGAAAAAACTACCTAATGGTAGCACTTCACTATTTTAAGGCAGTAGATCCCGAGGCCACCTTTTCAGTCGCCTCGGAGGGTTATCAGGGATATCTAAGGAAGATAAATTACGGACAAGTGGATTTGTATGGGCAGGGAGTTTAGAATGGAAAGAGGAGTATCTATCACGGACTATGTCTGCAACAAATGGGATGTTTAGGTCATTATGGAGGAGTTTATTTGTGACAAAATAAGGGGCATTCAGGATTTTGCGAAGGATTTTGGATTGTAACGACTGGATGTGGGAGGAATTAGATGGTTTCGTAGAGCCCAAAAGCTCGATTCCATATGTCCAAATATATCTGATAATAGTGATGTAAATGAGTCTTTTGTAATATATTGGAAGATTTGAACGTTTGTCTATTAAGTTTTATAAGAATCGATATCTTCGAGCAGTTTCTAGTCGTTTCAGTCTTGTGTGAGGATACGAATAAAAATTAATATAGAGTTGACAAATAACGAATAAAAAGCGCGATAAAGAAGAAAAAGATCCATATATTTAAGTCAAATTAGAAGAGATTTAATTCTCCAAAACTCGGTTATTATTGATGACAGAGAAGGAAAATAAAAGGTGTTCTGGAATCAGCATATTTTATTTTAATAAAAATCGAAGGAAAAGAAAAGAAAATACTAAAGAAGTATAGTAGAAAGGGTTTTAATTTATCATTTTCAAAAATGAACATTTGTAATCGACCAAAAAAAAAATTAGGGTTATACTATACCCTTGGAAAGCTTAAGATTTTAGAAAAATTAATATTAAAAAAAATAAGTCGCACAAGTATAAGCATATGGACATATGTTATTTGTAATATTGTAATTCACAATTGCCACCGAACAGTATCGTAAGGTAGATTCTCCCATACAGTACTCAAGAATTTAGAAAAAATATTAGTTTGAGATGTTATTAAAATAAACGGAAAGTAGTTATAAATCCATAAACTAATATAGTTCATGATTATTTCTAATAAATTATTTTATTTCTGTTTACTTTTTACATAAGGTTTGGATAGTTTTTCTTGACTCCAATTCTATTGTCCTAGTGTGTGGCAGATTGTATTCTTTCTCGTTTAATAAAAGATTTTCAAAAAAAAAAAAAAAAAAAACTTTTAGATTATTTTATGAAAACAGGTGTTTCAATGTAAACTGAATGGGATTCGTACGGAAACTAAATTGAGTTTTTAAAATTTATTTAGTAAAAGTTTATTTGAAATATAAAAATAGTAATAAACCGAATGAAATAGAAACCAATGTAACAAACAAATATGTTGAACCAATTTTGGTCTTTCGACCACTTTATGTATCTAACTTCTGCCGTTGGTTAAATTTAATGAAGGCCCAGAGAGGATGGTAACAACTATGACGGAATTAACCTTATTCCGGTATGTTATGAAATTTCGTCAATCCTAACCTGTCGAAACACGAAATGCAAGGTAGAGATTATAATTTTATTAAAAATCAAGTAAGTATTGTAAGTTTAAAAAATCAGGTGCGAGCAACACACGACTTTCACTTACCTTCATTTTTAAAATCAATAAAAGAATTTTCAAAAATCAATTAGAGATAAAAATACGTGTAACTATTAAAGAATTAATTAAATTGAATTAATATAGAAACTTGTGTTTTATTAAAAAATCTATTATATTATTATCTAAAATGATCAGTTAGTTTTATGTTAATTTCATCACTCTCTATTAACTTTTAAAAGCTTGAGTATGAGATAATATTTTTTCTAAAATCTTTAGCTTTCCAACGGTATATCATACATGTATATTACTGCTCTTATGTTCAAAAACGAAAAATTGCATTAAAAAAATATCTGTTTACTCGTTTAGTTGGGTATCGAATTCATTCAATTTATATATTTACCTGTTTTTCATCAGTGGTAACGAGATAATCTAAAAAATTAAAGGTAATTTAGAGAAAAAAATTTAAAATATCGGCATTTAAGCCCTGTCAGACCGTTTTAATCAGAAAGAAACCTACATGATATTAAAGCCCATTAAATTTTACATCGATATAGCGAGTTTAATCAAAATCGTCGGAACCGTTTTCGAGAAAATCGAAAAAAGGTGCAAAATGCATGGTATAAAGTGGCTCTTCTGGTAAGCTCAATTTGATGAAAAAAGTTTTGTCACGTCTCGGGCGTATTGTTGTCTTAAATATGAAATTTCAGTTTCATAGGACTTACCTTATATATAGTAAGTGAAAGTAAAAAGTAATGTTTTCAATTTTTATAAATATTACCATGATCGTGAAATAAAAATTAAGGTGTAAAATAAATGATTTCTTGAAATGTTTTATTAATATAGAGTACTAACAGAAGTTATAAAAAATTAATAAAATAAAAAAAGTTCATCATAAGAAGAAGCTGTGTATAAATAGGGAGTAGTGCCTTGAAGAAATATTTTATTTAGAGCTTGCTAGTGGAGGCAAGTCACGAATTTTACCTGAATTATTGCTCTCCTTTCTAACATGGCCCTTTTTCTAATACCTTACATTACTAAAACTCCAAACATCAAGTTTTAAATTATTTTTTTATTAACTTCTTGTGATGAAGAAAAACGTTTTTAATTTCCTACAGAATATGTAGTTGTTATCTTATTTGTCATTTCGAGTTCTAATAATTAATAAATCATAAGGGGACCAAAGGACGACTGGATAAGACAAAAAAATATTAAAATAGAATAGAATAGAAAATAATCTTTATTCTGGGACATAGTCCCTTAAGAACAACAAATATGTACAATTAAAGTATACAGTGTGTCTGGCCAAAAGACCAAATGATCATGATTAATTCTTATTTACAATGGTGTAAGAAGTAATAAAATTAAAAAAAAAAAAAAAAAGAAAAAAAGGAATATATCTATACAATAAAACAAAAGAGTAAAATAAATAAACTTCTTCAGATGCATACTTTTGCTGAACAAAACTAAATTTAAAAAGATTAATAAATTAAATAAGGTATGATCAATAAATAATATTTCCTTTTTACATTCAAAATCTGATTTTTGATATAAAACCTCATTGCTGTTGAGCGTCTGTTTGGGAATACAGGAGGTATTGGAACAGTTGGGACTTGAATGATGATAGAGATGAAGCATGGCGGATATGAGTAGGTAGGGAATTCCAGAGATTTGCAGAGCGGACAAGAAAGGAATGATCAAAAGTTGTTGTTCTATGGGTAGGAATGTAAAGGTCAGAATGGCGGGACCTTGTTTCGAGGGAGTGGATTGACGATTTAAATTGTAGAAGACTGTTGATATAAGGAGGGAGCTTGGTGTTAATGGTTTGGTAAAGGAATGATCCTAGGAAATATTGTCTACGAATTGGAGGGAGGAGCCACTTTAACTCGCCGTATAAATGGGTTACATGAGACCGCTTCGGAGTTTTGAGGACAAATCTTAAAAATATGTTCATAATTCGTTTTAGTCTGTCCTCAAGCACTTTCGGGAGGCCACCATATACTAAGCAGCAATAGTCAAAGTGGGGGAAAACAAGTGAGGAAATAAGGAGGTTACGGATGGATAGTGGAAGAAAATGACGGGAACACGATGAAAGTATTTGAGGGTACTTATTGTTCTGCGTGAAATTTGGGCAATATGGGGTTTCCATGAAAGGGTTTGGTCAATGGTAATACCCAGGTTTTTGATTGAGGAACTGTAGGTGATTGGATAATGATTTAGGGTTAGATTCGGAAATTTATTGTTGGATCTAAGGAGGGAACTGGAACCTATAACAATGGCTTGAGTTTTCATAGCATTCAACCTTAGTTTCGTTCGAAAATCGAATGCAATTAAATTTAACCAAATTCTGAAAAAAGACATAACATTAGAGATAGCCCGATTAGAGGCAGCAATTTTAAAGCCAATAACAGCTGGCATAAATAATATTAACCAAAAAGAAAAAATCTGGTGGTCAACACACGACTTTCATGCATCTCTGTTTTAAAAATCGATTACAGAATTTTCAAATACAGTCAAAGATAAAAATTAGTTAAACCCTTAAGGAATTAAATAAATTATATTTCTATAGAAACATATGTTCTATTAAAAAAATCTATTGTATTATTATCTAAAATAATCAGTTACTTTTATCATTTTTTTTCACTATTTATTAAATTTTTCAAGCTTGTGTATAAGATAATATTTTTCCTAAACTCTTTGGCTTTCCAACGGTACATTATACATATCTGTTACTGTTCTTATGTTCAAAAACAAAACAATTTAAAAAAATAAATATTATTTTCCTTTAGTTGGGTATAGAATTCATTCAATTTATATATTTACCTGTTTCTCATCATTGGTAACGAGATAATATGGTTATTTTTACATAATCTAAAAAAATAAAGATACTTTAAAGGAAGAAAATTTAAAATATCGGCAGTTAAGCCCTGTAAACCTTTTTTAATCAGAATTAAACCTACATGATATTAAAGCCCATTAAATTTTACATCGATATAGCAAGATCGTTTTAGTTCGTTTTAGTAGAGTTTTAGAGAAAATCGTAAAATGGTTCAAAATGCATGATATAAAGTGGCTCTTCTGGTTAGCTGATTTTGATGAATAAGTCGTTGTAACATTTCGGGCGTATAGTTGTTCTAAATATGAAATTTCAGTATCATAGGACCATTCGTTTACACGCGGGAGTCCCCCCTCCACACACACACACACACATTCATAATTCAGAAACCGTTTTGAGGATTTGTTGAGTAGATGTTGTAGTAATCTGTAGCTCTTTGTCGTTTCAGTACATATTCTTAAATTAAATGTTTTTTCCGACAATTTAGGCGTATAATAATCATCAGAATTTTTCCGAAATCTTAAGAAATACTAGTACGAAAATTATCATACAGTTTTCTCCCAAATTTTCAGTCTTTTTTCCGACTGTATCTCGTAAACGAATCTAAGAATTTTCACCAATTCGACAATTTTTCTGAATATTTTAATGGAAACTAATACAGGAAACAATGTTAACTTACTTTAAAAAATATTAAATATTTTTAGGTTTATTTTAAATTAAAAAAATATCCATATTTTTAACTCAATAATCCTTTTATTTTCTTAGTTATAATAAAAAGCTGACAAGACTTTTTTTTTTCTAATAGAATGGACAGATAATAGGATCCTTTAAAATAGCAAAAGGCGAAAACGAAGGAGAGAAAAAAGAAAATATAAAGATTGTTTAGTAAAAAATGTATCCGTTACTTTCACTTACCTATATATGAAATATATAGTAAGGGAAAGTATTGCGATCGTGAAAAATTTCGACGGAAATACACCTATAAGGGTCCCCTGAGTCCGAATAACCAAGTCCCGAAAAAAGGTCTGTGTGTGTGGTAACTCAATTAACTGACGAAAACGAAAAATCCTATGAAACTGAAATTTCATGTTTAAGACAAATATACGCCCGAGATATTACAGCAACTTTTTCATCGAAATCAGCTAACCAGAAGAGCCACTTTATACCATGCATTTTGTACCTTTTTACGGTTTCCTCAAAAACGGCTCTAACGATTTTGATTAAACTCTATATATCGATGTAAAATTTAATGGGCTTTAACATCATGTAAGTTTCATTCTGATTGAAATAGTCTGACAGGGCTTAAATGCTGATATTTTAAATTCTCTTCTTCTAAATGACCTCTAATTTTGTACATTCCAAAAGATTAACTACATCATTAATGACGTCCAAGTATACAAGTTGGACGAATTTGATGACTATTCTTCCTCTAAAGTACAATAAAATTTATATATTTCAAAAGAATAATGTATCTGTTTTATAGATTTAAAAAAAAAATCAACATCATCCTATTAGCATAGATAAATAACGGCTAAATATGAAAGTTAGGCGAATTTGATAAACAATTAAAGGAGAAAACTGCAAACATATTTCTTTGTGCAATTTTTGTGTTTTCGAACACAAGAATAGTAATATAGATGTATTTTAAGATTTTAGAAAAAATATTATCTGATAAACGGGATTGTAAAGGGTAATGGAGAGTGATGAAAAGCTGATAAAACTAACTGATTTTTGTAGTTAAAAATATAATAGATTATTTAATAAAATACATGTTTCAATTGAAATTTAATTTAATTAATTCTTTAAGAATTCATTTTTATCTCTACATGTATTTAAAAAAATTTCAATTGATTTTAACAACGGAGGTAAGTGAAAGTCGTGTGTTGAGCGCACTAATTTTTATTCAAAAAGAACCTACAAATAAATGTATTCACTCAAATAAATTACACATATAATAAAAATTGATAGAAGAATATATTAAGTAGCTCGTAATAAAAACAAGCAATCCATTCCTCAAGAAGAAAATTAGGAAGAAATAGAAACAAATTTAGAGGCTCAGCTTAGACTGGTGAATAAAAACCGTTGGTCTGTCAGTGCCAAGATCAGAGCCATACATCAGCCGGCGCTGGACCAATCAGATGCGGTGCTTCCGACTAGGAGTTAATCTCTAAATCACATTGGTCCAATATAGATCCAATAAAGGCGAAGCTATTGCAACGCTGTTATCCATGGCAATAAATATGTCTCATTTCGAGTGCCGCCTGTTATCCAAGTTGACCTGTCAAATCTCCGCCAACTGAGTAACATTCATCGACAATTTTTTTTAGACCTACTTTTTAGTTAAACATTTAACATAAACTAAAATTTCATTTCCTATAGAAGTAAAGGAGTGGAATTTTTTTTTTTTATTTGTTTATTTATTGGAATTTACAACTGTATAATGGAATACAACAAGTAAATTTAACTAAAATATAAAAAGGCATGAAACACAAGTAGAGAAGATTCCCATTGGAAGCACTCTAAAAATATTCTGAAAGGTCTCGGGGCCGTCTCCTTTCCAGGCGCCTCGGAGGATTGTCATGAATTGAAGACAGGGGGGGATTGAAACTAGAGGTTTAGGGTGGGAATGGAGTTTGTCATGAAAGGAATGGTATCTAGATAGGGCCAAATCAGCAACATACGGAATATTATGGTCTTCACGAATCAGTTTATTAGTTGCAAAGTAAGGAGCATTGCGGATTTTACCAGGGATTTTGGATTATAGAGATTTGATAAGGGAAGAATTTGATGGTTTAGTGGAGCCCCAAAGCTCTACTCCGTAAGTCCAGATAGTTCTTATAATGGTCATGTAGATTATTTTGTAGTTAAGTGGAAGATTAGAACGTTTGTCTAGTGAGTGTTGAAGTAGGCGAAAACGTCGTGCAGTTTCTTGTCGTTTCAGTCTTGTATAAGGATTCCAAGTAAGGCGTTTGTCAAGGTGTAGTCCTAGATATCGGATCTGTTCAACCGGGAAAAGAGGAGTATCATTGAAGGAGACAGTAGGGCAGGATGTCATTGGTTTACGACGAAGGGTAAAGGTAATTTATTTTAATTTTCCAGTCCGGATAAATGTATCCGGTCTCTGATGTGGGATTGGAGAGTTTGAGAGGCAATAGTTGGATCAGCATTGACTGATAACACACATGTGTCATCAGAAAAGGTAGAAAGGAAAATGTTAGGATGGGACAGGATATCAGCTGTATAAACTGTGAAAAGAATGGGTCCTAGTATACTGCCTTGAGGAACACCAGCAAACTGGCTAAAAATGGATGAATAGGAATTATTATGATTTGCTTTGAAGGATTTGTCAGGCAGGTAGGACTGGATGATAAGGAAGTATGTAGGGGGGAGGAATTTGCGTAGTTTGTAAAGTGATCCCGGGTGCCAAGGGGTGAAATTTTTATTTTCTATTTACTTTATTTATCTATATATGAGATATATACTAAGGGAAAGTATTGCTATCGTAAAAATTTTCGAACTCCAGTTTTCCCCAGAAGTACAAGTTTTGTTTTTATCTAGAGTAAATGGGATTTTTTTTTTTTAATCTACAAAATTATAAGTACTTTAGAGGAAGAAAATTTAAAATATAGGCAGTTAAGCCCTGTCAACCTATTTTAATCAGAATTAAACCTACATGATATTAAAGCCCATTAAATTTTACATCGATATAGCAAGTTTAATCAAAATCGTTAGAGCCGTTTTTGAGAAAATCACAAAAAGGTGCAAATTACATGGTATAAAGTGGCTCTTCTGGCTAGCCGATTTTGATGTAAAAGCTGCAGTAACATCTCGGGCGTATAGTTGTCTTAGATTTGAAATTTCTTTTCGTACGACTTTTCACTTTTGCGCTAGACTTATCACACAAACGCACAGACCTTTTTTCGGGACTTTGTCATTTGTACTCAGGAGACCCTAAAACGTGTATTTACGTCGAAAACTGGAATTCGAAAATTTACAAGATCGCAATACTTTCCCTTATTATATATTTCATATATAGGTAAGTGAAAGTAAAAATCAATATAAAGCTGATATATAACACCGATGTATGAGAAAAAAGAAACAGAGATTAACTATTTAGGGTGAACCTTTTTTAAGATTCCAAAAAGTTGGCCCCTAAAGAGGAGAGAGCCTATTGTAGCCTTCGGACCCTCGCTAACCTTTGCTGGACCTCGAGTTTCTCCTGGCCACTGATTAAGAAGCCCTTGTTACAGTTCCATTGTCCTAGGCTACATCAGCAACATTTGTATTACCCCGGGTCAATGCTTAGGCTCGACTAACTTTTAGGATTGTCAGGCCAACTTGGTTCATTCCCTTGAGTAAATGGGCTTAAGATGAATGCTTGAGCTTTTGTCGAAAGTTTAGTCCATTCAGGGAGATTTTTGTTAAATTTCTCTCTGATGAGGGTAATTCTCAGTCAAAAAACGCCCAGTCAAATTATTACACAATGGTTTATTATTTCCAGTTGACTATATTAGGATATAACTGTTTAAATAGCTGTTAATAGGAAATTAACTACTATAAAAAGCAATAAATAATTTAAAGGAAAATGGAATATTATCCCTCCTAATTTCAAAACGCTACGTGTCTACTACTTCTGAACCAATTTCAATGATTCTTTCTTCATTTTGTAGAGATACTCGTATATAGATCAACTTATTTTTATTTTGCTTATCACGGTTTACTGATTCCAAAACTCTATAAACATTTTTCCTTATCTTCAAAACTAACTTATTTATAGGCGTCTTTATGGTTTTCATTTTCTTTTTTTTTTCTCATTTTTATAATTATTCGCGTTTTTTTTGTTTTTGTTTTTTTTTTGGTTAAAAAGAGAAATAACTTTTTTCTTTATCTTCATAAAGAAACGAGTTATTAAATTGATTCACTTTTAATCGGCAGTCATTTTAAAAATAACCAGCTGATATCAACGTCTTGGGGTTAGGATAATCGTTGCATGCCCGTGTATTTTTGTCGCGAATTTTTAAAAAAATAGTCAAGTAGTTTTGGAGATATACCGCGGACAAACTTTTTTTTTTTTTTTAATTTGTTGTTTCTTCATTTATTTAATGTCGCTTTATGCTACTATGGCTAATCGGACGATGCTACAGTGGGAGTCCTGAATTTTGCCTATCCAGGTTTTATTAGGATAAAGATCTTTAACGAGTACCTGACATCGCACAGGCTCGGGACCACCTTTTAACGTCCCCTCCGAAGGCGGCATAACTTAGGATTTTTTACTCCCATTAAAAAATCCTAGGACCACCTGCGGGATTGAACTCGTTACCTTTGGCATAGAGGCTATTATGCTAACCACCCAGCTACAAGTGATCCTTTTTTTTTTTATTCGTTATTTGGATTTATACGTATCTTAAAACGTAACTTTCAAAGTTTGAGGTGAGGGGAAAGGAGGGTAATTTTTTTTTTTGGTCGATTACAAACGTTCATTATTGACAATAATAAACCAAAAAATTACAATTTAAAATTTTCTACTATCATTCCAATTCCATAAAATTCCACATTTGGGTAACCTTCTGAATTCTACGTAGAAAGTATAAAAAGATAGTAAAATTTATATTTAATTATCTATGTATATTTAGCTAGTCTTCAGTTTTCAGGTCCTGGATTTAGTTGAATATATTATGTTAATTCAGCTGGGGGCGACACTAGAGTATGGCTCCTGGTGCAGAACCAAACCAGCCTCTATAAAGTAGGTATCCGAAATTAGGGGAAAACCTAGCGGCTGAGTGTGATCTCGGCCTTATCCCCTCATTTCGCGGTCGTTATCTCAACTCAGTATGTACTGAGCCCAGAACCCTTCATGGGTTGTAGAGGTACAGTTATTTTATTTTATTTTTTTTAATTATGTACATTAAGACGCTGTTACATAAGTAAAAACGCTGCAAATTATTACACAATGTCTTATTATTTCAAAATAAATATATTAGGGTATATCTGTTTATATAGCTGTTAATAAGCAATTTATATCAAATGTTAGAGAGACTTTTAATAATAATCCAGTTTTGGTAGAATTACATATATTATAATTTGTTTGATTGTTTGGTTTTAGGGCGTACAACAGCTTGGTCATCAACGCCCGGAATTATAATTTGCGACTTCAATATATAAAATTCTTTACTTTTTTACTTTCACTTACTATATATAGTAAGGGGAAGTATTGCGATCGTGAAAATTTTCGAATTCCAGTTTTCAACGGAAATGCACGTTTTAGGGTCCCCTGAGTCAAAATAACCAAGTCCCGCAAAACGGTGAGTGTGTGTGTGTGCGTGTCTGTGTGGTAACTCCCGGGCGGAAACGGTAAGTCCTATGAAACTGAAATTTCATATTTAAGACAACTATACCCCGAGACGTGACAAAACATTTTTCATCAAAATGAGCTTACCAGAAGAGGCACTTTATACTATGCATTTTGCACCTTTTTTCGATTTTCTCGAAAACGGTTCCTACGATTTTGATTAAACTCGCTATATCGATGTAAAATTTAATGGGTTTTAATATCATGTTTTTATTCTGATTAAAATGGTCTGACAGGGCTTAAATGCCGATATTTTAAATTTTCTTCCCCTAAAGTACCTTTAATTTTGTAGATTCAATAATAATAACTAGATTATCTTGTTAACGCTGATGAAAAACAGGTAAATATATAAATTGAATGAATTCGATACCCAACTAAAGGAGAAAACAGAAAAAATATTTTTTTAATGCAATTTTTCGTTTTTGAACATAAGAGCAGTAATATACATGAATGATATACCGTTGGAAAGCTAAAGATTTTAGAAAAAATATCATCTCATACAAAAGCTTTTAAAAGTTAATAGAGAGTGATGATATGAACATAAAACTAACTGATTATAAGTTAATAGAGACTGATGAGAAGAAGGTAAAACTTACTGATTATTTGAGACTAGCAGTGTCACGCAACTTTGCTCGCGAATATTGCATTTCCTATTAATTTATGTGCGTTTATGGTGAGATTGGCTATAATAAATATCAACTATCAGCTACTCTTTGTTATCATTTAAAGCCCGATCTTGACTTCTTCCTGTCAAATTTACAATAGCAAACCAGTAGAAGTGGTTATACCCATAATCACTTAATATGTAAAAATAATCGTCACAAACCATTTTTTTAAAATAAATAACAATTGAATATATTTTCATAGGAACCTACACTTGAAACAGATATGAAACGCAATATGCTTAAAAGGGTCGGTCACCTGTATGTAGTGACCAAGGAAGTGCCCTTAAGAGTTTTTAATGAGAGTAAAAAACAACCTTAGTTATGCCTTCCTTCGAAGGGGACGTAAAATGGTGGTCCCAAGCCTTTGCGACTCCATGAACTCGTTAAAGATCTCTACCCTAACTAAACTTGGCGCGGAAAAAATTAGTCATCATACGATTAACCATAGTAGTACAAAAGTGACGTTAAACGAACAGATAACAACAGTAATATGCTTAAATATATTTGTTATCAAATTTTTGTACCTTTGCTGATACATATCAGATTAAGACAATTTTACGTTTAGGTTGTTCAACCACTTTTTGGGGGAAGATTTTCAAATCCTGCCTTATAGCACATCTAGGCGGTAAGACGAACCTCCAGGAAAAATTTTATCCTCACAACCATAGTAATTTTTCAGATACCAGAAAATTGAGTGATACTTTCTTTTATAAATATAGACATACAGCTAAAAAATAACAAAAGTAAAAAAGTAATAACAATTAAAGTTGAAAATGACTCTTGAAATAAATCATGACTTAACAATATAGATAATAATATAGATTGATATAAATATATCCGCGTTGTGTAACCTTCTATACTCCCCAGTAGCCTCATCTCTCTTCGGACCAAATATTTTAGTACCTTATTTTCTAAAACCTTTAGCCGTTGTCCGTCCTTCAAAGTAAACGGCCACGTTTCACCGTCGGAAGAATTACAGTTTAATAAATTCTAACCGTTAAGTTTTTAGACAGAAGCTAAGTAACTTAGCAACTGAATAATAACACGCAATAATTTCCCACCTTTAACCGGGACTTTATTTCCTCCTGGATTTTTTTTTTCGTTATCATTGAACCTAAATACTTAAATTTCTCTACGTGTTCAAAAGTATACGCTGATATATCAATATCACTATGATCGCCACCAACTTCTGTCTCTGCTACAAATAATATATTTTGTCTTTTAGGTATTTATTTCGAGTCCTATTTCTTTATCGGTTTTTATTAACGGACTGTATTTAGTTTTTTAGTTTCCGTGTCTTCCTTTAGCAGTACCAAATCATCGGCGTATCCCTGAACCGGAATTTTACCACCCAAATTTAAACCTTCTTAGTACATGGCACTTTTTCTTTGATATATTTTAAAGCGACTTCGTCTGCATCAATTTCTGTTATTATGATTGCTATTAAGAAGTTTTTAAAAGTATATATTTTAAAGTACTTCCGCGTAAATGACATTTTTAGTTTTATTTTCTTGTGGCAGAAGAACATACTGATTTTCTCCGCAACCCGATCTCGACGTAAATCTATTCCTACGTGTTTAAATGGAAAAATATAAATTAACAGAAAATTGAATTATTTAAAAATAAAAGGTAAATCATTTGGAATCATTGGGAAGCGAGGTTTTTTTTTTCTCCCAAATTTTCCCCGTTTTTCCCCAGATTTTCGACTGATTCTTCGGTCCTTTTTGGTCGCAGCGTGATGTTATATAGCTTATACCTTCCTCGATAAATGGACTATCCAACACAAAAAGAATTTTTCAATTAGAACCAGTAGTTTCTGAGATTAGCGCGTTCAAAACAAAAACAACAACTCTTCAGCTTTATAATATTAGTATAGATAATAATATAATAGATTTTTTAATAAAACACATGTTTCTATATAAATTCAATTTGATTAATTCCTTAATAGTTTCACGTATTTTTCTCTCTAACTGTATTTGAAAATTCATTCATTGATTTTAAAAATCGAGGTAAGTGAAAGTGTGTGTTGCCCGCACCAGATTTTTTTTTTATTCCTTCTGCTTATCGCGCTATACTGATTCTAAAACTCTAAATATATTTTACTCTATCATCATTTTTATGAGATATAAGCGTAGTTTTGGGTTGAAGTTTAATTTAATTTTTCTTATTTTTTATAACTATACGTGGTTTTTTAATTAATAAGGACTAATAACTTTTTATCTTCAAAAATAAAAGTAAATCAATAAATAAAGCTTTATTGACATATTTTTAAAATACAAAAACCTCTCCCTTATATGTTACCTCCTACATAGTCATAAAACATATAGTTAAAAACAACTGAGTTATTGAATGAAATCATTTTAAATCAGCAGAAAATTTAAAAAGTAACTAGCTGATATCAACGTTTTGGTCATGTGATGTCAACGTGGGTCATTGTTGCATGCCCTTGCATTTTTGTGGCTAATTTAAAAAAAATAG
The DNA here is from genome assembly GCA_023052935.1 of Piezodorus guildinii. NCBI lineage: Eukaryota > Metazoa > Arthropoda > Insecta > Hemiptera > Pentatomidae > Piezodorus > Piezodorus guildinii. The sequence continues at coordinate 115,339,831 of CM041298.1, forward strand.
GCGAGTAGTTAGGGAGAACAGATTTTTTTATTCGTTATTCGGGTTCTGCGTATCTTGAAATATAAGCTCTCAAGTTTTAAGGTGGGGAGGGGGCAATATATTATCTTATTTTTTTGTCGATCACAAAGGTCCTTTTACAAAGGATTTTGGGTAATTATTACTCTCCATTACCTTCGAACAGTTTACATGTAACATAATATGTTTTATAAAATATGTATGAACTTTTCAAAGAAATATTATGGGTTTATATATAATCTTTCTTCCGGGAAAATAAGTTCAATCAGGAAAAATATTTCTGTTTTTCTCATAAACCATTATAGTATCCTTTCACAGTTTGCATTTATAATTTTTTTAATACCAAGAAATGATGAGAGAATTTATTTTCGAATAAAATAATAGATAGTTATAAGTAAGTTCAGAGGAAGGATATTTTCAAATAAGTTCATATTTTTTTAATAAGGATAAAATCTTTTGTAAAAAAAAAAAGAAGAAAATCTTTAATTCAAAGAGGCTATAACAAGGAAAAATTGAAACGAATCATGAACTGCTTTTTCCTTGGTACATCTAGACCAGTGGTTCCCAACAAAAATTGTGACAAGGACCCTCTTAATCGAAATATAATATATATATATATATATAAATTACTAGTATGGTATGCTTACTATACCATAGTAAAGAAAAGTACTTTGAGAAGAGAGGAAGAAGGCAGCGGAACCCTTCATAGACCCGAGGGATTGAGAGATAAGCGTCGGTATTCCGCCGACAAAGACAAAGGAAGCCGACTCTGTTTCAGAAGACCCCGAGAAAGTATAACGCGACTTTATTTCGCGAACTGGAATAATAAATTTTTTTTCTTGCAGATGTCGATCATTTCGGCCAATCAAAATTAGGGAAGAGGCTTGGATGGGAGAAGTGTATAAAAGGACCAGAGAAGTTTTCGTTCACAACGAAATCCCTAGCTCATTGGCAACTGCACTGCTATCTCACTGTTGCAGCGTCATCTGCATAGCTAGTTACCACCTCCATTACTCTTCACTCCAGATGCTGTACTTCTCCACGCTCATCTCATCATAAGACATACAGTTAGTAACTCTAAAGTGAGCTATATCTTTAAATGTATTAATTTGATAGTTATTTGTGAATTTGAGATTTTGTTAAGTGAAATTCTTTAAACTCAATAAATAAACACACATGCACAAATATATGCTAGGCGATGCAAGTGGCTGAAGATGGGATTCCGCATGTACAATAGTAGATGTTGAAGGTAGGGCGCACTAATAGCCAAGCCAAAACCAGAAGCTGAGCTTCAGGAATAAAAACGGTCGAATCAGAATGGTATAGTTTAGTAGAATGGTTTTCATGATAGTACCATAATAATGTTAGAAAAGAATAATTCTCGTTTTCAGAATTTTGTTTTTCTTTTACCTCCATATCCTTCAATATTAGACGTACAAATGTCTTTTACAACTCAAATGAAAGTTTATAAATTACTCGATGATTCACTGTATGACGAGTATCTTCGTAGGATAAACGGTTTCCAAGATAGCCACCATAATTATGTTAGAAAGGAGTAATGTATTTCGTGATATTCCCTTTTTAAATAGCCGCCATTTTGTAATGCACCCGTTTTGAGTTGGCAGACTTGTATTTTTTGATCTTCAATCACAGATGCTTAGCATAAAACAAACTAAACATTTTGGTAAAATGGACTACATTTTTCGTTGCTGACTCATGGACCATATTTCTCTCAGACGCATACCAGTTGGTTTAACGCTTATTAAATCACCGGAATTCCTTCTTCACCGAGCCCAACGACTTTACGACGCGTCAAAGCGATGCTCTCCTCAATTATACTGACGGGTTACAGGTTCCGTGAACCGGCGTTGTGTAATCTTCTAAAATCTAAACATATATTTTATGTAGTACCTTATTTTCGAAACCCAAAGGCTTTCCTCATCCTTCAAAGTAAGCGACCAAGTTTCAAATCCATACAGAACCGGTCGGATAACAACAGTTCTAATAAATTGTACTTTAAGTTCCTTAACAGGAGCCGCAAGCTAAATAATTTCGCACTGAATAATAAAACACAGTTTTTTACATTAATCGCGGCTTAATTTCCTCCTGAATTTATTCTAGTAATCATAGAACCTTAATATTTAAATTTATCTACGTGTTAAGTTAATGATCTGATACATCAATATCACCGAGACAAAGACCGTTTCTATTACTAACCATATATTTCGACTCATCAGTATTTTTTTCAAGCCTTAACTCATAACTGGATATCATTAAAGTACCTGTGTTTACTTTCATAGTTTTCGTGTTTTCAAACAGTGGTACCAACTCATCCGCTTACCCTAAAACTGAAATTTCACCATCCATATTTAAACATTTCTCGGAGCGTATAAAAAAAAAAAAAAAAAAAGAATTGAACAAGACCTCCTAATCTTTAAGAGAAAAATTCTTCAAAGAATATTTGAAGAATTACAGATCGATTGAAACTGGAGAAGGCGGACAAATGCCCAGATTTACACAATTTTTAATGAGCAAGACGTCGTTCTGAGAATGAAGCATGAAGCAAACCCTAAGTAGTTCCCGACAGAACCTCTCTAAGGAACGAGAAGAAGTGGAAGACGGAAACTGAGATGGTCAACGGTGTAGTAAAAGATTCAAGGGATGTCCTGGGAGTCGTGAAGTGGATAATGGCCGCACCGAGCCATATCAACCAATCACAGGAACACTGGAAGAAGTTGGTCAAGAGGCCAAGAGGAGTTGTAGCGCCGCACAGTGGGCAAAATCGCCAATTTAGGTGGACAAAAGTCAAGTCAAAAGTTTAGAATTTTCTAATCCTTCACCTTTATATTAGTAGTTGGCAAGACCCTTAATACTGATATTTTCCGCTATCCCGTGTATACAAATAAATAGTAAATGAGTGAATAATTCCTGTTCGCACAAGTGCCTAATAACCGACAGTGGGATTAACTTTATTCGATAGCCATTTATTGTGTTCAAGGTGTATTTAGCGCAAATTCTTTGCTTTTATTTAACAATGGACATTGCTGAGACAGGTAAGACATTATACTTCCAAAATCGTTATTGAATATACATTGCAATCTTCCTGTACAGTTGAATTAGCAATTTTAAATGTGTGCCCCTATTCAATAACAAAAAAACTATATAGCCCCCAAGTTACCCCAAGGATTTGTTTCATCAATCCTTCTACTAGTCTTTAGATATTAAAAAACTTTTTGCGATTTTTCGCGTTTTGGGTGATACATAATTTTTTTCAGACACAACAATCCGAATCAAAAGTTTTATAATCTATAAATTGAAGAGTTTACTAAATAATATAATATACACCTATTAGCAGGTTTCAGCAACTCCGAGCCATAAATAAATTGTTTGTATTATTTTTCCCGTATCCTGGGACTTCAAACGTAAAATGTAGGGAAGTTGTAGATTTTAGCAATTAAATTTGATGTTTGACCATTGTGCGGTCGCCAATCGTGTCAAAAAATTAATTATTTTTTATAATTTTGTCTCATATTTATTTCCCGTAATCTGGGAATCCAAAGGTTAGAAATGGACAAGTTTTAGAATTTTGTCCATATGTCCACTGTGCGCCCGTGATAGTCAGTACGTATCACTCAGTGAAAGATTAGAGTAATTACTTATAATTGTAATTTAATTACTGCTATTCCAAATTACAATAGTTTTAATTGAAAAATAGTTTTTCGCTACCCTGGTGTTTCAGTATAAAACATTAAATCAAACTTTATTTTTATTTTTCTTCTCCAAAAAAAGCTAATTATAGAAGTTACAAATTAGAACTGAAAAGTAAGAGGAGAAATACATCAAGTACAGAGGGAAAAAAAGGGACTGAAAACTAACGTCCTCAGAGAAGGCTTAGCAGTTCTCACTAATGTGAACTTACATCAACCCTGGCTTACAAAGTTAGCAGCTCTTCAACTGCAATTTGGAATTTAACCTTTTAATCACCTTTACGGTCCAACATTAAACTACTGCAATTAGGGAGGTGTCGTGCTATTAATCATAAAGCAGAAACGCCCAATCTTTAAATCTGAAAAAGGTTTTTTTAAAGGAAATTTACAACTTTATTATACAATAAAATATATTAATTAAATGTGTTAATTTATCAAATGGGCTTGATACAGGCATGTGAAGAAACAACCCAGTGGTAGCACTTCTAGGTTTATTTAATGTATGAGGTCGCGAGGCCACCGCCTTAGGGGATTATCAGAAATAGATGGTAATGAGAGTTTGCGGACAAGTGGGTTGGAATGGACGGTAATTTGGAATTAAAGGAGGTATATCTAGTTCGGGCTAGATCTGCGACTAATTTGATATTTAGGTCTTTATGAATTATTTTATTGGTGACAAAGTAAGGGGCATTTAGGATCTTTCGGAGGATTTTGGATTGCAAGGATTGAATGCGGGAAGAATTGGATGGTTTGATGGATCCCCACATGCCCGAATACGCCCAGTTATTGTAATATAAATTAATTTATTGTGGTATGTTGAAAGTGTTGATCGCTTGTCAAGTAAGTGTTGTAGTAAACGGTATCTGCGAGCTGTTTCTTGTCTTTTCAATCAAGTGTGAGACGTTTGTCTAGATGGAGTCCTAGGTACCGAATCTGTTCAAATAAGGTGAGTGGAATATTGTTAAAGGATATAGTGGGACAGGCGGACAGTGAAAAAGTAAAATTTCAACTTAAATAACTAGGTAATCGCATAGTTCTAGAGTAGATTTGTTAATTAGATCTGTTATGATAACATCCTTGGGTTAACGAACAAAATTGAATGAAATAAAATAAAGTTGTTTTAACGATTAAAAAAATCAGAAAATACTCGAAAATTCAGAAACCTGGTTACCCTCTCGGTCTGAACAATTCTAAAAAAAAAAATAAAAAAAAAAAAAAAAAAAAAAATAAAAAAAAATAAATAATACAATTCAGGCAGTGATAGGGATTGCCGACAGAAGTGAAAACTTGTAACTTCTCGATTTGTGCCAGAATTTTGTTGGGAAGAAGAGTACCTTCGTTAAAGTAGATTATGTTGAAAATACATTTTTTTTTTTTATTATTACTTCATTTAATTGTAAAACATGATCACCCTGTAGAGACATATCTTGAAGTATGTCATAATCTGAATGTGACTGTCCCAGTGACTGAAGTCCCACAAAAAGGTCTGTGTGTGTGTGTGTCCGTGTGTGGTGACTCGCAGGCAGAAACGAAAAGTCCTAGGAAACTGAAATTTCATATTTAAGACAAATATACGCCCGAGACGTTACAAAACCTATTTCATAACAATGAGCTTACCAGAAGAGCCACTTTATACCATACATTTTGCAACTTTTTTCGATTTTCTCGATAACGGCTCCGACGATTTTGATTTAACTCGCTATATCGATGTAAATTGTAATGGGCTTCACATGTAGGTAGGTTTTATTCTGATAAAAATTGTCTGGCAGGGCTTAAATGCCGATATATTAATTTTGTTGATTCTATAAAAATAACCATATTATCTTATTAGTATTAATAAATAAGAGCTAAATATGCATGTTGAGCGAATTTGAAAAACAACTAAAACACATGTTTCTATAGAAATTTAATTAAACTTAATTTAAAACAACCACTTTAATTTTATCCGACTTCACTCTTCGTTTCTTTGTAGTGTAGAACTAACTTTGTATTAAGATAACATATTTTCTATAATCTTTAGCTTTCCAATGTAGTATTATGTTGCATATCTAGATTACTATTCTTTTTTTCGGGCAAAAATTTACCTAAAAAAATATGTTTGCTCATTTCTCCTTAAGTTGGAAATCAAATTTAAATTTTTTTATCATTGTGGATGTAATTAGTTGACCGTTGAGAATTACTGGAAGGAATTAATCCGGGTGGCGGTCATTAAATGAAACAACTAAATAGTTTCAACTATTTTATTGTTTGCCAACGTTTCTTATAATTACGTTTCTATAATTCTATATATGTATTTATTTTGTTTTGTTTATGTATTTAAAATTTTCTAAATGTCTTCACTATTCAATTTATTCCAACTTGTATTTATGTTTATTTAATTTTTTTTATCAACCTGTAAGATTTGTCAATTAATGTATTTTACAATGTTCCATTATTATTTTTTCCACCCTGTTATCTTTGGATACCTAAAACAGAATTAGGGATGATTAAGTTGGGAGGTACAGTCAGTTTTTCTCCATATACATCTTCCATCACTGCTCTTACTATTATATAGGTGATATTTCAAGAATTAAATCATAATTTTTTATCCTGTATCATTATTATAATCATAAGTTAAATTTCATTGATTCTTTGTATGGTAGTATTAAGAATTTTAGTCATTGTTGTCAGGCCCTGTCCATAAATCAGTACGTATTTTCCATTCCACCTTTTCCTACGTATTTTCCATCCTACCTACCCCCCATCTACCAAAACAGTACCTAGTTTCCATTCTCCCACCATGCGGTACGTATCTCCACTCTACTTCATATTTTTATATTTCATATTTCATGTAAATTATTGATACCTGTGTAAATTTTGTTTAGTGAACATTTTTATTTTTTCTGTATAACACTTTCATTATTGTAATATGGTCATTGTATTTTTTTTACATATACAGTTCTTCTGTTATTTTTTCAATACCGACGTTCTCTAGCTAAATAGGTTATATAATATTGTATGTAATGTCATTGAAATTATATTCTTTTGTATCTTTTTAGCCCTGATGATGACCCACAAAGGGGGTCGAAACGTTGGCAAACAATAAAATAGTTGAAACTATTTAGTTGTTTCATTTAATGACCGCCACCCGGACTAATTCCTTCCATTAAATTTTTTTACTTTAGACTTAGTGAGTTTAAAATTTTTGAAGAAGTTTTTGTGAAATAAGTCGCTCTTCTGGTTCGCCGATTTTGTAGAAAAGCTGCAATAATATCCAAGTCACCTATGCTCCTAAAATATGAAATTTCAGTTTTATAAAACTTTTCGTTTTCGAACTAGACTTTGGACTAGACGAACTTGGTCATTTGGACTCAGGCAAAAACCATTAAAATATCTGGTTACAACTCGAATTTTAGAATTTTCTTAATTCTTTCCCTAACTTTATAATTCATACACGTACATAGGTAAGTGGAGAAAGTAAAAACAGTGTTAATATTCATAATAAAAAAGAACTGATAATAAAACATTATACATATTTATCTCTTTAAAGATAACTCAGTTAATAAACTCAGTTAAGCAAAATAAATTCTGCAGAAGGCATAACAAGGATTTTAAAAAATCGTTATCTGGGTTCAACGTATCTTTGAACGTGAGACCTCAAACTTTGTGGGGCAGGTTATTTTTTTTATTTTTTTATTTTTTGTCGATTACAATCGTTCATTATTTAAATGAATGAAAAAAAAATGTATAAAAAAGTGTACTACCACACAAGTGTCATCAGCATAGATATAAAGGAAAGTGCTAGAATGGGATGGAATATCAGCTGTATAAACTGTGTAAGGGATAGGTCCTAAAATACTGCCTTGAGGAACACCTGCAAACTGATTAAAAAGGGATGAATAGGAATTATTATTATTTACTTTGAAACAAAAAAAAAAAAAAAAAAAAAAAAAAAAAAAAAAAACTTGGCTGGTAAAATAACCGACCACAAAGAATCCAATGTGATTTTGGATAAACCTTAACCAAAAAAAAAAAAAAAAAACCTCCTCTGTTGCATTATCATCAAGAGAAAACATTGCCGAGATTTTACTTGAAAAGTCAAATATTACTTCGTTTCCTCATGAAGTTAAACCCAAGACGGAACAGCTTAAGCCCTTATCTCTGAAGACTGTGGGAGGGAGTGAAATTTCAACTAGTCGAATGGTTTCGTGGAACCACCGCATTCCTTACTCTCTACAACTTGCAACAAGAACCAGGATAGAACATCTTCCGCATAGTCCAAAGGTAATCTTCTTCATATTCATAATTAATTTAGCCCTGAGGGTTAAAATTAATTAATATATTAATTATATTTTAAAAGTTTATTATATTATAACTTTACAATCAACACAAAAAAACGCTGCAAATTATTACACAAGGGTTTATTATTTCCAAATAATAATACTACGGTATAACTGTTTATAAAGCTGGAGATGGGCAACTAAGTGATATGAGCAATAAATAATTCAAAGGAAAATGGCATATCACCCCTGCTAATTTAAAATGCTAGTTTTTCACCAATTTCAATGAATCTTTTTCATTTTGTAGGAAATTTAATTCTCTATTGAATAAAACTAAAATATTTTGTTTTGTATTTAGTTAATTATTAATTAATAGGAAATAATTTTTTTTATTCGTTGTTGTTGTTGCCCAAAACATCTTCAGAAGACGATTAACTTACCTATGAAAAAGAAAAAAAATCGATCGTCAAAAAAAAAAAGAAAATAGAACAATAGGGACAATAAACATTATGACCTAATTGGAACTTCCTAATAACACATTAACCTGGCTCTTAAATTATTACAACAACATTTGGCGGACTGGCGAATTTCCTGACTCCTGGCTTCAATCATTGTGGGGGAGTCCTGACAGTTACTCACATTTTCGAGGAATGTCCCTTCTACACAGGAAAATTGAACCAAAGGGGAATACCACTCAATGTCGCGGTTGCTTTGGGGAACGATATAAATAGAATTGACGAATTGATGTGCTTTCTTACGGAAATGGACTTTAACAAGCAGATTTGAAAATTGTATTTTACTATTATTATTAAAATTATTATAATTATTATTATTTTATATTCTAAATTAATTAATTAATGTTTAACTTTATTTATATACATACATATATATATATATATATATATATATATATATTTCTTTTTTTTTTTTTTTTTTTTTTTTTTTTTAATTTAACCTGATATATGTTTAGCTTTTCCTAATGCTGTTACTTTTTTTCTTACTAGTGATTATCCTTATTAGTTAATTGTTTTCAACTATTTGTTGTTATTTGTTTTTTAGTAAAACAATTGTTCATTATTTAACCTTAAATTAGTTTCTAAAAATGAGTGTCTGGCACTGATGACCGAGATGTTTTGTGCCAATAAAATAAAACAACCAACCAACCAACCTAATTGGAACTGCACATATAATCATTAGCAACACAAAGTAAAACAGAAAAATGTGAGTAATTTAAAAAAAAAAAGCGAAAAATAATCCGAATGTGTTAAATGAGTTGGTATAAACGAATGTCATTCAACATTTTTGTATTCGTTATTCGGGTTCTACGCATCTTGAAACATAAGCCCTCAAATTTTGAAGGGGGTTGATTTTTTTTTAGTCTATTACAAAAGTTCATTATTGAAAAAAATAAACCAAAAGCATTAACACTGGACGGCGTTAGTATTTTCCATAATTTTCTGTTCTTTCGATTTTCATTAAAATAATTCAAATAAAATTTCCTGATTCTAGAACACCTAACATTTTTTGTTTATCTTCAAAAATAACTGAATTTCGGGCGTACATAAGGGCAAGATTTCATTTTTCCCCCCTTTTTCCTTGTTGCTTAACTGATTATAAAACTCTCTACATATTTTTTTTTTTTTATCTTCGAAAATGAATTAAGTTATGGGCCTATTTATGGATAAAAATTTCAATTTTTAAATTTTCTTTTTTCTCTTTTATAATTATTCGCATTTTTTTGGTTAAAAACTCCAATACATGTTTTCTCTTTATTTAAAAATAACTCAGTTATTTAATTAAATCACTATTAATCGGCTGCCGTTTTAATTAATTTTATATAAATATATGTGCGTGTGTTAAAATATGTACATATGTTGAAAGAAAAAAAAAAAATATATATATATATATATATATATATATATATATATATATATATATATATATATATATATATATACACATACATATTATTTTGGTTTATTGTATGTTAAGATTTGAACAATAAATATTGTCTATTTCTGAACTATCAAGAAGGATCTATTCTAATCTATTTTTTTTCACGAATTTAGACATGTAAGAGAGAAAGTTAGTTAAAAAAAAAAATATTAACTGTGCCAACTCTGAAAATTCTCGTCATAGTTTTATGAGAGGCAAGTTGGGCTGACCTGGCCACAAATACCTGCGGCCGAGGAACTTCATGAATAAAATTTATATTAATGTTGTCCGTACGTCACACCTCGAATTTACACAATTTGGCTCCCTTATAATTTAAATTGGCTTCTATCCTACAGCGGGGTTAAGTATGCAAATTTCTTTCCCCTGAAGGGGTTGTGCGGACGGTTGGGAGAAATGTTAAATAGATTAAATTTAGTTTTACCGCGAAACCTCATACGAAGTTGGAGTGGATTATAATTATCAGTGCACGAGCACTTAGGACACAACATGCTGCTATATATTCCATTTGGACATTGGAATGATACGAACAATCTACACACAGACTTTATAGTAACAAAACTAAACTATTTTATATTTTTTTATCTAAAATACATAGAAGTCCTTTAAAACCTATTAGAAAATTGCAATTCATTCCAAAAGGTACTTTTTTTTCTCTTCATGCCTATATTCACACCTGTCAGAAACTATCTGACAATCAGCAAACGTGCTGTACAAATGTGAGATCAGACATGGTATTCATGGGGAAGGAAACTGCCCAGCAGTACCCCTTCCTAGGATTTATTTAGCAGAGGAGGTCTCTCATCCAGCTTCTCTTTAGCCTTCTTCTGACTGACATTTCAGCTATTGACATGTCGTTAATCCGTCTATTGTCGTGTCCGTTAAGTTTACTATGAATACGAGAATAGAGTGTTCGTACATTCTTGACCTACTCATCCCTTGTTCATCAGCACATTCCTTTAACACAAGATCCCAACCCACTAACCTCTATTTGCCCTCTCATCGAACATCATTCTTTAAAAAAACTTTTAGTTTGCGTGCCACCTCTCTTTTCAATTCCATACCTACCTCTATACGCAAAGCTTCTTCCTTAACCTCGTTTAAAAACAAATTATTCCATCATCTCCTCAGTAATCAGTCTTCCGAATAATTGTATAAAAAATTAAGAGTAATAGTCATATTTCAAGTTAACAAAACTTTTTTTTCTACGATTTTACGATATTAGTGTGAGGTTCAATCATAGTATCTCTGTATGCACATGTTTTCAGTATTATATAGTCATACATGAATGTTCAATACCGTTGTATTTACTACACTATAAATAATGCAAGTAGTAGTCATATGTCGTTCAAGCAACAGTATTTACTATGTTTATATATAATATAAGTATAACCTTAGGTTTGTTTTTGTAATGTTTTTATTTTTAAGCCAGACATAATACTCACTCTTGTACTTTTTTTGTTATTCTTAGGGGACAGAAGTCCCAGAATAAAATTTATTTTTCTTCTTCTTCTTCTATATGTTGGTCAACTGTTGGTTGTTATAAGTCCGTATGTAGGGTTCTGTTGTTTACGTACCAAGGAGCTGTCGTTATGAGGCTTAAAATTGTGGATTGAAATGATTGCAGTTTTTGTATGTGAGTCTTTTTTGCTGAACCAAATATCTGGTACTAAATCTACATTTCATATCATTCCAACAGGTACTAAAAACATTTCCTTTCAAAAGGTATTATATTTCCTATTATACAGCAGAACAATCTAACACTGTATTCATTTTCGTTCCCTGTATTCATTAACGATATTTTTCTGATCAATTGATTTAACCTAATAATCACTTTTTAGGTTCTTTAAAAACAACTTAATTGTATCGCTTTGGTTCTTATAGGTTCTCAATTAAATTAAGTTTATTCTTATTATTTCTTCTTTTAGCCAAATAAATGTTTTCATTTTCGCCCGAGTTAATACACACACACCGACCTTTTTGCGGGACATAGTCATTTTGACTCAGGGGACCCTAAAACGTGCATTTCCTTTGAAAACTGGAATCCGAAAATTTTCACGATCGCAATACTTTCCCTTAATATATATTTCATACATAGGTAAGTGAAAGTAATAAATTGATATTTTACCTAATACTCAGTTTTTTGTTGTTTTTTTTGTTCAATATACAAAAAAATATGTGTTGTGTTTTAGAATCACGACTCCACAACGAAAAAAAAAAAAAATTATATCATGCCTACATATACGCCATATTTTTTTTTTTTTTTTTATGGATATACAGATACAGAGGATATTTTTAAAATTAGTGAAATTCCATACAAAATATAAAATCTGGTACGCGCAACACACGACTTTTACTTATTAATCAATTCAAAAATATTTATTTATTTATTTATTTAAGAAAATAAATTGTTAAAGAATTATTTACATTTGATTTTTCATCACTTCCTGTTAGAACTACATGGAGCGTCCACCGATGACAGCGCCATCCAGTGGCCAAGCGATGTAACAATTGCTTCAAAAAAATCCTTTTTCAGTTGTCTCCTTTAGTTGGATATCGATTTCGTTCAACTTATTTATTTACCTGTTTTTTATCAATGGCAATAAGATGATATAGTTATTTGTAGAGAATATACAAAATGAAAGGTACTTTAGAGAAAGAAAATTTAAAAAAATATCTGCATTTAATCTCCTTCAGACTATTTTAATCAGAATGAAACCTACATGATATTAAAACCCGTTAAATTTTACATCGATATACCGAGTTTAATCAAAATCGTTAAGAGCCGTTTTTGAGAAAATCGTATAAAAGTGCTACATGCATGAGATAAAGTAGGCCTTCCGGTCAGCGGATTTTAATGAAAAAGTTGCTGTAACATCTCGAGCGTATAGCAGTCTTCCCCTTACTATATATTCCATATATAGGTAAGTGAAAGTAAAAAAGAATTACTGAAATCGGTTATGGGATAACAGAGATATACCGTTTTGAGCTTAGCTGTGTTGATCGGCCATTTTAATTTGAATTATTTATTGTTTTTCCTAACAGCTAATTGCCTACAAAAAGCTATAGTTATTCTTAACCATTATAAACTATTTTGTAATAATTTACAACGTTTATTATCTTCTAATTTTAATTGCCTCAACAATCTTTAGGAAGAGTCACGACCACCCTCCATTCCATGGCCATTTAGAACACGAGAATCAAAAGACTTCTGGAGAACAATTGAAGACGCTTGAGCTTACTACATGAGCAACTAAATGGAACCTCGTACCTTTCCATTCAAAACGAAATTCCCACTCGACCAAATACTCCAATTTCAAATGCATTCTATTTGCCCCATTAACTGCTGTTCAAGGACCGTATTAAACGGCCAACAGGATCCCACATCAATACAACTTCGTCCTTTACATATTACCTTCTAACGTTACGAAATTCCAATAACTTACCAACCATTCTGGATCAAATACTAATGTGTGTGTGTGTGTGTGTTTGTGTGTGTGTGTATGTGTGTGTATATATATATATATATATATATATATATATATATATATATATTTATTTATTTGTAATTTTATTTAAAATTTTCTGGTTTTAGGTCTTCAACAATTACCTCTTCTTAATTTGCTTTATTTGATGTTTCCATCCTCCGTCACAAATATACGATTCTTTGCAAAACTGCAAGTATACATAAATATTGGTTACATTCTTTATAAACTATCTATCTACAGCCAAATACAACACAAACATCTTAGCATCGGCACACCACTCAGGTTAACTACAGGACACTGGTATCTCCAAGCCCTCCCCTCTCCAGCCCTGACGGCCGAAGCTTAACTTATAACACCACTGTTCCAAATCTAGCAGTCCAAAACCAAATTCCTGGTCAGTACAATAAATCATAATTTGTACAGTAAAAATAAAAATAAAAAGTCAAAAAAGCTTAAAAGTATTTCAAAAACGAGAATAAAACAACCCATACTATTATATCTGTGGCGGTCGTGAATAAGTGGTTAAGTCAAAAATTTTCATTTTATAGGTGAGCGACTTAAACTTAAACGCAATACCCAAAATAGAGTTATAACATACAGTTTTCTTTCCACTTGCAATTTCTTCTACCAAGAAATTTCTTTAACCAATTTAACACGACGTGGGAAGCGGTATGAGGGAGCGAAACGTGGAGTTAACTCATTTTTTATATAACTCGAGTTATCCAGTTATTCACGACCGCCACATATATAAAACATTAACAAAACCATCTAAAAAATTTTATATAGATAATGGTAATAAAAACTATTAACAATAAAAAACCCAACGAAACATTTTCCTTTGTAAAATTATTTTTCTTAATTTGTTTAAAATATTATTATATACATTGCTCAGTTTTGTGAAACCATAACGCGCATTTACTGTGTGCTCGGTCCTAATGATGTGCATCATTTCGAGAATCAGTCTTAGCTTTATTTTTTTCTACCTATGTTTGTGACGGAGGATCGAAACTTCAAATAACGCAAATTAAGAAGAAGTCATTGTTAAAGATCTAAAACCCGAAAAATTTCAAATAAAATTGTAATATAAAAAGGTCAATGATTTGGATTGTATACACACACACATATACTACTAGACCAGCCCCTGATTCCCACGGGTACAATTTGAATGAAGTGTCATATATGTTTAAAAAAGCTCTATCTCACCGATTTAGAGTTTATCGATTTGGAAGTTTCAGTACACATCATGACGAAAAGTGCAATGAGAAAGATAATTGTGAGAGAAGAACGCAATGAGAAAACGCTTCAAATTATTACAGAATAGTTAATTATTTCCAAATAACAATATTAGAGTATAACCGTTTATAAGGCTGTTGATGGGCAATTAAGTAATATAAAAAGCAATAATTCAAAGCATCATGTCATAAAACTACCACTGATTTCAAAACGCAATATCTAAGCTAGTTGTAAACCAAATTCAATGATTCATTTTTCATTTGGTCAAAAAGCAATTCCCTATCAAATGGCACTAATAGCAAAAATTTGTTGGTATTTATTTATTAGGAAAATGTTTTTTTTTTTTTTTCGTTACTGCGATTCTACGCATCTTGAAACGTAAGCTCTCAAATTTTTAGCAGGGTTAATTTTTTTTTTTTTTTTGATGATTACAAAGGTTGATTATTGAAAATAATAAACCAAAAGCATTTATACAGGACTGCGTTACTATTTCCTTTTCCTTTCTTTCCTTTTCATTCTAGTAATTTAAATAAAATTTCCTGATTCCCGAAAACCTTACATTTTATCTTTATCATCAGTAATAACCGAGTGATCAGGGAATCACATCTCTAATAAGTTGTGACTTGACCATATAAGATGATTTTAAATTTTTTTTGTTTTTTGCTGTAACATCTCGGGCGTATAGTAGTCTTAAATATGAAATTTCAGTTCCGTACGACTAATTGCTTTGTGCTCGACTTACCACACACTTACATAATTACAAGAGCCAGTAAATTATTTTAAGTTGTAGACTACGCTTTAGTATCACCGTCCTGTTTTACTTTAAAATATTTTCGTAAATACATAATTAAAAAAAAAAAACATGCATCAGCTACCTTTGGTAGATTCGGAAGCTATTAGAATTTGCATTATCCCTAAGAACTTTCAGTTTAAGCTTCGATATTGTATTTAAATGTCAAAATACTTATTTGACGTTATGGGCTTGAAAAATTAATTGTAGCTGTAACATCTCGGGTTTGTAGTTGTATCAAAAAATGAAATTTCAGTTTTTTTTACGACTATTCGTTTTCGTGTAAAACTTACCATACACAAGCACAAAAAAACCTTTTCACGCGACTTAGTTATTAAAACGTGTTTTTTCCGTCGAAAACTGGAATACGAAAATTTTCACGATCGCAATACTTTTCCTCACTATATATAGTAAGTGAATGTAAAAACAAAAATAAAAAATGGGTTAGTTTATTTGTTTGTTATTTTAAAGTAAAGCATAGATGTCAGAAAATTTAATTTTCCCATACATTAAAAGCTTACAAGCACAAAAATCCTGAGCTCGGGAACCTCAATAGACTATAAAGATTAAATAATCGTTCTTGATGTAGAAACTAAATATAAAAATATATTTGTTACCTTAACGTTCTGACGACGATATTTATAAATTATAGTATTTTTCAAGACTGAACTAACTAATCAACACTTAATGCAAATAAAATATATGTCGTTTAGCGGAATTAAAATGAACCGATCCGCACTGTACCCAGTGATAAACTCAACTGAAGTCTGAAAAGGAACTGCCCAGTTATACTTCCACGTATATAAAGTCTATATAATTCGATTGGGAGCAATGAGAATATTAGTTTAAAGGAAAATTCAAAGCCATGTCCTCATTTTGAATCAATTCTGCAGTATATTTTCAACAGCATTTTATCAATTCAACACATATAAAAAATAAAAATATAGCGAGTTTAATCAAAATCGTTAGATAGCTGTTTTTGATGAAAAAGTTTCTGTAACATCTCGGGCATATAGTTGTCTACAATATGATATTTCTGTTTCATTCGACTTTTTTTTTTCGTTGGACTTACCACACACAGACCTTTTTGCGGGACTTGGTCAATGGACTCAGGGAACCCTAAAACATGTATTTCCAGGGAACACTTGAATTCGAAAACTTTCACGATGCCAATACTTTCCCTTACTATATATTTCATATATAGGATATATAGGTAAGTGAAATTAAAAGTTAGCGAACATAAAAAGCTGTAGAAAGTTTTTCATCACTCTCAGAATTCATCCCCACCACCAACTCAATTCTAGAAGCTAATATAACCCTGGAAGAGATGCAGCTTTGTATTAATCTCTCTAAAAACAACAAAGCTCCTGGACCGGACCTTATAATTTATGAAAATTTGAAGAATCTCACCCCAGAGTGGGAACACTATATTTTGAATTTATTCAATTCTGTACTTGATCAAGAAAAATTACCTACCCAGTGGTCTAAATCCAAACTCTACTTACTTTTTAAAAAAGGTAATAGAAGCGATGTAGATAACTATAGAGATATATCCCTACTGAACACAATTGCTAAATTATTTACCGCCATCATTGCGAGGAGAATAATGCTATGGGCGGACTCTCACAATCTAATACCCGAAGAGCAAGCAGGATTCAGGAAAGGAAGAGGCTGCATTGATCATATCTTCACTCTTTCAGCACTTATCGGAATAACGTTCAAAACAGAAGGAAGATACCTATACGCCACCTTCATCGACCTCAAAAGAGCCTTCGATTCAGTTAATCACGGACTCCTTTGGAAAAAGCTTATTACTCTAGGAATCGGAGGAAAAATTGTCAAAATTATTAAAATGTTGTATGATAATGCATCAACACAAATTTCTGTTAACGAACAACTTTCAGAAGATATCGATATCACCTTAGGACTTTTACAAGGCGAAAGTCTGAGCCCAACCTTGTTCTTGCTATTCATCTCCGACATAGTTCAATTCTTTCATGACAAAGGAGCGGCAGGTATAAGCATAGACACCTTACACGAGGTGACAATGCTCCTTCTAGCTGATGATATCATCTTATTAAGTAACAGTTGGCATGGAGCACAGAAAAATATAAAAAATACTACAGGAGTACTGCAGTAACAATTCTCTCATATTAAATGCGGAGAAATCCAAAACTCTTGTTTTTCATAAATCTCCAAGGCTTAAACAGCTCAAACCGTTATACTGGCATGATAAGATATTGGAGTATACAAAAAGGTATACTTATTTGGGAGTTCCCTTCACATCATCGGGAAAATTTAAACAAGCATGTGGACACTTTACTCAGAAGTCATCAGTGGCATCTGCAAAAGTCATAGACATATTGAAAAAAGGGAAAAGTGACTCTTGGGAAACAAAAAGAACTTTATTTAACTCAATGGTCTCATCAACTTTGCTTTATGCTTCTGAAGTATGGAGTCCCAATTATCTTGAGGCAATCGAAACGGTCCAACTTAAATTTTTAAAGCACTTATTTGGATGGCCTAGGAATACCCCAAATTATATAGTCCGTCTCGAAACAGGAAGAGAACCATTAGCCATGAAGGTGATAAAAAAGATGACAAATCTATGGACCAAGCTCGAGTTCATGCCAGAAGAACGACTTCCAAAACTTTGCTTTAACAAACTGACATTATTAGACAAGGATAATCCCGACATAAACTTCAATTGGGTGTCCCAATTTAGAGCAATAGCCGAGCTAAATGCCTTTGCAGAAGAGCTTTCTGTTCACCATACAAACGGACTTCTTCGATACAAAGACGACATACTAGAAAAAGCACATAACCATTATCTCTCAGCCGACATACAAAGGACCCTAAATTCGACCAACTATCCTATATATAGATTACTATGCAATTACAATGCTCCCGACCCTGAAATGTACCTCACATTTAAAGTACATATAAAGAAACTGAGATGTGTCAGCCAATTAAGAGTTGCGAATCCAGAACATATTAGAATCTATGGAAAAAACTCATCTTTTTTGTTCAAGTCACAAGAAAGCTGTATATTATGCAATCGATTTATCTACAACAGTCTTCATCACATTCTCCTTCACTGCCCGGCACACAATGAAAATAGACGGCAATTTCTTCAAAACTTCATTTTAGAATCTTCCGACATCCAAAGTATCCATGCTATATTGAGTATCGATAGTGTAGATAAGTTACATAAAGTGTACTATTACATGATAGGAGTTCAAAAAGTGCTCAATTCTTTATCCTAGAACATTTTCTGTTCAGAGTTTATTTTTATTTGATCTTCAAAGTGATATTTTGCTTATTTATTGTGTCTGTTATAGCACCAGTAACTGTTTATTCTTTAATCTGTAATTTATTTTTGAAAGTCACATTGTTTTAGTAAATTTTCACTATTATTTTATTTATTTTTAAATGATATGTATATAAAGTTCTAAAACCATAATATTGTAATTTATAGCCAAGCTAGGCTCTATTTGTATGGGGAAGCCCCAAAGACAAAATAAAAAATTTCTAAATTTCAAATATAAGTTTGTAAATAGTGTTAAAAAAAAAAAAAAAAAAAAAAAAAAATTAAAAGTTAGCGAACATAAAAAGCTGTAGAAAGTTTTTCATCACTCTCCGTTAACTTTCACGCCAGTGTGTATAAGATATTTTTTTTTTCTAAAATCTATAGAATTCCAACGGTATATAATACATTTATATTACTCATCTTTAATTCGAAAACAAAAATTGCATTAAAAAAATATTTTTGGAGTTATCTCCTTTAATTGTATATCGAATTAGTTAAACTTATATATTTACCTGTTTTTTATCAATGGTTAATTTTTTGTAATGTACAAAATTGAAAGTACTTTAGAAGAAGAAAATTTTAAAAATCGCCATTTAAGCCCTGTCAGACTATTACAATCAGAATAAAACATACATGACATTAAATCCCATTCAATTTTACATTAATATAAGAAGTTTAATCAAAATCGTGTAAGCCGTTTTTGAGAAAATCGTAAAAACGTGCAAAATGCATGGTGTAAAGTGGCACTTCAACAATTCGGGCGCATAGTTGTCTTAAATATGAAATTTTAGTTTTATAAGAATTTTCTTTTTCGTTGACTTACTATACACACGGAAAGACACATGCCTTTTAGTGTGACTTGGTCATTTGAACCCGATCGCAATAATTTTCCTTACTATATATTCCATATATAAGTAAGTGAAAGTAAAAACAGTTTATAGAAAAAACAAAATAATGGGTCAAACTGAATAGAGTGGAAGCAAACAATTAGTGTGAGAGAGATGGAAAGAGCACAAAGCAAGGAAAGATAAACATGCCTCTCATGTTATCATACATTATGTATATCTTAATTTTCCACTTTCCTCCTGAAATTTTTCTCAAAAACTGGAAGCCCGGTAGCGGGATAGAATAATGGCGAGGCCTAACACAAAGATAAACCCGCCGCGGTAATAACGGTTTTATTTAAATAAGAGGTGAATAAGGACCTTGGAGATAATATGAACCCAGGATGGAGAACCTCATTAATAGCTGAGGGCTAGAGAGGGGAGGGATATTAAGGGCTAAAGGATCGGGGCTTCTTTTGTCGGGGGTAGATCGTCCTTTAGTCCTGGGTTCGAATCCCGTAGAGCTATGGTCAATTTAATCCTCGGAATGCGTGGGGAAGAAGGCATTATCCTAATTTCATTATTATTTATCCTACGAAGGACAAGACAAATAATTCAAATATAGCGTTTGAAGCAAATATGAATTATCTATTTTCCGGTGATGTCATGCACTATATATCAGTGTTGGGCATTATTCGAATAAATTTGACTTTCACTTACTTTTTTTTTTTTTAGACCCCTACCTCGCCTTGAAGGCTATACGGGGGGGTTCTCTCGGGCCAGGAGGTGAGGGCGGGGGACATATGCCGAGATAAAATCCCCCAGCACGAGAGTCGAACTCGTAATTATTTGGTTTTAACTTTTTCGGTTATCTGTTGATAGGCAACGCGTGGCATTATACGCCTATATTACTGTTCTTATATTAAAAAACAAAATTGGCGCGTTGTGTTTCATTGACAAGCCGCCAGGTTGCAGCACCGTCACCATGAATTTTCCTTTCCGGGAACCCAAAAAACAGTTAGTATTATCACTCTCCATTAACCTTTAAAAGTCCGTAAATCAGATAATATTTTTTCTAAAATCTTTAGCTATCCAACGGTATATTAAACATCTATATTACTACTGTTGTGTTCAAAAGCACAAAAAATTCATAAAAAAATATTTGTTCAGTTTTCTCCTTTAGTTGTTTATCAAATTCGCTCAAAGTTATATAATCCAGTTGATAGCATCGCGGAGATTCAAATGGGCGTGTAAAGTTGTTGGGCCCTGTGAGGAACGGATTCCGAGAAAGTTGGTATTCGCTGATCCGACTGGTAGGTGTCCGAAAGATAGGCCGAAGCGTCGATGGGAGGATTGCGTTAAGTCTGATCATCTCCGGGGCTTGGGCTTGAACGGTAAACATTGGACGAGTCTATGCAGGCGGAGTTTAGTGGTATCGGCATCGAACCTTCGGGTTCGGTAAGCCTATTATTATTATTTCACTCGGATTGAAGGACGTTAGGTACACATATTAATATCGAATCATCCAACTGCCCTAATCTTACCAGGCCTTCGTAAGACGCAGCCTCACTCCCATTGCCTGTCCCAAGGAGCTTAAGATATTGGGAAGCTAATCCCGCCCCGAGGAGAAGGAACCCTGAGGGATCCTGGGCCGGGCAAATGAAGACGGATGGTTCTCTCATCCTTCTGTCATTTAGGACCGCCATCCAAAGCCCGTTGCGGCCGGTGCCCCCAGGGCTAGGGAGGAGGAATCTCTCGTGTGTCTCCTGGGCTTCCATGAGATTATTCTCAGGCCGACCAAGGTATTAAAATATTAAAATCTATAAAAAACAATACTCCGTAAATTGCTTGCCCACAGTTAATTTAGCTAGTAACAAAATGGGCCTATTTTGAAGGGTAGACTGGTGACAGATTTGACAGTCACTATACTAGCGAATCTGTAGGGAACACCGAGAGCGTGCTAAAGAAGACAGGACCAATTAGCACACTTGAGTGTCTTTCATAGTAAATGTCAGCAAACCCGTGACTCTAGCGCTAGCAGAGGTCTATATTACAATATTGTTCCAAAGGTAAAGATTTAAGCCGATATTTTTTAACAATTGAGACTCTGAGTTCCAAACCTTTTCCCAAACGGGGGAGGACGGGAGGATTCAAGATGCGTAGTATCCGAAAACGAATAAAAAAAATCCTTTTGTCCGCCGTCCACGGAATTTCTCCGGAACTACTAGGACCAATTATTTTTAAATTGGCCAAAAAAATTCTAGGGCATGCAACGATGATCCTAACACCTAGACATTGATATCAGCTGGTTATTTTTAAAATGGCGGCCAATTAAAAGGGATTTAATTCAATAAATCAGTTATTATTGAAGATAGAAGAAAAATGTATTAATGTTTTTTTAATAAAAAAAAAAAAAACCGCTTATAACTATATAAATTAGAAAAAGAAAAGAAAAAAAATTGAAAATTTCACAAATAAATACGCTCATAACTCAGTTATTTTTGAAGATGGATATAAGTATGTACAGAGTTTTAGAGTCAGTAAAACGCGATAAACAAAAAAGAAAAATGAAAAAAATTGAAATTTCACCAGGTAACAAATTTATTAGTGTTTTTTAAACAAAATACCACGATTGCCTATCAACAGCTAAATAAACATTTATAACTTTTTAAACCATTGTGTAAAAATTTGCAGATTATACTTTATTTTATTTGTATATGTTTACTAATTTGTTCATAATAACAATTAATAAATATGTACAGTGATCTCATTCATACAATATTTACAATAAAAACAAAAGGAAAGTCAAATTACATTAAAATTAAATAAACGTATACAACAAAATATGTAGACAAAATAAATACAAATAAATGAAGTTAACAAATAAATAAACAAAACAACTCACATTCATACCTATGTACAACATTTACAACCAGCTAGGGAAGGACAAGCATAGTCCAAAGGATCCCAGCGCCTCCCTCTAGCGGAAGCCTATAGGGCGCCTCGGCCACAATCACACCGCACATGACAGGAGAACCTGACCAGTGTCAGAACTCTAACATACATATTTACAATATATCTCGGGGCCACTGCCGTTTCAACCTTCTAGGTGGGTTGTATGGATGAGTGGAGCTGGATAGGGATCGTGCTAGAGGATTAGGTTCTGGTAGAATTTGCAAAATTTGGATGGAATCAGGTCTGAAATAAATGGAACATTAAGGTCGTGGTGTAAGGTATAGTTGGAGACATAATAAGGAGCATTTACTATTATTCGGAGGACTTTGGATTGAATGCGTTTGACGTTAGAAAGTTTAGCTGTCCCCCACAGTTCAAGTCCGTAGGTCCAGATGGGCTTCAGTATTGTCTGATAAATTAATAATTTGTTGTCAACTTAAGTTCAGATTTTCTGTTTAATAGTATGTATAACTGTCCGAATCGTCGATTGAGTTATGAACTTATTCCGTCTAGGAAAGTCAATGCTAGATAGCTAGCATCAGCTGTTTGTCAACACTCAGCCAAGCCTCTTACGTATTATATTATTAAGTTATATATGTATATATCTTTTTTTTTTCTTTTTTTTTTTAAATTGAATATAGAAATTAATACCAGCCATTTTGGATCTAAAAAAAAAACAACAGCAAAAGTCTCTAGCATCAATTTTTTTATTTTTTATTAAATTAAGTTCTTTTTATTCACTTTTTGGTTAAAAAAAAAAAAAAAACTAAAATTGACTATAATTTTCCTATATTTACAGTTACCATTTTTATTTAATTTTTAACTTAATATAATTTTAATATGTTTTAACTTATTATTTGTTGATATTAGTTTCATATGGTTGCCATAGGCATTATTGTGATCTTTATTAATTATATATATATATATATATATATATTTTTTTTTTTTTTTTTTTTTTTTTTTTTTGTTATATACATATATTTGAATAAATTTGAGAGATAAACAAGAAAAGGAAAAAAAAAAGAATAAAATGAGAAAAATAATTTAGGGAAAAAAATGTTAAAAGGAAAAAAAGTGTTTATAAAAAAAAAAAATGTTAAAAGAAAAAAAAATCTATTTTTATGTATATTGCATGCTAAGATTTTTAAGATGTTAATATATTTATATAAAAAATTGTCCCTTATGGAAAAAAAAAAGTAAGCTGTGTTATTAGCAACCCAATTAAGTTGGGCAGCACCACTTGTTGAATAAAGTGTATCTCTCTCTCTTTTAAGTCTTGTATGTGGGTTAACAGAAGTAGAAATATATATTTTCGTTTTTTTGATCAATGTTTCGAGATTCCTTCCCCCACCTTAAATATCTTGTATTTAAAATTATTCCTTTGTTACTAATCCATTTATAATAATATCTTCATATAATTTAATTTTATTATTTTTTTTATTCTCAACAGGCAGATAAAAACAAATTGTGTGGTGTTTAAAAACCGTTGGAGAAACTATGCTAATAACAGATCCATGATATTGATATACAATCATTATAAATGGATAAGTATCAATTCTTACGCTATTATCCTTCTCGAAGGGATTATTACCGATTTCGGTGATTACAGTAGCTTAGGATAGATCGGGGATTTCAATTCAAGTTGCATCCCAAATTGAGGTAGGGTCATTACCGATAATTCTCTTCTGCGAAAGGAGAAGGGATAATTTGTCCGGTTTCACCGGTTGTTAACAATAAATTTATTAATACAGATTACTTGATTCCAAATCAACAGAAATTTCGCTACCCCACGAATTATAACTTTGGCATATACCCAAGAAAAATACTTCTCATCCTTTTATTTAAATAAATTATAGATGAAAATCTGGTGCGCACAACATACGACTTTCACTTACCTCCGTTGTTAAAATCAATTTAATAATTTGGAATATAGTTAAAGCTGAAATATGTAGGTATGTGGAATTATTAGGTTAAAATAATTAATTATATTGTGTTTCGGTAGAAACATGTGTTTTATTAAAAAATCTGGTGCGGCAACACACGACTTTCACTTACCTCCATTTTTAAAATCAATGAAAGAATTTTCAAAATCAGTTAGAGACAAAAATACGTGAAACTATTAAAGAATCAATTAAATTGAATTCATATAGAAACATGTGTTTCATTAAAAAATCTATTATATTATTATCTAAAATAGTCAGTTAGTTTTATCTTCATTTCATCACTCTCTATTAACTTTTAAAAGCTTGTGTATGAGATATTACTGCTTTTAAGTTAAAAAACGAAAAATTGCATTAAAAAAATATTTTTTCTGTTTTCTCCTTTAGTTGGGTATCGAATTCATTCAATTTATATATTTATCTGTTATTCATCAGTGGTAACAAGATAATATAGTTACTTTTATAGAAACAACAAAATTAAATTTACTTTAGAGGGGAAAAATTTAAAATATCGGCACTTAAGCCCTGTCAGACCATTTTAATCCGAATGAAACCAAAATTATATTAAATCCCATTAAATTTTACATCGATAAAGCGATTTTAATCAAAATTGAGACGTTGATTTCCAAAAGGTACTATATCCATTCTGGGAAATTTTACAGGAAGCGCGAAAATCTCTCATTACTATATTATTAAACCAGCTAATTTGGGTCTTTTCGCATTAAAATCTAGAATTATTTCTTTACTACATTAATAAAACCATATTAAAGTTATGAAATGAAATGTTCTGTTATGATTTAGAATGAAAATAAATGTTTATTGTAATAAGTATCTTAAGAAATTAATAACATTTCTAAATCACGTCATTAAACGACACGAGTGTTCATTAAATACAATCAAATTTAAGATTAAGATAAAACTAAATGAGGAGAATATAAATATGTAAAAATATCAATTTCGTAAAAAATGTTTTTTAGTACATTTTGGAAATCAACGTCTCAATTGTCGGAACCGTTTTCGAGAAAATCGAAAAAAGGAGCAAAATGCATGGTATAAAGTGGCTCTTCTGGTTGCTCATTTGATGAAAAAGGTTTTGTAACGTCTCGGGCGTATAGTTGTCTTAAATATGAAATTTCAGTTTCATAGGACTTACCGCTTCCGCCCGGGCGTTACCACACACACAACACACAGACCTTTTTGCGGGACTTGGTTATTTGGACTCAAGAGACCCTAAAATGTGTATTTCCGTTGAAAATTGGAATTCGAAAATTTTTACGATCGCAATACTTTCCCTTATATATATAGTATGTGAAAGTAAAAATGAGGCAAGCTTGGAGCACCTATTAACAAAAAGAGAGCTATATATAACTTGCGAGAACCACAATGTTTCACATATTTTAGACGCTTGTATTTCCTATTGGTTACTTCCCGCAATTTAAAGTATCTGTGCAGTGCGTTAGTGAGTTTTATTACGAGCCAAGGCTTCAAATTTTTTTTTTGTTTTAGGGTGATAAATTTTTTTTAATGACGTTTCGCGGACCCTATGGACATTATCTGCGGACGAGATAATATTAAAATAAATTATTTAATGAAACAGTTGTCTCTATCGAAACTCAATGTAATTCTTTAACATTTTATCATCATAACTTTATTTAAATGTTTTTAAATTGATTTGGAGGTAAACATTTTATTGAGGTGTGTTGTACAAGATTTTTTTTTTTTTTTCCTAATGTCCGCTACTAGGAATATCTCCCTCCTCTCGTTATATTCCATCAAGGCTTAACTCCGCACAATGTCCGAAATAATTGGATTCAATGCCAGATTCTTTTTATTTTATGATAG
This sequence comes from Piezodorus guildinii, assembly GCA_023052935.1. Lineage (NCBI taxonomy): Eukaryota > Metazoa > Arthropoda > Insecta > Hemiptera > Pentatomidae > Piezodorus > Piezodorus guildinii. The sequence continues at coordinate 115,366,147 of CM041298.1, forward strand.
CGGGAATAGAAAATCCCAACGCACACACCCATGTTTTCCTCAATTACGCCGAACAATACGTAGCCCAGGCAAGGATTAAAGAGAAAGGGTAATTAATAACTTTAATCAGAGAGAAGTAAAACGGGGAGCGAGGGCGGGTGGGTGGTTAACGAAGCTGACATCAAACGGGCCGTAATTAGAGGCCCTAGGCCGGGAGATGATGGCACATATCTCGAGCAATCATAAGTCACTCCGCCCCGCCTTAAAGAGGCTTTGTCTCAGTGCCTCTTAGGTCCCAGTCGTCTTAGCCTTATCCCACTCGAGTGGAAGACTTAAAACGATCGAACACTTGTCCCAGTTCTTCATCATATATATATATATATAGTTTTAGCCTTAACATTATTTTTTTTTGCCTTTATAATTTTGTTTGGAATTTATAAATTAAATTAAATTAATAATAGTTTTGAAATGTTACGCACACACACATATATATATTGTTGTGTATTGAGGATGCTGAGGGCTCTAAATTTATTATTTAATAATTAATATATTAATAAAGTAAATATTAATGAACCATTGTCGGCAAAAGTACAAAGGGCATTTACCCACCCCCTTGGAATCTCCAATAGGCGCCCCCCCCCGCTATACCTCGAGAAACTTGCTAGACCCCAGCGGCAGCCGACAAGAGTATTAGGTAAAAGTCACACTTATGATAAGATCACAAAGGCTGTTCCGCCAACCGGGGCACTTCCCATTTCAGCTCCACCCGAGGTGAAGAGGATGAGAGAGAAGATCCGAAAAGGCAGTCTTATTCCAGCCACCAGAGTCAAGTTTCATCCACGAGAAGGGAAGAATTAGAGATCGAAGACAGGTCCGTCGGTGGTCTAAGCTAAGAGCAGCTGGAGGTCTGAGAGCCTGGAAGGGACACCTGAGACAATGTCCACCTCCGCCAGCCGACTAAGTTTTAAAAGGTAACTTTGTATTGTGATATCGTCTGGCAAGGTTAACTATAAGAAATCCCTCAGTATTCTCAGGCAAAGTTTAAATAAGATTGTTCATGTATATGTTAATTTTAAATAATAATGTCATTTATTGAAATTTGTCTAATTTAATCTTACCCTGCATGCCACCTACTGGGATTGGTAAACACGAAACCTTTGGAAAGGAAATCCAGTGGTTTCTGTAAATATACTTTATATATTGATTAAACGTATCAATTAATCTAGCTTTTGAAGGTACCGCTGCCTTAGAAAAGCAGCTGGTCAAAAACATAGCATTTTTTTTTAAATTATATTTTATTGAAATTTACAACTGTATACTACAATACATCAAGTAAATATGCTGATAAAAGATATGTACATGAAAAAAGTGAAGAGAAACTGCCCATTGGCAGCACTCTAGTAATCAATCTAAACAAGGTCTCGAGGCTATGTTCTCTTCATACGCCTCGGTGGATTATCAGGGATTGTACAGGAAGCAAGGATTGAAACTAGTGGTTTAGAGTGGGAATGGAGTTTGTCATGGAAGGAATGATATCTGGTACGAGCCAAAACGGCTACATAAGGAACTTGAAGGTCTTTATGAATGATTTTGTTCGTGACAAAGTAAGGAGCCTTGAGGATTTTACGAAGGATTTTGGATTGAAAGGATTGGATACGGGAAGAATTGGATGGTTTAGTAGAGCCCCATAGCTCAACTCCGTAGGTCCAGATAGGCCTTATGATGGTCATGTAAATGAGTCTTTTGTAGTTAAGTGAAAGGTTATAGCGTCTGTCTAGTAAGTGTTGGAGGAATGTGTTAGGATGGGTTGGGATATCAGCTGTATAAACTGTGTAAAGGATGGGTCCCAGAATGCTGCCCTGAGGACATGCATTTAAAATGGTATTCTATTATGGGGACGTATCTACCAATCCTATACTTAATATCAATTTAAAAAAAATATTTGTTAGGCGGCATTAGGGTTATTAGATTATTTTAAATATAGCATTTCCAAGTCAAATTCAACCTTTTCCAAGTCAAATTCAACCTTTTCCATTTCAAATTCAACCTTTTTCGATTTCAATAAAATAATAAAAATCAAATAAACATAATTATATGTTTTTATGGTTATTTTAATTACACATTATGTTTATAGCCCTTGTGGCTTGTTAAATGTTCCCAGGGGCCTATAATAAGTCACGTTATATTTACATATAATTAGTCACGATTATAATAATAAGTATAACCGATACTTCGATTTATAGACATTTTCCATACAAGGTCTGGTAGTCGGATTAGCGGGGGTCCGTTTTATTTTAGTTTTATAATCGCGGGCGAAAATATTATCAATAGAGGTTTATTATAACTTTTTCGTATTTATAGGATAGTAGGCACAGTAGCTGCGTTCACAAAGGTTCGTTACCGATTAAACTACTAATTTTAATCGCGCTCGCTCAAATATGGGTTTATTATAACTTTTTCGTATTTATAGGATAGTAGGCACAGTAGCTGCGTTCCCAAAGGTTCGTTACCGATTACACTATTAATTTTAATCGCGCTCGCTCAAATATGGGTTTATTATAACTTTTTCGTATTTATTGGGATACAAGGCTCAGTAGCTGCGTTCCCAAAGGTTCGTTACCGATTACACTATTAATTTTAATCGCGCTCGCTCAAATATGGCTTTATTATAACTTATTCGTATTTATTGGATACAAGGCTCAGTATCGTTCGCTCAAATTTCTGTATTTGTGTTTTAGGGGGTGTTTTGTTAGTGAATGTGTTAATGTTTTTTAGTCAGTTGGTCTAATGTATGTTTATTTCATGCATTTTGTAACTTTTCATCTATTGGGTTACCGCTAATCCTTTTTATCAGGATAGTAAGTTATCTTTTTGGTTAATATTTTGGAGTTTAATAATCAGCCAAACAGAACGATTTTATACGTCTGTTTTTATTTGATAAACCTCTACTTGAGATAGCGCAATTAAAATTAATAGTATAATCTGTAACCAGTCCTTGGTTACGCAGCGACTGAGCCTAGTATGCAGTAAATACGGACAAGTTAAAATAAACCTCTTCTTGAGCGAGCGCGATTTAAATTAATAGTATTATCGGTAACGAACCCCCCGCAACACAGTAATTGAGCCTAATAGCGAATAAATACGAAAAAGTTATAATAAACCCATATTTGAGCGAGCGCGTTTAAAATTAATAGTGTAATCGGTGAACCTTTGGGAACGCAGCTACTGAGCCTAGTGTCTAATAAATACGAAAAAGTTATAATAAACCCATATTTGAGCGAGCGCGATTAAAATTAATAGTGTAATCGGTAACGAACCTTTGGGAACGCAGCTACAGAGCCTGGTATCTAATAAATACGAAACAAGTTATAATAAAGCCATATTTGAGCGAACGCGATTAAAATTAACAGTGTAATCGGTAACGAACCTTCGGGAACGGAGCTACTGAGCTTTGTATCCAATAAATACGAATAAGTTAAAATAAACCTTTACATGAGCGAGCGCGATTAAAATTAATAGTATAATCGGTAACGAACCTTTGTGAACACATCTACTGAGCCTACTATCCTATAAATACGAAAAAGTTATAATAAACCTCTATTGATAATATTTTCGCCCGCGATTATAAAACTAAAATAAAACGGACCCCCGCTAATCCGACTACTAGACCTTGTATGGAAAATGTCTATAAATCGAAGTATCGGTTATACTTATTATTATAATCGTGACTAATTATATGTAAATATAACGTGACTTATTATAGGCCCCTGGGAACATTTAACAAGCCACAAGGGCTATAAACATAATGTGTAATTAAAATAACTATAAAAACATATAATTATGTTTATTTGATTTTTATTATTTTATTGAAATCGAAAATGGTTGAATTTGAAATGGAAAAGGTTGTATTTGACTTGGAAAAGGTTGAATTTGACTTGGAAAAGGTTGAATTTGACTTGGAAAAGGTTGAATTTGACTTGGAAAAGGTTGAATTTGACTTGGAAAAGGTTGAATTTGACTTGGAAAAGGTTGAATTTGACTTGGAAATGCTATATATAATAGAACATTATATAAGGTCAAAGTATCACCCATTTGGATTTAATAAACCGAAACTTGACTTTCCTTCTTAATAATTATTCTTGTTATGCTTGTGTTTTAATCATTCTCCTACTGTTCGCGGATCTTATGCAAGTGGCAATTTTTTAATTTTATTATTATCATCTTCATACTTAAAGATATTACCATTTTACATTTAATTTTAGGTTTGTTCCCATATTAAATTACTGTCACCATATTATTATTATATATCTAAGTATTATTAAGTCCATAATTACATTGGTTGTTATCTTGTTTCTTTTAGCTCTGATGAAGGCCCATAATGTAGGCCGAAACGCATAAATAAATAAATAGAACTATGTTTTAATGTATGTTTTTCTCTAATGACCGCACCCCCAACCATCTTCCTCATTTAAGTCATCCCAAAAGGTCTGTGTTTGAAGGTAGACCTACATAGAAAACGACAAATTGTAAAAAACTGAAATTCTATATTTTGGGGGAAAACTATACGCCCGAGATCTACAGCAACGTTTTTGCTGACAGGAAGTTCTACTTTCTACCACACATTATGCTCCTTATAACGATCTTCTCAAAATAAGCTATAACCATTTTGATCAACCTCAAAAAATATATTTATATTAACAACATGGGGAGCTGCCAATGGGTAGTATCCCTACATATGAATCATGTCAACTTATCTTGTATCACATTTACTAAATGTATTTTATTATACAGTTGTAAATACCAGTAAATATATTTAAAAAAAAAAATATATTAACAACAATTTTTTTCAATCCATTCTGATTGCACGTTTATACAGTAAAGTGAAGATCAAAACATAATATCAGCTTCACGACCGATGTCGTTATTAAAATACAGCGATGGCCACATAAGAAACATTTTTCGAACTAAATGGATTCCAAATATTGAAAAATTATAAATATCTCCAATGTAACTTTAATGAAATTATTTATAAAAAGATAAAATAAAATCTTGTGCGCGCAACATAGGACTTTCACCTGCCTCCGTTGTTAAAATCAATTTAAGAATTTTAAAAACAATTATAGATGAAAATAAATTGTTAAAGAATCAAGTACATTGAGTTCCAATAGAAACATTAGTTTGATAAAATATTCTATTATTATTAATAATATATTATCTAGGACAATCAGTTATTTTTATCGGCTTTTCATCACTCTTAAACTTCCGTGTATAAATCATATTTTCTTTTCTAAAATCTTTAGCTTTGCAACCTCTATATAACTGTTCTTATGTTCAAAAACAAAATTGGGGCGCTCTGCTTCTTCGACAAGCCGTCAGGTGGCAGCATGGTCAACATGGATTTCTATATTTTTTAATGCAATTTTTTTGTTTTTGTACACAAAATCAGTAATATACCACTGATCTTGAGTTCAAAAACAAAAAAATACATTAAAAAACATATTTTCAGTTTTCTCCTTTAGTTGGATATCGAATTCGTTCAACTTATATATTTATTAGTTTTTTATCAATGGTAACAAAATGATATGGTTATTTTTTATATAATGTATAAAATTAAATTTACTTTAGAGGGGAAAAATTTAAAATATCGGCATTTAAGCCCTTTCAAATTATTTCAATCAGAATAAAACTTACATGATATTAAAATCCATTAAATGTTTCATCGATATAGTGAGTTAAATCAAAATCAGTAAGAGCCGTTTTTTAGAAAATCATAAAAACGATAAAAATGCATAGTATATAGTGACTCTTCTGCTTGGCCGATTTTGATGGAAAAGTTACTGTAACATCTTAGGCATAGACGGTCTTAAAATATGAAATTTCAGTTTCATACTTCTTATCGCTAGGCACACATACACACGGACGCGTAGACACCCAGACCTTTTTGTGGGACTTGGTTATTTGGCAATACTTTCCCTCATGCTTCGGGGAATGTTAATAAATTCGTTCATTTTCAAACGCCAGAAACACAAACGCACATCTATATACTCGTGCATCAGACAGGCCCATCGACAAACCATGTTAAACAAAACAGAAACGTTATTTGTAAATGAACTAGTATAACTCTGGATTTCCTGAAACGTGTCAAAATCAAACAACGGTAGGACATGCATTTCCAGGTAAACATGATTAACGCAGTGGCAAAACAGGTGTTCATTCAATTGAGGGAGTAATCGACTCTTCGGAGTTCCTGAATCAATTTGAAAACTTAATTATACCTGTAATAATTGAAAATAGGAGAAATCAGTAATTTCTCCTGATACCTGCAGATAATACCATAAATACTATGATTTAATTTACATTTGCCTCAAAGATGATATTAACAATACTGATTTAATTCTATGAAGCGAGTTTATAAAATACAACATATATACTGTTTGAGCCTGAACATTGTATATATATATTTTGTCTGGAATTTAAAAATTAAATTAAATTAAAAATAGTTTTTTTTTTTTTTTTTAAAGAGGAAAATATTTTTATTGTTTGTTATTTTACGTCTTCTAGTGTTTCTACTCAATAGTGTAGTAAGGGATTAGCCAGATAAGAGTGCCCCCCATGCCCTCAAGCCAGTACCGATCGCACTAGTAGCTGAGAGCACGCAAGGCCAACACGCTTTTTTCGATAGGCGCCTTCAAACCATTTTTTGTTCAGGACTTCGTCTCGTCTTCTTAAAGCTCACCGTCCTTCCAGAGTCTTTTCGAAACGGGATCGAGTCTGCGTTGGCCTATCTTTCTTTTATTTTGTTTTAACGTCACTCATCCCAACATATACAAAGTAAAAAAAAAAAAAATATGGTGTGACAAACACACGACTTCCCCTAACTTCCGATAAGAACTTTAAAACAAATTTCGTAGAAAACAGTTAAAAAAGTTACATTGAGTATCGATGGAAAAGATCCAAACAGGAAGAATATTAGCTACGTCCGATTTAAGGCGAAAAGGGTTTTCTCATAAGAGAACTGCTGCTTCGTTGGGAGAAAAGGACCAGTATTTAGCATTGCATTACCGTATTTGCGATGGAAAATGGATACCGTACCATGATGTTAAGCAAATAGTAAGTTAAGACGATGTATTTCAAAAGATACTAAAGGACACTTGTTCGATATTAATATTTTGACATATTTTTACTTTCACTTACCTACATATGAAATATATAGTAAGGGAAAGTATTGCGATCTTGAAAATTTTCAAATTCCAGTTTTCAACGGAAATACACGTTTTAGGGTTCCCTGAGTCCAAATAACAAAGGAAAAAGGTTTGTGTGTGTGTGTGTGTGGTAATTCCAGCGCGTAAACTAAAAGTCCAATGAAACTGAAATTTCATATTTAAAAGAACTAAAAGACTGAGATGTTACAGAAACTTTTTCATCAATATCAGCTAACCAGACGAACCACTTAATACCATGAATTTTGCACCTTTTTACGATTTTCTCAAAAACGGCTTTAACGATTTTGATTAAACTCGCTGTTGGGGCCAGCAGGGTCGTCCTAAGGATTTCCTTTCGCTGTGCCTGGTAGCTAAGCTGATTCACAGATTTGTATCTTGATATTAATTTATGTATAGCCGAATAGATAAGTTGATGATCGCAGAAATAAATAAATGAGTAATTTCTAAAATGCTTTATTTATAGATAAACCTGGTACAAGGTATAAGGTAAAACCAAGTAGGTAATCACAATCACAATAGGGTAATATACCAACACTTTTTTAACGCACTCCGTTCCAACTGTCCCGAACATATGTTTTTTTTCTTATTATCCTGATCAATGAATACTTGATAAAAACATTGTTCAAAGTATGTGAGGAATTTACAATAGATAATTATTCTAGTATAAGTGGCGTTAGCACCCGCTATATCGATGTAAAATTTGATAGACTTTAATATCATTTAAGTGAAGCGCTCGTGGGATTTGTTTACTTTGTGACCAAAAAGTAATAACGTCGTTCATTACAAGTTTTCTTCTGTATTAGTCAATTTGTATCTGTTTTTAATCAGGTAAGTGGCGTTAATGTTTCAGAGAATTATTGTACTTTTGATATGTGGAGTTGTTCTGGGTATTTTTTTTTTTTTTTTTTTTCTTACCCTCTGGTTTTATTTTCGAACAAAATACAAATACAAATATAATATGTATAGCTGTCAGATTTGTCCTTCTGTTACCCGGAGGTATTCTAAAGAGGATTGCTATATGCGCTGGATGCACTAGTAATCTTTCAAGGGCTTCTTCTAAGCCTTTATTTATCCATTGCAAAATGGGAGGGACCATTCTTCAGGTTTGTTCTGGGTATAATTCTTATGATATTTTTATAACCTCACATTAGTTTTAAAATTCCGAGTAGGGGTTAGCTGAGCTATAGTTGCTTGACTTACCTCACGATTCAAACAACTTAAGTGATAAATGTTTTATTTTTTGTTAGGATGCGGGCTTACAAGAGGAAGACTACAAGATAATAATAACTGCAACAGTTCCAAAGATCTAATTCATATATTTTTAAGATATAAGCTATATAAGTAATAATTTAAACATTTAAGTCTGATTTTGAATAGCAAGACTGAATCTAATGTTGAAGTTAATCTTAAGATACGTTAATGTTTTATTGATTCTAGTTTTGGTTAATTATTAAAAGAAAATTACTTTATATTTTGTTGTTCTGTCACTAAAATATGATAAATAAAGAGCTGATTGTTAAACACACATTTTACTTTATTTCTAGTGGAAATTGAACCCAAGGTTTGGTTAGACATTCTTAGTGCTCAACTTGCCCCATACCCATGCTCAACTTACCTCACCTATCCTATGGGGTACATTGAGCGAACTTGACTTCCCGCGGTTAAATAGCTGTATATAGCTCTTAAATTCGACTTCTTACAAAAAAATTACTATAGACACTTTTGCTACGGGATATATTACGAATCCATTAAGTCGCTTAAAAACTTATTAAGACTTATCATTGAGGAGCTATATTCGTTCAAGTGAAAAACTGCTCAACTAGCTCCGCTCTACCCAACTTTGAAGTGAAATATCCATCCTAAATTAAATTACGTTTTTCATAGTATTGCTTCTTGCAGCCATACAAATTTGGTTTAAATAATTGTAGAAATGGAGATTTTAATAGAGTAATGGTATTTGATTCAGAAAGTGGTCAGAATTAGCATTCCCAGACTTTTAGAATACAGAACAAAACCAATTTGACAAAGTTTTAATAACAAGTCTTTTCTCACTGATTGTATTCACCAGACTGCCCTTACATACACGTAATATATCGTTCGTAATACATACCTATACACGTATAGTAAGGGAAAGTATTGGGGTCGTGAAAAATTCCCCCCCCCCAATTGTTATTACAATACAATTAATTAATTACAATACAATGTTAATACAATCCCAGTTGTCACCGGAAAGACGTGTTTTAGGATTCCCTTATCTCAAAAAACTAAATCCCACAAAAACGTGTGTGTGTGTGGTAAGTCACGCGCAAACACTAAAAGCCTTACGAAAATAAAATTTCATATTTAGACGATTTTGATTAAACTCGCTACATCGATGTAAAATTTAATGGACTTTAATGTGATGTAGGTTTCATTCTGATTAAAATAGTCGGACAAGGCTTAAATGACGATATTTTAAAATTTTCTTTCTCTGTATATTTAAAAAAATTAGGCACATCATCTTAATAATATTGATTGAAGACGGCTTAAATATACATGGTTGGACAAATTCGATAAGCAACTGAAGGATAAAAGAGCAAAACAATTTTTAACGTAAGCTTTGGTTTTTTGATAATAAGAACAGTAAAATAGACGTATAATAAACCCTTGAAAAGAGAAAGATTTTTTTTTAAATATCATCTTATACATAAAGTTATAAAAGGTAATAGAAACTGACGAATAGGAAATAAACTTATTACTGATTAACAATTTAATATAGTTATATTATTTAATCTAAATCATATGCTTCCAACGAAAATGAATAAACGCTTATTAACATCAACTTAAAATAGTTTTCAAATTGAAGTATAGTTAATAGTTTTTAAATTTATTTTAACACAAGAGGTAAGTGAAAGTCGTTTGTTGCCCGCACCTGATATTATCTTTTCGAATCTACAATATCATAATAATAATAGGCTTAGCGAACCCGAAGGTTCGATGCCGATACCACCAAATTCCGCCTACACAGACTCCAATGTTCACCATTCAAGCCCAAGCTCCTGAGATCAGCCTTAACGCAATCCTCCCATCTCCGCTTCGGCCTACCTTTCGGACGCCTACCAGTCGGATCAGCAAATACCAACTTTCTCTGAATCCATTCCTCACAGCACCCAACAACTTTACTCGCCCATTTGAGTCTCCGCGATGCAATCAGCTCAATTATATTCACAGGATGCAAGTTCCGTAATTCCGCGTTGTACAATATCAATGAGATGAAAATTTTCGAATTCCAGTTTTCAACGGAATACACGTTTAAGGGACCCTTGAGTCCAAATAACCAAGTCCCGCAAAAAAGTGTGTGTGTGTGTGTGTGTGTGTGTGTGTGTGTGTGTGTGTGGTAACTCTCGGGCGGAAACGAAAAGTCTTATGAAACTGAAATTTCATATTTAAGACAACTATACGCCCGAGATGTTACAAACACTTTTTTATCAAAATCGGCTAACCAGAAGAGCCACTTTGTACCATGCATATTGTACCTTTTTATGATTTTCTCAAAAATGGTTCCGATGATTTTGATTAAACTCGCCATACCGATGTAAAATTTGACGGGCTTTAATATCATGCAGGTTTCATTTCGATTGAAATAGTCAGACTGGGCTTAAATGCCGATATTTTAAATTTTCTTCTTCTAAAGCACCTTTAATTTTGTTGATTCTATAAAAATAAATATATTATCTATTTACCACTGATGAAAAACAGGTAATATACATTTATAATAACCGTTGGAAAGCTAACGATTTTGGAAAAAAATATTATCTAATACACAAGAGCTTGTAAAAGTTTAATAAAGAGTGATGAAAAGCCGATAAAACTAACTTATTATTTTAGATGATATTATAATTGATTTTTAAATAAAACATATGTCTCTATAGAAATCCAATTTAATTAATTCTTTAATAGTTTCACTAATTTTTATCTCTAACTGTATTTGAAAATTCTTTAATCGACTTTTAAAACGGTGGTAAGTGAAAGTCGTGTGTTGCCCGCACCAGAATATTTTAATCAGAAACTGACGATACTAAAGCTTCATGATATTAAAGCGCATTAACTTTTACACACACACACACACACACACATATATAATATATATATATATTATATTTATAGCAAGTTTAATCAAAATCGTTACAATCGTTTTTGACAAAATCGTAAAAATGTGAAAAAGTGTTCCATTTATTTAAGTTTGTGGCATGGTTGACAAGGCACACCGCAACGGGCTCTCCTCTAACTAAAGCTGGATAGGCAAAATTTCGGACTCGTCCCATTAGCATAAAGTGAAGATGATTTAATAAACAAGAAAACAAAATTTCTTGATTGATTTTAACGACAGATGAAAGTAAAAGTAGTGTATCGGGAGCACTAGGTTTTTTTTAAGCATTAATTTTCACAAATTAATATCATTGACACGTTTGATGAGACACCGACAATGACCCAACTCAATAATATTGACCGTAGAGTAGAATAGGAGAAGAAGGGGTTTAGACAGATTGGGGGAGCAAGAAATATCGGGTCGGGCGGCGGAGGTTAAGCCCCTCATTCATTAAGATAACTTATCCCAGTTAGCAGAAGTATATCTTTGGTAATTAAAGTGGAGAGGAACTTTTCCCAAGCCATAATATAAAGTAGGCCTACTTTTAGATAATCCGTCTCCGATCCGCATTCATTCTAATAAATGAGATAATAAATATATTCCAGGGAATGAGAACCGTAAGCACTGATTCTCGATTCCTTTGCAGCACATCTCATTCAACTTGAGATTGTGCAGATTAGATTAGATTAGATTTTTATTGTCTTAGGGCCTGAGGCCCTTTCTTACAGACAAAGTAATAATTTTTACAATAATTAATGTGCCAAAAAAAAAAAAAAAAAAAAAAAAAGTTTTAAACAATACATATATAACCCTTTTTTCCTTTTCTTTTTTAAATAAACATAAAACAGTAAATATTTTAAACTATACAAAAAATAAAATAATAATAATAATAAACAAAATTTATGTAGACTATTTAAAATAAAAATATTTAAAAAATAAAATAAATATTAATGATAATAATAACTAACACTGAGGTAAGAGATTAAGGAAAAACAATCAAATAAATTAAAAGGAACAAAGGGATATTGGAAAGGGAAAGGAAGTATCTCCATTTTTGTTCAGAGCCTCAAGGTGCACTCGACGAGTCTGCTTCAAAGAATAGTCGTAGGCAAGCCTTACGGAAAGAGGATGAAAACCTGACTTACACCGGTAGCTGGTTGAGCTCTCTCGCTGCCGCGGCGTGGAAAGAATTCCTCAAGGCCTCAGTTCTGCAAGCAGGTAACTGGAATACGCCCTGCAACCTCTCACTCCGCACCTCAACAAACTCACGCCTTAGGATTTCTGGAACTCCGGTATCAAGCACTTTACGGGCTAGGCACATTAAATTGAGGCGGCGATATTCTTTTGCTCGAAGCCAACCTAACTCCTTTATAAGTGGACTTATATGTTGGTCCCTTTTAATACCAAATATGAATCGGATAGCTGCGTTGAGCGCTCTCTGTATCCTGTAGTCCTCAGCTTCCGATATATCTATATACACGGAGTCACAGTACCATATTAGTGGGCGTACCAGTGCTGAGATTATTTCGCCTGGCATCGCTAATTTATTAAGGCAGAGAAAGATTATTAAGGTAATTTTAGGTATGAACCCAAGATCCCCATCAATTAATATATTCTTGGACTTTAATGTAATGTCTGCAAGAAAACATTACACATAATCTCAATTATAAGCTGTATTTTAGACGGGATGAGCTAGTCGGGAAGATTGGCCAAGACTAAAACATAACAGGACGATACACCAGACTTCTTCAATAGCTACTTGTTTGTTTGTTTTGGTTTTAAGGCGTAAAACCCTAAGGCCAACAACGCCTAGACACTATATGTATATTTAACCTTTATGAGAAAGAACTATCAGGTAATAAATAATTGGAAAAAAAATTATAATGTAAACAACAATTAAAAACTGACGAGAAAAAATTGATTAAAAACTGACCAGGAATGTATAACTTTATATTTAATTAATATTATAGTCTTTATAATTTAGATAACAATAATTGCTCCTTTAGAAAATCAAAAACTAATTTAATGGTTAACTCTCTATTACTCAATACTATTGAAATATTTGGGTTTAGTCCAATTTTATTCAGGTATAATGAATTCTATGGGCATTCTAGAAAAATATGCCGAATGGTAAAGGACCCATCACAATGCTGGCACCGGGTTACGGGCTGTCTAGTAAAAAGATAACGAGTGCGCTAGTCGCGAGCTCCTACAATAGCTACTGTTTACAAAAATATTACTCCAAATTTTCAATATTCTCTCACGAATCCTCCAAAGTATTCAAATAATTACTATAATGTTAAAATTTAGGCGAATTCCCCTCTCAGTGAGGAAAAAAAAAGCTGAATTATTGAATTCAAATTACTTATCGCTATAGAAAGGTCGTCAATACCAGGTTATGTCACTCAGTTTGATTAATAAATATTTATGCGCTGTCGTACTATTTTTACATACTTATTAATTTCATTAATTTCATACTGTATATAGTAAGTGAAAGTATTGCGATCGTAAAAATTTTCGAATTCCAGTTTTCAACGGAAATAAAAGTTTTAGGTTCATTGAGTACAAATAACCAAAGTCCCGCAAAAAGGTCTGTGTGTGTGGTACTCCCGGGCGGAAACGAAAAGTCCTATGAAACTGAAATTTCATATTTAAGACAACTATACCCCGAGATGTTACAAAAACTTTTTTATCAAATCGCTAACCAGAAGAGCCATTTTATACCATGCATAATAAACCTTTTTATGATTTTCTCAAAAACGTCCGACGATTTTAATTAAACTCGCTACATCGATGTAAAATTTAAGTGGCTTTAATATCATGATGGTTTCATTTTTGATTAAAATAGTCTGACGGGGCTTAAATGTCGATATTTGAAATTGTCTTCTTCTGAAGTACCTTCAAATTTGTAGATTCTATAAAAATAAACCACATTTTCTTGTTAGCATTGATAAATAACAGCTAAATATGCATGTTGAGCATCGAAAAATAATCATGTAATGCAATTTTTTTGTTTTTTAACTTAAGAACAGTAATATAATGTATAATATACCGTTGCAAAGTTAAAGATTTTGAAAAAATTATTATCTCACACACAAGCTTTTAAAAGTTAATAGAGAGTGATTTAAAGCCGATAAAATTAAGTGTCTATTATAGATAATAATATAATAGATTTTTTAATAAAAAAACATGTTTATATAGAAATTCCATTTAATTAATTCTTTAATGTATTTCCCTCATTTTTATCTCTTACTGCATTTGAAAATTCTTTAATCGATTCTAAAAAAGGAGGGAAGTGAAAGTCGTGTGTTGCCCGCACCAGATTTTTTTTTATTAATATAAATGTACTAGTTCCACGTACATATTTTCACATGTAGGCAGTTATTTTCCTAATTTGCAAAATTTTATTTATTTCTTGGTGTCTGACTATATCATTTAATACTTTCATAACAAAATTATAATTTTATATTACTATTTGTTTCCATATTTTATACATTTTATAAGTTATCTTATCATTATTTTTTATTTTATTGTATTGTTATTATCCTTTCTTTTTTTTAAGCCCTGATGAGGTCGGCGGAAACGTTAGAACATAAATAAAATAATTTTCTCGTATTAGTGCGATGAGCAACTTTTTCACCATATGTTTTGAATGGTCAACAAATACTCCATCATTAAAAGTATTGTATTTCGTCTAAAGTACATTTAGACACAGAAGAATGTCGATTACATTTTGAATGAAGGTCGTTTCCAAATAAGACTTGAATCCAAAAAGAAATTCACTGGCACGTAGGGGCTGGAACTTGAATTTACGGACTGTGTAAAGCGATCTCAACAGGATATCGCGAGTATAATTACCAAAAACTGTATAAACTTAGAGATAAAAGGAAACTTGGCAAAGAGGTACCAATGAGGACCTGCTGTATCAGTGTTTTAAAGACCTGGGGGGGGAAGTTTTGAGAGAGGGTTAATGAAAGCAAGCAATCTAGCCGGAGAATAACCTTACTTAACAAAAGATCCCTTCTATCCAGATTATATTACGGCTACTCTTTCGCGACTGTTTAGGACCCACTTAAAAAAACAAATACAAATTAAAAGCAATATGGCAGATACAAGATTAGATTTGTTTTGTAAATTTATCCAGGTTCGCTCTGCTTTTCTTAGAGAATTAATATGGAAAACCTCTATATAATGAATAATAACAGTTCCCGAGCCTGAAAGTTCGATGCCGAAACCACCAAATACTGCCTATACAGGTTCATCCAATAATCACCGTTTCAAGCCCAAGACCTCGAGAGCCTTAACACAACCCTCCCATCGACGTTGCGGCCTACCTTTTGGACGTCTATCAGTCGGTTCAGCGAATACGAACTTTCTCTGAATCCATTCCTCACAGCACCCAACAACTTTACACGCCCATTTGGGTCTCTACGATGCAATCAACTCAATTATATTCACAGGGTACAATCTCTGCAATTCCGCGCTGTGCCAAGTGGCCTTATCGCTCTTCGGACCAAATATTTTAAGCAGTGCCTTAATTTCGAAAACCTTAAGACGCTGTTTATCCTTCAGAGTAAGTGGCCACGTTTCATGTCCGTAAAGTTCGTCGGAAGAGCAACAGTTTTATAAATTCTAACCTTAAAGTTTTTAGACAGAAGCCGGGAGCTAAGTGATTTCGCAACTGAATTATAACACGCATTTTCCGCCTTCGAATTTTTATTAGGGAGTTTATTTCCCCCTGGATTTCATTTTTTCTTGTTATCTTAAATACTTAAATGTCTCTAGGTGTTCAAAAGTATATCTTTATCACCAAGAAGGTCACCGTTTCTGCTAATAATCATATATTTCGTCTTATCGGTATTTATTTCGAGCCCTATTTATTTACTTCTTTTTTAGTAACGCACTTGCATTTAGTTGCTTAAAAACCTAGATGCATTCACCAAGCAGTACCAAATCATCGGAGTATCCCAGAACCGGAATTTTATCAGCCAGATTTAGACCTTTCTCGGTACACGTCACCTTTTCAATAACAAATTCTAATTCTATATTAAAGAAAACAGGTTAAAGAGTGTAACCCTCTTTCAAACCCGATCGCACCGTTAATCTCTCGGAGTAATTATGACCGATTATAACTTTACGGAATGTTTCCGACAAAAACAACACTTTTAATAACTTTCTAGGCATTCCCTGTTTAATCATGATGTTATACAGTTGTAACAGGTGTTTTTGTTGAGGCCGGTGTGTTAATACCAGATTAAAAATCAGAGCACCAAGACGGAAACTTGTGATAATTATACCTAGTCGAATTCGTTTATCATGTTGCTGGTCTACACGCAGTCTGTTCACGCGTGTTAATCCGCATTGGCTAACCGGCCCCTAAGTACAGATCTCTATTACCAACGAAATTAAAGCTAATTATGATAAATGGCTAATAATGTAGTTTATTAAATTATTCACTTTGAAGTTAGGCATTCAATTACTTTTTAGCCACAAGTTTAAACTTTTATCGACTTCAGATGCAGATTATTCGAAACCCGAAAGATTACACGCCAATTTATAAATAGAACAGTGTTTTATTAGAATAAAAAAGTATTTGATTACACTATAGATTAAAGATATCTGCAGCTTAATGCTCGTCAGTTGAATTAAAGTGTATTTGGTTTCTAGATGAGTTAAATCGAAATTGTTAGAGCATATTACGAAAAAAAAAAGAGAAAAAAAAAGCCTAACATATAAAATTCTGGAATACGCCACTAAGAGATGGACCCTATCCACAAAGGACAGAAAATATCTCCGGGTCTTCGAGAGTAAGATTCTTCGAAAAATCTATTGGCCGGTAAAGGATGAGGAAGGCTAAAGAAGAAGAATGAATAAGGAACTAGACGCGACCTTCATTGGACTGGTATGCCCTGAGGAGCAGGGCATGACGCACGAATGAGTCAAGACGATACGCCTAAAGAAGTCACGGAAGAGGAAATCCTCTTTCCAAGACAGTTGGACGGCCCAAGCTCCGGTAGATGGATGGTGTAGTACAAAACCTGGTTGCAGTCCGAAATTGGAAGTCAGCAGCCAAAACCAGGCCGAATAGCGGAGGTTCATAAAGGAGGCCAAGGCCCATCACAGGATTGTAGCGCCCTCTGATAAATAGATCGATTAAGCATAAAATTAGACAGGCATTGGCCCATTTATAAAAACATTATGATAATTTAAAAATCATTTAGCTTAATATACTTTTTATATATAGGAGAGTGAATGAAAAATTTTAGAACATCTTGTAAACCTTTACAATCGTCCGAATCCATTATCGTAATTGACGTGAATAAACATTCTACCGATGTTTTGATGTGTCCAATTGAAAGGTTTACGATAAAGCAGAATGAACTAAGATAAAGCTAGGTGTCAATCAATATATATAAATGCATATATTTCTAAACCGAAAGTTTCCGCAGGTTCAGTCTACCATTCCAGATGCAGAGATCGTTTCCCTTAAGAGCTCAGCCCAAAGAGGCTGATAAGAAAAAAATTGTACTCACAAAAGAAGCCAGGTTTATATTCTTCTTATCAGGAATCATCGGCATTTTCCCGTTCCGATTGATCGGCAAACGTACCTCGGTATCGATCCCATTCTTGATAGTTTCCATCATCAGCAACTGCAGACTGGCTTGGGCTACCTTAGAGCTTTTTGTTTACACGTACTTTAGCAAAGCGCTGAGCGGGTCCTTACCTCTCGGCAGAGAGAAGTTCCTCCTGACTATGGTAGTCCTGAGTTTGACCAGCTTTTTCATCTTCACCACGCTGGCGTGTTCATCCACCGCTCGTCACCTCGAAATTATATCCGACAAACTCGAAGATGTGGACAGACTCATGGAGAAAGTCTGCCCTGCTAACAGAACAAAAACTTCCAAAATGCATCATTATTTCGGAGTTTTTTTGTTTTCTGCACACCTTCTGTACCGTTGGATTTACATCAGAGACTACGAGATTCTTGTCTACGGTTGCATGTGGCTTGTAGCTTCACAGTTCTCCGTCCTGGCCGACCTCATCTACTCTAGGATGAGGGATATATGCGAATGCATGAACCACATTCAGTTGATGGGTGAGTTTCAACAGCGGTGCGATGCTGTCTCGTTCGTTACCGGAATACAAAGAAAACTTTGTGACGTTTGTTCCATATTGCAAAATACCTATAAATGGATAATTACTATTCAAGTCATTGCCTTATTCGCACATCTGTATATAATCATACTTTTTAACTGTTACGTTACTGTCCTCATCGAGAAAAATACAGCATAACCTCCATTATACCATTTCAAAACAATAATAAACTAATGAACGAAATAATATGATTGAGCATCACAATTTACGCAATTTGGGAGATAACATCCAGTTCTACAGAAATCTCAGATGAGGTAAGAAACAAATACAAACTGGCCAAGCGAATTTAAAATATGCATATTCTCTCCAAATTATGCATATGCAAAAAATATATATATTCTCACTTTCGTAGGGAGAAGAGGTTAAAAGCGGTTTGTGTGGTCACGGACGGAGTTAGAATGAAAAGATGTATATTTATTTTGGTTTTAATCTTGACTAATGGGATACTTAAAATAGAGTAGAATAGAATAGAAAATATTATTATTCTGAGGACAGGGTCCCTTAAGAACAATTGATATGTACAATTAAGATATATAATATGTCTGGCAACAAGACCAAAGGATTATAATTAATTCTTATTCACAATCATGTGAAAAGAAAAGAAAGGATAAAATAAAACAAAAAAGCAAATGAAATAAAAAACATAATTGTGTTGAACAAAACTAAACATTGAAACTGATTCATAATAATTGATCCATATGAAAATATGAACAATAAACAATACATTTTCTTTTTAAATTGATATTTCATTTGAAACATCTGATTGAGCGTCTGTTTGGGATGACAGTAGGTACTGGAATAAGCTGGGACTTGAATGATAGTAGGGAAGAAGCATGGCGGATATGAGCAGGTAGGGAATTCCAGAGAATAGTAGAGTGGACAAGAAAGGAATATAAAGGGACGATCTTGATTTTGGGGAGCTCGGAATGGGGCGATCTTTTTTGGAGGGAGTTGAATGACGATTTAAATTGCAGAAGTGTGTGGACATGGGGAGGTAGCTGACAGTTAATGGTTTGGTAAAGATATGATCCTAAGAAACATTGTCTGCTGATAGAGGGAAGGAGCCACTTTAACTCATTGTATAAATGGGTCGCATGAGACTTCTTCTGTGTGCCTTCGTATCCTTCGACAAGTCTTAAAAATAAGTTCATAATTCGCTTTAGCCTGTCCTCGAGCACAGTCAAGAGCCCACCATATACCATGCAGCAATAGTCAAAGTGGGGATACAAAGCAAAATAAGTGAGGATACAAGGAGCTTACCTGTAGATAGCGGAAGAAGATGGCGGGAGCGATGGAAAAATTTGAGGGTACTTATCGTTCTGCGGGAGAGTTGGGCAATATGGGATTTCCAGGAAAGGGGTTAGTCTATGGTAATACCTAGGTTTTTGACAGAGGAAGTGAAGGTGATTGTGTGATCATTTAGGGTTTGACTCGGAAATGCAGTATGGGATCTGAGGAGGGGATTGGAACCTATAACAATTGCCTGAGTTTTCGTAGCATTTAGCCTTAGTTTATTCAAAGTTACCCAGGCTCAGATTCTATCCAGGTCTTCCTGAATATTGGCAAATGTTAAAGACTCGGAGGGAGGAAAGGATAAGTAGATCTGGAAATCATCAACGTATAAGTGGTGGGAGCAGTGATGGATGGAATTGGGAAGGTCATTGATATATGAATTAAAAAGAAGAGGAGATATGGTTAAACTCTGGGCCACACCTGTCCAAAAGGGCAAAGAAGGAATATAAAGGATCGTTAGGAATGGTAACAGCTTGAGTTCTATTATGAGAGAAGTGATTTGATCCAATGAATAGTGCTGTTGGAAAAGGATAAAGTCTGTAGTTTGGAAAAAAGGATAGTGTGGTCAAGTGAGTCAAAAGCTTTTGAGAAGTCCAGAAGTATTAGTACTCTCAGTTTCTTTTCGTTTATGGCGGTATGTATGTCGCTAGTGATTTTGAGGAGGGCGGATTGAGTGGAAAAGCCGGGTCGAAAACCAGATTGGAGAGGATCAAGAAGTTTGGACTTTTCGAGGAAGTTAGACAATTGTGACTGGACTATTCTTTCTAAAGGTTTGGAAAGGTTAGATAGGATGGAAATTGGGTTTTATAATCTTTAGGGGATGTAGGGTTCGAGGTTTTATTTATAGGATGAACTATCGCTTTTTTCCAAGTAGTTGGAAATACGGAATTTCAAAGGGAGAAATTATATATAAGAGCAGAAGTGGTAGGATGTCGGGAAGGCATAATTTTAGTAATTTGACAGTAATTTGGTATGGGATTTCAAAACAGAGGACATAAGGTCAGTTGGTGAGATATCAGAAAAATACAAATTATGAGGGTTAAATGATGGAATTGTTGAAAACTCGGGAGGAAATGGTGTAGAATTATCAGAGGTGTTGGGTGAAAAGTAAGAACTAAATTCATCGGGTAAGATTAATTTGCGGAGGAGTTGCCGTATTTTGACTTGGAGTCGGTAGTGGAGAAGAAGGCTTCGTGAAAGTAGTTGGATTTAGCATGTCTAAATTTTGTCTGTGTCAGATTGCGGAGTGCCCTGAACGCATGGTAGTCCTCTGTCAGTCTTGTACGTCTGAAGTGTCTTCGGGCTGTCCCACGCCTCTTTTGTAAGTCTTTTATTTCGGGACTCATCTAAGGAGCGGAACAGTGACTGAAGGTACAGGTTTCGAGTGAAGCATGTTTGTTTAGGATACTGATACTGGAAGTGAGAATGTCAACCATTGGATCAATAGTCGAATAGGTATACATTTTATTGCAATTCATGGATTTTATGTCATGTGAAATAATTTCTCGGGTGAGATTATCTAGGTTTCGGAAAGTTGGCGTTTTGGGAAGAAATGCTGAAGTTTGGAAAATTTGGTTAAAATCGTGAGATTATAGGAAAGGTACAGATAGTTGAGAAGCGGAAAGAAGGCTTTGCGCGGTATCAATGATATTTAGATGGTCTGATCCAGGTGTCGGAATGGTGAGTGTGATGAGTTGGAGCATATGGAACGATGAACAGGTGTAGAGATAAGAAGAGGTTATAATGTAATAAGGAAGAGCAGATAACGTGGTAATAGTAGGAAGAAGCAAAGAGGCTATTGAGGAGGCATTCGTAGCTCTAAGAGAGGAAGTAAGAAGGGTAGGCATTGAGGTCAATGTCGAGAAGACCAAGCTAATCTTAGTTACAGGAATGAGAAGACAAGAACCTTCTTCTTCTTTCTACAACATTGGCTGAGAAAACATTGAAGAAGTTTCGACCTTCCTCTACCTCGGATCCTTAATGACACTAGAAGCAAACGAACTAGAGGAAGTAAAAAAATCTGGTGCGGGCAAAACACACGACTTTCACTTACCTCATTTTTAAAAATCAATGAAATAATTTTTAAATACAGTTAGAGATAAAAAAAAATCTGGTGCGGGCAACACACAACTTTCACTTACCTCAATTTTTAAAATCAATGAAAGAATTTTCAAATATAGTTAGAGATAAAAATACGTGAAACTATTAAAGAATTAATTAAATTGAATTTATATAGAAACATGTGTTTATTAAAAAATCTATTATATTATCTAAAATAATCAGTTAATTTTATCTTCTTTTTATCACTCTCTATTAACTTTTAAAAGCTTGAGTATAAGATAATATTTTTTCTAAAATCTTTAGCTTTCCAACGGTATATCATACATGTATATTACTGCTCTTATGTTCAAAAACAAAAAACTGCATTAAAAAAATATATTTTTTCTGTTTTCTCCTTTAGTTGGGTATCGAATTCATTCAATTTATATATTTACCTGTTTTTCATCAGTGATAACAAGATAATATAGTTATTTTTATAGAATCAACAAAATTAAAGGTACTTTAGAGAAAGAAAATTTAAAATATCGGCATTTAAGCCCTGTCAGACCATTTTGACCGAATGAAACCTAAATTATATTATAGCCCATTAAATTTTACATCGATATAGCGAGTATAATCAAAATCGTCGGAACCGTTTTCGAGAAAATCGAAAAAAGATGCAAAATGCATGGTATAAAGTGCCTCTTCTGGTAAGCTCATTTTGATGAAAAACGTTTTGTCACGTCTCGGGCGTATAGTTGTCTTAAATATGAAATTTCAGTTTCATAGGACTTACCGTTTCCGCCCGGGAGTTACCACACAGACACGCACACACACACACAGACCTTTTTGCGGGACTTGGTTATTTGGACTCAGGGGACCCTAAAACGTGCATTTCCGTTGAAAACTGGAATTCGAAAATTTTCACGATCGCTATACTTCCCCTTACTATGTATAGTAAGTGAAAGTAAAAAGTAAAGAATTTTATATATTGAAGTCGCAATTATAATTCCGGGCGTTGATGACCAAGCTGTTGTACGCCCTAAAACCAAACAATCAAACAAATTATAATATATGTAATTCTACCAAAACTGGATTATTATTAAAGTCTCTCTAACATTTGATACACACACACACAGACCGACCCTAAAATGTGTATTTCCGTTGAAAACTGGAATTAGAAATTTTCGAGATCGCAATACTTTCCCTTACTATATATAGTAAGTGAAAGTAAAAAGGAAGGATTCTAGCAGGTAACAGAGCATACTTTGCATTAAGGAACCTGTAAGGAGTAATCTGCTTTCCCGTAACACTAAGACTCACACGTTTAGGTGCCAAGGGTACTTTATTGAAATACCGAAGAATCGGGAAGCTGGCCTAAAAAACACATTTTTTTCCGAATAAATGAATAATAAGCACCTGCTCTTTACGACTATTAAACCTACAGATGTCTACTGCCAATTAGATTAAAGCTCATTAAATTGGTTAGGAAGCTAGTTAAGTGGTTAAATATACTGATCTTACTTAGTAGAAGGAGTTAAAAAAATAATTAAAAGGTATTTGAACAGAATATCGAGTAAGGATAGCTGCAGCTTTACCCTTTGAAAAAGTCCCAATGGTTTCTAGACAAAGTCTTTAAAGCAGTTTTCGAGAAAAACAAAATTAAATCCTGAGGTATAAAATTGGACATCTATTAATTGATTTTAGTGAAACACTTAGTGTAAAATCTGCGATATTTTTCTTTATTCGGTTAACAATAATTTAAATGTAAGATAATTTAAAAATAATCTATATTCCTTAATCTATATTTCATATAATTGAGCGAAAGTAAAAATTTCAGAACATCATACCAAATATAAACCTTTACAATCGTCCTAATCCATTATCGTAATCGACGGGAACAAACATTTTACCGACGAATTGACACCTCTTTGAAAGGTTAAGATAAAGGTTTCGATCAATAAATAAATGCATATAAATCCAAAATGAAATTCCTCTCAGGTTTAGTGTACCATTCCCTATGAAGGGGTCGTTTTCCCTAAGAACTAAGCCCAAACAGGCTGATAACAAAGAATCTGTATTCACTACAGATGCCAGGTTTATATTTTTCTTATCAGGAATCATCGGCATTTTCCCGTTCAGATTTATCGGCAAACGTACCTCGGTATCGATCCCATTTCTAATATTTTCCATCATCAGCAATAGCAGACTGGTTTGGAAAACCTTGGAGCACTTGAATAATATGTACTTCAGCAAAGCTCTCAGCGGGTCTTTACCACTTGTCAGAGAGAAGTTAATCTTGTCTACGGTGGTCCTGAATTTGACCGGCTTTTTCATCTACAACACTCTGGCGTCTTCATCCACCGCTCGTCATCTCGAAATCATATACGACGAACTTGAAGATGTTGACAGACTCGTGGAGAAAGTCTGCCCTCCTAACAGAACTAAAACTTTCAAAAGACGTCATTATTTCGAAGGGTTTTTGTTTTTTGCACACCTTTTGTACCGTTGGATGCACATCCACGATTACGATCTTCTTGTCTACAGCTGCATGTGGCTTGCAGCTTCACAGTTCTGCGTCCTAGCCGACCTCATCTGCTCTAGGATGAGGGATATAGGTGAATGCATGAACCACATACAGCTGATGGGTGAGTTTCCACAGCGGTGCGATGCGATCTCGCTCGTTACCGAAATACACGGAAAGCTCTGTGACGTATGTACCACATTGCAGAACACCTATAAACGGATATTAACGTTTCAAGTTACTGCCTTATTTGCACATCTAATAATCCTACTTTTTTACATTTACGTTACAGTGTACATCGAAAAAAAATACAGCATAACATGCATTATTCCATTCCAAAATGATAATAGACCGATGAACGAAATCATATTATTAGGTATCACATTTTTTGCCATTTACGAGATAGCATATTATTCTACAGAAATCTTAGAAGAGGTAAGAAACCAATATGAACTATACAAAACTGACAAAGCAGTGTTAAAAAAGCTAGTGCACCAAACACGCGACTTTCACTTACCTCAGCAGTTAAAATCAATTCAAGAGCTATTAAATAAACTTTAAGTTGAAAAAGTTTTAATCTTAACTAAGAAATAAAATTATTCAGTTTCGTTGAAATTACATCTGTGGCGGTCGTGAATAAGTTGTTAGGTCAAAATCTTTTATTTTACAGGTGATCGACTTAAACTTTACGTAATACCAAAAATTGAGTTACGACCTAATATAACATAGAGCTTTCTTTTCACCTGAAGTTTCTTCCACCAAGAAATTTCTTTAACCAATTAAACACGACGTGGGAGACGGTCTGAGGGAGCGATACGTAGAGTTAACTCATTTTTTATATAACTCGAGTTAGCCAGTTTTTCACGACCGCCACTGAAATTATGTATAATAATCAGTAATAAGTTTATGCCCTATTCGATACATTACATTAATTTTACAAATTTGTATATAAGATAATATTTTTTCTAATATCTTTAGCTTTCCAACGATATATTAGTGTTCTTATGTAATAAAAAAACAAAAATTACATTTAAAAAATATGTTTGCTCTTTTTTCAGTTGGTTAGTAATAAAAAATAGTTTAACCTATATTTGGCTTATCGTAATATTTGGTCTTTTTTTATCAATACTCATAATATAATATGTTTTTTTTTGTTTTGTTTTTTAATTTACAATAATAAAGATAATTTAGATGAAGAAAATTTTAAATATCAACATTTAAGCCCTGTAAGACTACTTCAATCAGAATGAAACCTACATCATATTAAAGTCCGTTTAATTTTACATACATTTTTAAGTTTAATCAAAAAAGTTAGGACCGCTTTTGAGAAATCGTAAAAAGGCGCAAAATGCATGGTATGAAGTGACATTTTTACATTTCCGGTCAGTCGATATTGTTGAAAACGTAGGTATAACATTTCAAGCGTATAGCTGTCCCAAATGTAAAATTTCAGATTCGTAAAACTTTTCTAAAACGGTTTCGTCAATAACTCCTAATGAATTTATTCGATGTCAAATACAATTCTATTTGGCAGGGATCACTTGTGGCTGGGTGGCTAGTGTAACAGCCTCCCATGGTGGTCCTAGGATTTTTAATGGGAGTAAAAAATCCTTAGTTACGCCGTCCTTCGGAGGGGACGTTAAAAGGTGGTCTCGAACCTGTACGATGTCAGGTACTCGTTAAAATCCCTATCCTAATAAAACCTGGATAGGCAAAATTTAGGACTCCCACTGTAGCATCGTCCGATAAGCCATAGTAGCATAAAGTGACGTTAAATAAATAAACAAACAAACAATTCTATTTGGCTCATTTTTAATAATGTTTCTTATATAATATTAAAATAAAAGTTTTAAATAAATTAATGAGCGTATTTTTTTCAGGTTGAGAAGTTCAATGTAATACTCTACAGGCTAATGATACACGATAAAACAAAAATGTTACTGGAAAATGTAAGTAAATATTAAAAGATATCAATGAGCCCTGTGCTCAGATAGAAAAATGGTAAAAGTCACTTTTACTAGAAATAAGAGTTCTTCATATTCTGGAGGGTCATTCGTTTAAGTTTAGAAGGTGGCAAAATATCATTTGCGTTTCTCTTCCAGATTATGATCAAACAACGCTACTTCTTACAGATAAACAAACCACCTTTTAAACATTAACGAAGGACAGACACTACAGGAATTCTCATTCCTAGAAGAAAAGTGAATAATACAATTTGCCACCAGAGAACAGAATTATTCTTATATTTTAAATTAGTGATATTTAAACAAATATATTAGTAATAGTCGAAGTGATAAAAATTGCAGTCGTCCAGAACCAAGGGCTCAGAATTAATACTGGAGGTCTCAAGTCTACACCAATTAAGCCAATGGAAACTGTTACTGAGTTACCCAGAATGGAAGACAGGAGAGATATTAAACTCCCAAATTTAAGAGTGAAAGCTAGTTGTATTCCAAACCACCCCCTAAAAGAGAGAGTTAGAAAGAGGAATAACACTCGCATAAAGCGCCAAAGTCCTCTGCACAAAACTACTCAACTAATGGATGAGCAGCCCCAAGTTAATCTAAAAGCAGAAGCCTGTGAAGCTTGTTGAGGATGTTCCGCCTTGGACACAACGGATCAGGCAAAAAATAATCACTAAGATCCCAGGCATAACAAAGAAAAGTGACATAAGCACTCAGGAAGCAAAAGCCTGCACTCTAGAACACATTAACGCGGCCTACCCAAAGAACGAATGGATTAGAGTATACACATACGGCTCTGCTACAAACGCTATTGGCAACGGAGGAGGAGGCCTCCATATAGAATTCCCCAACGGACACGTTCTCCAAAAAGCCTTCCCAACGGGACTCACCTCAACGAACTATAAAGCTGAGCACGACTCTATGCTAACCGGCAGCCATGATCCTGAGGGGTCTTGAGAGGTCCTCGCTCTCATGCATAGTGCTCTTAACAGATGCAGCATCCATCCTGGAATGCCTAAAAAATAAGTGGAAATGTGTGCTAGACACATTAGCTGAGGAGCTGGAAGACCTAACAGAGCAATACTGAGAGGTGGTCCTGCAGTGGATTCCAGGGTACTGTGCACTTGCGGGGAATGAAATTGCAGACCAACTGGCCAAATAAGGAACATCGTTCTCCCAAAATAGCAGCATACCTAGGTTGGAGGAGTGAAAAATCATTAATAAAAGGGCCATAAGCCAGAGGCGGGAAGCAAATCATCCGAATCACTGTCCCCATGACGAGTATTATAAACTAACAAGAAGTGAACAAGTTATAATATTTCGCCTCAGAACTGGACATAACCGCATGAAGTCGCACCTTTATAAAAAATTAAAGATAGGATCCAGCCCCCTCTGCGGATGTGTTCAAAATGAAGAAACCACAGAGCACATTCTGCAAAGCTGCCAATTGGTGGAGGACATAGGGAGGCAGAAATGGCCCCAACCAACAGACCTTGGGACCAAGCACTTCGGAAGTCTGGGGGATTTAAGGAGAACCGCTAAATTCATACTCTCACTTCCTGACATAACATTATAGGGAAGATGGAAGAAGTTTTGTTTGTTTATTTATTTAACGTCACTTTATGCTACTATGGCTAATCGGACGATGCTACAGTGGGAGTCCTAAATTTTTCCTATCCAGGTTTTATTAGGATAGGGATCTTTAACGAGTACCTGACATCGCACAGGCTCGGGACCACCTTTTAACGTCCCCTCCGAAGGACGGCGTAACTAAGGATTTTTTACTCCCATTAAAAAATCCTAGGACCACCTGCGGATTTGAACCCGTGACCTTTTGCATAGGAGGCTGTTACGCTAGCCACCCAGCTACAAGTGATCCCCAGATGGAAGAAGTAAAAGTCGAAGTGAAAAGCAGCTTCTATTAATTTGTGATTTATGATTTGTAGTAAAAAAACAAGGTGCGATTGTACGATAATTTTAGCAAGAAGAAAAAAAAAAAAAAAGGTTTGCTCTGGTGAGCTCATAACAGCAATTTGAAAAATCTGGTGCGGGCAACACACGACTTTCCCTTACCTACATATTTAAAATCAATGAAAGAATTTTCAAAAACAGTTAGAGATGAAAATACGTAAAACTATTATGGAATTAGTTAAATTGAATTTATATAGAAACATGTGTTACATTAAAAAATCTATTATATTATTATCTAAAATAATCAGTTAGTTTTATGTTCCTTTCATCACTCTCTATTAATTTTAAAATCTTGTGTATGAGATAATATTTTTTCTAAAAACTTTAGCTTCCCAATGGTATATCATACATGTATATTACTGCTGTTATGTTAAAAAACGAAAAATTGCATACATTTTTTTTTCTGTTTTCTCCTTTAGTTGGGTATCGAATTTATTCAAATTATATATTTACATGTTTTTCATCAGCTTTAACAAGATAATATAGTTATTTTTATTGAATCTACAAAATTAAAGGTACTTTAGAAGAAGAAAATTTAAAATATCGGAATTTAAGCCCTGTCAGACCATTTTAATCAGAATACAACCTACATGATATTAAATTCCATTAAATTCTACATCGATATAGCGAGTTTAATCAAAATCGTCGGAACCGTTTTCGAGAAAATCGAAAAAAGGTGCAAAATGCATGGTATAAAGTGCCTCTTCTGGTAAGCTCATTTTGACGAAAAAGATTTTGTAACGTCTCGGGCGTATAGTTGTCTTAAATATGAAATTTCAGTTTCATAGGACTTACCGTTTCGGCCCAGGACTTGAAAACTGGAATTCGAAAATTTTCACGATCGATTTTTTTACTATATATAGTAAGTGAAAGTAAAAAATAAATGAACTGTACAATAAAAAATGAAATAAATCTTTAGGACAACTTACTAAGCTTTCGCTGTACGCTGATTCGGACATGGGTGAAATGAGGATAATCGGGTAAAAGGCGTTAAAAGGATATTTTAGGATAAAGGAAATTATTACCTGTTGCTCGTCCTTCTTGAATTTGCAGACAGCGGTGGACAATAGTGGTTGAAGAAAATACTTCGAAATGATCATAAATTTCATACCCATGAGGTACAAATAAGTCGACTAACATCAGCGGGCTCAATTCCGAGATCACACGCTGGATGCTCGCGTCTCGACATCAAAAATGCAAGAGAGCTAAACAAAATGGCTGATGCCCAGCATTCCCCACCAATCCAATGCCATCCTGATGCTACCGATAATCCAATAGTTGGCCCAGCGATTGCTATCTTCGGTGACGGTTAAGGTGGCAAATTCAAAATGAAATACACACACACATAATATCCAAAATAAAATCAAAATACCGAACTACAACTCCTAATTTAGATGCATATCTTTTTTTTTTACTTTCACTTACCTATATATGAAATATATCGTTAGGAAAGTATTGTGATCGTGAACATTTTTGAATACGGGTCAATCCATTTGAAATCGTACAAATTTTATTAATTTTGCCGCTCAACATTTTTGATTTTCGTGATTTTTATTCAGTTTTTTGGCTACTCATGTAATGTATAGTAAGGACCAAAATTATATAAAATACTCTCATCATAATTCAAGTTTTTGTTTGGTTCTTAAATATACAAAATTACCCGAGTTAATATTTATTCCATCTAATTCCTCCCGTATCCAATCCTTACAATCCAAGATCCTTCGCAAAATCCTAAATGCTCTTTATTTCGTCACAAATAAAATCATCCATAACGACCTTAATATCCCATTTATTACAGACCTTTCTCGTACCAGATATACCACTTTTAATTCCTAACTCCCAGCCCATATAAACGATCTTGTCCGCAACCTATCAATCTCACATATTCCTGACAACCCTCCTAGGCGATTGAAAAGAAGATGGCCTCGGGATCTACTAACTTAAATAAACCTAAAAGTTCTACCGCTGGGTAGTTTCTTCACAAGCCTTTCACGCCCTTTATTCTAATTCAACAGTTTTACTTATTGTATTTATGTTAATACAGTTGTAAAATTCAATAAAATATAAATTTAAAAAAATATATATATATTTTTAATGGAAATGTTATTTTAACAATTAAGAGAATTTTATAACTCCAGAACCAGCTTAGTCTCAAAGACTAAATTTATATAACTTGAACACATCGTATAGATAGGAAATCTGTATTAGTTTCATAATTTTTCACTGAGTCCTTTTGAGATGTTTTCGTGTAAATATCGCGAAAAATAAATGTTTGCCAATTTTAAAAATTCATATACAAAAAATGACTATGTTCTCAAGATGGACATTTTTACAGCAAGTAGGAATATGACTAAGCTATATAAGAAAAAATAATTAAAAGTGAGTCTCTTTTTCTTTATATTGAATTATATGTTTCAGAAAAGATTGACAGCACACATTGCAATGAAAAGAGAAGTAGTTTTCTCGGCATGCGGTTTTTTTAATTTAGACTACAAACTGCTCCATTCTGTAAGTAGACATATTTTTTTTTTTTTTAAATACCGCTGTAATTTTTGTTTGTTTATTTATTTAACGTCGATTTTCGCTACTGTGACTAATCGGACGATACTACAGTGGGAGTCCTAAATTTTGCCTATCCAGGTTTAATTAGGATAAGGATCTTTAACGAGTACCTGACATCGCTCTGGCTCGTGACATTTTACGTCCACTCTGAAGGACGGCCTAACTAAGGATTTTTTACTCCCATTCAAAAACTGGTTTTAACAAACGAACTTAAGCATATAAAGCTGTTATGCTACCCACTACTTCAGAAATGACCCCCGGTAATTTTTAGTGATAGTAAATATTAAATATTTCTTAATATAAAATGATAACGCGATTTTGATTTCCGCCAACTCCTTCTAAACCATAAGAAGGAATTTTATACGGTTTTCCCCATCATTTAGGACATTCTTTCCTGAAGGTTTATAAGTAAAATACATTGCAATTTAGCTTTTCTTTAAAAGGAAAAAATAACTTTTCTGCAACCAAGTCCTAAAAAAAAATATTCATGAAATATAAGTAGTAGTAACATATACGTACAATATTCCGTTGTAAAAGCCGTAAAAGCTAATAGATAGTTGCTATAAAAACATAATATTGGGTTGTTTCACATGAAATGTCCGTTTTCATAGTTTCTGAAATACATAAAGGATTATGCAGGTCTCTGTTGTTTTCTTCCGAATGCTTACATATTTAAAGAAAACAGTTACTAATCCTCTACCTTTGTATTATAAACATTAGCTTCCCAATCAATTACCCAATTTTTAGTATACCTCCAAATATGAACATGGAAACACGCGATTTTCGAGTAATATTTTTGTACGAGTTTAAACTCGGCCATTCAGCAGCTGAGGCCGCTAGAAATATTTGCAAGGCGTTTGGGGAAGGGAGTGCTTGCTAAGTTTTCAGCTGGGGATACCGACTTGGAAAACTTGCCCCGAGGAAGACCGTCCGTAATAGACAACGATGTCCTCAAACATACAGTAGAAGGAAACCCCTATTAAACAGTTAAAGGACTCTCAGCACAACTAAATGCAAGTGCATCTACAGTTTCCAGACATTTAAAGTGTAATGGGAAAGTAAAAAATCTCGATAAATGGGTACCTCATGATCTCACTGAGCGGCAGCAAGACCCCATGCTTCAAAACATACCGTGCAAAAATTGAAAGAACTGGGCAACGAAGTTCTTCCGCACCCACCATATTCTCCCGACTTGTCTCCAACAGATTACCACCTGTTCAGGAATTTAGACAACTTCGTCAAAGGAAAACTTTTTGAAAATGATGATCATGAAAAGAAGGTATTGGGTTGATGCAAAATTAATGCAGGTTTTTAGTAGGTATTGTAAATACGCCATATCTTTACTTTAACCATATATATTTAATCAAAATAATTTCCATCTGAATCAATGCACTTTTGCCAACGTTCAACAAGCTTTCTTATTCCACCAGAAAAAAAATCCGAATCCCTGGACTCAATGAAATCACGAAAAGAATTTTCAATGTCGTCCTGGTTTTGAAAATTTTTCTCCCTCAAAAAGTTGTCCAGATGCCTGAAAAAGTGGAAGTCTGTAGGAGAGAGGTCAGGTGAATAAGGCGGATGTTGGAGAACTTCGTAGCCCAACTCGTGCAGTCGTCGAAGCGTTAGTTGTGCAACGTGTGGTCTGGCGTTATCGTGGAGCAGGATCGGCCCCTTCCGATTCATCAATGCTGGGCAAAGACGTTGCAATTTTTGATTCATGCTGTCAATTTCTTGACAGTACTTGTCAGCAGTTATAGTCTCACCTCGATTGAGAAAGCTGTAGTGAATAACACCAGCATTATACCACCAAACTGTGACCATAACCTTTTTTGGGTGCAGGTTGGGCTTCGGGAAAGGTTTTGGTTGTTCATCTTTGCCCAGCCATTGGCTAGAACGCCTTCTGTTGTCGTATAAGATCCATTTTTCATCGCAAGTCACAATGCGATCGAGAAATGGATCATTTTTATTGCGTGTCACAAGCATGGAGCAGATTTCAAAGCGGCGATTTTTTTGGTGGTCGTTTAATTGGTGTGGCACCCACTTGGCCAACTTTTTTACCTTACCAATTGCTTCCAAGTGGCGTACAACTGTGGATTGGTTCACACCGAGTTCCGCCGCCATTTCTCGTGTGGTTTTGGTTGGGTCTTCTTCCACTTTTGACCTCAGCTGGTCGTTGTCCAGAGCAAGATGACGGTCCCGACCTTCCTTGTCTTCGAGGTCGAAATCTCCTCTGCGAAACTTCTGGAACCAACGCTGCACCGTGCACTCATTAATAGCCCCCTGACCCCACACTTCATTAATATTACGAGCCGTTTGCGCAGCGCTGCGCCCTAATTTAAATTCGTAAAAATAAATTTGACGAGAATCGCACTTTGACATTTTCGATTCAAGACCTTTGAACACACTGAACAAAACGATTTTACTAAACAAATTCATGGTGAAAGAGAGGGTATTAGATAAGGTTTGTTTTGGTATAATAATGATCAATGTTAGGATTAGCTTTGTTTACACAATTGGAATTAAGATATTGCAATAGAGGAAACCTGCATTAATTTCGCATCAGCCCGATAAATACTTCGAATAAAATTTATCTTGTTTTCATATCGTATTTTTAATAAAAATCCTTTACCTTGAAAACGGACATTTCATGTGACACAACCCAAAAGAAAAATAGCACAAAAAATATGCTATAGCAAAGTAATGAGTACCCCTAATATTCACGATTTCTGGTTTATTTTTTTAAATAATGAACCTTTGTAATCGACCAAAAAATTAAAAATAATTACCCTCCCCTCCTCAAATTTTGAGGGCTTACGTTACGAAATACGTAGAATCCGAATAACGAATAATTCTATTCGATTGTGAATCATTTTTTTTTACTAGACGGGAAAAGAAACATTGAAATCGGTTCAG
Source organism: Piezodorus guildinii (assembly GCA_023052935.1). NCBI lineage: Eukaryota > Metazoa > Arthropoda > Insecta > Hemiptera > Pentatomidae > Piezodorus > Piezodorus guildinii. The sequence goes on from CM041298.1 coordinate 115,399,900, forward strand.
AAATAGCAGAGATATAGCGTTTTAAAGTTAGCATTGGTGATAGACCATTTGAATTATTTATTGCCTTATTGATTATTTAACTGCCTCAAACAGTGTTTTTTAAATTGTACATATATATTTAAAAACATATAATTTATACTTTATATCTGACAAAAATGTATTTTGTTATTTTTAGATGGTAGCAGCAGTGACAACATACTTCGTAGTCCTAATTTCCTTGGAATAAGCTGGATGAATGATAACAATATCAACTATTTATTCACAATTATGAAGTAAAATACCGCTTCTTTAACAGTTTTTAATATTACACCCAATAATTATTAAAACTATAAAAAACCATAAAGATTTGGTGTGCACACTTACATGGCTTTCCTCGCCAATTTCGTTCGTTTTATTAAATTGAAAAATATGGTGCGGACAACACACGAATTTCATTTACCTCGACTTTTATAATAAATTTAAAAACTATTAAATATACTTCAATTTGAAAAATATTCGAATTTGATTTCAATAAAACGTGTATTCATTTTCGTTGGAAACATATGACTTAAATTAAATAATATAACTATATTAAATTGTTAATCAGTAATAAGTTTATTCTCTATTCGTCACTTTACGTTAACTTTTACAACTCTGTGTATAAGATAATATTTTGTCTAAAAAATATCTCTTTCCAACGGTATATTATACGTCTGTCACTGTTCTTAGTATCAGTAAACCAAAATTTACTTTAAAACAAAGTTTTTCTCTTTTATCCTTTAGTTGGTCATCCAATTCGTCCAACTTGTATATTTAGCTGTTCTTCACCAACGTTATTAAGACAATATGGTTAATCTTTTAGAATGTACAAAATTAAAGGTAGTTTAGAGGAAGAAAATTTAAAATATCGGCATTTAAGCCCTGTCAGACTATTTCAACCAGAATGAAACTTACATGATATTAAAGCCCATTAAATTTTACATCAATATAGCGAGTTAGAGCCGTTTTTCAGAAAATCGTAAAAAGGTGTAAAATTCATAGTATAAAGTGGCTCTTCCGGTCAGCCGATTTTAATGAAAATGTTGCTGTAACATCTCGGGCGTATTGTTGTCTTAAATATGAAATTTCAGTTTTACATGACTTATCGTTTTGGCACTAGACTTACCAGACACACACACACACACCAGACCTTTTTACGGGACTTGGTCATCTGGACTAAGCAGACCTTACAACGTGTATTTCCGTCGAAAACTGGAATTAGAAAAATTTTCACGATCGCAATACTTCCTCCTACTATATATTACATATATAATGAAGAGAAAGTAAAAAAATAGCTAAGGATGATTTCCATTCTTCTTCTTCTAATTAAATAATTCTATTGATAATTCACCTTAAAATGTATAAATTTTGGGTTATCATTTCGACAATGAATTAGGATTGGGATTATTATTGTATTGTACAACTCGTATTATTGTATTATGTACAAGAGTCACTCAAGTTTATGCGCTTTTCATCATTCGCCATTATAATAATAATAAGCATACCGAACCCCGATAGCACTAAATGCTACTACACAGATTCGTCCAATGATCTCCGTTAAAGCCCAAGATCTCGAGGTCCGACTTTACAAATCCTTTACCTTTAAATACTCCCATTACTCAGTTATTTTTGAATTTAGAGGAAATATGTAGAGAGTTTTAGAATCACTAAAAGAATACGGGAAAAAAAAAAATTTTTTTTTGATCTATATATTCCTTTAAAATAAAAAAAAAAAAACCATTTACATATGTTCAGTACTAGCAGATTTCGGGATCACCTGTAGCATGTTGGCTAGCATAACAGCCTTCTGTACCAAAGGTGGTCCTAGGATTTTTTAATGGTAATAAAAAAATCTTAGTTATGCCGTCCCTTGGAGAGGACGTAAAAGGGTGGTCCCGAGCCTGTGCGATGTCAGGTACTCGTTAAAGATCCCTATCCCAATCAAACCTGGGTAGGCAAAATTTAGGTCTCCCACCATAGCATCGTCCGATTAGCCACCGTAGCAGAAAGTGACGTTAAATAAACAAATAAAAACTAGCAGAGAGATATAGCGTTATAAATTAGCAGTGGTGATATTCCATTTTACTATGAATCATTTATTGCTTTTCACATTAGTTAATTGTCTGTTAACAGATATATAACCAGTTATACCCTTATTTAGTAATTTGGAAATAATAATATTTTGGAAATGTGTAATAATTTGCAGCGTTTTTATGTACGAAGAAATAGTTTAGTTTTTCTATATTCAGTGACTGTATTTTGTTATATTTTATTTTCGTTTATATATGAAGTGAGAGCGGAGTGTTCTAGTGGATAGAGCACTAGTCTACTGTGCTCCGGGTCCTGGGTTTAAATCCCGGCTGTGGCGGAATATTATTTATTCTGTTATTTCAGTCGACCCTAGGGCATGGAGACCCTCCTAGGGCAGACCCAGCCTCGTGAGCGTGTTTAAGACCTAGTCACCTCATTGCACGGCCGTTGGCCTAGAAACAGTCCGAACTCTATAGGGCCCTTCATGGGTTGTAGTGGTATAGGTTTTATATATTGAAGTAATTGACTTATTTATCTTTATTCAGTAACTATATTTTGTTATATTATCTTTTGTTTATGTATGAAATAATTGATTTTTTTATTTTATTATATTTTGTTTAAGTATATCGGTACATTTATGATATTATAATGTAAATACTATGTTTGTATGTAATGTCTGTCATCTGTCATTGAGCAACTCTCCTGTTGGTGCTGGCTATCTTTATAAATAAATCAGTATAAATAAGTAAAATCATTGTAACAAAAACTTGTAAAAATCTATTGATATATGTATAATGCTTCATATATATCATAAAATGTTGAACCGAAAATTAATTAAAATTGTACAATTTTACATATATTGAACCATATATATACATACATTCAAGTATATAAATGAATTTTAAACAGTTGGCTATTTTTATATAACATTTAAATGGGATCACTTGTAGCTGGGTGGCTAGCGTAACAGCCTCCCATGCCAAAGGTCACGGGTTCAAATCCGCAGGTGGCCCTAGGATTTTTTAATGGGCGTAAAAAATCCTTCGTTACGCCGTCCTTCGGAGGGGACGTTAAAAGGTGGTCCCGAGCTTGTGCGATGTCAGGTACTCGTTAAAGATCCCTATCCTAATAAAACCTGGATAGGCAAAATTTAGGACTCCCACTGTAGCATCGTCCGATTAGCCATAGTAGCATAAAGTGACGTTAAATAAAAATAAAAATAAAATATAACATTTAAATGCCTTAATTTTATATCTTGTACATATGTATTGGGTTGATGCAAAATTAATGCAGGTTTTTAGTAGGTATTGTAAATACGCCATATCTTTACTTTAACCATATATATTTAATCAAAATAATTTCCATCTGAATCAATGCACTTTTGCCAACGTTCAACAAGCTTTCTTATTCCACCAGAAAAAAAATCCGAATCCCTGGACTCAATGAAATCACGAAAAGAATTTTCAATGTCGTCCTGGTTTTGAAAATTTTTCTCCCTCAAAAAGTTGTCCAGATGCCTGAAAAAGTGGAAGTCTGTAGGAGAGAGGTCAGGTGAATAAGGCGGATGTTGGAGAACTTCGTAGCCCAACTCGTGCAGTCGTCGAAGCGTTGGTTGTGCAACGTGTGGTCTGGCGTTATCGTGGAGCAGGATCGGCCCCTTCCGATTCATCAATGCTGGGAAAAGACGTTGCAATTTTTGAGTTCCGAGTTCCGCCGCCATTTCTCGTGTGGTTTTGGTTGGGTCTTCTTCCACTTTTGACCTCAGCTGGTCGTTGTCCAGAGCAAGATGACGGCCCCGACCTTCCTTGTCTTCGAGGTCGAAATCTCCTCTGCGAAACTTCTGGAACCAACGCTGCACCGTGCACTCATTAATAGCCCCCTGACCCCACACTTCATTAATATTACGAGCCGTTTGCGCAGCGCTGCGCCCTAATTTAAATTCGTAAAAATAAATTTGACGAAAATCGCACTTTGACATTTTCGATTCAAGACCTTTGAACACACTGAACAAAACGATTTTACTAAACAAATTCATGGTGAAAGAGAGGGTATTAGATAAGGTTTGTTTTGGTATAATAATGATCAATGTTAGGATTAGCTTTGTTTGCACAATTGGAATTAAGATATTGCAATAGAGGAAACCTGCATTAATTTTGCATCAACCCAATATATGTATTCCTTATAGCTTTTTGGCCTAGTCAATTACTGCTTCTTACTGTGTACTGTGTTTCTGTTTGTTTGTTTATTTATTTAACGTCACTTTATGCTACTATGGCTAATCGGACGATGCTACAGTGGGAGTCCTAAATTTTGCCTATCCAGGTTTTATTAGGATAGGGATCTTTAACGAGTACCTGACATCGCACAGGCTCGGGACCACCTTTTAACGTCCCCTCCCAAGGACGGCGTAACTAAGGATTTTTTACTCCCATTAAAAAATCCTAGGACCACCTGCGGATTTGAACCCGTGACCTTTAGCATAGGAGGCTGTTACGCTAGCCACCCAGCTACAAGTGATCCCGTTACTGTTTGTTATTGTACTTTTATTGAATTGCCGCAGGTGAACTCCTTTCCCACACACGGGCTCGACTTAGTCGGATAGTGACTTCTACATGCACTGTAAAATGTCTGTATTTTGATTTGAATATAAAAATTATTAAAAAAAAAAAAAAAAAAAAAAAAAAAAGTATAAAGCCAAATATTTTACTCATAATTCAAATAGCAGATTCTAATAATAAGCACAATCCTTATTGTGAGAATATAAACCACTAATTATATTCTGTAGCCCCAGTAACCCAAGTGGAAGGTATATGAGACAAACCACAAGGTAATGAAAGCTTAATATCCCAACCCAACTGGCTTACCCAGTCGAGTAACCCGCACCCTAATAACATATAATTTCATAAGTGTGAAACCAGAGAAAATACAGAAGTGTATTCTCCCTTCTAATAATTTCAAATTTATCATGGGTAACATTTTTATATTACTTTCTAATATAAATATAAGAGATACAGGGCTAAAGAGAAGCTAATAGGAATATTATAAGATTTAAAAACATATGTAAGAATAAGCATATAGAGTTATAAACATGGTAAATTGCAATAATAAGTTACTAAATATTAATATTATAATCATAGATAATGTAATATTAGGTAGAATTAAGTTAAAAAACAAAATGTAGAATGAAAATTGATGGTTAATGGACGATAAAACTACACTAATTTTTCGATACACTCAGATTAAATTTGACAAAAAAAGGTTAATAAGCAGTAAATATAATAATGAAAATTTATTATTTATATTTATATTATTGGATATATATTGTATTTTTGCTAATAAAACGGATGGTGAGAAATTAAAAAAAACAACATAAAGTAAAAAGAATTAGAGGTTGAAAATGTTTAGCAGGATAAGATAATTAGCATTACATACTAAATATATTATTGTCAGATACATTCGTCATATAAATCACTCAATATAAAGGGCCTAGCCAGAGGCATGTGAAATCTGCCCCCGCGTGTATTTGAACCAAATTTATACCATTGAGTCACACCTATGTGAAACAACCTTACGCAAATTTTTAGCCCCTTACTCCTAACGGGGGGAAGTTATGGAGTGAGAAAGATAAAACAAAAAAAATCGTTTTCTCCTGAACGGCTCAACCGATTTTCACGAAAAAAATATTTTTTAAAATTTTTTTCACGAAAATGTTGGTCCCAACAAATTTTTGAATTTTTCAAAAAAATATTTTTTGGTTATGATGGTTTGATACACCTCCAATTTTTCGCTACTTTATTTCATTATAGGGTCCTCCGTAACATATATTTTTTTCAATTTAATCGGAAGTGTACCCCATGGTGAAAAATAAAAAAAACAATTTTTTCTCTTGAAAAAATACACCGACTTTCACGAAAAAAATATATGTTAGTGGTTTTCTAATAGAGTTTCAAAAGACATTTTTTTGAATTTTTTATTTCGAAAACGTGAGTCAAAATTTTTATTTCTAATTTTTCAAAAATAAATTTTAAATTATGTTGGATTAGTACACCAACAATTTTTTTACTAATTTGATTCATTGGAGGGTCCTGCACAATATTTTTTTTTTTTCAAGTTGGTATAAAATGTACCCAATAAGGAAAAATAAAAAAAACAATATTTTTTCAGCTCTCTGAGTAGTAGCTGGTCACGCATGAAGAGTAGGGATAGAGCTGTAGGATCGTGATGTCATTAGATATTGTAAGTGATATCTATGCACATACATAATATTTATTATACCTATTATTATAAATATCTTATCTTGGATCAAATATATTTATTTTTTTTTTGCATTTAGTTAATTTTTTTTTACTTGGATAACTACTACACAGCACTATATGCTATATTTATATAAAACGTAACTAAAAAGATTTTTTTAATATATATTTTTTCATATATTCATATAAAGTTAACAGTCGACAGGCTTTTTGTCGAACACTTCATGCAAGTCTGTCGTCATAACTTTTTTGATTAACATATAATAATAATAAGTAAGCAAAAAAAATTATATTATATATTGGAAATTAGAGAAAAACACATAAAAGCAATGAAAAATAAGGAAATTAAATTTTCTTGTAAAGTGAATTATAATATTAATTTTCAAAACTGTGACCATTGTTGATTTGTGTCCTGGTAGTTAAAACTCCTAACAAAGAACTAAGAAACATTTTTTTCTTTTTTTTTCATTTCACTAGTCTAATAAATAGACAAAAACAAAAATATTAGAAGTGAATTAATTTTATCACTAGTGCTATTGGTTGCCTTTAGTGTTATTTCATAGAGAATTAAATTTTCTACAAAATGAAAAAAGAATCATTGAAATTGGTTCAGAACTAACAGAGATATAGCATTTTGAAATTAGCAGTGGTGATATGCCATTATCCTTTGAATTATTTATTGTTTTTCATATTAATTAATTGCCTATCAACTGCTATATAAACAGTTATATCCTAATATTGTTATTTGGAAATAATAAACTATTGTGTAATAATTTGCAGTGTTTTTTTTTTGTTTTTTTTTATAAATTAAAATAATATAGAATCTTTAATTTTAACCTTCAATTTTTTTTAGCACAAGTTATTGGGTCATTTAATACTTACATTCTCTTGGTGGATATTATCTCAAAATTATATCAATATTTGTCAACTATTCAAATATAAAAAATCCAATATAATTTTCATTCTGAGACATTTAGTCCCTAAATAAGGACAATTAGCAATGCGTTTCATCATTTGTTTGGCTTAATTTAAATAGATAGAGAATTTTTTTTAAAACTTTATAAATAATATAAAGACATACAAATTTTAAATGTAGCTAGCAACGTACATATCTCTTCAAGTTTGTTTAGTTATGATTGTTTAGATATATGCAGAAGATTGGACGGTTACGTTGAGATGGAGTGATAGATTAGAAAGGAGAATCAATCACAAAGAGGTAGTAATGGAATTCCAAAATAAGCTGGCTAAAGATTTTCTAAAGAAAGCAGAGACAAACACAAAGACAAAGCTCCAAAAAATTCTCCAATGGTACATACTCTACAGTGATATTTACTCTATCATCATTTTAATAAATGTTTACCATTTATTTTCGATATTATAATAAATGTTTACCATTTATTTTCGATATTTTAATAAATGTTTACCATTTATTTTCGATATTATAATTATTTCTTCACTTCATTTTATCCACTCCTTTACCTCAATAGCATACCTATCCACTTCCACACCTCAGTAAGAAACCTTGGACTCATTATTGATCAGAACCTATCTTGGAGCAATCATATTTCTCAAATCACCCGAAAATCCATCGCTATCCTAAAACAATTTCTAAGATTTCGTGATACAATCCCACCTAAAACCCGTATGTTACTCGTCTCTTCGCTCATTTTCCCCCAGTTTGACTACGGTTGCCTTGTATATGGCGGGCTGTCTGAGAAATTCGATATGAGACTCAAAAGACTTATGAATTGTTTCATTAGATTCACATGTGGAATCCCCAGGCGCTCCCATGTTTCTATAAGGTATACCGAGTTGAATTGGCTCTATCCCTCTTTCCGTCGGCAGTACCTCCTTGCTGTCTGTCTCTTCCGATTTTTCAATACAAAAAAACCTCCTTATATTCTCGATATGCTTACCACTTGTTCCTCTGTCCATTCAGTAAACACTAGATCCCAACCCATAAACTTGTATATACCTTCAAACAGATCCGTCTCCTTCAAAAAATCCTTTGTTATTCGTGCTACCCTATTTTGGAATTCCTTGCCTGTATCCATTCGTAAATCCTTATCATTGTCCACTTTCAAACACCAACTATTTCTCCATCTCCTAAAGTATCAATCTTCCCAGCATATGTAATATTTAAAATCTATAGATGATAACTATTCATTGTCACAAAATCCATTTTTATTGTTAAACTGAAGTCTTAAACGACCAGACAATTATCATGTATATTGTACTTTTCTTGTTATTCTTAATGGACTACTCGTCCCAGAATAAAATTACTTTTCATTTCATTTTACATACAACATTTTTTTTTAATAAACTTTATTTATACCATTTATTATGATCCGATTAAATTGTGGTTCTCTTCCATTTTGAACCGTATCCTGGTTACAATAAATATCAATTGTTAAGAATCCTTTCAACGAGAATGGTGACTTTAACTTAAATGAACAAAAAAATTAAAACAGTCCTTAAAATATGAAAATCAGGCATATCCTTTGAAATAGTAAAATTAGTTCTTTTGCATAACCCACCTCTCCCTCCCTAATAAAGACCGACTTATATTATTTTGGACCAATTCTTGCATCGGGAAGAGAATTTCTATATTAAAAAGTGTCATTTTTAATGTGGTAATCCTAGTTACCAGTGAATTATTTTTATTTGAATCCTTTTAAAAGGAGAATCGAGTCAAAAATAGTGGTTATCTTCCATTTTGAACCGTATCCTGGTTACAATAAATGTCAAGATAAGCAATAAAAAAGTTTTAAAAAGTTCCCATTTCAAGAAGAAAATTGTATGCAGATATCATAGTATTTGTGAAATTGTAATTAATAATTTTGTGATATTAATGATTAATAACATAAAACAAATTCTTATAACCTAGAAGTTGAGCACTTATCCCAATAGACTATTGTCTCTGCCTTAATTTCGTTGTCAGAAGTCTAAAGTGTTTTGGTTTTTTCTTTATCAACAGTTATTTTAATATAAATAAATTGCATCTATTTACAAATAAAATTACTTCCGAATCCAAACAAATATTTTTCAAAAACACCATATATCTACAGGCTTTGCCACCTACTAGATAACTAGAGGTAGAACTGGTTACTATGGCATATATTTTCTAATATTTGAAATCAATATTTTTATCTAATATAATGTATGGATCTTGTTACTTGTGGTAAAATATATTTATAATTATTTACGAACTTGCTATCGTAAAGGGTCTGTCAAAGATATTTATAATTATTTATGTACTTGTTATTCTAAAGGGACTAAAGTCTTTGAATTAAATTTTATTTTCTATAAAAAAATTAAATAAAAAAGATATGGTATGACCCACCCTGGTTTTATTTATTTTTTAATTAGAAAACTATAATGAAGGAGTATGTCATAATTCCGTTTCATTAAGGTTTAAATTAAAGTTCAATTTGAGCTTTGTAATTTATTTTCTATTTTACTAACAATTCATTGTATATTCTAGGATATTGACTAATCATGACTGTTTAGTTCAAAACACTATATCTCCAATATTTCTTAATTTCAATAATTCTTTTTTTTTTTTCCTTTTTTTGGAAATTTAATTACTAAAATATATTATATCTTATATCGTGAAGGTATTCCTTTATTTATTTATCTACATATCTTGAACCGAAACATCACAAAAATCAATGCGAGGTTATTCTTTTTCTTGGTCGATTACAAAGGTTCATTATTGCAAATAATAAACCTAATTAACTGAAATTTAATTTCCTTTCACTTTTAATCTATTATTTAGAAAATAATATTTTACTTTTGTAGCTCATTATCATGATATTTTTATGTATTCAGAATGAATGTTATAAGGTGTTAAAATTATTTTATATTGAAAGGTATTTATAAGCCATAGCAGTATAAAGTGATGTTAATTGAATAAACAAATAAAAATTATCTGAAATGTAGCCAAATCCTTAACCTTAGAACGATAAAGATGCTGTGTAATTAACCACATATCAGTGCCTGGGCAAATCTGAATAAACTTAGCTTAAACGCTATGAAAACTCGGGCTGTTGTGATTGGCTCCAGTCCACTTCTCTGATGCAACGCCACCTTCCCAAACTTACTCCCAAATGATCACCCCATTACATTCAGCTCCACTGTCAAAAATCTAGCAATTACTATCGACCAAACCCTATCCTGGAAACCTCATGTTGCCCAAATTTCCCGTAGATCTGTAAGTACCTTTATCATAATAATTTTATATATTCAGAACAAATGTTATAAGGTATTTTACACAATTGAGACATTGATTTCCAAAAGGTACTATATCCATTCTAGGAAATTTTACAGGAAGCGCGAAAACCTCTCATTATTATATTATTAAACCAGCTAATTTAATTCTTTTCGCATTAAATCTAGGATTGTTTTTTTACTATAATAATAAAACCATATTAAAGTAGTGAAACGAAATGTTTTAGTATGATTTGGAACAAAACTAAATGTGTAATTAGTACCTTAAGAAAACAATAGCATTTCTAAATTGCGTTATTATAGGACTTGAGTGTTCATTAGATAAAATCAAATTTAAGGTTTAGATAAAACTAAATGAGGAGAATATAAATATGTAAAAATATGAATTTCGTAAAAAATGTCCTTTAGTACCTTTTGGAAATCAATGTCTCAATTTATAATATACTCATAAACTAAATTATCCTAGTATTATTTTCAAAAAAATAAAACATTATAACCTCTGCAGTTAGCAGTGCTGATTCCGAAAATAATAATAATAATAATAAGTTCAGTCAACCACCAATAACTCAACGTTATAATATTAAAAATGTAAAAAAAAAAAATTGTTATCATTCAAACAATACTTAAAATTTATTTTAATTAGCATTAAATTAATTGTTGAATTAAGTCCAATATGAAGAAAACTCATGAAAAATACTAACATAATTTTATAGAAAGTAAACTATACAATTCAAGGTGAAGTAAGAATGGCTGACTTTGTGAGTAAGTGGGAGAAGTTAGTTCAGGGTGCAGTCAAAAGAACACACAAATAAGAAATAAACTTAATAAACTGGTGCCGACGTTTCGGCCTAAATTATAGGCCTTCAAACGCCCTGAAGAAGGCCTATAATTTAGGCTGAAACGAAAGGAAACCAGTTTATTAACTTTATGTCTTATTTGTGTGTTCTTTAGACTGACCCTATACAATTCATGATTTGGTCCTCTAAGATTTTAAAATTGTGGTACTTGGACTAATAAGTTTCCAAACATATTTGTGGTAACAGGTTCACCAATTTTAAAAGATAAATCAAGACAAAGAATGAGTTAGAAGGACTCTATAGAGTTCGAACATCAATTCTTCTTTCAATGGACAGACAAAAAAACTGAGAAGTGTATAGGACAATACACAAGGTACTGGAGGATAAACAAAACATCATAATTTGGGATTACTTGAGACTCCAATCTATAAATTTAGCAAAACTGGAATTGGTTATTATCAGAGACCAGATTTTCGAGCAGTAAAAACTTCAAAACGTGCAATATTGTGCAGTAAAAATCTCGAGATGTGCAAAATAGTGCAGCAAAACCCTAAAATACGAAATTGAGGGCATATAAACATTAAACGTCCAACAAACAAATTAACCTAAATCTATATAGAAGAGGAGCTTAAACTTTAAAAGTTGTTTTCTTGAGAAATTGCTTCCCTACATTTAAAAAAAAATTAAAAACATAAATCATAAAAAATCTATATACAATGGGATCACTTGTAGCTGGGTGGTTAGCATAACAGCCTCCTATGCCAAAGCTCACGGGTTCAAACCCGCAGGTGGTCCTAGGATTTTTTAATGGGAGTAAAAATCCTTAGTTATGCTGACCTTCGGAGGGGACGTCAAAAGGTGGTCCTGAGCCTGTGCGATGTCAGGTACTTGTTAAAGATTCCTATCCTAATAAAACCTGGATAGGCAAAATTTAGGACTCCCACAGTAGCATTGTCCGATTAGCCATAGTAGCATAAAGTGACGTTAAATAAATAAACAAACAAACAAATCTATATACAATTTTTTTAAGAACTAGTTTGATCAAATAATTGATCATCAATCAAATATTAATCTGATTCGTTTATTCAATAGTAAATTATATTGTGAATTTACAAACATTTAATAAGTCAATCCAGAGGAACTCACTGAAAACAGTTTGAAAAATTGATCAGAAATGCTTGTGAATAATAAATAAATAGAGGTATGTTATGTAGACCAGGTTAATTAATTAAATATATATAATTTTAATTTTAAATAATATTCAATGGTAATTGACCGCTGTTTTTGAATAGGCCTATTTTTCTGATTTGAGATATGCTTGTGTCCAGCTAACAACAAAATATAAAATAATAATTTTTATAAATTACACCCTAAATTTACAATTAGCATCTGTTTGGAATTTCCATCCCCCATTGATTTTGATTGATCACAAGCAATAGAAAACAGTTTTCCATCAGATCTAAGCTCAGGGTAATTAGATATACTGGTTTTAATTTTCGACGAGACACTTGTTCTCCTTTAGGCATTATTTATACACCGATATTTAACTTTTTTAACCACTGCAAATTATGAAAAAAATCTGAGATTTGATATCGCACTTGGAACAAAATACTCTGAGAGAATTCCGAAGGGTTGTAATCAGAGGATTCAGTATAACAACAATGACAATGAACGTCTTCGAATTAGCCCTGTTAGTGGCTAATTCAAAAGTGACATTAAACTAATAAAACAATGAGACCCATTATGTTAGGCGGATGTACTTGTTTACTTACTGGAGTCAGTAGTCCTAATATTTCCATTTATTTTTTTCTTTTCTTAAATAATTATTGTAGATTTAACCAGAGAAAGATGATAAAATACAGTTTTAAATATCTATTAGTATATCTAATAGTTTTATATTACCAAAAATTTGGTTCGATCAATTACGATATTAAAATTTAACAATCAAATTTAGCTCAATAGTACAAAAAATACAATAAAATCAAAAACGTACAATATAGAATTGTAATATATTATTCCCAAATACATGAACGGGATAGCTGTCTCGGTTTGAAGCTGATACACGCAAGCAAATAAAACTTGCAAAATCATGGAAATCCGGTCTCTATTTTTAATATATTTGGTTGGGCAAATAAGTCCTTTCAGTTTTTCAGGGAGAAATAAAAATCAACGTTTTATAGACATAAAATTTATTTTAATCTACAAAATACAGACCATTATTTAATATGCCTTTTTCCTATATTTCATACTAATTGCATGATTGAATGTCTGAAGTTTAATGTTAAAAAATGATCCAAGTGGTTTTAAAACATCATCCCCAGGAAGGCTGCAAATTTTTCTATGAGCTTCTGCAGCACACAAATCTTTTTTAAAATAATACAACAATATATGCTGATAATGAATGACGCAAACTCAATTTCTTCCTCAGAAAAACAGTAGATTATAGACTGATATATCCATGATCTAATGTTTTTCCCACGCAGTGAGAGATTTTAAAAAAATCTGGTGCGCGCACACGATGTTCACTTACCTCCGTTGTTAAAGAATTAATTATTTTGAATTTCAGTAGAAACATATGTTTTATTTATTAATCTGTTATATTTTTATCTACAACAATCAGTTAGTTTTATCGGCTTTTCATCACTCTCTATTAACTTTTAAAAGCTTGTGAATGAGATAATATTTTTTCTAAAATCTTAAGCTTTCGAACGGTATATTACACGTGTATATTACTGTTATTATGTTCAAAAACTAAAAACTGCATTAAAAAAATATTATTTCAGTTTTTTCCTTTAGTAGGGTATCGAATTCATTCAATTTATATATTTGCCTGTTTTTCATCAGTGGTAACAAGATATTATAGTTATTTTTATAGAACCAACAAAATTAAAGGTACTTTAGAAGAAGAAAATTTAAAATATCGGCATTTAAGCCCTGTCAGACTATTCGAAAATTTTCACGATCGCAATACTTTCCCTTACTATCACCTTGCCATTAAATTGTATTTTAATAGAAACATGTGTTTTATTAAATAATCTATTATATTTTTATATACAACAATCAGTTAGTGTTTGGGGTGATCACCTCCAACTTAAATGTCAAGATGGTCACAACTAGGGGATCTACTTCTTTGAGATGCCGCCAGATGGCAGCATGGTCAACATGAATTTCCCTTTTCAGGGATCAGAAACTGTTAGTTTAACAGCTTTTTATCACTCTCCATTACTCTTTACAATTCCGTGTATCAGATAATATTTTTTCTAAAATCTTTAGCTATCCAACGGTATATTATACATCTATATTACTATTCTTGCGTTAAAAACAAAAAAAATTGCATAAAAATATATGTTTGCACTTTTCTGCTTTAGTTGTTTATCAAATTCGCTCAACTTGAATATTTAGCGGTCCTTCATCAGTACCTTTAAGATGATATGGTTAATCTTTTGTAATTTACAAAATTAAAGGTAGTTTAGAGGCAGTAAATTCAAAATATCTGCAATTAAGCCCCCTCAGACTATTTTAATCAGAATGAAACCTACATGATATTAAAGCCTATTAAATTTTACATCGATATAGCGAGTTTAATCAAAATCGTCGGAACCGTTTTTGAGAAAGTCATTTTCTCATTACTGAATTAATGTGTTATGATAACAAGGAAATGTAAAAATACGTTCTTATCATATCATTAAATTAGTTAGAGACGTTTTCCAACGAATATTTTCAGAGACAAAACTGAGTTAAAATGGATGTAAAACTTAAAAATCTGGTGCGGGCAACACACGACTTTCACTTACCTCCATTTTTAAAATAAATAAAACAATTATTTCAAAAACAGTTAGAGATAAAAATACGTGAAACTATTAAGGAATAAATTAAATTAAATTTCTATAGAAACATGTGTTTCATTAAAAAATCTATTATATTATTATCTAAAATAATCAGTTAGTTTTATGTTCATTTCATCACTCTCTATTAACTTTTAAAAGCTTGTGTATGAGATAATATTTTTTCTAAAACCTTTAGCTTTCCAACGGTATATCATAGATGTATATTACTGCTCTTATGTTCAAAAACGAAAAATTGCATTAAAACAATATTTTTTCTGTTTTCTCCTTTAGTTGGGTATCGAATTTATTCAATTTATATATTTACCTGTTTTTCATCAGCGTTAACAAGATAATATAGTTATTTTTATTGAATCTACAAAATTATCGATACTTTAGGGGAAGAAAATTTAAAATATCGGCATTTAAGCCCTGTCAGACCATTTTAATCAAAATTAATCAAAATGGTTTTTTAGTGAGTAGGAATCTCACACTGTTGTGTAGCCTGACAGTTGCACTTCGTCTGATGAAAGATTTTTCCTCTACCCGGAAAAAAAAATAAATAAAAAAAAAATAACACCCAGACCTTTTTGCCGGACTTGGTTATTTGGACTCAGGGGACCCTAAAAGGTGTATTTCCGTTGAAAACTGGAATTCGAAAATTTTCACGATCGCAATACTTTCCCTTACTATATATTTCATAAATAGGTTAGTGAAAGTAAAAAGTAAATGGCAGACACATAGTCAAGTTTTTTTTGCCTGTTTTACATTTTTTTATTGCACGAAAGCTGGGTTAAAGTAGAATAGAAACCAGTTGATATTATAGTGTAAACTGTATTTCTTATTCATAGCGCATTGTTTGAATCTTTTAAGAATTAATTAATTTATTGACGTAATGATTCTTATGACGTTCGTTAACTCAACGCGATGTCCACCCTAACATGGGTCGGAAGACCTTGAATATTTTAGGCGAGACAGAATGAAAATGACTTATTATGGGTCTCGCGTGGTGTAGTGGCTAGTATAAGAGAATTCTATACCCTAAATCGCGGGTTCAAACCCGTTTGTCCGTCGTCCGCAGCATTTCTCTGAAACTACTGGACCAATTTTTTTGAAATTCGTCACAAAAATACTAGTACATGTAACAATGATCCTAACAACTAGACGTTGATATCAGCTGGTTATTTTTAAAATGGCGGCCGATTAATAGTGATTTAATTCAATAACTCAAGTTATTTTCGAATATAGAGAAAAAAAATATTAGTTTTTAAACAAAAAACCACGAATAAAAAAAAATTGAAATATTACCCATAAATACGCCCATAACTTAGTTATTTTTGTTTTTTAACAATTTTCACTTACCTGCATTTTTAAAATCAAGACTTAAATAAAATAAAATGATAAAAACATATATAATGTTCCGATGTAAAAGTTTATTTTAAATTAAATAAAAAATAAATAACCAGGAAAAAAACAAAAACATGAACAAGCTTGAAGAAATATGGTAAGTTAAACAGCGAACGGAAACAGACCGAGAATGGTTTTGAATACAAATGCCTTCCTAGGAATAAATGCTAACCCGATACTGCTCTTAAAACATTCTCTTAATATTTTTCAAATACCAATAATTATGATTATAATGGATTTGTTAAAAATATTATTTTGTAATTTAAAAAATCATAAAGGTCAATTTAATTCTAGTTTTTTTCGTTTGTTTATGACATGCACCAAGGGAAGGTTATATTGGTAATGGACAACAAAGCTACAACAATCTGGAAACTTGTCATTTATTAAGTTTTGTGAACGTTGTGACTTCATAAGTGATTTTTCAACTTTATGAAAATTATTAAAGAATGGCTGATGTTTATATGATAAGGTAGGTTTATCTATTTAACAACTTCTAATAAAATTACATGTTGCCTGGACAATTCTTAAAAATAGAAGTGAAAGTTCTATTTACTGTTTATTTGTTTTGAAGGAAAACATCTTGAGACATTCTTTTAAACATATTTGTTATAGTTATTTACTGTGCATTCATTTTAACTAGACTGTTGGTAGGTATTGCTTTAAGTAGGTAATATAAATATTAAATTTCTTAACACATATATAGTACAGAACAAGCAGTATAAAAAGTAATATGTAGCAGAATCATACTAGAAGTTATAACTAATTATAATTGAACCATCTTGGGTAATGAATCAATACCAACATTATGTTTCTGATATTTTCAATTCCTCAATTATAAAATTCTGTAAGTTTAAAGCTTCATAGTATATATTTAAAACAACAAGTGAGTTTTAATTACAGTTCTTATTAATTATACATATGGCCTTTCTGATAACAATATTTTCCTGTTTTAATTTTAAAATAAATTTAACTCGCATCAAGTTTGTTGTTAATTGAATAGGTTTTGGAGCGTGATGTTCATTAATATTGCTTTATGCTCAAAACTATTGGTAGCACTTTGAACAGTAATATGGCTGTATAGTGTATCAGTTTACAAATATTCAAGGCCACAAGATGGTATATATAACATAAATATTTTTTTTGTAAATGTTTTATAATTTCTAGTTATTTATTTAAGGTTACTGAATTATTCTGTTAATGGCTTTTCATGAATTTTAGTGAAAAATGTATCTTACACAGTTTTTAAATGTAGTTAATTAATTATTTACTTATAGTGTTAACATTGTCATCCGCAGCTCTTGGTAGTAGCTAAATTTATCTGGTTGTCTTATATATGAACGCATGCAATGAATCTTTTTATCTTATTAACTATTGAAAATATATTAATTCAGTAATAAGTAATGTTTCCGAAACAAGTGATTTAATTTTCTCTTTAAGAATCCTCAGAGTCTAATAAGAAATTGATTTACTGGAGATATTATTATGTCAATATATTCTAAAACACCGGAAGATTTCGCATAAATATTAAGGTAGATATTCAGGCTGAATAATTTCTTCCATAAAGACTTGAAGTTTTTTATTAAATCAACATGATATTTCGGGATGTTCTCCCATCTTCAGAAGTCTGGTTATATATTTTGAACTTTAATTGTTCTTACCAGCATTTTCACTAAACACAAATAGCTCAGATCTGATGTTTTTACCTATTGACTACTTTTCAATATTAATTAATTAATACTAAAATGCTGGTAGGAAAAATTAAAGTTCAGAATATATAGCCAGACTTCTGAAGATGGGAGAACATCCCGAAACGTCATGTTGATTTAATAAAAAATTTAAGTCTTTATGGAAGAAATTATTCAGCCCGAAAATCTACCTTATAGAGATTATGTATTTAATGCAGGTTTCTACTTCGGTTCTACATAAATAGTTGGTCTTTTAAAATTTTAAAGCCTTGATGAAGTTAAGTTTGTTTCTATCTTATATGGCATTATTATTATTTATATTGATTAATTGGTATATGCTTGCATTCTATACTGAAAAAAAAATCTGCTCCAATTGTTAATTATTGGTTTATATTCAATTTTTTTACTTTCACTTACTATATATAGTAAGGGAAAGTATTGCGATCGTGACAATTTTTGAATTCCAGTTTTCAACGGAAATACATATTTTAGGATCCCCTGAGTCCAAATAACCAAGTCCCGCAAAAAGGTCTGTATGTGTGTCTGTGTGTCCGTGTGTGGTAACTCCCGCACGTAAATGGAAAGTTCTATAAACTGAAATTTCATATTTAAGACTCGACACGTTACAAAATCTTTTTCATCAAAATGAGCTTGCCAGAAGAGCCACTTTATACCATGCATTTTGCACCTTTTTTAGATTTTCTCAAAAACTGTTCCGACGATTTTGATTAAACTCACTATATCAATGTAAAATTTAATAGGCTTTAACATTATTTAGGTTTCATTCTGATCAAAATAGTCTGACAGGGCTTAAATGCCGTTATTTTAAATTTTCTTTCTCTAAAGTACCTTTAATTTTGTTGATTCTATAAAAATAACTACATTATCTTGTTACCACTGATGAAAAACAGGTAAATATATAAATTGAATGAATTTGATGCCCAACTAAAGGAAAAAACTGAAAAAATATTTTTTTAATGCATTTTTTTGTTTTTCAACATAAGAATATTACTGTTCTTATGTTAAAAAACAAAAAAGTACATGTGTAATATACCATTGGAAAGCTAAGGATTTTAGAAATAATATTATCTAATACACAAGCTTGTAAAAGTTAATAAAGAGTGATGAAAAGCAGATAAAACTAACTGATTATTTTAGATATTAGATATATTTGATTTTTTAATAAAACACTTGTTTCTGTAGAAATT
The DNA here is from genome assembly GCA_023052935.1 of Piezodorus guildinii. Taxonomy (NCBI): domain Eukaryota; kingdom Metazoa; phylum Arthropoda; class Insecta; order Hemiptera; family Pentatomidae; genus Piezodorus; species Piezodorus guildinii. The sequence goes on from CM041298.1 coordinate 115,419,353, forward strand.
CAATTTAATTAATTCTTTAATAGTTTCACTAATTTTTATCTCCAACTGTATTTGAAAATTCTTTAATCGATTTTTAAAACGGAAATAATTGAAAGTCGTGTGTTGCCCGCACCAGATTTTTTATCATACAAGTTAATAATTGTGCTCATAAATTATACTCGGAAAACTAATGTTTCATGAGAAGTTACCATACCGGACCTTAAAAATCCTACAAAATATGTTTTCGAAATTCATTTATTAACTACAGTGTAGCCAAAGTTTAAGAAAAAACTAAAGTTCTGTACTTGATTGACATTTCTAGTTATTTATAAAAAAAAAAAATTAATTACTTTAATGGTAACTAAGGCTTCAAACTTGACTGTAAAACATCTGTTCGGATTTTAGGTGTAGTCCTAATTGGGTCCTGATTGGCTAAAGTGTCCAGAGAGAATTACGTCCCAATTAAATCCCAGCTAAGAATTACGTCCCACCTTTGGTTGACACTGTCCGAATTGAGTCCCTAATACTAGTAAAAGGTGTTAGGTATTGGGTATGGCTATTACAGTGTGTATTATGCTTGTAGATAATGGGATGCCGATAATTAATGAAAAAATAAAATACATTCAACAACCTCCTGGTAATGCTGATAAATCTTTCTGTAAACCTCACATTTTTTTAAATCTGAATGAAGCCTACGTGATACTAAAGTCCGTTAATTTTGTATCGATTTAGCGAGTTTAATCAAAATAGTTCTTGAGAAAGTCGTAAAAATGCATTCTTAAAGTGAGAGAATACAAACTATTTAAAAAAAAAAAAAAAAAATCACTATACAGTTTTCAAATAATTAACAGATCTAAAACGGAATAAGTGAATAGTATCAAGAATCAAATTTTGTTGAATAATAAGGAATAAAAAAAAATGGTTAACATGCCAATTCTTAAATTATCAATTCTTGTTGATTTTCAACTATGTTTTCATTTTGTTTCTGTTGTTGTTACCCCACAATACTAATAGCTTTTTAATTTAATGCCAACATAATAACTTATATATTTTAGAACTTCATTAAGAAATCTAAATGTTAATAGGGTACTACAGTTTCACTAATGATAGTATGCTTATAATAGGTTTACTTATAGCTATATTATTTTTAATAAAGATTTAGGGATCACCTGTAGCTGGATGACTGGCATAACAGCCTTCTATGCCAAAAGTCACAGGTTCAAACCCACAGGTGGTCCTAGGATTTTTTAATGGGAGTAAAAAATCCTATGTTATGCTGAGGGAATGTAAAAAGATGGTCCCAAGGCTGTGCAATGTCAGGTACTCGTTAAAGATCCCTATCCTAATTAAACCTAAATAGGCAAAATTTAGGACTCCCACTGTAAAGTGTTGCATTTAATGCCATATTTTAATTTTATTCAGTCAAATTTACAATAAAGTAGGGTACCCATAGTTACTGAAAACTTTTTAGATATTATTCCCATTCATGAGTGAAGCTTCCCACTAGAAAAACCTAGTTACTAAAGTTTTAGAAATAATTTTGGGATTTGCCAATTTTAATGTAATAAATAAAACAATAGTTTTTTTTTTTTAGATAAAAGAGAAATTGCAATTTATTTTACTTATAAACCTTCAGGAAAGAATGCCCTATATGATAGTACAAACCATGTCAAAATCCGTCTTGTGGTTTAGGAGTTCGCGGAAACCATAAATTGTGGAACCACCATTTTATATATAGAGAGAGATGAGGAACTTAACAGTGAAGAACCATTCCTATTAGCACTGATTTATCTGTCACTCTCATTGAGTCACATACTCTTTGTAGGGCTTGTAAGAATCTATGTCTTCTTAATTGTTTAAAATTGAGGTGCCCAGAGCAAAATCTCCAATGCAGTTTATAACATCGGTACTCAATAAATAGTTACTATAAGTTTAATTTATTTCATTATCTTCTTTAATGCTCTTATTATTACCTTTTTTAATACATATCTCATAAAAATCTTACTTAGGCCGGGCTATTACTTAACATTTGTATTGATAAAAATAAAACAATGTTTCCATTTCATGCAGTAACTACTAATATTTTTATTTGTTTATATTTTTCAGATCTAACGACGAAGACCCTAGTGGAAACAAGTATTCTAGAATGGACGACGATAATATGCAAGACAAGGAACGGTTCGCAAGCCGAGAAAATCATTGTGAAATCGAACGCCGCAGAAGGAATAAAATGACAGCATACATAACAGAATTGTCTGACATGGTGCCTACATGCAGTGCCCTTGCAAGAAAACCTGACAAGCTGACAATTCTCCGAATGGCAGTCGCTCACATGAAAGCACTGAGAGGCACAGGAAATACCAGTTCTGATGGAACTTACAAGCCTTCCTTTCTGACAGATCAAGAATTGAAACATCTCATCTTAGAGGCTGCAGATGGTTTTCTATTTGTAGTTTCTTGTGATACTGGTCGCATTATATACGTTTCCGATTCGGTAACTCCAGTTCTCAATCATTCTCAGAGTGATTGGTATGGTTCTAATATTTTTGAGCATCTTCACCCTGAGGATATTGGTAAAGTTAGAGAACAACTATCCACTCAGGAACCGCAGAACTCAGGTCGGATATTAGACCTAAAAACTGGAACTGTTAAGAAGGAAGGGCATCAATCCTCATTACGTTTGTGCATGGGATCAAGGAGAGGGTTTATTTGTCGTCTGAAGATCGGGAATGTTGGTCCCGAAAGCCTGGCTGCTGGCCATCTCAATCGACTGAAACAAAGGAACTCTCTTGGCCCATCTAGAGATGGCAATAACTATGCTGTTGTTCATTGTACAGGCTATATTAAGAACTGGCCACCGACTAGCCATTTTGAAGCTCATCCATTGTCAGCTGTTCAAATGGAAAGAGGAATGGAAGAAGATTCTTCCCATTGTTGTCTTGTCGCTATTGGAAGACTGCAAGTCACGTCTACTCCCAATACAAGTGACCTTAGTGGATCAAGCAGCAATGCTGAATTCATTTCACGTCATGCTGTTGAGGGGAAGTTTACCTTTGTGGATCAAAGAGTAATGGCTATTTTAGGCTATACCCCACCTGAACTGCTTGGAAAGTCTTGTTTCGACTTCATACATACTGAAGATCAAACTCACATGAAAGAATCGTTTGAACAGGTTGTAAAGTTGAAAGGTCAGGTAATGTCAGTAATGTTCCGATTCCAAATGAAGAACAGAGAATGGATTTGGCTTCGTACAGCAGCTTTTGCTTTCCTCAATCCTTACACTGATGAGGTCGAGTACATAGTATGTACCAATACTCCTGCCAAGTCCCAAAGCACGGCTGAACCAGAAGCCACTGAAACGATAAATTATCAACCAGTTGTTGATCATAACATGCAAAGGTATTCTCATATACCTCAGCATATGCATACTGGGGATGCGAGAGCTGGGCAGGTTTATGGCTATGAGACTACACAATCTCCAATCAGTTATGTTTCTCCTGGTCAACAAGGTATTCCTAGAATGACAAAATCTGCAAGTCCGTCGGCGGCTCAGTCTGCCTGGACCCTCTGCCAGCCAGGTAGCGAAGGTTACCAGTACAGTGAGGTGAGTCCTTCGCGGTCTCCGTCAGGATCGACGTACACCCAGTTGGGAGGAAGAGGCGCTGCACAGGCACCTTACCACAACGCTCAGAACAATACAGCGCTATGGGGAGCCTGGCAAGGTCAGTCTCAGATGGAAGATCAGAGTTCTAATTCCGGCAGCCACAACGTGAGTAACAACAACCCAACCAGCCAACCCCACGAACTGTCTGACATGATGATGCACATCCTCGACCAAGGAGGAGCAACGACATTTGGGGATCTTAATATGTTTAATGAGTAATGGTTTATATTTTGTTGTAGATATATCTTAAAAACTTATTAATTCATGTTGAATATTTTGTGGTAGCAAAAAATATTTGGTTTATTTTGTAATCGATTGTTATTATGTTTAAAATATCAAGGGTACATACAAATTTTTATTTTATTGGATATAATTAGTTGACCTTTGAGAATTACTGGAATGAATTAGTCTGTGTGGCTGTCAGTAAATGAAACAATTAATTAATTTTAACAATTGGCAGAAAATAAATAGTTGAAACTATTTAATTGGTTTATTTACAGACCGCCACCACCCTGACGAATTCTTTCCTTAAATTTTTATTTTGTTTGGGCATTAAATTATTTATAAATGTATTCGAACAAAATGTTTAGGTTTAATTATTTAACTTGATTATACAGTATTTGTAACATTTTATTAGTTGATACTGATTAGTTTTAATAAAAATTTCTTTATTTTATTTACTGTTTTTTTAATATTAAAAATAATTATTATATTAAAAATTTGACAGTTAAGCATTTTGAATTTAATATAAAAAAAAAATTGTTTTATATTATTAGCATAAATATATTACTAAGAACTGACAAATTTGAACAAATTTTTATACTCAATGCTTTGTTATCATAACCTGACCCTAGTGGTTGGCAACACTTTAAAAATGAATTAATTGTCATAACTTTATGAAATCTATACACTATTAGAAATAAAGACATTTAAACAAAAAGACTTAGATTTATTTTAATACTAAAACTTATTATAAAATCAACTGATTTAAAGAAAATAGCTTTCAGAAAAAAAAACAAAAAAAAAAACGTATACTATCATAGTTAAAAATTGATCACTTTTATCAAATTAAATTGTTAAAAATGTTAGAAATAACAATTAATTTTAAGATTTTTCTTCCACTAGCACATTTATTATAAGGTTTATCTTCAAATCTCATTTTATTATTAAATTGACAAAATAAATATTATACAAACTGGCCAAGGACTATAAGGAGAAGCTTCTAGTTTAGCAAATGTCTAAAAATAACTTTTTGATATCAATATAATAAATCAAAAAGTTTTTTTACCAAATTCAAGATGGTATATTTGACAAGATAGATTTCTGAAGTATATATACAACTGTATTTTGTTGTTATTTGTATAGATAAAAATTGAAGGTAACCTGCTGGCACAGGTTACACAAGATTATCCTATCAACTTTTTGGTCTAAATAAATATCATTTTTGTTTATTTAGCTCTTAATTCAAATGAAACGTTTCTCTCCGGGAAAAGGTTGCCTATATTCAATCTAATTACAATTTGTTTTTTTCCGAATATACCTTAATTCATAAATTTTATACAAAGTAATAGTTTCATCAAAGAAGAGATGGTTGAGGTAGTGGTAAAAAAAAAAAAAAAAATTAGTGAAAAAACTAATTAATATCTAATGTTTCGATCCAAGTTACAGGGCTTTAAAAAATAGATCCAATATAGTTTCCTGCTCTTTTCCTAATTGTAATTCTTCCTACATTGGTGAAACTATTAAACTACCTTAAATCCCATATTTTCAAACATAAAGCATCTATAAATTCTTCTGCATCTAGACTATCTGAACACGCCTGGACTCTCAACCATTGCTCTGATTTTAATAAAAACCTCTATCCTTGCCACTGTTACCAACCATTATAAAAGACTAATTTCCGAATCCATCTACATACATCTTGAACGTAAAGCCCTCATAAGGACCCGCAACGTGGGTCAAAACAATGGAAACTGAGGCTTATTAGATTCTGTAGTAGAAATTGATTTATTTTAAATATTTTAACACTTTTACAACATTATCTTCATAATGCTGCAAGACATCTTTTAGGGTTCCAGCCGATTTCATTTTTCGAATTCCATTTTTCAACGGAAATACATGTTTTAGGTTCTCCTGAGTCCAAATGACCAAGTCCATCTGTGTCCAAGTCAAATATCTGTGTCTGTGTCCGTGTGTGGTAAGTTTAGCTCAAAAACTAAAAAAAGTGCAAAACTGCAATTTCATATTTAATACAACCATAAGCCCAAGATGTTACAGTAACTTTTTCATTATAGTTTTTATAGATGGTAAAATATTTTTTTATTTATTTTTTTTTTTTACTGCCAGACGACCTCTTCCTTCATATACATTTCACTGTAAACTATTTATTATTCAGGTAATAACTTTGTTATATATAATATATATATATATAATATATATATATATATATATATATATTCATGTCATTTAAATATAGGTCTAAATTATGTAATTTTTGATTACTTTTGACCACCACATTTATTCATACTAATAGTATAGATTTGTGATTTTCAAATAGTGTCTTTAGTTTTATTTTTATAAAATATAAGGTTTATTGAAATTTATAACTCCATTTATTATTCTAAATTATTATTATTGTAAGCTATAATAATCATATGCTCAGAGAAACCGATGGTTTGATCCCGATAACACTAATCTTGGCCTACACAATTCAACCCATCCATCCAACAATTTAATTTACACTAGAGGTATTCCATAATTCCAAGTTGTGTAACCTTCTAAATTTTTAAGTGGTCTCATCCCTCTTAGGAACGAAAATTTGATATAGAACCGTGTCCTCGAAAACCTTGACGTGTTTTTCATCCTTCAAAGTTAGATTAATAGTTTGGTAATTCTAATCTTAAAGTTTCCAGATATAAGCCGTGAACTAAGAAGTTTTCTACAGATTAATAACTCACATTTCCCACCTTTAATTATGACTTGATTTCCTCCAATATTTTGTTTTTTCTATTGACCATATTACCTAAATTTATGTTCAGAGGTATATCCTGATATACATATATCACCAAGACGATCACTATTTCTATTAATAATCATATATTTTGTCTTACTTGTATACATTTCAATTTGATTATAAGATACAATTCGAACAAATAAATAAATTCTATTTTGTACGCTAAAACAAAAAAAATTTTTTTTTTCGTAAACTGCATATTAGAAAATGAAAATTAGCATTACTATCAATGCTACTGTATATGAGTTTCTTTCAAAATTATTAAAGGAAATCTAAGTTCTCCTTTACTTATTATGGCTTGACTTTTGCAAATAAAATGTTTAATGTTTGTTGAACATTGTTCGATTTTTGGTACTCGAGTTGTTCTCATATGTAATAAAATAATGATGGTCTCAATTTTTTTAAAAAAAGTTTATTACAAAATTATATTTGAATTGGTTTACATGGAACCCTCACACGAGACTAAAACGACAGGAAACTGCCCGTAGATACCGATTACTACAACACTTACTAGACAAACGTTCAAAACTTCCAATTCACTACAAAAAGCTCATTTATATCACTGTCATCAGACCAATCTGGACATATGGAATCGAGCTTTGGGGCTCTACTAAGCCATCTAATTCCTCCCGCATCCAATCCTTACAATCCAAAATAACATCAGCGGGCTCAATTCCGAGATCACACGCTGGATACTCGTGTCTCGACATCAAAAATGCAAGAGAGCTAAACAAAATGGCTGATGCCCAGCATTCCCCACCAATCCAATGCCATCCTGATGCTACCGATAATCCAATAGTTGGCCCAGCGATTGCTATCTTCGGTGACGGTTAAGGCGGCAAATTCAAAATGAAATACACACACATAATATCCAAAATAAAATCAAAATACCGAACTGCAACTCCTAATTTAGATGCATATCTTTTTTTTTTTACTTTCACTTACCTATATATGAAATATATCGTTAGGAAAGTATTGCGATCGTGAACATTTTTGAATACGGGTCAATCCATTTGATATCGTACAAATTTTATTAATTTTGCCGCTCAACATTTTTTATTTTCGTGATTTTTTTAATCATTTTTTTGGCTACTCATGTAATGTATTGTAAGGACCAAAATTATATAAAATACTCTCATCATAATTCAAGTTTTTGTTTGGTTCTTAAATATACAAAATTACCCGAGTTAATATTTATTCCATCTAATTCCTCCCGTATCCAATCCTTACAATCCAAGACCCTTCGCAAAATCCTAAATGCTCCTTATTTCGTCACAAATAAAATCATCCATAACGACCTTAATATCCCATTTGTGGCAGACCTTTCTCGAACCAGATATACCACTTTTAATTCCAAACTCCCAACTCATATAAACCCTCTTGTCCGCAACCTATCAACCTCGCATATTCCTGACAACCCTCCGAGGCGATTGAAAAGAAGATGGCCTCGGGATCTACTTACTTAAATAAACATTGAAGTACTACCGCTGGGTAGTTTCTTCACAAGCCTTATACGCCTTTTATTATAATTCATCACTTTTACTTATTGTATTTATGTAATATACAGTTGTAAAATTCAATAAAATATAATTTAAAAAAAAAAAAAAAATATTTGAATTGGTAATTTCTATGCCAAAAAGACAAGTGGCAATATATTTTTTAATATAATTTATGTAAATATATTACAGTATTACTTTTGTAGCATTTCATTTAAGGTACATTGTATACATATCAATGTTTTTATTTATACTTAAGGGCTATAGTAAGATGTAAAATTATAAACAATTATCAAGTTTATAACTAACGTATTTTATTTATGTATCATTTGTTATTTATTCCAAGCATAAGGTATTATAAATAAAAAATTTAAAAAGCGATTCTATTTTTTGATTAATTTACCATAGAAAAAGAAGAAAAACAATCTCAATATAAGTAAAGACAGGAAGAATATTCGGGTATAAGTGGTAACATTTTATTGAGCAAACTGTTTGAGGAAATGGCTAATCATTTATATTCCAGGGATATAGAAGCTATTAAAAATTCCTCTTACAGTAAAATATATCCTCATATAACCAACTTCCAACTCGGAGAAGAATATTTAAATCTTAGATGCAATATAAACAAAATAAGGTTAATCGCTCAACTAAGACTGGCAGGCGAGAAATCACAGAGGATAATCGTGGATGGATTATATTTAAATTTGAACCCAACATGACATGCCCTCTATGTAATACTGATGGTTACGAAAATATTGAACATTTTTTTAATATTGTGTCCAGTTTTATATCCAGTCAGAAGATTCTATTTAGTTAAGTATGTTATGGAAAATTTTAATTTAGAAGACATATTAATTATCACCAACTATAAAAGTTGAACGATTTATTTTTGTTTTCAATAGAAGCTTTATAGATAAGATGTTTTGTTACGAACGACTTGTACAAAATTTATAGGCATTTGTCATGTCGTTACTTTTTGTTTATATAAAATTGTTATCAAGATATCTATTATTTAAAACTGTTTTTATTTGATTTTCTTGAGTTTATTATTATTTATTTTTTAAAGTGTCTTTGTTTATTATTTAATCAAGATTTGTATTCTTAGTTATTTTGTTAATTGTTATTTATTTTTTCACATAACGTCGTTTCTAAAATAGTTAGCTCAATTCTCATTTCTATATTTATATCATTTCCTTAATAAATGTAAAAAAATGATTTTGTCTAAATGAAATATAGGCCAAACCTCTTGCTAAAAGATGTAAATCTTAAAAGCAATAAAAAATTATTATTATTATTATTATAAGTGGTAAAATTTTATTTAATTTTGCCAATATTTTGGCACAAGCACAGGAGTCTTAATCATGTTAAGTGAGTTCTCAGAGATCAACAATAAAACTAAATGAATGCAGGTGTAGAGGTGAGGAAGGGGGATAACAAAAAATTGTAATAAGTCATTTTCAATCATATAGAAGACAAAAAATCTGGTTAATCATCATAATTACAACTTTGACTTTGTTGTTGCCAGGCCACCTGATGACTAACTATTGCAAGTTCATATATCAGTGCCCAGGGGGGAGAGAGGCTCTTAACTAAAACATTAATCCCCTGCCCTTATCCCTTGATCTGTGAAAATCCCCAAACAGCCTAAGAAGGCAAGGAAAGAACAAAAGAAAAAAAAGAATAATAAACTTTTAGTTACTTTGCTGATTGTAATAAATTTCATGTGTGACAGTATTGTACACAAGATCCAAAACTGTACATCTTGTTAAGATGTAAAGATAAATTTGATCGTATTGTTTATGTATAAAAATTCTGAATCAAACTGCTGTATGAACGGTTATAAGAATGAATTTAATATAATTCCCATATTTAATTTACATGAATGGTAAGGAAGCTATACTGCTCTATAAAGATTTTTTTTTTTAATAATGATGTTATACATAAGGTAAATTATTAACTATGGCATAATTTTTTTAGTTTGAATTGCAGGCATTTAAAACAATAACTATTCATAAAAAATAAATTAAGAGTTTATCTATATTTATAAAAGAAAGAGCCATTTCACTCGATTTTATGGTCATAACAGTTTCTCAAAAAAGACTATGGTTGTGAAGTTGAAATTTCTCCTGGAGGTTAGTCTTACCGTCTAGATGTACAATAAGGCTGGGTTTGGGAAAATTTGTCCTTAAGTGATTCAAACAATTATTTTTCTAAAACATAAAACAAAATTGGCTTTCAAATAACTCAAAAATTTCTAACTACCTAGAAAGAAAATCGTCTTTATCTGATCAGCAATAGCAAAGATACGAAAATACTCAAATATATTTAAACATATTTCGTTTCATAGCCATGTTTCGTGTAGGTTTCTATCGAATTCATACTTTCATTGTTGTTGGTTTTTTAAAATGATCAATAGGTTGAAAAAACGTTCAAGTTTTGAAAAGATAATAGAACTCAGTTCTTAATCCTAAAAAAAAAATGCGAGCTTATTCAGTTAGAAGAATACACCACCAAGTGGAAAAAATATGTATTTGTGTTACATAGAAGTTACGATGGTATAGAATGATAATGTTTTAAAGCAAAAATGTCAGTATTAGATAATTACGGGTATGGCTACTTGCTACTGGCATGTTATTGCATATTGAATTGAATAAAATTAATATCTGACAATCAACAATAATCATTTATTTGTCATACATAGACATAGTTAAAAATTTGCTCACTGCTATTCAGTATATTTCTATTGTATAACCTCACCTAACACAATCATTTTAAACAACTTTCTTAATTCGCAGCAATTAAAAAAAAAAAAATATAGTCGCGTGCAAAGCCGCGAGGTACAGTTAGTGTGTATATAAAATGCGTGAGAGGCATAGGTTACACAAGATTCTTCTCTTAACATTTTGGCCTGGGATCACCAGTAACAGGGTGGCAAGCATGACAGTCATGGATTCAAACCCGCAGGTGGTCCTAGGATTTTTTAATGGAGAAAAAATCCTTAGTTATGCCGTCCTACGGAGGGGAATTAAAAGGTGGTCCCGAGCCTGTGCGATATCAGGTACTCGTTAAAGATCCCTATCTTAATAAAACCTGGATAGGTAAAATTTAGGACTCCCACTGTAGTATCGTTCGATCAGCCATAGTAGCATAAAGTGACATCAAACAAATAAACAAACATTTTGGCTTAAATAAGTATCATTTTGTTTATTATTTCATATGACATATTACTCTCCTGGAAATTTTTTTTCTATATTCAATCTTATTGCATTTAGTTTTTTTTTTTTTTCAAATATATCTTAATCGATAAATTGTATACAAAATAATAACTCATCAAGGAACAGATGGTTCAGGTGGTGGTAAAAAAAAAAGATAAAAAACTATTTAATGTACAACGTTTCAACCCACGTCGCGAGTCTTCATCAGGCCTTTAAAAAATAGAACCAACATATTTTACAGAGGTTATAAGGACAAATTTAAAAATCATTCCCAAATTTAATTTACAGGAATGGTAAGGAAGTTATACTGACCTACTTAGGAGTTTTTTTTTTTTTTAAATAATGATGTTTTACATAACGTAAATTATAAACCATAGTATAATTTTTACAGTTTGAATTACAGGCATTTAAAAAAATAATTATTCATAAAAATAAATTAAGCGTTTATGAGCATATAAAAGCATGAGAGATGCTCTAAATCATATCAAATTATCAGAATGATAAGGGCAGAAAATCGAAAGTCAAAATAAAACATGGATTTAAGTATAAAACGAACGAACCCTACTATGAACTGAATACATCATGTTAAAAAAAATATTTAAAAACAAAACTGGCTATAAAAACAACTTTGATATCAAAGAATTGAACTCTCCCTTACTCATATTGCTCATACATTTCTAATATAAACTGAAAAGCAGCTGTGTATAATATTTGATTATTTTTTCTGACATATAGTGTTCCAATAAAAATATTTTAGTTTATTTAACTTTAATTGGTTTCTAAGTGGATATCCTTCATTATTTTTTAATACTGAAAATCAAAGCTGACAACAAGAATAAATAATAACCTTATTATTATGATAACATCACCGACTTCATCAAAAATAAGTTTTTTTTTAACAATAACTATTATCATTATTTAATAGTAACAATATTTTAAAACATGCATAAGTAACTTTTACTTACCGTCCAGACGCAGAGTTGCCAGGCTTGGTAGCTCTCGAGCAGGAATTTTTTCTATGCTGTTATACGCCATGTCCAGGTACTAAAAACAGGTGATAATGAGATGAATATTGAATTTAATGTATTTGAATTAGTGATTATAATTAAATTTGCATAAATAATAATAATATTTTAATAAGCTTATTAATTTATAAGATAGTATATAATAAAATGACATTTATAGAAAGACAATTAATTAAATATGAGTGATAAAAAACTGTTGCAGGCAACATGGGAATTCAACTTACCTCAGCAGTTAAAATCAATTTAGGAATTATTAAATAAAGTTAAAGATAGAAAAAGTTTTAAGGTAAAGTTTTATTCAGTTTCAGTAATAAAATAGAATAAAATGACTGTTTTATCTAATTCAAGATTTCAAAGGGGTGTAAATATTTTAATCCTATTTAATACTTAAAAGTACTTATAAATCCCTTTAGAGGATTCTCTAAACTAGTTTAATCCCATTCCACTTCTTAAAAAAAAAAAAAAGCCTAAGTTTAGTTATTAGTTTCAAAGAAGAAATTTGTCAGTGTCTAATGAAATTCTCATAATTTTAAGGGTATGAAGTATTACTGGAAAAAAAAAAATTCACAGCCACTGAAGCAAACCATGAAATTATTACATATGAAGAGGGAAGTGCCCTTGTGTACTGCACGTCATTGGTCTTGGACGATTTTGGAAAGAAAGAAGGGTTTTGGATGACCATTAATGGATATTGATCATTTCCGCAGGAAGCTGTTGGGTCAAATATGTCCAAAAGTACTCGTAAACTTGCCAGGGATTGTGGTGTTTCGAAAAATACTTTTATTTGCCATCTACTCTCCATGAGGAAGGTGTAAAAGATCAGTAAGACTGGACCCTCATGAACTTTAAATTAGCTCACACTTGGACGGTTCTCATTAGGTCCTCCACTGTTCCGTAAAGCTTTGTTTCCAGTTCCTTCGGTTCATACCAAGCATATCTTCTCACTTTTTCCAGAAGGACAAAGCTTTGCAGGATAAGCTCAACGATTTGTTCTTCTTCACCACATTCGCACATAGGATCATATCCTATTTTGAATTTTCGGAAGAGGTGTGATTTTAGTCTATTGTGGTTCGAGCGTAGTCTGAAAATGACCACTTGCTCCTTTCTGTTGAGACCATAGTAGGAATCTTTTGGAATACTTTTAGGATGCCTTGCTCTCCATCGTTCTCTTAAGGCCTCTTTATTGATGGTTTTAACTTCATCCAGAAAGAGTCAAGCATCTATTTGTGGTTGGAGGGACCCAGGGACTTTGGCCAGCTCATCCACTTTCTCGTTTGCTCTGATGCCGTAATGTGCAGGAATCCACTGTAAAATTAGTTTCCTGGTGTTTTCATTTATTTTTACAAACTCCATTGCCAGTTCACTATGGGTCTTCTTCCGTCCTGTTAACAGCTTTTGGAGAACTGATGTTGCATCCATCAGAAACACCACTTTTGCATCCTTTAGGAATTGAGGAAAGTGATTTGAATGACACCCAAGATAGCCTCCTGTTCAGCCCGATAATTTATTGATGTGTGGCCAGTAGGGAGGCATCTTTAAATAGTATTTCCATCAGGAAATTCAATATAAATTCTGGCACCTCCATCCTTAAACGCTTTAGAAGGCGAATCATCAGTGTATATTCGAATCCCATCATGGCCCGAGTAATTGGAATTTATGAGGTCCAGGCTTATGGCTCTCATGTCATGACTCAGCATGTCATCCTTGTTGGTGATTCCAGGTATACTTGGAACAATAGATGGCCATGTGCATTTCCTACAGGGTAGCAGAAGGGTTGCGGGTTACATAAAAGTTGGTTCCACATTTTTCATCTCCAATACACTCAAGAGGTTCTTAGTCTTGTGGATTGCGCTTTGTCTCTTTAACCTGGATGAATATCCTTGTCTAATCCTTTTTTTGTGGGGATGGTCGTGAACACATGCTGCTTTTTGAGTTCATGTGGAGGAATTTCAGGTCTCTTTTATCTTCTATTGGTTGTAAGCCTGTGATAGTTAACATCGCATTGATAGGGGGCGGGGTAGCTGAGCGGGTTAACGCGCGTTGCCTAGCAACACAGAGGACCGATTAATTTGAAACCCAAAAAATTACGAGTTCGAGACTCGGTGCTGTGGGGGACTTTTATTTCAGCATTTATCCCCCGCCCTCACCCCCTGGCCCAAGAAACCCCGTATAGCCTTCAAAGGCGAGTGCGTCACAGATTATGTACTCCATTAACCTTTTGCAGGATTGGATTGCAGACCCCTTGATCCAATCATTTCAATGGCAAGGACCCCCTAATTCTAAAAATATAAATCCTTAATATAAGTATGTATATATTAATATATTGTTACCTCTCAAATATTTCCCCTTTTTGACTATTGCTATACGGTATACGATGGTGTTTCTGGGGATCTCGAGGTTAAAATAAAATGCTTAATTAATTGCTTTGTCCAATTCATCTTCGGGGTCTCTAGGTACACCTCCGTGTCCCAATTTTATGGTGAGTTGAAGTGGCTTTACCCTTCCAATCGTCGCAAGTATTTCCTTGTGTCATTCTTTTACCAAGTTATCCAATCCCACTGTCCATCCTCGTACACTCTCCAAACCTTCTAGATTTATACAGTACGGCCCACCGAACTGAACTTTCGACAGATCTTTTCTCATTCTATCCACAATCCTATGAAATTCCATTCCTCCTTCCATCCATCACTCCAACTCTCTTTCAACCTTCAAATCCCTCATATTTAATCACTTAATGAACATCCAGGCTCAATAAAATTGTAAATAAGTTTTTATTTTTTTGTTTTCTTCTTATTTGGATATGTCTAATTTTATATAAGTAATTATTAACTTGTTAACATGTATTTAACTTACTCTATGACTCCAAAGCACATTCTGTTCATTCTGCATTTTTTATTCTAAAGGGACATGTCCCAGGATAATAAAGAATTTATTTATATCAATACTACATCATATATTGTACATTTCATGCAAAATACCACTGCTACTAATACTCTGTATACCAGAAATAGTTACCAGGTGTAGAAGTATGAAACCGGAATTTCCCTATAGTTGGTGCTTGATATCAGTTTAAAGACTTAAAGACTGCTTCTGTAGCGCCATCTTCTCCCTTTAACAGCTGACGAAGTTTGTCAGTCAACACACAATGACTTAAGTTTCATACACTCGTATATTTTTCTATAACCTAAAACACGTCGAGTTTTGTGTCCACAAACTATGATTGACAGCATTGGTTTTCTGCTATCATGTGAAGAAAACTGCTGCAGAATCGCCTAGAATGCTTGACAAAGCATACGGTGAACATGCTCTGGGCAAAACTCAATACTTTGGGTGGTTTAAAAAACTTAAAAGTGGTGATTTTGACATGAGAAGCGAGGAGCATGGGAAACCACTGAAAAAGTTTGAAGACAAGGACTAGCAAGCCTTATTAGATTAAGACAATACTCAGACTCAACAAGAACTCGCTGAACAATTGAATGTGATGCGAAAAGCAGTATCTCTTCATCTGAAAGCTTTGGGAAAGATTAAGGAAGTGGGAAAATGAACTGAATGAAAGACAGCAAGAAAATCGAAAAACCACTTGTCAAATGCTGCTCATCAGATGTAATAGAAAAACATTTCTTCATCGAATAGTGACCGGTGATGAAAAGTTAATATATATTCAGAATCCTAAGCACCATAAATCATGGGTGAATCCAGGCAAACCATCAACATCCACTTCAAGACCAAATCGTTTTGGAAAGAAAGCAATGCTGTGCGTTTGTTGGTGGGATCAAAAGGGTATAATATATTATGCGCTACTAAAACCTGACGAAACTGTTAACTGATCGCTACCAACAACAAATGATCAATTTGAATCAAGCACTACGTCAAAAACTACTGGAATATGCAATATGCAAAAGTCATTTTGCTTCATGATAATGCTCCCTCACACAGAGTAAAACGGGGTTCAATTGGGAAATACTAGTGCATGTGGATTATTCTCCAGACTTGGCTCCATCTGATTACCATCTATTCGCATCATTAGGACATGCACTCGCCGAACAGGCACTTCGATTTGTATGAAAATGGCTCGACAACTGTTTCTCTTCAAAAGAAAAATTGTTTTTTTTGGCGTGGCATTCATAACCTGTCAAAAAGGTGGGGAAAATGTAGAAATTCCAATAGAGACTATTTTGAATAAAATATTTTTTATAATTTCCAAATAATAGACATGCAATTTTTACTAAAAGAAATCTGGTTTCATACTTCTACACCTGGTAGGTAGGAGAAATGGAAAAGAAGAAAAATGGACTACGCTCAAGGAGTTTACATCAAACCATCTACATTGAATAACCAAATTTAAAACTAATTTTAAATTTTAAAATAAACCCCCCTATGCTGATGACACCTGCGTGTTATCAGTTCAAAAAGATCCATTTGTTGCCTCAAATACTCTTCAAGACCACATCTAAGACCTAGAAGTACGGTGTCAGAACTGGAGAATAAAAATAAATTCCAACAAATCCCATCAAATAACCTTTACCCTTCGCCGTAAACCTTTGACTTCCTGCCCTAAAGTATCCTTTAATAACAATCAACTAGTTCCTGTTGAACAGATCTGATACCTAGGACTTCTTGACAAACGCCTAACTTGGAATCCACATACACAACTAAAACGACAAGAAACTGCTCACCGCTTTAGGCTACTTCAACACTTACTAGATAAACGATCAAACCTTGCCTCTGAACTACAAAAGGCTCATCTACATGACTATTATAAGACCAACCTGGACTTACGGAGTAGAGCTTTGGGGCTCTACTAAACCATCAAATTCTTCCCGCATCCAATCCTTACAATCCAAAATCCCAACGCTGCCTTACTTTGTCACGAATAAACTTATCCATAAAGACCTTAATGTTCCCTATGTTACTGATTTGGCCCGGACCAGGTATCAATCCTCTCATAACTCCATTCTCACTTTAACCCACTAGTTTCAATCCTTTCTTCCTCTTCAATTCCGGATAATCCTCCGAGGTGCCTGAAAAGGAAATGGCCCCAGGATCTTCAAGTTTAGAATATTTTTAGAGTGCTGCCAGTGGGTAGTGTCTCTACGTGTTTTTCATGACAGTTTTGTATATTACCATCACATTTACTAGATGTATTTTTATTTAATACAGTTGTAAATATCAATAAATATTAAAAAAAAAAAAATAAATAAACCCCAGGGGTCCGCGGACCACCTGTTGGGAACCACTGGGCTAGCATATGGCTAATGACAGTATATAACAATGGAGTATAGTAGTATTAATTCTATTTTATATCAAAGAAATGATAATACAAATATTTGGTGAAAAACGGTCAGTTTTTTATACACCTGATACACATTTGATAAATAATATTAATAAAGAAAGAAAAAATAAATTTTAAAAATATAGTTTAGATAGGATGTTTTTTGTCATCCTGATGATGGCTGAATAAATACAACTCTGGTTGCTAATTTACTAATGGACTTGAGACTTTAAAAAAAAAAAATCTCAGTTAAATAATCAGATAGTATATTTTCAATCATTATTTTATATTTTTTCCGAAGATATTAGAGTAAGGGAATTACTAACCATGAGCTCCGTCAAAGTATGAGGCAGCATGATGTTATCTATCTGATTGTTGTCCACTTTGAGAGCTATGAGGCCCCGAAGATGTACCAGGTGCCCAAGAGCATGGGTGCGAAGCAAGTTCTCGCTGGCATCCACGTAAGTAAGGAACCAGAGGAAGTCTAAGCCTTGCAAGGTCAAAAGCTGCCTGGAAAAATTAAGTAATTGGTTTAATAATAATGCATAAAGAACTATTTATTTACCTCTATTCTGCTTTAAAACCCAAGTTAAGAAAGTACGGTAATTAACATTCCTTAGATATCCCTGATAACCCGCCGAGGCTATTGAAAAGAAGGTGGCCTCGGGACCTACTATCTTAAAATAGTAAATGAAGAGTCAAGTCAAGAATCCACTTTGACTATGGATGCCTAGTGACTCAGAGGTGAAAACGAAATGAAGCTAAAAAGATTAATGAATAGGTTAATAAGATTTACGTACCGGCTCCCCAAGTAGTCCCCCTTCTCTCACTGGTATTCTGGTCAAAGGTGGCTCAATCCCGAGTCCCAAAGAAAATACCTACTTGCATCTTCCTATTCCAATCCTTGCGAGCCAGAAAACCTTCCTATATCTTTGACCTCCTAACTCCTATACCTACCCTTTCATAGAACAGCCTCCTTTGAAAAATTCCTTTATCATCCGTGCTACCATACTTCAGAGCTCTTTAATTAATCTCTCTCTCCATAAATTGTCGTCCCTAATCACTTTCAAACACCATTTATTTATCATATCCTGAAAAATCAATCTTCTGCACATATGTGATAAATCATGACTGTGATAATACATAACAAAACTTATTCGATGTTGTTATCTGTTTTTATTTGTATCTTTTATTTATTCTCATTTTAATTAATTTACTATTTGACTTAACAATCATGTATGAAATGAAGCCAGACAAATCGGACTTCCTCTGTTCACTGTACATTATTCTTAAGGAACGAAATGTCCCAAAATAAAAACGATTTTTCACTTAATTTCATTTCAAGAGCTACCACTGGGTAACTTTATCTCAAGATATTTTTCTCAACCTGCATATTTACTTATTGTGTTTTATATAATACAGTTGTAAATTATAATAAATAAATTTAAAAAATATTGTTTTTTCCCTTATTTCCTCAGACGCAAAATTACTAGGTCCCAATAAAAGTTTAAAATGATATGATGCATAAGAAAAATAATATCAAACTTTCAGTATTTTATCTTTTTTTATTCAAGCCCTACAACACCTTCGTAGGCTATACAGGGGCTTCTTCGGCAAAGAGATGAGAGAGGATTAATGCCGAGTTAAAAGCCCTCTGTCACTGAGACGCGATCTCGTTCTAATTATTTCATTATATATTTTCAGTCATCTGGTTGCTGGGCAACTCATATTCTTCACAACTCAGCCACGCCACCCCTCAGTATTTTATCATTCTTATAAACATAATCAACAGAACAGAGTGAAACAACAGCCTAATGTATCCCACTTTTATAATAAGTCAAAATAGCATCTCCCCTTCTCTTACATCCATAAATAACATTTCCTCAGATCGTTTCTTAACAAACCATCAACTGTCAGCACCCCTTCTTTATCAACTAAGAAATGAGAGAGGGAACTAGGAGGTGACAGGTTTTAGACGGAACAGAATCATGAAATTTTTTAAGGATAGCGATGGATTTTTGAGTAAATTGAGAAATATGGTTATTCCATAATATGTGTTGATCTAAAATGACCCTACGGTTTCTTACTGAAATGTAGAAGTGGATAAGCTAGGCTATGGAGGAAACATAAGGGATAATAGAGAAGATAATTTAGAAGGTGTTTGGAACCAATGAGGATGACCTCAGTATTTCAACATTCAGCTACAAATCATTGGTTGTAAACCATGCAAGGATTTCCTGTTCAAGCTTTTGGATAGTCTTAAATATTTTGGAAGGATAAATGAAAAAATAGATTTATAGGTAATCCGCATTGTGAGTGGCAGATGGAGTCAGGGTATGTAAGTCTAATTTGCAACACATATATACTATGTGATACTAATTTATCTTGTGAGTTGCACTTAAATAGACAAGCATAATAGTCCTTGGCTTTAGATTAAAGAATTAAATTATTCCAAAACACTAGTCATTATTTGATATCAACAAATAGGCCATGACAGTAAACATTGTAAAAGGATCCCCCAGAGCACTTGAATCAAAGTGGATTAGGTTAAATTCATGCCTCATCAGTTAATATGTATTTCATAGAAACGATTAAAATCAAATTTAAAATCTCACTCTATAGTCATTAAACTTTACACATCTTAAATAATCCAGCCACAGAACTATTTAACAGCACTTATCACAAACAGCACCAGTACCCATGATATACAAAATCAAAATAAATATTTATTATATACAATGTATTAAGAACTATAAATGAAAAAAAAATCAACTTACATTCTTGAGAGATCACAGCCGAAAGGAACATAGGTGTCTAACAAGTGATGCCAGCCATAATGGTTAAACCTTTCTGCAGGGACAAAACTAATGCGAGTACGAGGAATCTTCTCTCTGTCTTTGAATTCCTGAAAATAAATTAAAAATTATAACTACCCATATTAGGAATTTATATTATAAAATCTATAGAGTTGAATAACCAATAAATTTTCATACAATATATGTAATGAGATACAATAAGATTTATGTTTAAAAGAATTTAGATAACCAGCTAAACTTTGTTTATAATAAGTTTTTTTTTTTTTTTTTAAATCATTTTATTGGTATTTACAACTGTATTCACAAAAAATACATCAAGTAAATGTGATGTGTTATATAATACAATGACATGATATACATGTAGAGAAGCTTTCCATTGGGAGCAATCTAAAAATAATCTAAACTAGAAGGTCCCGGGGCCATTTCCTTTTCAGGCGCCTAGGAGGATTATCCGGAATTGAAGAGGAAGAAAGGATTGAAATTAGTAGGTAAGAGTGCGAATGGAGTTTGTCATGAAGGGATTGATACCTGGTCCGGGCCAAATCAGTAACAAAGGGAACATTAAGGTCTTTATGGATAAGTTTATTCGTGACAAAGTAAGGAGCGTTGAGGATTTTACGAAGGATTTTGGATTGTAAGGAATGGATCGGGTAAGAATTTGATGGTTTAGTAGAGCCCCAACTCAGCTCTACTCCGTAAGTCCAGATTGGTCTAATAATAGTCATGTAGATGAGCCTTTTGTAGTTCAGAGGAAGGTTTGACCGTTTGTCTAGTAAGCGTTGAAGCAGCCTAAAGCGGCGAGCAGTTTCTTGTCGTTTTAGTCGTGTATGTGGATTCCAAGTTAGGCGTTTGTCAAGATGAAGTCCTAGGTATCGGATCTGTTCAACAGGAGCTAGTTGAGTGTTATTAAAGAATGCTGTAGGGCAGGAAGTCAAAGGTTTACAACGAAGGGTAAAGGTTATTTGATGGGATTTGATGGAATTTATTTTTATTCTCCAGTTCTGACACCATACTTCTAGGTCTTTGATGTGGGCTTGAAGGGTATTTGAGGCAACAAATGGATCTTTATGAACTGATAACACGCAGGTGTCATCAGCATAGGTAGAAAGGAAAGTGTTAAGATGGGCTGGGATATCAGCTGTATATACTGTGTATAGAATGGGTCCTAGGATACTGCCTTGAGGAACACCAGCAGTCTGTGTGAAAAGGGATGAATAGGAACTATTTTTATTTATTTTGAAAGGATCTATCAGAGAGGTAGGATTGAAGAATCAGGAAATATGTGGGAGGAAGGAATTTACAGAGTTTGTATATCAGTCCTGGGTGCCAGACTCTATCAAAGGCATAAAAAGTTTAAAAAGAGAACAAACATGATAGCAGAGAAAATTAAGCAAATTACTATTATTTAACTTGTATCTACAGAAAAATTATCAGTTCCTTGAATCCAAATAAACAGATACAGCAAAATGGTTAGCAGAAGTGTGTGCTTGAGTCTGTGTACAGGTGGTAAGCTGAGAAAAAAATTAAATGATTATAGGAAACTGAAATTGAAGTTATCTATTTAAGATAAGTATATGGCTGGAATATATTTTGTTCACCTAAATCAACAACCAAAAGTCGAAACAAATTATTATTAAATTTAAAGTAATCAATTTTACACATTTTTTCACAAAATTATAATTAAAATCATAATTGGTTAAGTTAAAAAGCGCTTTCTCTTATTTATTTATTTACATAAATAAATAAAAAATTCCAGGAATGAAACTAGTACTATAGCTGTAAATAACTGTAATCTATTTAATGAATTTATTTAAAATACACACATTAAATTAATGAATGAATGTAACTTTTATTTTTTGACATTATGTCCTCTAAGAATAATGTACAATGAACAAATTAATACAATGGCTTCATTTATTAAATGATTATTTACTTGATCAGTAGATTATTAAATTATATAAAGTCAAAATAAATAAAGGACACACAACAAAAAAACAGAATAGCTTTGAAAGAATTTAGTTTTGAATAATTAGTAAAGATATATTTTGATTTTCTCATCATAGCCCTAAGTTTTTTCTTTTCGTTCAATATTTTGGTAAGATATATTTTTGACCATTTCCATAAGAAGTTGAATTTATTTTATTTTTGTATTGTACAACATTCAGCCTCTAGGGGCGTTTTCAAGTAACCATCATGCATTTTTCTCCATATAGGATGGCCAATGAGATGTTGATAAGCTAAATTAGACGACACTGCTGATGAAGCGATGAAAGATTATAAATGGAGAAATATGCATGATGGATACCTGAAAATGGCCATAGAGGTCGAAACGTTGTACAATACGAAAATAAAATAACTTCAACTTCTTTTGGAAATGGCCAAAAATATATCTTACAAAAATCAAGATATATTTCATGAGTGGAATATTGATTTTAGGGCAAGTGGATACATAAAAGGTGTTTGAATGAGGTAAGAGATGATCCTATATGGAGAGAAGTGGGTAAAGAGTTCCAGTTGTGGTAGCACGGATAATAAAGGACTTTTCAAAGGAAGCAGTTCTATGAGAGGGAAAATATAAATCAGTAGGTTGAGATCTAATGTTTAGGGTGTGCAGGGTAGAGGGAAAAGTAAGAAGGTCAAAGATATAGGAATGATATCTGGGTCTTAAAGATTGGAATAAGAAAATGCCAAGTAAGTATAGTAAGTAGGTATTTAAGCTCATTGATTAATTGATTGATACACATAAAAGTTAACTGTCTACACAGCTATATCACTGATGTTTTGGGCAAAAGGGCTTAAGTCTTGGAATGTGAAGTTTATAGGATGGTTTTCCAAAGTTATGAAAAATCATTTTAAATCCTGTCTAAATATTTCTTTATTCTTGAATCATTATATTACATCAAAAGGAACTACTCTTTAAGGTAAATCACAAATAAACTAAATATTTGGATTTTCACTTACCTATAAAAAAAAACAAATAATAAAAAAAAAAAAAAAAAAAAAACAACCTGTGCCACTACAACCCATGAAGAGTCTTGGGCTCAGTACATATAGAGATTGGTACTGTTTCAAGGCCAACGGCCATGCAATGAGGTGATTCTGCCGAGATCACGCTCAGCCGCAAGGTTTTTCCCCATTTTTGGGTACCCACTTTATAGAGGCTGGGTCTGCCCCAGGAGGGTCTCCATACCCCAGGATCGCCCCCCGACTGAAATAACAGATTAAATAATATTCCGTCACGACCGGGATTCGAACCCAGGACCCGGAGCACGGTAGACCAGCGCTCTATCCACTAGACCACGCCGCTCCCCATGAAAATATTTGGATTTTCACTTATCTATATATGAAATATAATAAATATTCTAAGGAAAGTACTGTGATCTGAATATTTTTGAATTTCAGTTTTTAACAGAAATAAACGTTTTAGGGTTCTATAAGTCCAAATAACCAAGTCCTGCAAAAAGGTCTGGTGTTTGGTAAGTCTAGCACGGAAACAAAAAGTATTATGACTCTGAAATTTCATATTTAAGACAATTATAACCAAAATGTTACAGCAATTTTTTCACTAAATTCGGCAGACCTGAAGTGCTATTTTAAACCGTGCATTTTGCACATTTTTACAATTCACTCAAAAACAGCTCAAACGATTTTGATTAAACTCACTATATCGATATATAATTTAATCAGTTTAGTATATATGTTTCATTCTGATTTAAATAGTCTGACAATAGTTGACGAATTTTTGTATTTTCTTTCTTCGAAGTACCTTTAATTTTGTACATTGCAAAAGATTAATCATACCAAATGTTTAGCATTGATAAAGAGCTGCTATATATATAAGTTGAACGAATTTTGAACAACCGAAGAACAAACAAAAAGAAAAAAAAATTTTAATATAATTTTTTTTTTTTTTGTTAATATGAACAGTAATTAGACATATAATATACCAGTGGAAAGAGAGAAAAAAAAATTATCTTATACACAAAGTTGTAAAAGGTAACGGAAAGTGATGAAAAGCCAATAAAACTAACTGAGTGTCATTGATAATAATATAATAGATTATTTAATGAAACACATGTTTCTATCGAAATTCAATGCATTTCATCAATCTGTTTCACCTCAAAATTCATTCAAAAGTTCTTAATGATTTTAACAAAGAAGTAAGTGAAAGTCGTGTGCAGCACCAGATTTTATAACTTATTTATTTGAAAACATTGAAGCCTCATTTTCATAAAATTGAGCTTTTTTGCCGAGCACCAGTGAATTTTAATACCATAATATAATTATTTCGAAATAAAAAACCATTGTGTAATAATTTGTAGCATTTTTTCCAATGAAACTTAAAAAATAAATTTATATAAAGTACAATTAATATAATTAAATAACTAACAACTCTGGGCCAAAGGAGATTTCCGTCTCTGATGTACATTGCTTCTTCATCGATATTGACACACTCATCAGACTGCGCAGTTCTCATATCATCATAATTATCATGTGAGCCCTCTTCGGTTAAGCCTTCTTCTTCCTCTTCTCCTCCTTCCATTTCATATTGGGATCTTATTTCTCTTTCAAGCTCATGATAAACCTCTGCTACCATTTCGCTATCAAGTGAGTCATCCTGTGAACAAAATAAATAAATTATAAACATATAATGCATTATTTCCACTTATGGGCTTTTGAAAATAAAGAAAGAAATGCTGATGCAACATGGAATAATTATATTTAAAAAAAAAAAAAGCAATATCAATGTTTAGATTTTATTTTTACAAATATAAATTATAATTACGCCTGTGTATATAATTAGTTATCCATATAACTATCACATTTAATTACAATACTAAGGAATAACTTTCAACAGAATGACCTTGTGGCCACATGTGAAACAGAAATGCTTATGCAAAAACAGAAGACTAAGACCACAGTACTTTATTGTTCATAAACGATTTAAACTAAAATTCAGACAAGGGATGAAAACATACACTTAGCTTTCATACACATTATAGACATATAAATTTCAATTGTTTAGAATAGCAAAAAAGATTCATATACAGACTTTTCAATAAAAAAAACAATGAGTTTAATTACAAGCTAACCATGGTATGTTACCAACAAAACATTACAACCGATCTTTTTTTTTCTTTTTTTTAAACTTAATTTATTTAAATTTACAACTGTACTAAAAAAATACAACAAGTAAATATGATATAAGAAAAATGACATGAAAAAGAACTACCCAATGATAGCACACCTGTAACTATTCTAAACTAGAAGGTCTCGGGACCATCACCTTTTCAGATGCCTCGAAGGATTGTCAGGAAATGAAGAGGAAGAAAGGATTGAAACTAGAGGATTAGGGTGGGAATGGAGTTTGTCGTGAAAGGAATGGTATCTAGATCGGGCCAAATCAGCAACATACGGAATATTAAGGTCCTTGTGGATCAGTTTATTAGTTGCAAAATAAGGAGCATTAAGGATTTTGGATTGTAGGGATTGGATACGTGAAGAATTTGGTGGTTTAGTAGAGCCCCAAAGCTCTACTCCATAAGCCCATATGATAGTCATGTAGATGAGCCTTTTGTAGTTAAGTGGAAGATTAGAACTTTTGTCTAGTAAGTGTTGAAGTAGTCGAAAATGTTGAGCAGTTTCTTGTCGTTTCAGTCTTGTATGAGGGTACAAATAGATCTAATTTCTTTTTTGGTTACCTCCTTTCCAATACCTACAGGGATACATTCTTTTTAAGACTACATAAACAGCTTCAACGACATTATCACTAATTCAAAATATGGAACATGCCAGAAGAACACTAAAAAGAAGCAGGCTAAGAGATCTCCTTTAAAAACATTTGAAGCTTCACGTAAAGAAGAGAGACCAATTGGCACAGATCACTATTATAAATACAGGAAAGGTTTTGGTGGAAGATGACTATTTAACAGAGTTTCAGAGTGGGATAAGTACTTTACCGAGGGAAAGCAAAAAGAAGTAAAAATGAGAAGGCAAGAATGGTTAGGAACTGTATTCAGCTGCAGCAGTAGCTTGACAAATACTATTAATTTCAGGGTCATCTGTGATGTAATGACTAGCATAAAAGCTTTTGTTGCCCAACATCGATGGTTCTAACACGGCAGATGACACTAGGATTTTTAATGAAAATAAAAAATCCTTAGTTATACCATCCATCGGAGGGAACGTTAAAAGGTGGTTCCGACGACCCTGGGGTATGTCAGGTACTCGATAAAGATCCATATCCTAACTAAACCTGGATAGGCAAAATTTAGAACTCCTCTGTCTGATTAGCCACAGTAACAAAAAGTGACATTCAATGAATAAATCAACAAACTATAGATATCATACTGAATTTTATGGGATGCCTTTACGAGCTTAGTATAAAAAAAAAAAAAAAAAAATGTAAATTTAAAAAAAAATTAGCAGATGTCTAGGACTTGATCCCAGTATGATTACTTGTGCCAATACCAGTTACATCCACAGGTACCTAAACAAGGACTGAAATATTGTACTCCCCCAAGGTTCTGCACTATCTAGATCTTACACAGTACGAAAATAATTAAATATTCTGAAGAAACAAATCATAAGATTTTGAAAGATTTCAGGCTTGTTTATTATATTTGTTTTATCACAGTCACTAATTTATTCAACACACTGATTTACTATTGACTTAATGAACTTAAGATAGTAATAGTAAAAAAAAATATCCAAATTATAAGTAGCATTGAGAAAACAGATCATACCTCTAAGTTCAATTGATCCATAATGAAATTTGTTTTCAGTTTTCTAATACTTTTTTGGTTTCAAAACTATGTTAACTTCTTTTACTAGACTACAAATTAAATCTATAACAATCTGTCTAAAAAATAAACCTTTCTGGTTTAAAACCATGATTTTTCATATCCTCCCAACATATGTTTTTTTTTCCTTTTAGAAGATTAATAAAAAAACTCTTTGGAGAAAATGTCATCGTAATTTACGTTATTAAGAAGGATTATTGAATCATTTATTATGTAATTAATAAATACTTGAGAATTAAATTATTGAAAAGACAATCAAACAATTCATCAAGTTAATGCATTTCTATCTTTTGAACATTTAAGTACAACCATCATAATTATGGGGATCTGAGATTTCACATTCTTCTGAATAAGGTCCAACTCATTACTTTCTATACAAACTGTATCTAAGCGTATATATAGATGTTTTCAACACGACTTTGACGAAGGAAAATATGAAAGATATTGCAAATATTAAATACCGCAACTGAGTATAACCGAATATTGAAATGTGGAAAACTTAGACAGAATATGTAATGGAACTTTACGCTTTTTGTCAGACTTAGAACTGTTGAGCCAAAAATGACGTTAACTGCCAGAGGAGCCAATAGAGCGTAATAAAATATGATATTGAAAGTAGGTAATTATTCAAAGGCAACATTGTCTAGTGGAAAGGGGACAATAAGGTTGAAAATAAATTAAAATAAAAGGTATTTTTTCACAAACTACGGTATCTCTAAATATATTTTAATTTTAAAAATTAAGTGCTTCATGGCAGTGGCAGTTCTATAAGGGGAAGGAAAAGAAGAAACTTCGCCCCCTCTTCTAAAAAAAAATTTAAGAAACTTGGATTCTACGTATCTTGAAACGTTTAAGAAAAATTTGGGGGGAGGGGAATGCTTTTTGCTCATGGTCGATTACAAAATTTCATTATTGAAAATATTAATTAATTAGATACATTAATCAAGTAAAAATAATTAACTAAATATAAGTTATATAAGCTCCAGAAAATAAATTTAATATTATTAATATGGTTTTCAATTTCGATTCAAATTAAAATTAATAAATTAAATGTTAATGAAATCGTGCATTCGACATAAATTCTTCTAATAATTTATCATGCTTAAGATTAAAGACAAACAGTTATTTTTTATTTATTATTCCTTAAGAGTAAATTATTAAAAATATTTAAAAAATAATGATATTGTAATGTACTACATAGCATTTGTAGTTACATATGATGAAAACGATGGAAAATTCCTTATATTTGCAGTATTAAATACATTTATTTATTTAATCTCCAAAATAATTTTAAAACATATATATTTTATTAAGAAACTTTTAATAGAGGATTGTATAATAATAATTGAAAATGAAATATAACTCATCCGCGGTAGTTTTTACTGCGCTACCTTTTGGAAGATTCTAGAACTAATGTTTCTTCTGAGCCAAAAGATGGCGCCTACAACTATCAAGCAAAACTGGTATTAATTTTAATTAGATTTATATGTTATAATGAGTAATATTCTATAGTCTTAAGCAATTAATAAACTACAGTGAGTGTCAAAAGTATTGGGAATATACATTATTCTGTAATTTACTTGTTTTTTTCTGGTATTTCTAATATTGGAAGGAAGGTAGACAATAGTTGAACAAAAAAATCAGTACAGAAATAATTTCATTATTTTATCATATTGAAACATATATTTACGGAAAAATTAAAATTAGAATTGTGAAAAATATTTGAAGTTAGATGATTTTCTAGATATATTAATGCCATAGCATCTAGTTAGTTAATCTTTTTGTAAAATTACACATTTTAGCCTACTAAGCATTGAATTGACTAATAATTTAATTGTTTTTTGTCAAATATTATCCCATTCAAGAATTTATTGTTTCTTCAGTTCGTTTTCATTTAGAATTTCATATTTCCTGATTTTCCTTCCTAGTTGATATTGAATTAAATTCAAATTGAATACAGCTAAAGGGATTTTTGAAAATTGTTCTGCAACCAAATCTGACGCGTGTACAGTGAGTGTCAAAAGTATTTGGAATTTACCATTATTCTGTAATTTAATTGTTTTTTACTTATTTTTTCTATTTAATATAGTTTTTACCCACTTGTAAAATTGGAAGAAAGGTAGACTATAGTTAAAACAAAAAAATCACTACAGAAATAATTGTATTTTTCAATTTTTCTGAAAATTTGAATTGAACGAAGAAATAATTGTTGTGGGATTTTCAGAACGTTTAACAAATTATGCTGTAACCAAATCTGAATAACCAAAATAATTTAATAACTTATGTATAACATAATTAGCATCGTGGAGACTCAAATGGGCGCGTAAAGTTGTTGGGCTCGGTGAGGAACGGATTCCGAGAAAGTTGGTATTCGCTGAACCGACTGGCAGGCGTCCGAAAGGTAGGCTGAAGCGTCGATGGGAGGATTGCATTAAGGCTGATCTCGGGGGCTTGGGCTTGACCGGTGAACATTGGACGAGTATGTGCAGGCGAAGTTTGGTGGTATCGGCATCAAACCTTCGGGTTTGGTAAGCCTATTATTATTAATATTTAATAATGTAAAATTATATAGTAATGGCCAGCATCTTGGTTGTGCTTAAACTGAAAAATTAATTCCTTCTACTTTTAATCTTTGTTTTTCATAATGAAAAACTACACGCATTTATCAATAACTTCGTTCATGAATCCAATGATATAAGCCTCCTTCATAAAAAAAATACTAAACATCATTAACTACTCTCCGTATTTACTTTTTAGTCCTAAACCCTATTATTGGTATACAATTCTTCCATAAGAACCATATATTGTAAAATCGGACTCATCAACCTTCTTTTTAAAAAAATGTTGCGAACATTCAGCCTATTCTCTTATGGAATTGCGCGCTTCTTTTAATATGCATTTCTTTTCATCATATGTTTTTAGAACTTGGAGAACAGTTGAAAAATAAACAAGGATTTAATCATTTGAGGATTTTTTTTTTTATTTCAGGAGCGGTGTGGTCTAGTGTGTAGAGCACTAGTCCTCTGTTCTTGGGTTCAAATCCCGGTTTTGACAGAATATTATTATTCTTTATTGGGGGGGTGACCCTAGGATATAGAGACCCCCTGGGGCAGACCATCCCCTTTAAAGTGGGTACCCGAATTGGGGAAAATACCTGATGGCTGAGCGTGATCAAGACCTAATCAACCCATTACATGGCTGTTGGCCTAGAAACAGTACGAACCTCTATATGCACTGAGCCCAAACCCTTCATGGGTTGTAGAGGCACAGGTTTTTTTATTTGATCAATAATCAGTCTATAAATTTTAACATTAAATATTTTTATGATGGGTACTTTATTGCTTCTACATTTTATTATTATATCCCCCACACTATACTTAGTTATCCACAATCGTCTCCAATTTTTTCTAAAATTTCAACCCTTTTTCTTTTAAAAAATTACTGAAAGCTGGTTTTTGATCATTAAGTTTTTATTTTAACATCCTATTTTAAAAACACTTCTTTCGAAGGTTGAGTATCAGTTACATGAGAGAGAAGAATTGTTTAGAACATAAAATCATGAAGATTAGTGAGAATATGAACATTTGAAACCATTAAACAACGGATATTACAATTTTGGAATACTTTTGACACTGAATGGTCTTTTAATTTTACAATATTAATCAGTTATTTTATAAGAACAATATACCTTTTGGTTATCTGGTTAGTGATTTTAGTTTTAGGAGTGTTTTTTAACAATATGCTCGTTAAAAAGAATTACATGAAACAATAGTTGTGGAAAATTTCAAAAGGTAGAAATAATCGGGAGTCAGTCGTTTAAGAATATTTTAATTTTGCCAGGATTTTGGCATGTGAGCCATCATCAGGACATCAGTGAACCATGTCATGCATAAACTGAGTTATTCCATGATTAAAACATTATTGAACGACTGAATTGATCATAAAATTGAGTTTATGCTTGGCATAGCTCAATGATGCCCTGATAATGGCCCATATGCATGAGCCAAAACATCGGCAAAATAAAATATTCTTAAATGACTGACTCCCGATTATTTCTACCTAATTTCAGCAGTCAAATTAACCATACACCCTCAATGTAGTTGTGGGAAATACTTATTAAATGAAAAGAACTACAAATTCCCAATACTTATGACACTCACTCTAAAAATTTACTATTACTTAATGGTAGTCGAAATCATAATTTCAAAAATATCTTTAAAATAATCATATGTGAGTAAATCCCTTGCAATTTTTACTTTCACTTACGATATGTAATAAGGGAAAGTATTGCGATCGTGAAAATTTTCGAATTCCAGTTTTTATACATACGGAAATACACATTTTAGGGTCCCCTGAGGCCAAATAACCAAGTCCCACAAAAAGGTCTGTGTGGTAACTCCCAGGCGGAAACAAAAGTCCAATGAAACTGAAATTTCATATTTAAGACAAATATATGCCCGAGATGTGACACAATCTTTTTCATCAAAATGAACTTACCAGAAGAGCTACTTTATCCCATGCATTTTGCACCTTTTTACGATTTTATCAAAAACGGTTCTGACGATTTTGATTATGCTACATCAATGTAAAATTTAATGGGCTTTAACATCATGTAGGTTTCATTCTGATTAAAATAGTCTGACTGGGCTTAAATGCCGACATTTTAAATTTTCTTCCCCAAAAGTACCTTTAATTTTGTAGATTCTATAAAAATAACCATATTCTCTTGTTAGCATTGATAAATAAAAGCTAAATATGTAAGTGTGTGAATTTGAAAAACAACTAAAGGAGAAAACTGAAAAAATCATTTTTTTAATGAAATTTTTTGTTTTTGAGCATAAGAACAGTAATGTACATCAATAATATACTGTTTGAAAGCTAAAGATTTTTGAAAAAATACTATCTTATACACAAGCTTTTAAAAGTTAATAGAGAGTGATGAAAGGCTGATAAAACTAACTGATTATTTTAGATAATAATTAATAGATTTTTTAATAAAACACATGTTTCTATAGAAATTCAATTTAATTAATGGTTTTGCTCATTTTTATCTCTTACTGTACTTGAAAATTCTTTAATCGATAGTAATAACGGAGGTAAGTGAAAGTTGTGTGTTGCCCGCACCAGATTTTTGTCTCTAAAACTCAAAATATAGTTAATTTTTATTACAATTAAGAATAGTTTGAATGAATAATTGTATTCTTAGGTTCCTTTAATTAAAATGATCCATTTCATTCAACTCATTTTATTTTCTAATTTTTTCTCCCTACGTTTCGGCTCTTTGCCATTCTCAAGGGATCTAAAAAAAACATTTATTTTAAAATTAAAAGATACACAACATTATTTTTTACATTCTTATAAAGCAATTTACATACCTCTTTATACTCCATTATGCACTCTATATAATATATAAATATATATTTTGTCACAATTTAGTAAAATAAAATTAAAACTATTACAGGCTGACCAGCCCTGTTCTGGTTGTTATCATCTACTGGATTAAAGAAATGTATTCCCTCACTCTTAACTATTGATATCGAAAACTAATATACACACATATATTGTTTTATTACCTCCTCCTCAGTCAAGTTTACATTTGTTTTCACAGCCAAAAACTTTTTCTTTTAAAATTCTTTAATAAATTATTACCATACATAAACATATACACACACACACACACACACACACACACACACACACACACACACACACACACACACACACACACACACATACACATACAATACATATACATAAACACATAAACAAATATATTAATATTCAATTAAAAACAAATAATTCACTTAACCATTATAAATTAATTCCAAATATTATTCTCTTATATTGTTATTTAAACTTTATTCAAGAAATTCAATTTATTTAAATTATATTACTTATTAATTTTGCTCAAAATCTCAGCATAATGATCATTCAAATTCTTTGTGTCCGTTTTGTAATTTATACTGTAGTTAATGTTGTTCTGATATATATATTGCCTCTAAAATTTTTCTTCTAAAATCATTGCTTTCTTTATGTACTACCATAGTATTTTCAAAGTCAAATTGATGTTTTTTATTTATCACATGTTGTACTAAAGCAGTCTTATTACTATCTTTTTCTTTATTTTTAACATCATTTTGGTGTTGATACATCCTATCCTTCAAGAACTGCTTTGTTTCACCAATATATACTGCAGGACAATTCACACATGGTATTTTATATACCATTCCAGACTGAGAGTTTTTTTCTATTTTATCTTTTAGCTCACTATAATAAATTTTTTATTTTGTTTCTTGGTTTGAAGGCAAAAGTATATTCTTCCATATCATATAATTTGAAGGATTTTTTTAATTTCTTCAGAAAGTCCCTTTATATAATTGCAGCTTTGGAATTTTTGGGTTGTCTTTAATTTGTTTATTTTTTCACCATTGCTATTATTTTTATTTTTAGTTCTAATATTCAATTCCCATATGGTTTTTACTATTTTTTTGGGGTAAAAATTTTCTGAAAAATTTGAAAAAACCTTTTCTTTGACCTTATTTAATCTTTCATTATCTGTAATTGTGATAACTTTTTTGCAAAAATTGTTTACTATATTGTACTTCATATGATACGGATGACATGAAAAATAATTAAGAATTGGGGTTATTACAAGTTTCTTTTTGCATTCTGTGCTGATTATTTCCTTTTTTCTAATCAACATCATATCCAGAAATCTTAATTTGCCTTCTTTTTCTATTTCCATAGTAAACTTCAATCTTTCATGGTAATTATTAAGAGCTTTTAGAAAATCCCCTACTACATTCTTTTTTATTATGCAAAATATGTCATCTACATACTTTACTAATAGCTTTACTTTTATACCTGAATTTTCTAAAGCATTATTAATTAATCTTCATACCATACCTGACAAATATACCGATAAAACCCCACCCATTGGTAAACCAAATAATTGCCTATATATCTCCCCTTTATATTTGAAAATTCCATTTTCGCAGCAAAGTTTTATCCCTTCCAGAAATATTTTTTTGTTTTTTAATATCAGTATCCAATTTTATTTCTTCCCATTTATCTTCTATTATTTTATACATTAATTTTAATGGAATATTTGTAAACAGAGATATTACATCATAGCTGACCATAATTTCATCATCATCAATTTTTATATTATTAATTTTGCTTTTTACCTCCATAGCGTTTGCTACATCATATTCTTTACTTTTGTAAGAATTTTCGAAACTATTTTTAAAATACTTTGATAAATTGTAAATTGGTCCATTTATTCCATTTACTATTGGTCTTAATGCTCTGTCCTCTTTATGCAGTTTTAACAATCCAAACATTCTGGGAGGGTAACAATGTTTATTTATTAACTTTTTTGTTTGATTGTCTTCTATGAACTTATTCTTTTTAATTTTTCTACATATTGCTTTATTTGTTTACCAATTTCGGGTAGTGGATCTGTTCTAAGCTTTCTATATGTGTTTTCTTCATGGAGAATATGTTTCATTTTATTATCATAATCTTCCCGTTTTATTATTGCCACTTTTTTAGTTTTATCAGATTTTATTATTAATAGATCAGAATTTTTCTTTTTAAATTTTATCAATGCTTCTAAATCCTCTTTTCACTTTTTAAATACTTTATTTTCTTTATTACTTTTGTTTTTTAGGTTATCTATATAATTACCTATTTTTCTGATTATATTATTCCTTAAACTATTTTTATGATTATCACATGTATCCATATTTCTGAGAATTGTTTCTAAATCAGTTATTAAAATAATAATGTCCTTCCTAATGTCTTTGGGAAATATATTCACATTTTCACCTAAACTCAAAATATTAATGATATTATTTGGAATTTTTACATTAGTTAGATTTTCTACTAAATTCATTTTATGCAAATTTTCGTATCTGTTAACAATTTCAAACTCAGTAGATTTCAAACAGAATCTAAACTTTGGATCAATATTATTACTAGAGACAAAGGTTTTGTTTAATTCTTTATTACTATTTTCTCTATTATATGGCTTATTAATCTTTACTTTTATACTTCTTTTTAATTTATTCATTAATTTAATTTTATATTCATCCATTATTTTTTTCCTATTATCATTGATAAATTTTTCTATATTGTCTTTGTAATGAGGATATTGAGTTTTATAGAGTGCATAATGGAATATAAAGAGGTATGTAATTGCTTTATAAGAATGTAAAAAATAATGTTGTGTATCTTTTAATTTTAAAATAAATGTTTTTTGTAGATCCCTTGAGAATGGCAAAGAGCCGAAACGTAAGGAGAAAAAATTAGAAAATAAAATGAGTTGAATGAAATGGATCATTTTAATTAAAGGAACCTAAGAAATCAAAATATAGTCTTAATGATAATAATACCACTATTGCTTGAGTGAATTAAAGTTATATTTTGAATTTTACCGATAAAATTTCAAAGGATTTAATCACATATTTGATTTAATAAAATTAAAATTAATATCTGCTATGTGGGATAGTTGAAGGCGCCATCTTTTGCTTATTAAGAAATGTTAGTTCTGAAATCTTCCAAAAGGTAGCGCAGCAGACACTATAGAGCACATTAGTTGCCTTTTATTTTTTATTATAATTTTTTTACATTATTTTATAATAAGTTTCTTATTAACATAAATATGCTTTAATTTTTATGTCTCTAAATTCCCTTTTATTTTTCAGGTTCGTAAAAATTAACCATTTAATGTTGTTCGGTAGAAAACGGGTAAAAATGTACTGTTCGAACGAATTTTATAACCAACTGCTGAGGAAAAGAGCAAGCATATTTTTTCAAGGTAAGTTTTATCATATTTTGTATACTTTATTATATTATATTGTTTGAACCTAACAATCCAAATTACCAAGTCCCACAAAATGATCTGTGTGTGTGGTAAGTTCAGCTCAAAAATTAAAAACCTTAAAACTAAAATTCCATATGTAGAACAAGGATATGCCACGGGTATTTTAGCGGCTTTTTCACAAAAATCAACAAAAAAGAAGATACATTTTATTATGATTATTAGATTAAATACCATTTTTTTTTAAATTTCACCCTCTAAAGTATCTTTAATTTTGTTAATTAAAAATAATCAACCAGTTCCACTTTTTGGCGCTGAAACAAAACGGGTAATTAAGAAATATGGAAGCATTCGATAGCCAACTGTAGGAGAAAACAGAATACATATTTTTATGGGTTAATTTTTTTATTTTTTTTTATTGAAGTTCTTTTCTAGCCCAGTATTATATTGTAATTCAGCACTTTTACTGTTCTATTTATTGAATATATTGTAAAACTCAATGAAATATATTTTTTTTTATTATATATAATTTCCGTTTATAAAAACAATAATATGGATGTATATTATACCGTTGGAAAGATGATTTTTTTGAAAATGTTTGTGGTATACATTGGTGTAGAAGGTTATTCAAATTGACGGATATAGCATAAGTTTAGGTCCCCGAAAAGGACTAATTTAGTATTTCAAAGGGTATGCCCGATTTTCATATTTTAAGGACTGTTTTAATTTTTGTTTTTTTTCATTTTAAGTTAAAGTCGCCATTCTCGTTGAAAGGATTTGTAACAATTGAGACGTTGATTTCCAAAAAGTACTAAAGGACATTTTTTACAAAATTGATTTGTTTACATATTTGTATTCTCATCAATTAGTTATATCTAAATCTCCTATTTTGATTTTATCTAATGAACACCCAAGCCCTTTATAAACGCAATTTAGAAATCTAATTATTTTCTAAAGGAAATAATTACACATTTAATTTCGTTCCAAATTATACCAAAATATCTCATTTCATATCTTTAATATGATGTTATTAATATATAAAACATTTGATTAAATAAAAATCAATTGCTAATATATAAATATTTCGGTTGTAAAATCCAGATATAGTACCTTTTGGAAATCAACGTCTCAATTGACACTTATTGTAACCAGGATACGATTCAAAATGGAAGAGAACCTCCATTTTTGAATCGATTCTCCTTTTAAAAGGATACGAATCTAAATAAATCACTGGTAACTAGGATTACCACGCTAAAAAGGACACTTTTTAATATAGAAACTCTCTTCCCATGCAAGAAGCTGTCCGAAATAACTTAAGTCTAACTTTCTATATTAGGGTGGGTGAGCTGGGTTTACGCCCGAAAAGGACTAATTTATTGAATGAAAATTATTGTTGTGTAACAATAATTTCCATTGTTGTAATTATTAATCTAAAAATAGATCTTTCCACGGAAACTAAATTAAATTATTTTAACTTTTAAATTATTCCAGATATTTTCACGGAAATCGAGGAAAATGTTTATGAAACTTTTACATTAGTGATTTATAATCTTTCTACATTAGCCTGATGATGACCAGCAATGGGGGTCGAAACGTTGGCAAAAAATAAACTGTTGAAACTACTAATTGTTTTCATTCACCGACCGCCACCCGGACTAATTTCCTTTTAGTATTCTCAACGGTCAACTAATTATATCCACTATGTTTTATAATCTTAAATTCATTTCAAGTAGTTAGTCAAAAAGTCAGATGTAGTCTAATATTTACAAGTAATATTGCTTATTTGACACGCTTTAGTGCTGCTGGTGTGAATCGAATCGAAAATTTGCCGACAGTGTGTCATCAGAAAATTAATGGAAACTATTTTTGTAATATGTAACATTTGTCTCAAGAATCTGCCATTTAGAGTTACATTGTACAAACAGTACCAATTTACCAATGTCTAAATGTACATAGATGTTTAAAAATAATTTTTTTAATAGTTTTTTTTTTTACTTTCTGTACTTGAATTTTACGTTCATTCGGAAACTCAGTTTCTTCCTGACTGGAAAAGCAATAAATTGTACAAAGATTTATACATTATACAAAGACAATATACATACCCATGATCTATTGTTTTTCTCAGTTAGGGAGAAAAAATAACACCATATTTTTACTTTCATTAACCTATAGATGAAATATATAGTAAGGAAAAGTATTGCGAACGTGAACATTTTCGAATTAGAGTATTTTCTAAAAAGTTTTCTGCGTATTTATGTGTATAATATCTTAGGAGCTTTTGTTGTTTATTTATTTAACGCCCCTTTATGCTACTATGGCTAATCGGACGATGGTACAGTGGGAGTCCTAAATTTCGCCTATCCAGGTTTTATTAGGATAGGGATCTTTAACGAGTACCTGACATCGGTTCGGGGTCACCTTTTAACGTCCCCTCCGAAGGACGGCATAACTAAGGATTTTTACTTCCATTAAAAAATCCAAGGACCACCTGCGGGTTTGAACCTGTTATGCTAACCACCCAGCTCATATGATCCCTGTTTTAGGAGCTTATATGCCTAAAATTTTACAACAAAATAAATGAAAAGGAGATCCACGTCATACTATACATGTTGCATTTTTTTAAGAATTTCTCAAACTCAAAGGATATCTATTAAACTGTATATGGATGTGAAATCAAATGCGCATTAATATCATGCCATTTTCATTTTTATCAAAGTAGTTTGACAGGGCTTAAATATCGATATTTAAATTTTTTTCCTCCAAAGTACCTTCAATTTTATTGATTCGAAAAAATAACCAAACCATCTTGTTAGCAATGACAAAAAACGGTAAAATATGCAAGTTGAACTAATTTGATAACCAAATGAAGGAGAAGAGAGCAAATATATTATTAGATTTTTTGTTGTTCAATATAGGTAAATAATATCCGTTGGAAAACTTAAGAGTTTTAAAAAATATTATCTTATACACAAGCTTGTAAAATTAAGAGTGATGAAAAGCGGAAAAAACTAACTGATTGTTTTAGATAATAATATAATACATTTTTATTTTCACTTACTAGATATAGTAAGGGAAAGTATTGCGATCGTGAAAATGATCGAATTCCAGTTTTCAATGGAAATACACGTTTTAGGGTCCCCTGAGTCCAAATAACCAAGTCCTGGAAAAAGGTTTGTGTGTGTCCGTGTGTGGTAACTCCCGGGCGGAAACGATAAGTGCAATGAAACTGCAATTTCATATTTCTAACAAATATACCCCAGAGACGTTACAAAACCTTTTTCATTAAAATGAGCTTACTAGAAGAGCCACTTTATACCCATGCATTTTGCACCTTTTTTAGATTTTCTCGAATTTTGATTAAAATCGCTATATCGTTGTAAAATTTAATAGGCTTAAACATCATGTAGGTTTCATTCTGATTAAAATGGTCTTACAGGGCTTAAATGCCGATATTTTTAATTATTTCTTACCCTAAAGTACCTTTAATTTTGTAGATTCTATAAAACTAACTAAATTATCTTGTTAGCATTGGTAAATAACCGCTAAATATGTAAGTTGTGCGAATTTAAAAAACAACTATAGGAGAAAACTGAAGAAAATATTTTTTAATACAATTTTTTTATTTTGAACATAGCAACAGTAATATACACTTATAATAACCGTTGGAAAGCTAAAGATTTTAGAAAAAAAATATTAACTAATACACATGAGCTTGTAAAAGTTAATAAAGAGTAATGAAAAGCCGATAAAAATAACTGATTCTTTAATAGTTTCACGTGGTTTTATCTTTAAGTGTATTTGAAAATTTTTTCATTGATTTTAAAAATGGAGGACAGTGATAGTCTTGTGTTGCCCGCACCAGATCTTTTAATATAACATATGCTTCGATAAAAATTCTTATACACAAAGTTGAAGAAGGTAATGAAGAGAGATGAAAAACCGATAAAAACTAACTGATTGTTGTAGGTAATAATTTCTATTGTTAGATTATTTAACCTAAAACACATATTTTCATGGAAACTCAAGATGATTTTCTGACATTTTGGTTTATTATTTTCAACAATCAACCTTTGTATTCGAAAAAAAAAAAAAAAAAAAATTAACCCAATCCCATCAAAATTGAATGTACCTAAACGTTTCAGGATAGGTAGAATCCGAATACTGAATAGAAAAAAAGTCGTTTGCCCACTGTTCAAATAAATAAATGCCCAAAACAAATACAACGAAATTAGGGATCACTTGTAGCTGGGTGGCTAGCATAACAGTTTCCTATGCCAAACATCACGGGTTCAAACCCGCAGATGGTCCTAGGATTTTTAACGGTAGTAAAAAATCCTTAGTTATGCCGTCCTTCGAAGGGGACGTAGGAAGGTGGTCCCGAACCTGTGCGATGTTAGGTACTCATTAAAGATCCCTATCCTAATAAAACCTGGATGGGTAAAATTTAGGACTTCCACTGTAGCATCGTCCGATTAGTCATAGTAGCATAAAGGGACTTTAATTAAATAAACAAACAAACAACGAAATTCATCAAACGTTCTACAAAACGAAAAAAGAAGCACTGAATTCGGTTTAGAAATATAGCCTTTTGGAATTGGGAGTGGCGATAGACTATTTTCCTTTAAATTATTTCTTGCTTTTCATATAAACAGCTAACCTTTATAAAAATGTTTACCCTAATATAGCTTTTTGGAAATAATGAACCATTGTCTAATAATTTGCAGTTTTTTTTCTAGTCTAACTTAATTTAAGGTTCTTCAGATGATGTTAACAACGGAAGTAAGTGAAAGTCGTGTGTTGCGCGCACTATATTTATTTTTTGTATAGCGTAGTTGTTATAAAAAATTCTCAGGGATGATTTAGGATTTACCTATCATTTCTACTGAATTACATTCCAAAAATGCCATCTCACCTCGGTAGTGAACAAGGGATTCTTCTCTAGCAGATGGCATGGGAATGATATACCGTGTAATACGAAGAATGTCTACCATATGCCTATTACAAGAGACTCAGATTTTTACCCTACCCCAACCGATCCATAGTTTAGTTCTCCTGTTCCTCACTGATTAATTGTAATCAGACTGGAAAGAACAGCCGTACGAAGAGGTATTATTTTGGGAGAATCTCTTCAAAAGGATTCTTTCTTGAATAACGGTTCATAACAAGGGACCTTCATTTAGAAAACATGTTCCGAAGATTTCTAGGAAATTATTGTATAATGTTACTACCTAGAAACTTGTTATCGTAACAGGAGTATGTCATTAAAACATGTGAGTAAAAGAAATAAAAGATTTTTTTTTTTAACTAATTGAGCACTTTCCTCATCTAATTATTACGTTAACAATAAATAAATGTTGTCTACGTTTTGGGGTTTTCGCCCCATTTTCAAGAATCATATAAAATCACTAAAATAAATAAATTTAGTGAAATGTCAAACAAATTAAAAGTATTGGATTGTGTCACCGTATTCAAGGTAAAGGATTTTTATTAAAAATGCGATATGAAAACAAGATAATTGTATTGTATGTATAACGTGACACCAACTTTTTATCCCCGAACTGAAAAACACTTAGCTTTGAAGTGAAACAAAATCTGAAAACGCACTTTTCACTTGATCATCATTTTCAAAAAGTTTGACAACTTTGACGAAGTTGTCTAAATTCCTGAACAGGTGGTAATCTGTTGGAGACAAGTCGGGAGAATATGGTGGGTGCGGAAGAACTTCGTAGCCCAGTTCTTTCAATTTTTGCACGGTATGCTTTGAAACATGGGGTCTTGCTGCCGCTCAGTGAGATCATGATAAATGTCTCGGGGCAAGTTTTCCAAGTCGGTATCCCCAGCTGAAAACTTAGCAAACCAACGGCGAATGGTCCGTTCAATAACACTCCCTTCCCCAAACGCCTTGCAAATATTTCTAGCGGCCTCAGCTGCTGAATGACCGACTTTAAACTCGTACAAAAATATTACTCGAAAATCGCGTGTTTCCATGTTCATATTTGGAGGTATACTAAAAAGTGGGTAATTGATTGGGAAGCTAATATTTATAATACAAAGATAGAGGATTAGTAACTGTTTACCTTAAATATGTAAACATTTGGAAGAACATAACAGAGACCTGCAAAATCCTTTATGTATTTT
Organism: Piezodorus guildinii; assembly: GCA_023052935.1. Classification (NCBI taxonomy): domain Eukaryota; kingdom Metazoa; phylum Arthropoda; class Insecta; order Hemiptera; family Pentatomidae; genus Piezodorus; species Piezodorus guildinii. Next base: position 115,461,598 of record CM041298.1, read on the forward strand.
AGAAACATTTCATGTGAAACAACCCAATAAGAATTTTAATACATACATCTAACTGTAAAAATGTAAAAAATATTAATACAACAGCCTTATCATACCATAGTATCTATAGTATAGTAGTATTATATATAATAATATATATATATATATATATATATATATATATATATATATATATATATATATGTATGTATGTATGTATGTATGTATGTATTGGTCTAGGAAAATATATCTAATTCAGTTGATCGCCAAATTCTTTCATATTTATCCGTATTACATCACCTATACCAATAAGAGACGATGGATTAGTTGGAATACACAGCACACAACAAGGGTAATTTAGATGAAGTAAAATTTTGAAATTTAGACATTTAAGCCCGTACAAATTATTCCAATGAAGTTAAAACCCACATCATTTTGGAGTCCATTCAATTATACATTGCTACGACGATTTAATATGAATCATGATATTAAGAGCCATATTTAGTACGTCGATTTTGGTAGAAAAAATGCTGAAAGATCTCGTCTATGAACTTGTCTTAAATACGAAATTTAAGTTTCGTGCCTACTTCAATTTGTGAGCTATTCTTATGAAACACACAATTGGTTATCTGAATAATTTAAAATGCAACTGATGTGACCCCCAGGGATCTTGGTAGATCAATTTGCAGAGGGATAGGTGAAAAAATTTAAATTTTCAAACATTTTTGTCAGGCTTTCAGCCCAATAATCACATTTTCTGTAAAACAGATCAATACATTCTATTAAATTATTATTATATTGGTATTAATTTTAAATTGTAGTAACTCTTGTTGTAAAATAGTAAATAACATCTATTTTATTACATACAATTTTGTTTTGGAATTTAAGGATTATTTAATTTTTCTTATTAAAATTCTAGCTAAGTCCTTCAAAGTGAATTCCCGAGTAGTTCCATATTGAACAACGGTTCAGTAGAAAATTGAAGTTGGGTATGGTAACGTAAAGGCTTAGTAAAGTCCCTTACTTTGAGAGCTTTAAGTTGATTCTAAGTTTATTGAAGTCAGAGTGACTTGGGAAACTTGTGTCGGAAGATAATACCGAATAAAATTATTTCTGAAACTTCCGCGGCATGGAAGATATTTGTGAGTATAGGCTCAATGATTCAGCTTTGTTTTAAAATCTCATAGGATATCATGCTGTTTTTGATAACATTGTCATATATGTATATATATATATATATATAATATATATATATATATATATATATATATATATATATTTATATATATGTATTGTATAAAAATAATTATAATCTCTACATTTATAAATTATGTCATGATTCTTGGTTCTACTTCTTCGTAAATAACGATTTTGGTAAGGTTTTATTTAGCTTTAGGACATTATTTATTGAATTTTATAAGTACAATAAATTGCAATTCAATTTCTTTTCTTCAAATAGGCAAATTCAATTTTCTGTTGGGGTCATTAGTAGTGTAGTGGTTAGTTAGCATAACAGTCTTCTATGCCCAAGGTTCTACCCTGGCATGTGAACCTAGGATTTTTTAATGGGAGTAAAAAGGCCCTCAGTTATGCAGTCCTTCGGAGGCGATGTAAAGTGATGGTCCCTAGTCTGTGCGATGGCAGGAACTCGTTAAAGATCTCTATCCTATTAGGTTGTGTCACATAATATGTCCGTTTTCAAGTTAAAGGATTTTTATTAAAAATACGATATGAAAAGAAGATAATTTTATTCGCTAAGTAATTGAGCACTTTCCTCATCTAATTATTACGTTAACAATAAATAAATGTTGTCTACGTTTTGGGGTTTTCGCCCCATGTTCAAGAATCATATAAAATCACTAAAATAAATAAATTTAGAGAAATGTCAAACAAATTAAAAGTATTGGATTGTGTCACCGTATTCAAGGTAAAGGATTTTTATTAAAAATGCGATATGAAAACAAGATAATTGTATTCGAAGTATTTACCTCCTTTTTCTACACATTTTTCCCAACGTGACACCAACTTTTTTATCCCCGAACTGAGAAACTCTCATCTTTGAAGTGAAACAAAATCTGAAAACGCACTTTTCACTTGATCATCATTTTCAAAAAGTTTGACAACTTTGACGAAGTTGTCTAAATTCCTGAACAGTTGGTAATCTGTTGGAGACAAGTCGGGAGAATATGGTGGGTGCGGAAGAACTTCGTAGCCCAGTTCTTTCAATTTTTGCACGGTATGTTTTGAAGCATGGGGTCTTGCTGCCACTCAGTGAGATTATGAGGTACCCATGTATCGATCTTTTTTACTTTCCCAATACACTTTAAATGTCTGGAAACGGTAGTTGCACTTGCATTTAGTTGTGCTGAGAGTCCTTTAACTGTTTGGTAGGGGTTTCCTTCTACTGTATGTTTGAGGACATCGTTGTCTATTACGGACTGAGGTCTTCCTCGGGGCAAGTTTTCCAAGTCGATATCCCCAGCTGAAAACTTAGCAAACCAACGGCGAATGGTCCGTTCATTAACACTCCCTTCCCTAAACGCCTTGAAAATATTTCTAGCGGTCTCAGCTGCTGAATGGCCGAGTTTAAACTCGTACAAAAATATTACTCGAAAATCGCGTGTTTCCATGTTCATATTTGGAGGTATATTAAAAAGTGGGTAATTGATTGGGAAGCTAATGCTTATAATACAAAGGTAGAGGATTAGTAACTGTTTACTTTAAATATGTAAACATTCGGAAGAAAACAACAGAGACCTGCAAAACCCTTTATGTATTTCAGAAACTATAATAACGGACATTTCATGTGAAACAACCCAATAATAAAACCTTGATAGGCAAAAGTTAGGACTCCAATGTGCACTTCGATTAGCACATTATATAAGAACTTAATGAGTCAACAAACGACTTCTGCAACCAAAAATCAAAGAATCCTTTCGAAAATATGAGTAGCCCTATAGAAATTTATTATAATGCTGGAAAGCGCAAGATTAAAGAAAAATTAATCTGCATGACATTTTTCACACTGTAACTTTTTTATTTATATATTTTTATTATTTAATTTTTTTTCCCTCATTATATCCAATTATTCCGCGTTTCATTAAACTTCTCTTGCCCTTTTGTTTCTATTATTATAATATTTGTCAATTAACATAACTACTGTTTTATTTTTTTGTAATTATCTTATAATTCTTTTTTATCATCTTTATATATTTGATTCTACTACTGGTTGTTATATTTTGTCTTATAGCCCTGCAAAAAGCCTGAAATTTAGGCCAAAACGTAGGCACTATAAATTAAGTTCTACTTAATTGTGTGTTAATTTTACTTCACCCAAACTAACATTTCCCCTATTTACACACAGCCAACCATTCTCACTTCTCGATAATATTTTATTGATTAATGAATTTTTCGTTACAGTAAACTGATAATTCCAAAGCGATAAACTCTAAATCTGTTTTCCAGTGGTTTTTAAACATTAATAACACCATATTCAAATTGCACCCGAGCGAAGGAAGGATTATAAAGAGAATAACCATTTTGCGGCATGGTAGTTAGTTCGCTGCTTTTGTCACTAGATAGCGTCAAAGTGCGTTTCACTAATCTACCTACCTACTCAGATCTCAATGCTTTAAAAAATAAATTAATTATTTTTTAACTCATTTGCTGATTGTAACTTATACAGGTGCAAATAAAATATTAAGTTAAAAAAAAAAAAAAATTAAACTATATAATCATAAGTTAGGTTAGTTACACTATATATCTGTTTTTATTAAGGCGCAATTGTAGCTTTCGGCGTCATATAACCAGTAAACAGTAATTTAATACAAACTTTTTTTTTTATAAAAAGATATTTATTTTATTTTACAAAATAGACGGATATAAATATCCATTTATAAAATATTCAAACAGTTAAGCATACATATTAAAATACATTAACCAGCTTTTATAAGTTACCAATATGGTAACTAAAATAAAAAATATATAAAATTAACAAATTAAACAAAGGTAAATAATAATTATATGCAGAGATTATTTTAGACTTAATATACAGAAAAAACTGATATAAATAGTCGCTAAAATTTACAGTAATAGAAAGTATTCTCTTATATTAGATTAGATACCAATTATCCAGAAAATAATTTCTTTACATCCCTAATCTTACACGTAAAAATATCATTTTTATCACAATAGTTATTAGATATAAGAAGCAGCTTAGAAAATCCCTGATGCAATACAGTATGAAATGCTTTTTGTTTAACTTACCTTACTTATAATCCAAAATAGCAGTCTAATTATTGCAAACTTTATAATTATTTGTTTTTATCGCGATCATAATCTTATAATAGAATAATAATTTATATAGAAATTTTCTTTGAATAATCTTTATTAGATATATATTGTATCATCGTCGAAACATGTTTGGATTTTGTTAAAAAATAATCTTGAAGTTTTAGAGAAAGATTATTTTAATTCTGCTTTAAGAGTTGGTTCTTTGGATTCAGAGGGCATTAAAATAATAGTTAAAATAAAAATAAAATTACCAGTAAAAGAAAATAATGATTCGATGAATTAGCTACATATTATTTGTTGAAAAATATTCATTAGTCTTCATAAAAAATAAATTCAAAATATTCTTATCTTTAACATTTCTGAATTCTGCTCCATAATAAGGATTTATTTGGCGTCCAATATGTATTGCTGTATTATTTTAAAAAAAATATAACACTCTGTATATATATTAAATCTAATTATTGCAAACATATAACTATAGTTTTTTTTTATAACGATTATAATCTTATGATTGCATAATAATTTACATAAAATTCTTCTTTGAATATTCTTTATATATATATATATATATAAGATAACAATTTTATATAAACAATAAGTAATGGCATAACAAATGTCTTTAAATTTTGTACTAGTCGTTCGTTACAAAACTTCTTATCTTTAAAGCTTCTATTGAAAACAAAAATAAACCGTTCAACTTCTTATAGTTGGTAATTGTTAATATGTCTTCTAAATTAAAATTTTCCATAACATACTTGAACTGATAGCATCTTCTGACTGGATTTAAAACTGGACACGATATTAAAAAATGTTTAATATTATCGTAACCATCGGTATTACTAGAGGGCAAGTCATGTTGGGTTCAAATTTATAATATAATCCATTCACGATTATCCTCTGTGATTTCTCGCCTGCCAGTCTTAGTTGAGCGATTAACCTTATTTTTTTTATATTGCATATATATATATATTATCGTAGTCGAAACATTTTTGGATTTTGTCCCATCCATAAAAATTTAAACAACCCCAAATACTTGATATAGATAAAAATAATCTTGAAGTTTTAGAGATAGATTATTTTAATTTGGCTTTAAGAGTTGGTTCTTTCTATTCAGAGGGTATTAAAATAATAGTTTAAAAAATAATTTAGCAGTAAAAGAAAATAATGATTGGAAGAATTTGCTACAAATTATTTGTTGAAAAATATTAGTCTAAATTAACATTTCTGGCTTCTGCTCCATAATAAGGATTTATTGGCCGTCCAATGTGTATTGCTGTATTATTATTAAAAAATTATACACATTCCGTATATACATATTAAATAAAAAGATGTTTGTGAACAATCAAATAATAGAATATTTATGAAATTAAATATACAGCAATGCTTCTTAAGTGGCTTGTTAGTTACATTCAACAATTCTAGTTAATATATATGTATATATAACTATAATATTTTATCTTCACCATTAATCGACTACAGTGAAGTGTTTTTTATATGAGAAAATAAATTATAAGATCTATAGTTATTGTTAAATCTTTTTTAAAAAAATTTAGTGTTTTATATAATTTTATATAAAAAAAATCTAGCATACACAGACGGAGAAGATAGTAGGGAGTAAGGAAAAAACATAAAATTCATAAATGATTGTTGTGAATAATTTATTCATCCAAAAGTACTCGATAGTTACTTTAAAGAGTGTGCGACAGACTTTAGTGGTAGCTACAATTTAATGAAATATCATCTAATATAAATCATTCAAATAAAATTTCCTGATTCAAGATCATAGTTTCTCTGCCATCAATAATAACCGAGATATCAGGGAATCACATCTCTTATAAGTTGTGGCTTGACCATTGTTGGATTAATTTTATTTCTGTCTTAATTCATCGCGTTGTATTGATCTCGAAAATCTTATCAATTTTTTTTTTATTTTCAATAGAGAGAGATACAATTTATTGAATAAGCGATGCTGCCCAACTTATTTGGGTTGCTTTATCACACCTTACTTATTTTTCGTTGTTATAATAATAATAATAATAATATATTATTATTATTATATCGGTTAGTATAATAATCGAGTTTTAGTAGAATTACTTCAATTATAATTTGTTACTTTGATATATATTTCAACTTTTTTAATATTTATTCCCGGTTTCTTGGTTAAAAAACTCTAATGATTTTTTTCTATACCTTCAAAAATAACTGAGTTATTGATTAAATATCTTTTCAAAACTAATCGGCTAATATTAACGTCTAGGTGTTAGGATCCCTAGTATTTTTCTCCAAAATTCAAAAACATTGGTCCATTAGTTTCGGTGTACGGCGCACAGTGGTTCGAAAGGTTAGTAATTCGGAAAAAACTCCGTAGATTGCGCAATTTTGACTTAAAAATTAAAAAAAAAACATATTTAAAAAACGTATTATTTAGATCAGATTATATTTCTGGGTCACCGAATGATTTAATTGGGTATTATGATTGGGAAGTAATCCACCTTAAATTTGACTTAAGGTTTTTCTTTCTCATTTATTTTATGGTTAATCCAACTGAGTTATATTCTAAAAAATATATAGACAAGTAGCAGTGTGCTATGAGATGGAATGAAGGGTGAAAAATGATGTAGCAATTGTATAATGAAAAATGAATAAGGTAATTAATGTTAGTTAGTTTAAAAATAATTATGACATATTGCTGAACTTAATTTTTCAATGACAAACATTTAAATAATGTAATTTTATTCAATAATGAAAGTATAACAAAATTGTTTCAGTCTTGAAAATGGGGAAACAGCCCCGAAACGTCGACTAGTATGAAAAAATGATAAAAGGCTTGTGAAATAAAGTGATTGGGTGAGGAATGGAAGACAATCTTAATCATTTTGTTCTTAAAATATTATTATTTCTAATATATATATATATATATGAAATTTTACCTTAATTTTTTAAAACTAAATATAATATTTAAAAAGTCAATAAAATAAAGTTCACTATCCACTAAAAACATATTATTATTTCAACTTATCTTTTGCTGTATCACTTAGCGGAAGGCTCTTAACTTTTGGTTCTGGTCTTAAGCAACTTATATAAGGGTCCGAGGATATCATAATAATATCAAAAACTTAAAAACTGTCTTGGTTTGTAGCAAGGCGGGATGTTTTCCTACTGTGGTAGGTTCTGTAATACTTATATTCTTTATTCCGGTTTTCTTGAGCCTCTTCGGAAAAAGTAGCAATGAGTGAAGTAGCAAGCTCAATTTCTTTACATAAAAGAGGATTCGGTTCACATTTGTCGATAAGTAGTACAAGAGGTACACGTATATAGCTTATTCCACTGTTTGTCTGGTATATAAATCAAATTCATCATATTCATCAAAGTAACTGTTCAGTACTTTCAAGATTATAGTCAACCTTCTTCACATTCTTTAACTAAAATAGCTTTTACTCCAAGAAAAGCAGGCATGAGCAAATGATTTTTTTCTTGGTAGTTACATTATGGTATGTATTGGGTTGATGCAAAATTAATGCAGGTTTCCTCTATTGCAATATCTTAATTCCAATTGTGTAAACAAAGCTAATCCTAACATTGATCATTATTATACCAAAACAAACCTTATCTAATACCCTCTCTTCACCATGAATTTGTTTAGTAAAATCGTTTTGTTCAGTGTGTTCAAAGGTCTTGAATCGAAAATGTCAAAGTGCGATTTTCGTCAAAATTATTTTTACGAATTTAAATTAGGGCGCAGCGCTGCGCAAACGGCTCGTAATATTAATGAAGTGTGGGGTCAGGGGGCTATTAATGAGTGCACGGTGCAGCGTTGGTTCCAGAAGTTTCGCAGAGGAGATTTCGACCTCGAAGACAAGGAAGGTCGGGGCCGTCATCTTGCTCTGGACAACGACCAGCTGAGGTCAAAAGTGGAAGAAGACCCAACCAAAACCACACGAGAAATGGCGGCGGAACTCGGAACTCAAAAATTGCAACGTCTTTGCCCAGCATTGATGAATCGGAAGGGGCCGATCCTGCTCCACGATAACGCCAGACCACACGTTGCACAACCAACGCTTCGACGACTGCACGAGTTGGGCTACGAAGTTCTCCAACATCCGCCTTATTCACCTGACCTCTCTCCTACAGACTTCCACTTTTTCAGGCATCTGGACAACTTTTTGAGGGAGAAAAATTTTCAAAACCAGGACGACATTGAAAATTCTTTTCGTGATTTCATTGAGTCCAGGGATTCGGATTTTTTTTCTGGTGGAATAAGAAAGCTTGTTGAACGTTGGCAAAAGTACATTGATTCAGATGGAAATTATTTTGATTAAATATATATGGTTAAAGTAAAGATATGGCGTATTTACAATACCTACTAAAAACCTGCATTAATTTTGCATCAACCCAATACTAATAAGAGGTATAACTACTATCGCGTAGGTAAGTGTAGCTACCTTTTATATTTCCATCGATAGCTAAAACCACACCGGAAATGAACATTGAATTTAGATCTACAAAGCTACAACCTTATTTATAAAATTTTAAAGGTCTTCTACTGTTGTCTGATACTGCAAAGGTTTGCGAAAAATAAATAATAAAATTTTCATTGAAAATTATAATCTAAGTAGGCAATCGAGAGCTAATAATTATAGGTAAAATGCTTAGTTTATTAGAGGTATAGAAATCACTTACCTTTGTAAATCAATATTGCCAACTTCTAAGAATATTTTTAATAAAAGCTTTTGGTAGAATTCGTTTGGGTTCTACGTATCATGTAAACAAACGTAAGCCCTCAAATTTGAGAGGGGGTAATTTTTTTTTTTTTTTTAAATAAATTTTTTACTTTCACTTACTATATATAGTAAGGAAAGTATTGCGATCGTGAAAATTTTCGAATTCCAGTTTTCAACGGAAATACTCGTTTTAGGGTCCCCTGAGTCCAAAAAACCAAGTCCCGCAAAAAGGTCTGTGTGTGTGTGTGTGTGTGTGTGTGTGTCTGTGTGTGTGTGTGTGTGTGTGTGTGTGTGTGTGTGTGTGTGTGGTTACTCCCGGGCGGAAACGGTAAGTCCTATGAAACTGAAATTTCATATTTAAGACAAGTATACGCCCAAGACGTGACAAAACTTTTTTCATCAAAATGAGCTTACCAGAAGAGGCACTTTATACCATGCATTTTGCACATTTATTCGATTTTCTCAAAAACTGTTCCGACGATTTTGATCAAACTCGCTATATCGATGTAAAATTTAATGAGCTTTAATATCAAGTAGGTTTCATTTGGATAAAAATGGTCTGACAGGGTTTAAAAGCCGATATTTAAAATTGTCTTCCTCTAAAGTACCTTTAATTTTGTAGATTCAATAATAATAACTAGATTATCTTATTAACGCTGATGAAAAACTGGTAAATATATAAATTGAATAAATTCGATACCCAACTAAAGGAGAAAACATAAAAAATATTTTTTAATGCAATTTTTCGTTTTTGAACATAAGAGCAGGAATATACATGTATGATATGCCGTTGGAAAGCTAATGATTTTAGAAAAAATATCATATCATACACAAGCTTTAAGAAGTTAATAGAGAGTGATGAGAAGAAGATAAAACTAACTGATTATTTTAGATAATAATATAATAGATTTTTTAATAAAACACATGTTTCTATATAAATTCAATTTGATTAATTCCTTAATAGTTTCACGTATTTTCATCTCTAACTGTATTTGAAAATTCTTTCATTGATTTTAAAAATCGAGGTAAGTGAAAGTCGTGTGTTGCCCGCACCAAATTTTTTTATTTAAAATGATAAACCAAAAGAATTAATTCTATACTTCTTTACTATTTATTTTTCTTTCCTTTCGATTTTCATTTATATAATATTTCAAGAACATTGTTTCTCTATCATCAATTATAACAGAAATATCAGGAAATCTCATTTCTAAATAAATTGTGACTTGACCATATAAGATTAATTTTTTTTTATCTTTCCCTTTGTTCATTGGGGTGTCTTGATCTCGAAAATATTTTCATTTTTTTTTTTTTTTATCCTCAGTAATAATAATAACCGAGTTTTGGGAGAATTACTTCTATTATAATTTGTGAATTGAATATTTAGTACCATTTTGTTTTTTGGAGCGGCGTGGTCTAGTGGATAGAGTGCTAGTCTGCTGTGCTCCGGGTCCTGGGTTCGAATCCCGCCTGTGGCAGAATATTATTTATTCTGTTAATTCAGTCGGGGAGCGACCCTAGGGTATGGAGACCCTCCTGGGGCAGACCCAGCCTCTATAAAGTGGGTACCCAAAATAATTGGGGAAAAACCTGGCGGCTGAGCGTGATTAAGGCCTTATCACCTCATTGCACTGCCGTTGGCCTAGAAACAGTACGAATCTCTATATGTACTGAACCCAAGACCCTTCATGGGTTGTAGTGGTACAGGTTTTTTTTTTTTTTTTTTTTGGTAATTATTCGCAGTTTCTTGGTTAAAAAACCCTAATGAATTTTTTCTCTACCTTAAAAAATAACTGTTATTGAATTAAATATTTTTTTTGAAACTAATTGGCTGATATCAACGTCTCGGTATTTTTGTGGCAAATTTAAAAAAAAAATTGGTCCACTAGTTTCGAAGAAAAGCCGCGTACGGCGTACGGTGGACGGCTAACAAACGGTTTTTTTTTTTTATTCATTATTCAGGTTCTTCCTATCTTGAAAAGTTGTCCCTCAAATTTTGAGAGGAGTTATTTTTTATTTAATTTTTTTTTTTCTGCTTGATTGAAAATAATACACCAAAAACTAAGCATACATGAGAAATAGAAAAGTTGAATATTTAAAATTTAATTAAAGTTGTGAAAGTGGTGTCATGCAAGTATCAGATTTTTCAAATGCTAACTTTTTCAGAATGTTTTTGGAATGCTATGCCAAATTAATTAGCGCGTTTAATGTTCGGTGAGGCGAATACAATCAGGTATAACAGACCTTGAAGAGATTCTTTCTGGAGCTGTTTAGCATGAAGTGACAGTTAACATTTCAATCTCATGTTTTTATCTTTGGCGTAATGAAAGCTGAGGTACCCACTTTATAAAAAGTTTCCCGATAATGCAGCCAGTTGATCACGTACTCTCCTTAATTAAAGTCTAATGACAGAATACTTGGGTGGAAATGGGGTCTCATATTGAAGCCCTGTTCCTTACAGTTTTTTTTTTTCTTCTTTGAAATAAGTTCCACTTACCCGTGAGTTTCTTCGACCTGTATTTGTTCAACAGCTTTCTTCAGTAAATTTCTCCTCATGCCTTTGTCTTTAAGGTGTTATCGATCAGTAAAATTAAAGGTTTTTAGGGGAGGAAATACTATTCCGATTCACAAAAAAAGACCGAGGACGGATTGTAACAACTATCGTGGGATCACTCTTCTCCCAGTATGTTATAAAATATTCTCGTCAATACTAACTAGCCGAATCACGGAATACGCTGAGGAATTATCGGAGACTACCAGTGTAGTTTTAGGCGGAATCGCTCGGCTATTGACCAAATATTTTCCTTACGTCAAATATTAGAGAAGAAGCTGGAATTCAACGGGTAGTCCATAAAACTCTATATCGATTTTAAAAAGGCTTAGATTCCATAGACCGTCAGAAGCTATATAACATCATGTTTGAACAGGGAATACCTAGAAAGTTAGTAAACCTAGTTGAGATGTGTTTGTCGGAAACATTTCATAAAGTTAGAATCGGTCATAATTACTCCGAGAGATATGAGCTGCTATCGGGTTTGAAACAGGGTGACTCCCTTTCACCTGTTTTGTTTAATATAGCTTTAGAATATGTCATAGAAAAGGTGATGTGTACCGAAAAAGGCTTAAATATGGGTGACAAGATTCCGGTTTTGGGGTATGCCGATGATTTGGTACTGGTACTGCTAGGTGAATACAAGTGTGTTAATAAAAACCGGTAAGCAAATAGGTCTCGAATTAAATACTGATAAGACGAAATATATGATTAGTAGCAGAAATGGTGGCGATCATGATGATATTAATATTTCAGGTCATACTTTTGAACAGTAGAGAAATTCAAATATTTAGGTTCAATGATAACAAGAAAAAATGAAATCCAGGAAGAAATAAAGTCCCGGTTAAAGGTGGGAAATGCGAAAGGTAGGCCGCAGCGTCGATGGGAGGATTGCATTAAGCTAGGCTGATCTCGGGGGCTTGGGCTTACCGGTGAACATTGGACGAGTCTGTGTAGATAGAATTTGGTGGTATCGGCATCGAACCTTCAGGTTCGGTAAGCCTATTATTATTATTATTAAATGAAAGGAATTATACAAAGTAGTAAAAATAATAGCAATAATATTTTTAGAGAATAAATATTGCACTAAATAAACTAAAGAACTATACTTATTTCATATATAGGTAAGTAAAAGTAAAAAAAGGATTGGTTAAGGTGCTTTTATGCATCTGTTCCTGACGAGATTCGTTGTCAAAAAGGAAGAGAAATATAATCATTTTCGTCATTTATTACTTTTTTATTTTCGAAAAGGCAAGTCCGCTTCACAGACGTTTAACAAAATTTGCTGTGTGTATGGCGATGAAGCTTTAGAGGCAAGCATCGTACGTAAATGTTTTACTCGGTTCAAAATCGCAAAATTTTACTTGAAAGACGCAAAGTATTGGTCACTGACGACCCCGGCTCTATGACACGGGATATCGTAGATCATAATTAATTACAAATATTTACTCCAATCTGAAGTTTTTATTGAAATCACAAGTAATAAACACTACAAACGTATTTTACTATCCAATATATTGGTGAGGCAATAATCATGGGCCTCGCGTTGTTCAGATTGATCCTAACAGGCCGTTAATAAGGCGAGAGAGGCTTTCTTTCCACTCACTTTTCTATAAGGGCTCTGGAGGAAGACTTTAAGACCCGTCAGCTGGAGGCATAGAATTGGAAAGGTCGGGACAGTAAATCGGCCCAAAGCGTCGCAGGTTCGCGCCGCCCGTCCTGACGTACGACCGCCCTTAGCTATTAGTCGGCTCGGATTGCTGACCAGACCACCTCCCCTCGATGGAAGGCCCAGGTCTAATTGACAAGCGGGGGCTGACTTGCGAGCTCTCCGTGCTCGTCCATCCTTCGCCGGGTTCTCCTCCATTAACGAACTCCGTTTATCTGCTCCTGTCCTCGGTAATAGCCGCTGGAGCTGGAGCTGGAACAAGTTGGGCTCTTGGCTTATTGTCTTGTAAGGGAATGGAAGCTTCATTGTCCGCCGGCAGGTGCAAATATCGTCAGCGATCCTAAGAATTAAAAAAAAAGCAAATGCTGTTTACAGAAGAGCGCGGAGAGCTCCATTTCTTGTTGACAAGGATATTTCTTTTGACTGGGAGTCTATACCCCTACGTACACGATTGCCGGTTCAAACCCCTCAGATGGCCCTAGGACTTTTTAAAGGGATTAAAAATGCATTGGTTGAGGTGAGGAGTGGATGTAAAATGGTCGTCCCGGGCCTTCATGGTGTCAGTGGTATAAAGTGGCGTATAATAACAAACAAAATCTGGTGCGGGCAATACACGACTTTCACTTACCTCCGTTTTTAAAATAGAACAAAAACAGTTAAAGAAAAAAATGAGTGAAACCATTAAAGTAATTAACAAAATTGAATTTATATAGAAAAATGTGTTTTATTAAAAAATCTATTAAATTATTAGTTAGTTTTATCGGCTTTTCACTCTTTATTAACTGTTACAAGATTGTGTATAAGATAATATTCTTTCTAAAATCTTTAGCTTTCCAACGGTGCATTATACATCTATATTTCTGTTCTTATGTTCAAAAACAAAAAATTGAATTAAAAAAAAATATTTTTTCCATTTTTCTCCTTCAGTTGTTTATCAAATTCACTCAACTTGCATATTTAGCTGTAAATTATCAATTCTAAGAAAATAATATAGTTATTTTTATAGAATCTACAGAATCGAAGGTACTTTAGAGGAAGAAAATTTTAAATATCGGCATTTAAGCACTATCAGACTATTTCAATCATAATGAAACCTACATGATATTAAAGCTGGAATTCGAAAAATTTCACGATCGCAATACTTTCCCCTACTATATATTTCATATATAGGTAAGTGAATGTAAAAATAATATTAGAAATATAGAAAAAAGTACACATTATATATATACAATATTAATTTTCAAGAAATATAAATATATACAGTACCAAGTAGCAACATCCAAATTATTCAATAACACCGTTTTATCTTTTAAACATAACCGTCGTATATCATCATAACTCATTGCAAGTCATTCAAATGAGTACTTATAATTTTTCTAGTCATATGTATTTTATTATAATGGAAACTATAATGTGAATGTATATTTTATAAATAAGAACGCATAGAAAGAATCAACACACACTTATATTTCAATTAATAATCACATATGTAAAGATATGGGAAGGTTACTATGTTTAACCAGTGTTGCCACAGTTAAACAAATTTTGTTTTACGTTTTAGAAAAATATTTTTTTCAACTATTTAGAATAGTTGATATATTGATAGATATTGATATATTGATAGAATAGTTTATTATTATTATTATTTAGAATAGTAATAAAAACTATCCTACCGTATAAATTGGACCAACTAACAGATACTTACGAAGTTTGATCAAAGTAGGTTCAGTAATTTCAGTGTTTACCGCGAATAAACATTGTGACACGGGATTTTATATATATATATATATATATATATATATATATATATATATATATATATATATATATATAAAATATTGAAGAAGAAAAATCGTGCAGAGCTCCACCACTCTAAAGTCTTGTTGACTTGGATATGTCTTTGCTTAGCGGTATAAACTTTTTTCACACTCAGTGTGATAGGATGTTGCTCTGTTGCAATGAAAATTTGACAATTATCCCGTCAGAAAAGTGGAGATTATTTAATGTAATATTCTTCGTCGCTATGGCATACGTTTCAGCAGCTAGATTGGTTTGAATAAAAAAGTCACGTATTGCAGCATTTGTCGTATGCAAGTGTTGAAGATTTATTGTCACGCTAAGTGTAAAAAAAAATGTGTCGAAGTTGATCGCATTGAAAATTTTAAGTTACTTTTCTATATAACATTCCCTATATATTGGCTAAGGCCAATAGTTTAGTAGCTATATTGTTTAAAATTAAAAATTCACGTTTTGCCTACATTTTTATTAGTTCTGAGATGTTTTGACTCGCTCTTTCTCTGTTGGAGTTGCTTTAATTGAATATTTGACGAGTGTTCTCTCGTCAGAAATTTAGTGGATAATATTTTTGTTACATAACATTTGCCGCTAGGACTTGCCGTTTAAGAGCTATATTGAAATGAATGAAACCAGTTTTCTTTTTGTAACTTTTTTTTAAACTAAAATCTCTGGTGCGGGAAACACACGAACTTCACTTACCTCCGTTTTAAAAACCGTTTTAACAATTTTCAAATACAGTTAGGGATAAAAATGAGTGAAACCATTAAAGAATTAATTAAATTGAATTTTAAAAAAATATTCTTTTATTTAAAAATCTATTATAAGATAATATTTTTTATAAAATCTTTAGCTTTTCCAACGGTGTATTATACATGTGTATTACTGATCTTAAGTTAAAAAACAAAAAAAGGCATTAACAAAATATTTTTTTAGTTTTTGCCTTTAGTTGTTTTTCAAATACGCTCAACAATACAATATTTAGGTGTCATTTATCAATGCTAACAAGGTAATATGGTTATTTTTATAGAATTTAAAAAATTAAAGTTACTTTAGAAGAAGAAAATTTAAAATATCGGCATTCAAGCCCTGTGAGGCTAATTTAATCAGAATGAAACCTACATAATATTAAAGCCAATTAAATTTAAATCTGGTGCGGGCAACACACGATTAATATTTTTTTCTAAAACATTTAGCTTTTCAACGGTATATTATACATGTATTCTTATATTAAAAAACAAAAAAATGTATTAACAAAATATTCTTTTCAGTTTTCTTCTTAAGTGGATATCGAATTCGTTCAACATATGTATTTACCTGTTTTTTATCTATGGTAACAAGATCACATAGCTATTTTTACTGAATGCACAAAATTAAAGGTAATTTAAAGGAAAAAAAATATCGGCATTGAAGCCCTTTCAAGCAATTTCAACGAGAATGAAACCTACATGATATTAAAGCCTATTAAATTTTACATCGATATAGGGAGTTTAATCAAAATCGTTAGAACTGTTTTTACAAACTCATAAAAAGGTGCAAAATGCATGGTCTAAAGTGGCTCTTCTGGTTACCTTACTTCAATGAAAAAGATGCTATAACATCTTGGGCTTATAGTTGTCTTAAATATGACATTTCAGTTTCGTACGACTTATCGTTTTTGTGCTAGACTTACCTAATATTGATAATTGTAATATATTCGTAGGCAATTTTATAAAAACAATCAATTAAGCCCTGACAGACAATTTCAATCAGAATGAAACCTACATTATATTAAAGCTAATTAAATTGTACGTCCATATAGCGAGTTTATTCAAAACCGTTTGAACCGTTTTTGATAAAATTATAAAAAGGTGCCAAACGCATGGCATAAAGTAGCACTTCCATTTGCCGATTTTAGTAAAAAAGTTGCTGTAATATCTCGGGCGTATACGCTGTAGTTTTCTTAAATATGAAATTTCAGTTACATAGGACTTATCGTTTTCGAGCTGGAGTTACCACACACAAACCTTTTTGCGGGAAAGAAATACACAACCTCTCCCGAATTCCGTCTGGGGAACTCTCTTATACCATATACCAATACACATAGGTTTCTCGGCTTAATATTTGATCGGAGACTAACCTGGCAACCACATATATCTTCTTTAAAAACAGTTACCACTAAACGGTTAATAATACTTAGATATCTAAGTGGAACGTCCTGGGGATCTGATAGAACAACCCTACTAAAGTTATACTGTTCTTTCATATGCTCAAAATTAGATTATGGTAGCTTTGTCTATGGTTCCGCTCGACTTTTAATTCTAAATAAAATTGATGCCGTACACCATGCTGGGATACGTATAGCAACAGGGGCGTTTCGAACCAGTCCTATTCTTAGTCTATGCTCAGAAGCGGGAATACCTCCTCTTTTGTTCCGAAGGAAAAAACTTGCAATTAACTATGTCTCCAAGCTACTGCTATATCCAGACCACCCAACCTATAGATACATTTACAAACCTAAATTCACCAAAGCCTTTGCAAGTAAACCAAACGCTACACTTCCTTTAGCCTCTCAAAAACACCAACCCTATCTATA
Organism: Piezodorus guildinii; assembly: GCA_023052935.1. Lineage (NCBI taxonomy): Eukaryota > Metazoa > Arthropoda > Insecta > Hemiptera > Pentatomidae > Piezodorus > Piezodorus guildinii. The sequence goes on from CM041298.1 coordinate 115,479,177, forward strand.
GACAGGACGTTTCAACTCCTCCATGGACTCTTTCGCCTCCTAACATAGTTCTCCGCTTAACCCGATTACCGAAAGCAAATACATCTCCCACCGACTATCAATCCAATTTTCACATCTTCTCCACAGTATTTCAGATCCGTTCGTAATCTATACCGATGGCTCTAGAAACGAGAATTCCGTTGCTTGCTCCTTCGTCACAAACAACTCCACGCACAAGATAAAACTCCATTCTCTATGTACCGTATTTACAGCCGAACTTCATGCAATAGCATCAGCACTCCACTTCTCCATGTCAGTAAACAACAACAATATAGCAATAATTACCGATTCATTAAGCTCACTAAAATCACTAAATAGTATGTATCCCAAATCTCCCATCGCTCTAAAAATTCATTCATATTTAAAAATGTTGAAAAATTCTAACAAATCAGTAAAATTCGTCTGGGTGCCCAGTCATATGGGGATAAAGGGAAACGAGCTCGCGGACAAAGCAGCAAAACAGGCACTTGCCCTCCCGGGTCGCGGCGCTGCGATATTGACACCACAGGAAGCAATCCTCCCATTAAAAAGAGATCTTTTAGATGCGTGGCAGGCCATGTGGGATGAAAGTCCACCCAGTAAATTAAAAACCATAAAAAATCTGTAAAATCCTGGGCCACATCAAGTCGACCAAACCGAAGGGAGGAAGTCGTTCTAACCCGACTCAGAATAGGACATACGAACCTTACCCACATACATAACATAACGAAACAGTCCCCTCCGAGATGTCAATATTGCGATAGCCTTTTAACAGTGCAGCACCTCTTTCAGGAATGTTCCTTCTACACTTCGAGACTAGCCCGATTAGGCCTCCCGAGCAACATAACCGAGGCTCTCGGTGACAATGAAGACACTATTAAATCCGTCATCTCGTTTTTAAAGGAAAACAATATTCTCACAACAATTTAAAATCATTCTCTAGAAATAGTATTCCTCTCAATATTACTATATCTGCAAATCACATTTCGTTTCTAATATATATCGATATTTCGAGTAACAAAGAAAAACAAAAAGATTAAAGGGAAAAAAAAAAAAAGTGTATATGTTTATATGTGTATTTGTTTGTATATGTATGCGTGTGTTTATATGTATGTATGTACGTGTATGTCTATATGTGAATATATGTATATAAGTGTATGTGTTTATGTGCGTGTGTACGTAGATGTGTGTGTATATATCTATATGTGTGTGTGTGTGTGTGTGTGTGTGTGTGTGTATGTGTATATGTATATATGTATGTGTGTGTATGTGTATATATTAATATGTACGTGTATATATATGTATATTATGTGCATGTATATATATGTATGTATGTGTGTGTGTATATGTACATGAAATATGTGTGTATTTATTGAAAATACTTAAAATAGGAAACAAAAAAATAGAAAACAGGGCACTGATGACCTTAGGGTTTTGTGCCATTAAGCCCTAATCAACAACAACAACTTTTTTGCGGGACTTGGTCGTTTTGACTTAGGAGACTCTAAAACGTGTATTTCCGTCGAAAACTGGAATTCGAAAAGTTTTACGATCACAATACTTTCCCTTACTATATATTCCATATATAGGTAAGTGGAAGTAAAAATGTATCACGTATGGCACGCTCTAGCTCTGTTGGTGTAGCTTGAATCCTGAATTTGACAGCAGTTTCCTTATCAAAATGCAATGGAAAACTTTCTATTAGCGTATACGACTTCATTTGTTGCATGTTAACTTTTCTAAAATCTTCTTTCCAACGGTTTATTATAGGTTTGTAGTACACTTCCTATTTCAGAAAATATTTATTTAAGCCTTTATTCAAGTCCCAGTTCCAATACCTTCTGTCCTCCCTAATCAGACGCACAATAATTTTTATGTTATAATACAATAGCAGACTTATTTTAGTTTTGTTCACATACTTATCTACAACATATTGTTCCGATCATCAAATCTGTATTTTATTTTATTCTTAAGGGACTTTATTCCTAGGATAATGAAGAATTTGTTCATTTCATTTCACATTTATGATGCACCTATACGAAGCAAGGGCTGTCGCTTGTAGGATATAGTATAATTGAAACTGCTCAGAACGTTAGAAACTAAAAACAAAAATTCATTTAAATTTTAATGATGGAAGTAGATGAGGCTGTTTCGAGTGTGGGCGAGTGCTGAAATATTTCTGCTCTGCACATTTTCATGCTCGTAGTAAAGAGATTTTTTTTCTTTCACCTATGTTAATGGTCACGGGCGTATCTCGATATAACGTTGCCGACCCGAAGGAATCCCGCTCCTCCTAGAGCCCGATAATAGAACCGGAGATAAGGAGATCCTTGGGACTCGTGCTCGGAGGATTAAGACGCGGAGATGGGCGCATTGTTACTCTTCATGAATATTTATCCATTTCTGAAATCGTGAGGGATCCTTACCTCCGAGGGGATGATAGATTTTTATCAATTATGCAAAAAGGCCGTAGATAGTGGCCCCAACTCCAGGCCCCAGCTCCAGGCCAGCTCCAGGCCATATCCAGTAATTCTCATGCAAATCGCAGCCCGCGGCCGGCCCGTGCCTCGCCTCCATTAGCTATAGTCTTCTGTCTCATATACCACTCGTCTTCGGGCTCTCTCTTCACCATTCCTAACTGGACGATCTGTGTTGTCTTCTTGTAAATTGAAAAATCTGTTGTATCTAACAAGGAGAAGATCCCGAATGTGTCTCACACGATTTTGATGATTATTTTTTTTTACTTTCACTTACTATGTTTGTGGCTACAGCGCCCTAACTCAGCCTCCACTGGCTCAGACCAGTGATGCGGCTGAGATAGAGGCGCTGGGATCTCTTGGATTCCGCTTTTTCCTCCACAAGTGGAGGGAAAAGCGCTTGCTGGGGTCCCTTTAGCAATTGTATATATTGTATATAGTTATGACTGTGTGTAAGATGTTTATTTATTTGCGAACTTTTTATTTATCTCAATAATAGGTTTTTGTTTCGATTTGTTTTGTTTTTTATTTATTATTATTATTTTATTGTATATATATGAATTTATTTATGTTCTATTTTATGTAATTTGACCATTATTATTATTTTCTGTATATATAGTATGAATGTGGTCTCTTATCAATATTATTATTGTTCATTTTGTAACAAATTGTAATATATCTCAATAAAAAAAAAAAAAAAAAAAAAAAAAAAAAAACTTTCACTTACTATATATAGTAAAGGAAATTATTGCGATCGTGAAAATTTTGGAGTTCTAGCTTTCAACATAAATACACGTTTTAGGTCTCCTGCATCCAAATAACCTAGTCCCGCAAAAAGGTCTGTGTGTATGTGTGTGTGTTGTCCGTTTGTGGTAACTCCCAGGCGGAACCAAAAAGTCCTATGAAACTGAAATTTCATATTTAGGACAACTATGCGCCCGAGATGTTACAAAAACTTTTTCATCAAAATCGGCTAACCAGAAGAGCCACTTTATACCATGTATATTGCTCCTTTTTATGATGTTCTCAAAAACGACTACAAAGATTTTGATCAAACTCGCTATGTCGATGTAAAATTTAATGGGCTTTAATATCATGTAGGTTTGATTCTGATTAAAATAGTCTGACAGGGCCTGAATGCCGATATTTTAAATTTTCTTCTTCTAAGGTACCTTTAGTTTTGTAGATTCTATCAAAATAACCACATTATCTTGTTAGCATTGATAAATAACAGCTAAATATGCTTGTTGAGCGTATTTGAAAAACAACTAAAGGAGAAAACTAAAAAAAAATATTTTTTAATGCAATTTTTTTGTTTTTTAACTTAAGAAGAGTAATATACATGTATAATATACCGTTGGAAAGCTAAAGATTTCAGAAAAAAATGTTAATCTCATACACAAGCTTTTAAAAGTTAATAGAGAGGGATGAGAAGCCGATAAAACTAAGTGATTATTTTAGATAATAATATAATAGATTTTTTAATAAAACTAATTTTTACCTCTGACAGTGTTTGAAAATTCTTTAATCGATTTTAAAGAATTCCCGAGTTTAATGAAAGTCGTGTGTTGCCCGCACCAGATTTTTTAAATGCTGATCACAAAAATGAGTGAATGGTAACTCACTTTAAGTAATATAGATTATCACTGTCTCCTGTAATTTATTAATAACTGAAGAAATATCTGATAATTATAGTTATTAATTATTATTCTTGTACGTATTGTCAGTTTGTATTTTCTTAAACACTCTTCTAATTACTTCCAGAGTCATTAAATCTGGATACCTGAGGGGACAGCCTTTAATTGCAGAACTCTTTGAATAAACATTACTAAGCTGATGGTGTTGAAATTTTATGCGTCGAGTCTCGTCGTAAAACGTCATAAAATATAAACAAGAAAAGTGGGGCTTTTCTAAGCCAATTAAGGTTTAGGAGAAGGAAACGGATTTCACGCTAGGCTTGATGGCACATCTGTTTCTAATGGGTAGCTATTACGGAGGGCTTCCCATCCAAGTAAATGAAAATACTGAAGTTTTATCTTCTCAACAATTGTTTAAAATGAGCCAAACTCATATTATTAAGTTTTTTATTTGTTACCTGACACGAAATACGATGTCCTGTCTTGACTATGAATATCACAATCTGACGTTGGCAATAAGGAACTGCACAGTGGTTCCAAACGCACTTTTGCGGGACAAAAGTCTGCAATTCTCGTTTTAATTAAGATATATCATCCATTTTAACGTCATTTTGTTACTTAGTAAATTCACTTTAAATGGTATGATTGGCTGGGGGCGGAGTAGCTGAGTAGGTTGAGTACACAGGTCTGAGTACACCACCCTCACCACCCGGGCCCGAGAAACCCCCGTATAGCCTTCAAAGGCGAGGTAGGGGTGAATAAAAAAAAAAAAAAAAAAAAAAAAAAAAAAAAAAAAAAAAAAAAAAAAAAAAAAGTATGATTAGCTCATTTTTTATATCATGATATGAATGAATTTTTGTCGATTATTTCAGATAAATGTCTCTGTAACTAATTATTCTTATAAAAATCTTTATATATCTATCTTTTCTGTATTTAAATGTTTTGAATCGTTATTAAATAAGTTTAAGGAAACTTTGGGTTTCATATAACGACTTGGTGATTTTTAAGAATTTTCAAAAAAAGTAAAAATATTCAAATTATTTTAAATATAGCAATACATACACAACAAAATAAAGTGCAAAATACTTTCAAAATTTTATTTTTGTTTCTAGTTTTACCGACAAAATTTCAAAACCGTAAATTGATTTCTACGATTTTGGTAAAGCAAAACGCATTGTTGGCTATGGGAATATGTGAATATATGTCCCGAAAAAGTACGTTTGGAACCACTGTGCACTGGAAAGCTTAAGATTTTGTTTTATGCAACATTGTTTTTCTTTGTTACTTGAGTGTTAAACAATATAGGAGATAAGAAAAAAAAATTAAGATTTTAGAAACATTTTTATCTTTATACAATGTTGTAAAAATTAATGCAAAGTGACGAGAACAGGGCAGTAAATTAAGCAATTATTGAACATAACAATGTCCCATTATTATGTTATTTAATCTAAAACATATGTTTTCAAAGGAACTGAATATCATTCTTTAAATTATTTTCATCCCTACTATATTTATAGTTCTTCAAATAAATTCTTCGGAACAATATCCTCTCTTCAAATATTATTTATTAATTCATTAATATTACATTGACGTTTCAAGGTTTATATGCCTCATCTTCAGAATCTTTAGTCAAGAAAAAATCAAATATCTTTCAATATTAGTCAAAATTCATTAATATATCCTTTTTTTAAATTAAATTTTCAATTATGAGGAGTATATCACATTCAAAGAAATTCTTCGGAACAATATCCTCTCTTCAAATATTATTTATTAATTCATTAATATTATATTAACGTTTCAAGGTTTATATGCCCAATTTTCAGAATAATTAGCTTACAAAAAATCCATATCTTTCAATATTGGTCAAAATTCCTTAATAGTTCTTCAATTAATTTTATCCACTGAGGTGGAGGAACGTCGTGGGTTGCCGACAACAGGTTTTTTAAATTTTACTTTCAGCACCTTTACTATATTGATATATACATGGAGTTTGGGAAAGATACTTTATATTTTCAACCCACTTTGCATTTTCCTTACGACGTTGGACCTATTCCAATCCCTCCGACGAAAGTCCTGCATACTACATGGTTCCGCAAGTACCGTACTCTAGTCTTTGGATTCCTGTCCTGCTGGATACTTCCGTTATATTACCCCTCTTTGAGAACCCTTCCGCATGGTTTGCTGGGAGCAATCTATCATCGCGATTTTCTCCCCTGTCATTGCCGCCCTGGGGAGGGTTTTCCGCGAGATTTTTAAGGGCGATGCGTCCTCCCAGGAGTACTGCGATCAATCAAGGGCAGACATTCCCTCATCAATAACTTTGCACCCTCTCTCTTCATCAGTGTCTTCTACCTCTCGTCTCTCCAGGATCAACCCTTGAGATTTTACTGAAATTTGTTTTCACTGATGTATCAACGGTTGCTATTGACGTTCTGAAGGACCGTTCTTTTTTACAAAACAATCCGACACCATTCAAATGATGAATTTTTAAAACGTCATAATCTACAACACACATACAAGGAGAGGATCCTTAATGTGTCTCACAGATTTTTATGAAATATTTATTGGTGAAAACCAGGCAATAAAAGATTTTGGTACTAATAATGAGAAGATCCTAAATGTCTCACCGATTTTGATAATTTTTTTTTGCATAAAAGTACACATTAAACCATAAATCTCTGCTAACTATTAGTATTGGGTTGATGCAAAATTAATGCAGGTTTCCTCTATTGCAATATCTTAATTCCAATTGTGTAAACAAAGCTAATCCTAACATTGATCATTATTATACCAAAACAAACCTTATCTAATACCCTCTCTTTCACCATGAATTTGTTTAGTAAAATCGTTTTGTTCAGTGTGTTCAAAGGTCTTGAATCGAAAATGTCCAAGTGCGATTTTCGTCAAATTTATTTTTACGAATTTAAATTAGGGCGCAGCGCTGCGCAAACGGCTCGTAATATTAATGAAGTGTGGGGTCAGGGGGCTATTAATGAGTGCACGGTGCAGCGTTGGTTCCAGAAGTTTCGCAGAGGAGATTTCGACCTCGAAGACAAGGAAGGTCGGGGCCGTCATCTTGCTCTGGACAACGACCAGCTGGGGTCAAAAGTGGAAGAAGACCCACCAAAACCACACGAGAAATGGCGGCGGAACTCGGAACTCAAAAATTGCAACGTCTTTGCCCAGCATTGATGAATCGGAAGGGGCCGATCCTGCTCCACGATAACGCCAGACCACACGTTGCACAACCAACGCTTCCACGACTGCACGAGCTGGGCTACGAAGTTCTCCAACATCCGCCTTATTCACCTGACCTCTCTCCTACATACTTCCACTTTTTCAGGCATCTAGACAACTTTTTGAGGGAGAAAAATTTTCAAAACCAGGACGACATTGAAAATTCTTTTCGTGATTTCATTGAGTCCAGGGATTCGGATTTTTTTCTGGTGGAATAAGAAAGCTTGTTGAACGTTGGCAAAAGTGCATTGATTCAGATGGAAATTATTTTGATTAAATATATATGGTTAAAGTAAAGATATGGCGTATTTACAATACCTACTAAAAACCTGCATTAATTTTGCATCAACCCAATATATAGGGGACAAACGCTCTTAGGTGTCGCGTAAATAAAACCAGAAATTTTGTGCACGAAAAGCACATTTTATTTAATACCTCTTGTTCTAGCGAAGGCAGAAAAATATGTTTGGTGTCAAAATTACCCTATTTCAACATGTAATAATTTTTTTTTTTTTTTTTTTTTTATTGAGATATGTTACAATTTGTTACAAAATTAACAATAATAATATTGATAAGAGACCACATTCATACTATATACACAGAAAATAATAATAATGGTCAAATTTCATAAAATATAACATAAATTCAAATATATACAATAAAATAATAATAATAAATAAAAAACAAAACAAATCGAAACATAAACCTATTATTGAGATAAATAAAAAGTTGGCAAATAAATAAACATCTTACACACAATCATAACTATATACAATTGCTAAAGGGACCCCAGCAAGCGTTTTTCCTCCACTTGTGGAGGAAAAAGCTGAATCCAAGAGATCCCAGCACCTCTATCTCAGCCGCATCACTGGTCTGAGCCAGTGGAGGCTGAGTTAGGGCGCTGTAGCCACAAACATACCGTACATGAGTGGAGGATCTGACCATTGTCAGAACTCCAGTTTAAATGTTTACAATAGGTCTCGTGGCCACTGCCGTTTCAATCTTCGAGGAGGATTGTAGGGATGGGTGGTGCTAGATAGGGAATGTGCTAGAGGGTTAGGATGATTACTAAGGTTCTGATGAAATTTGGAAAATTTGGATGGTACCAGGTCTAAAACAAACGGAATATTAAGGTCATGGTGTAGGGTACAGTTGGTAACGTAATAAGGAGCATTAACTATTGTTCGGAGGACTTTGGATTGGAAGGATTGGATGCGTTTGATGTTAGAATGTTTAGCTGTCCCCCACAGTTCAAGTCCGTAGGTCCATATAGGTTTCAGTACTGTCTTGTATATTAGTAATTTGTTGTCAACTGTAAGATGAGATTTTCTGTTTAGTAGTCTGTATAACTGGCCGTGGAGGTACGGAGCGTCCCTGAGTCATGAAACTTATTCCGCCGAAAGTCTCGCGACTTGAGGTCTACCGCACTAGTGCGACTCGAACTCACAAACTTCTGTAATAGTTAAAAATGAAAAAAACCTGTACCAACTACAACCCATGAAGAGTCTTGGGCTCAGTATATATAGAGAGTCGTAGATATTTCTAGGCCAAAGGCCACGGAATGAGATGATTAGGCCTAGATTACACTCAGTCGTTAGGGTTTTTTCCCAATCTTATTGGGTACCCACTTTATAGAGGCTGGGTTTACCCCAGGAGGGTCTCCAGGCCGATCCCAGGACCCGGAGAACAGTAGAGTGCACTATCCACTAGACCACGCCGCTCCTTTAAAATTAACTTAAAAACTCCTCATTCCTAAAAAGGAAAACTTAATCTGAACATAGTTTTAAAGAAACCTTATTAAAAGTACAATTTTGACGAGATTATTTATATTTTCAGGATTATTATCTACCATGAAGCTATAATATTTTAATGACGAAATTTTTTTTTAAATTGTTGCTTTTTGAAATAGGGTAATTTTCATACCAAACGTATTTTTCTACCTTCACTAGAACCAGATATATTAAATAAAATGCGTTTTTCGAGCACAAAATTTCTGATTTTATTTACGCGACACCTATAGAGTCCCCTATACACTAATAGTTAGCAGAGAGTTATGGTTTAATGTGTACTTTTATCCAAAAAAAATTTCATCAAAATCGGTGAGACATTTGGGATCCTCTCATTATTAGTACCAAAATGGCCGCTTGTGGAACATCACTTAAATTGAGCGTACTTATTTTTACCCGAAAAAACTTCCAACCTAAATTAGATTAAGAAAATTTAAATGTTTTTTATTATACAAATACATTTTATCTTAGTTTAGAGAGGAGACTAAAAGAATTACTGAATAGGTTTATATTTGGCATCTCTAGACAGTCACACGTCTCTCACTGGTATTCTGGTCAAAGGTGGTTCTATCCCAAATCCCGAAGAAAATAACTACTTGGCATCTTCCTATTCCAATCCTTGCGAATAGAAATTGTTGTTCATTGTTCATTCATTTAATGTTAATTGCAAATTTGACGATACTACAGTGGGAGTCTTAACTATTGTCTATCCAGGTTTAATTAGGTAGGATCTTTAAACATTACCTCAAACGGTTTCGGCAACCCACCTCTCCGAAGAAGAGACAGTGCTAATGAATTCGAACTTTTAATTTCTGATATTTTCTTTTTCTTCCCAAACAAATAAGCGATATCCTATTTATTAAGTAAATTGAAAAAAAAAGTGGTATGCTAAACATTCGCGCAACTTACCTACTCCCAGCTACCTTCCTATATCCGACTGACTTCTGCAATTTAAATCGTCAATCCACTCCTTCGAAACATCGGCCATTCTGACCATTACATTTCCTACCCATAGAACAAAAAAAAAAACTTTTGATCATTCCTTTCTTGTCTACTCTACTACTCTCTGGAATTCCCTACCTACTCATATCCGCCATGCTTCTTCCCTGCCATCATTTAAGTCCCAGCTGTTCCAGTACCTACTGTTATCCCAAACAGACGCTGATATTTCAAATCAAATATCAATCCATAGAGAATATTTATCATTTATATTTAACTTAGTTAATTGATCAATTATTATGAATCAGTTCCAATATTTAGTTTTGTTCAACACATTAATCTATCAGAAGTTATTTATTTTACTCTTTTATTTCATAGTATACTTTAATCTGTTTTTTTTTCTTCTGATCTCATTGTGAATAAAAATTAATATTAATCCTTTGGTCTTTTGGCCAGACACATGCTTATATCATAATTGTACAATACATATCAATTGTTCTTAAGGGAGCCTGTCCCAGAATAAAAAATAATTACTATTCTATTCTATAATACTTTTTCCTTTGTAATTTGATTTTATAATCGTTTATATATATATATACATATACAACATTGCTGACATATATTTCGCAAATACGTCCACCATTATGTAATGTATTTATGAAAAAATTAGACGTATTGTAAAATCAGTAAAAATGATTTTTACAAGCGAAAATCACATCTTGATTTTTTTTTTTAAGTTGTAGGTTTCTAAAAATTTCATACTATAACATTTAATGTTGCCTGAAGAATAAATATTATGCTCTTGTTCGTTTACTTTTTCTACAAAAAAGTGTACAACATTTAAAATAGATTTTAATTTAATTTTAGTTAGAGATTAGTTTATTTATTTAATGACACTACGCTTTTTATGACTATCCATTACCTTATATCACTTTGTAAATAAGGTAAGAGGTTTTTAAAATATGTTTATCTTTTTAATGGTATATTATACATCTTTATTACTAATCTTACGTCCGGAAAAAAACAAATCTAACTAAAACAATATTTCTGCAGTTTTCTCCTTTAGTTGGTTATCAGATTCGTTCAACTTGTACATTTACCAGTTTTTTATTAGTGCTAACAAGACTATAACATTATTTTTTTCGAATCTACAATATTAAAGGTACTCTGAAGGAATAAAACTTAAAATATTTTAATTTTAACCTGCCAAAATATTTTAATCAGAAATTAATCTAAATTATATCAAAGTACTATTATTTTATTGGAATAGTGATTTTAATAAAAATCGATGAAATTGTTTTTGAGTAAGTCGTAAAAATGTGCAAAATATGTTGTATAAAGTCGTTTTTCTGGTTATTTTATTAATTATTTAATCTATAGTAAATTATTCTTTCGAAACTCTATTTAAGTATTAAATTTTAACATTTTTTGAATATTTGTGGTCAATTTTTACCAGGGAGGTCTAACTATAGGAGAACTATAAGTCAGATATAGTAAGTGAATGTCACTCTCAGAGTCTTTCTTTTTTCATGCGCATTATATATTTTAAATTGAATTATTTTACTTACATTGTAAAATCAGCGGCGGATCTGATAAGGGTAAAAGCTATAATCGACAGGGCGGGGTGGATCTAAAAAAACGAAACCAACAAAAAAAAAAGAATAAAAGTGAGACTTCTAAAAAGTCAACGGAGGAAGTATCCTGGATGATTGATGACTTGGTCTTTCCATCACTTTTGTTACCCGACCCCCGAAGCTACGTCGATAATCTTCTATCATCTTTCAAAAAACTTCACAAAAAATATTTGTGTAAATACTTTATAGAAGTTCTTATTTATTAACTAATGTATTAGAAGAATGATAAAGAAGGGTCAATCCACTAGGACATAACATCGTCCAATTTTAATTAATTTTACTGTTGTTTTTTTTAATGGCTTCTCTTCTAAACTAATAAATTGTTCCCGTATTTAATCTTTACAATCCAAAATCTTTAATGCTCCTTATTTTGTCACGAATAAAGTCGTCCATAAAGTCCTAAATGTTCCATATGTTGCTGATCTGGCCCGAACCAGGTATCGCGTAAATAAAATCAGAAATTTTGTGCTCGAAAAACGCATTGTATGTAATATCTCTGGTTCTAGTGAAGGTAGAAAAAAACGTATGGTATAAAATTACCCTATTTTAAAGCGTAATAATTTAAAAAAAAATAACTCATTAAAATATTAAAGTTTTACTGTTTTTTTTTTTAATGGCTTCTCTTCTAAACTATTAAATTATTCCCGTATTCAATCTTTACAATCCAAAATCTTTTAGAAAATCTTTAATGCTCCTTACTTTGTCACGAATAAAATCATCCATAAAGACCTTAATGTTTCATGTTTTGCTGATCTGGCCGAACCAGGTATCAATCCTTCCATGACAAACTCCACTTCCACTCTAACCACTGGTTTCAATCCTTGCTTCCTCTTCCATTCCTTACAATCCTCCAAGGCGTGTGAAAAGAAGATGGACTAGTTTAGATTACCTACTAGAGTGCTGCCAATGGGCAATTTTGTAGACATCAAATCAAAACAGAAACTAACAATGTCATAAGGACGTGCTTTATATTTTTTACAAAGCATTATTTAAATAATGAAGAGAGTAGTGCCCAAAAATTAAATTAAATCCATTGTTTTTTTCAAGTAATTTTGAATGGTACTTCATGGTACCTGTGATTGCTTTATAAACGCCGTAAATTCCTACTTCCAACATACTTCCTCGTAATCAAGTCCTACCTCAGTGACAGACCCTTCGAAGTAAATCAAAATAGTTTCTATTCATCTCTTTTTACTTTCACTTACCTATATATGAAATATATAGTAAGGGAAACATATTGCGATCGTGAAAATTTTCGAATTCCAGTTTTCAACGGAAATAAACGTTTTAGGTTATCCTGAGTCCAAATGACCAAGTCCCGCAAAACGCTCTGTGTGTGTGTGTGTTGTGTTTGTTTATTTATTTATCACTTAATGCTACTATGGCTAATCGGACGATGCTACAGTGGGAGTCCTAAATTTTGCCTATTCAGGTTTTATTAGGATAGAGATCTTTAACGAGTACCTGACATCGCACAGCACGGCATAACTAAGGATTTTTTACTCCCATTAAAAGATCCTAGGACCATCTGCGCGTTTAAACCCGTGATCTTTGGCATAGGAAGCTGTTATGCTTGCCACCCAGTTACAAGTGATCCCTGTCTGTGTGTGTGTGAGGTAACTACCGCGCGTAAAAGAATAGTCTTATGAAACTGAAATTTCATATTTAAGACAACTGTACGCCAAAGATGTTACAAAAATTTTTCATCAAAATCATCTAACCAGTAGAGCCACTTTATACCATGCATTTTGCACCTTTTTATGATTTTCTTAAAAACGGCTTTAAAGGTAACCTGTTTCATTCTGATGTTTTAAGTTGAGCCGACGTATTTTTTGCTTTACCGTGGTAGATGCTTTGCTTAAAACATACTAAAAATTTTGGTAAAAAGGATTGCATTTTCATTGCTGGCTCATAGAATAAATGGTTGTGCCTCCTTTTGTAAACTTTTCTGACGCTGACGCGGGATTTTCTTGTAATATTTAATATACTTATAGAGCTGTGTCCTTGCCACATTATCTTTCGATCGTTGCTTCCTCTTTTTCCTGATAATTCTTCGAGGCGTCTGAAACCAAGTTTTAGAATATTCTAGTTTAGAATATTTTTATAGTGCTGAGAATGGAAAGCTTCTGTGCACGTTTATCATGATTTTTACCTATATTTTTACACAAATTCACTTTATATACATTAATGGGGTTAATTTCAAAAAATATATTATTTTAAAAAAAATTAAGTGTACCTAAAACGAGTTGGGATGGTATTTCATACACTGCTCATTATCTTAAGGTCTGAATTCACCCAAACAAAAATCAAAATCGATATAGCACACGTGGGATCCTCTCTTAGTAGATTTTTGTCTTGTTTATTTTTGTTATCCATTCATTTGATGATGATCATAATCCTCAAGAATACCCCGAGGTCGGAGCTCTATCGGCCACGACTGATTGTGGCGATGCAGCCCATTCACTGGAAGATCGATCTAAAACTCCACCTTGCGAAGTTATCTCCTCTTCGACTGAGGCTATATTTAACATAATAGAGGATTGTGCAGGCCGGAGGAATTAGCATATCCGGGCGCTTGTGTGGGCGTTCTCCAGCCTCTCCCGGAACTACTGACAATACCATCCAGGATCATACCCTTCATCCTGGAGTACGCTGGAGCATGACGTAGAATACGTGACTCGTTATCTATAGTTTAAAACATAGTGATGGAATCGTTTTATCTCGCTTCTTAACTTTCCAATTGCCTCGTGTCGTATTTAAAGCAACTATTATAAGTTTTATTTTTCCTATGATTTAGTGACTAGCAAATCAGCCTTCTAGGCCCAAGGTCACAGGTTCAATCTCGGGCATTTGGCCCAAGATTTCTGAAAATCAAAAGTAGGCTCATAAATAACAGGGCATAGGACTTTATTAGTTTTAAAATGACAGCCTATTAGAAGTTTTATTTCAAATCGATTTTTGACGATAGAGACAAATTTTTATAAGTTGTCTAATCAAGAAACCACGAATAATTATAAAACCGAATAAAAATATCTATTTATCTTTATTTTCTCTATTTTTTGAGTTTTCTAATCAGATACCATGATTAATTATGAAAAAGGAAAGAAAAAAAAATTGACATTTAACTCGCCTGTTACTCAGTTATTTTTGAAGATAGAAAATATATATAGACTTTTTAGATTGTGACACCGCGATGAAAAAAAAAAAATAGAAATTTTGCCTATATATAATCCCATAACTCAGTTATTGTTGAAGATATCTGTGGCGGTCGTGAAAAACTGAATAACTCGAGAAAATGAGTAATCTCCACGTATCGCTCCCTCAGACCGTCTCCAACGTCGTGTTAAATGGGTTAAAGAAATTTTTTGGTGGAAGAAATTTCAGGTGGAAAGAACGCTCTATGTTATAACTCTATTTTGGGTATTACGCAAAGTTTAAGTCGCTCACCTGTAAAATGAAAGATTTTGACTTAACCACTTATTCACGACCGCCACAGATATATAGTCTAAGATCCGAACTTGAAGCGATCTGCACCGAGCTGATAATAGAATGAAACGTATTTTATAACAAATTTAGTATATTAGGAAATATGTTAAGAATGGGTTGCCTAAAAAAAATCCTAGACAGAATATTTTTAATTATTTTTTAATACCTTTATTATTACCTTTGATACTTTAAGTCAGGGTAAAAGTTTTCTTGTTATCATGATTTTGCAAAATTTAATTAAAAATCATTTTTTTTTTTAAATAGTCTGTCCAGGATTTTTTCAGGCAACCCATTCTTAACATATTTCCTTATATACTAAATTTATTATAAAATATGTTTCATTCTATTATTAGCTCGGCGCAGATCGTTTCAAGTTCGGATCTTCTACTAATAGATGAGATTGTAGAGTTTTCTAATCAGGTTGTCACATTCATTATAAAAAAAAGGAAACAGATTGAAATTTTACCCATATTTAACACCTATAGCTCAATACGTGAGAAAAATATGTGTTTTAGAATCAGAGCACCGTGATTAATTATAATATATGATTTATAAATATATATATATATATATATATATATATATATATATATATATATATATTAAAAAAAAAATATTCTTGCCGTCCTTCAGAGGAGGAGTAAAATGGTTGTTTGAAGCCTGTGTGATACCAGGTACTCGTTAAAGATTCCTATCCTTGAAACCTAGGTAGGAAAAATTTAGGACTCTCACTTTTCCACCGATTAGCCACATTAACATAAAGTGAACAAACCACAAATTTTGAGTGGAAGAGGATTTAACTTCTTTTTCTTAGCCAATATAACAATTCATTATTGAAACTAATAAATCAACTCTAAAGCAATAATATAGTTTTGTTTATTCTTTTAACTTAACTTTTAGCCTAAATTTTGCATATCTTTAATGAGTACCTGACTTCGCACAGGCCTAGTGACGTCATTTTACGTCTCCCTCGAAGGACGGTATAACCAAGAATTATTTACTTTTGTTGAAAACTGTAAGAGCCATTAAGCATCATAGGCATAGAAGGCTGTTATGCAAGCTACTACACCATAGTTGTCCCCATTTAATCATTTTATTTCTTGTTAAATTTATTTATTGTAATTCGTAAATTTATTTAGGAAATTAGGGTTTCCCAGAATCAAACCAGGATTTAAATTAAATATAAAATATGATATTTTTCAATGTTAAATAAATAATAAATAAATGTTATTCTTAGGAAATCCAGTCCCAGAATATCTTTCTTTCTATTCTATTATAAAACCCAGTTCTTTCTTCTTTTAATTTAACAGCTGCTAGTTTAGTGTCATACGAGAAAACAACTAAGTCCAACTAACTTTTGAGGATAATAATTTGTATTATTAAATTATGTAAATAATGTGGATGTTTATATCGTAACAAAATGTAATTTTTTAAACTTTTCTCAATTCCTATATCATTTAAATTGTTTATAAATTATATAACTACGGCGAAAACTTGAAAGTTGTATGTTGCATGCACCAGATTTTTTTTTTCAAATTAGACTTGAGAATCCATACTTATTTTGAAACTTATACCAAATATTTTGACATGGAAGGGATTGAAGTTTTTTTTTTTTAATCGATACAAAGGTTCAATATTAAGATTACTAAACCAGTATTCGATTCTGAGCTCAGAATTAGTTCAGTTCATCTCTAATTAAGCATTACGTTGCTCTCAAAAACGTTTTTGCTATATGCGAAATATTTTTTGGTATGCCTGCTTCTGGACTGTACTCAAAACTAATTTGTCACAAGCTCACTGGGCCGTTTGCTACCTACCATGAGACTTCCTATTGGTTCTAGAAGTCGTTCCTTCCCTGACAAATGATTCGTTCCACCTACCTGGTTTTCCGCGACTTATCTTCCTCTCTGCCATCTGCTATTTTTTTTTTAAACTTGACAGGAAAAGCCTTGTTCGTTTCGATCATATCAGAGGTCAGTTATGCTAGAAATCCGACTGCTTCTAAATGGTAATCCAGAGATAGAATGTTTTTCGATTTCTTTGTAGGTTCTCCGAGTTGTGTTTTTTTTCTTCCTCCTTGCTATCGACGTGAAATCTTTAAATGCACCTTGAATAATAACACCATAATATTGGATTATTGTTATAATGACATAATGAAAATTAATAAAACTACTATAACATAGAGTATATTCCAGGTTTAACAGAAAATATAAATAATACTTTCGAAAAATACGATCATCATAACATTATTTTTATTTATACAACAATAATAAACGCCCTAGATACACCTCTGTATCCCAATTTTATGGAGAGTTGAAGTGGCTTAACCCTTCCAATCGTCGCAAGTATTTCCTTGCGTCATTCCTTTACAAATTATCCAATCCCGCCGTCATCATATATTTTTGACCTCCTACAGTTCAAATCCTCTGTCCATTCCCGTTCTACACGCTCCAGGCCTTCGGATTTATACAGTACGGCCCACAGAACTGCACATTTCGACAGATCCTTTCTCATTCGATCCTCCATCCTATGGAATTCTATCCCTTCCTCCACCCGTCACTCCAATTCTCTTTCTACCTTCAAATCCCGCATATTTGATCACTTATTGCACATCCAGGCTCAATAGAATTCTAAATAAGCTTTTTATTTATTTATTTTTATATATATATATTTTTTTTTTCATCTCATTTAAATATGTATATTTTAAACCATTAATTATTAACTTGTTTATATTTAAGTAATTTACTCTAAGACTCTAAAGCCCTTTTTTTTGTACATTTTGTATTTTGTTCTAAAGGGACATGTCCCAGAATAATAAAGAACTTATTTATTTATTTATTTAATAAATTGAAAAATAACGTCAGAAAAATGAATGATTAAATAGATTATTTAGATAAAGAAAATATGTTATACAAAAAACTGGTGCGCGAACACACTCTTAATATATTACTATTGTTACCACGTTCACGCCGCGCAGTGGGGATTTATTCGGTGGACATTGGACAATATCTGAAATTTCGAATTTCCCCAAATTTTTTTGGTTAATCTGTTCTTCTTAGTTTTTATTATCATTCTCTATCATCATTTTTTTTTCAATTTATAATTTCCACCTAAGATATCTTATTAAAACGACCTTCTATGAAAAATGTCATTTTTAAATAAAATTACCACAACTATTTTGATGAACCAAAATTAATCATCTCTATTCCAATAATTTAACTTTATTACCATAATTTAAGTTTATGATGCTTGAACTTTTATAGATTCTTAAAGTTTTTATTAATTAAAAACATAAACAAAATTTAAAACATTCATAACGAAAATCGCTCAAAATCGCCCTTAAATCTACCTCCACAGAAATTAACTAGAAGGTTTTTAGTTTACTTTACATCAATAATCACCTGAGGTTCGTGCCGGTTTACGAGAAATTTATTTTTTTCCTTTTAGCTCTTGCTTTTTTTTTTTTTTTTTTTTCAAATGTTGGCCCTATAAATTCCAGTTTCTTTGTTTTAAATTTTTGTTTATACTTTATGAACGTATCATTATCTTTAATTCTCATGAATCGTAAAAATAGATTACCACTTGATGCTCTAAATTTGACTATAAATTATTACTTTCAGTTACTACATATAGTAAGGGGAAGTATTGCGATCGTGAAAATTTTCGAATTCTAGTTTTCAACGGAAATACACGTTTTAGGGTCCTCTGAGTCCAAATAACCAAGTCCCGCAAAAAGGTCTGTGTGTGTGTGTGTGTGTGTGTGTGTGTGTCTGTGTGTGTGTGTGTGTGTGTGTGTGGTAACTCCCGGGCGGAAACGGTAAGTCCTATGAAACTGAAATTTCATATTTAAGACAACTATACGCCCGAGACGTGACAAAACTTTTTTCATCAAAATGAGCCTACCAGAAGAGGCACTTTATATCGTGCATTTTTCACCTTTTTTCGATTTTCTCGAAAACGGTTCCGACGATTTTGATTAAACTCGCTAAATCGATGTAAAATTTAATGGGCTTTAATACCATGTAGGTTTTATTTGGATATAAATGGTCTGACAGGGCTTAAATGCCGACATTTTAAATTTTCTTCCTCTAAAGTACCTTTAATTTTGTAGATTCAATAATAATAACTAGATTATCTTGTTAACGCTGATAAAAAACACATAAATATATAAGTTGAACGAATTAGATATCAAACTAAACAAGAAAACTGAAAAAAATATTTTTTTAATCCAATGTTTCGTTTTTGAACATAAGAGCAGTAATATACATGTATGATATACCGTTGGAAAGCTTAAGATTTTAGAAAAAATATCATCTCATACACAAGCTTTTAAAAGTTAATAGAGAGTGATGAAAAGAAGATAAAATTTACTGATTATTTAAGATAATAATATAATAGATTTTTTAATAAAACACATGTTTCTATATAAATTCAATTTGATTAATTCCTTAATAATTTCACGTATTTTTATCTCTAACTGTATTTGAAAATTCTTTCATTGATTTTTAAAATGGAGGTAAGTGAAAGTCGTGTGTTGCCCGCACCAGATTTTTTACTTTCACTTACTATATATAGTAAGGGAAAGTATTGCGATCGTGAAAATTTTCGAATTCCAGTTTTCAACGAAAATACACGTTTTAGGGTCCCCTGAGTCCAAATAACCAAGTCAAGCAAAAAGGTCTGTGTGTGTGTCCATTTGGGTAACTCCCGGGCGGAAACGAAAAGTCCTATGAAACTGAAATTTCATATTTAAGACTACTATACGGCCGAAACGTTACAAACCCTTTTTCATCAAAAAGAACTTACCAGAAGAGCCACTTTATACCGTGCATTTTGCACCTTTTTTCGATTTTCTCGAAAACTGTTCCGACGATTTTGATCAAACTCGCTATATCGATGTAAAATTGAATAGGCTTTAATATCATGTAGGTTTTATTCTGATTAAAATGGTCTGACAGGGCTTAAATGCCGACATTTTAAATTTTCTTCCCCTAAAGTACCTTTAATTTTGTAGATTCAATAATAATAACTAGATTATCTTGTTAACGCTGATGAAAAACAGGTAAATATATAAATTGAATAAATTCGATACCCAACTAAAGGAGAAAACAGAAAAAATATTTTTTTAATGCAATTTTTCGTTTTTGAACATAAGAGCAGTAATATACATGTATGATATACCGTTGGAAAGCTAAAGAGTTTAGAAAAAATATTATCTTATACTCAAGATTTTAAAAGTTAATGGAGCGTGATGAAATGAACATAAAACCAACTGATTATTTTAGATAATAATATAATCGATTTTTTAATAAAACACACGTTTCTATAGAAATTCCATTTAACTAATTCTTTTATGGTTTCACTCATTTTGATCTCTTACTGTATTTGAAAATAATTTAACCTATTTTAAAAACGGAGGTAAGCGAAAGTCGTGTGTTGCCCGCACCAGATTTTTTTTTTTATACTTTTTAAAAAATATTTTACTAAACTAACATACCTATAGATATTTAAAAAATATTTTTTTTGTATTAAATAATTATGTACAAACATAATCAGTAAAAGCACCTAATTATAATATTTTGATTAAAATTTTTTATGGATTTCGTTCATGTTTTTGTATCACCTATTGAATGGTACCTTCTCCTCTTATATGGAAAAGGAGGGTTTAGGTTTGCCCGAAAACTCCGTAATCCTTTTATACGGTTGCTCCTATCAAAATAAGTGTCCTAGGTCAAATTTTCTGGAAATAGGGTGTGGAATCAATTTACGACGTTAAATCATAGGGTTCCAATTTAAAAAAAAATACATATATAAATAAAAAGTGTCTTCTGGGTCACCATGTGAATCAAAATTAAAATCTGAATACAGAAATCGATCCCTCATTAAAAAATGATGGTGGTCTACGTTTAACTTTTTTTTCGTATGGCCAAAAGTCTGGCCAAAATACTACAATGTCCAATAATTTGGTGTTTCGCCCCAGTGTGCGCCTGCCTGACTCCCGGTGGGTCGCACTTAACTGTTCCGTGGGGTGGTGTGATCCACTAGTGGAATTAACAAGCATGAGGGTTTATTTAATAAATATTTTATAACCTTCAACATCCTCGCTCAAAAGACTCTTATCAATTAATTTTATTTTATTTCTCATCTTTAAGAATTTTCTGATTGCATGATTTCTTGTCATGTATTTATTCCCAATTCTGACAATATAAGAATCATTTTTAAGTAATTTCTTAATTTCTCCTTCAAGTCATATGTGTATGTCAAAACAGTTAGTATCTCGCATTAGCGCTATGGAAGCCTAGAGCTGTTGTGATATCGCATTAAACACGTTGGAACTTGTGATAGTGTCGCCTTGCCCCACGAAGCGTAAGCAGCTAAGACAATCCTGCCTCACGCGAAAAAACGTTCCCCCCGGCGTCAACGTGTAAAGTTAAAAAAAAAAATTCTAAAAAATATTTCTCCTGTTTTCCTCTTAAATTTGTTAACAAATGCCTTCACATTGTGTATTTACCCATTTTTTTTTTTTTATCAAGAAGAATGGTTAATTTTTCAATATAAACAAAATAAAATATACTTTAGAAAGAAATAAAAATTCAGTATTTAAGCCCTATCTGACTATTTCAATCAGAATGAAACCTAATAATATTAGGAGTTATTAAATTTTAATAAAAATCACATCTATATAGAGAGTTTAATCAAAATTGTTTGAATTAAGAACCTTTTTTCAGAAAATCATAAAATGGTGCAAAATGTATATCATAAAATTAAACATCTGGTGGCTCATTTGGTTCGCCAATTTGTATGTTAAAAATCTGGTGCTGGCAACACACGACTTTCACTTACCCCTGATTAAAGAATATTCGAAAAAAAAGTAAGAGATAAAAATGAGTGAAACCATTAAAGAATTAATTAAACTGAATTAATTAATTAATAGAAACATGTGTTTTTATTAAAAATCGATGATATTATTATCTACAACAATCACTTAGTTTTATTGGCTTTTTATCACTCTCTATTAACTTTTACAAGCTCTTGTATATTAGATAATATTTTTTTCTAAAATCTTTAGCATTCCAACGGTACATTACACATGTATATTACTGTTCTTATGTTCAAAAACGAAAAATTGCATCAATAAAATATTTTTTTAGTTTACTTCTTTAGTTGCTTTTCAAATTTGCTCAACTTGCATGTTTAGCTGTAATCTATCAATGCTAAATAGATAATATGGTTATTTAAAAAAAAAATACAATATTAAAGGTACCTTAGAAGAAGAAAATATCGGCATTTAAGCCCTGTCAGACTTTTTATATCAAAATAAAACCTACATGGTATTAAAGCCTATTAAATTTTACATCGATATAGCGAGTTTGATCAAAATCGTCGGAACAGTTTTCGAGAAAATCGAAAAAAGGTGCAAAATGCACGGTATAAAGTGGCTCTTCTGGTAAGTTCTTTTTGATGAAAAAGGGTTTGTAACGTTTCGGCCGTATAGTAGTCTTAAATATGAAATTTCAGTTTCATAGGACTTTTCGTTTCCGCCCGGGAGTTACCCAAATGGACACACACACAGACCTTTTTGCTTGACTTGGTTATTTGGACTCAGGGGACCCTAAAACGTGTATTTTCGTTGAAAACTGGAATTCGAAAATTTTCACGATCGCAATACTTTCCCTTACTATATATAGTAAGTGAAAGTAAAAAATCTGGTGCGGGCAACACACGACTTTCACTTACCTCCATTTTAAAAATCAATGAAAGAATTTTCAAATACAGTTAGAGATAAAAATACGTGAAATTATTAAGGAATTAATCAAATTGAATTTATATAGAAACATGTGTTTTATTAAAAAATCAATTATATTATTATCTTAAATAATCAGTAAATTTTATCTTCTTCTCATCACTCTCCATTAACTTTTAAAAGCTTGTGTATGAGATGATATTTTTTCTAAAATCTTTAGCTTTCCAACAGTATATCATACATGTATATTACTGCTCTTATGTTCAAAAACGAAACATTGGATTAAAAAAATATTTTTTTCAGTTTTCTTGTTTAGTTTGATATCTAATTCGTTCAACTTATATATTTATGTGTTTTTTATCAGCGTTAACAAGATAATCTAGTTATTATTATTGAATCTACAAAATTAAAGGTACTTTAGAGGAAGAAAATATAAAATAGCGGCATTTAAGCCCTGTCAGACCATTTTTATCCAAATAAAACCTACATGATATTAAAGCCCATTAAATTTTACATCGATATAGCGAGTTTAATCAAAATCGTCGGAACCGTTTTTGAGAAAATCGAAAAAAGGTGCAAAATGCATGGTATAAAGTGCCTCTTCTGGTAAGCTCATTTTGATGAAAAAAGTTTCGTCACGTCTCGGGCGTATAGTTGTCTTAAATATGAAATTTCAGTTTCATAGGACTTACCGTTTCCGCCCGGGAGTTACCACACACACACACACACACACACACACACACACACACACACACAGACCTTTTTGCGGGACTTGGTTATTTGGACTCAGGGGACCCTAAAACGTGTATTTCCGTTGAAAACTGGAATTCGAAAATTTTCACGATCGCAATACTTCCCTTACTATATATAGTAAGTGAAAGTAAAAAAGTTGCTATAACACCTGAGGCATATATGATTTGAAACAGAACATTTATTTGATAAGAAAAATGTACTAATTGTAAGTTGAATATTGAATAAAAGTAAAAGACAGTGAGCTAATGATATTGCAATTACACTTGAAACGCATGTTCGATCAATAATTCTTTAACTTTTTTTTAACGCTTGCTTTATTTAAGTTCTTGAATCGATTTTTACAACGGAGATAAGTGAAAGTCGTGTGTTGGACGCACCACATGTTTTATAACAGGCAACATTGATTACCAGTCAGTAAAATATTGTCCTTTTTTTACCTATTGGGTATCATTAGCTGTGAATGCAGCATATGGTTCAATATTTGTGAGGATACCTCGCAACCCCTCAACCTGACCAGTCCACCCTACTAAGACCGGTGGGACCGGGAACATCTGCCAGAAGAGTCACTTTTTAGTACCATCTGCGTGGGCTGACAGCGGAACCGACTTTTTGGTGACAGCAATGAAACTCTAGTTTACACTTCCACGGCCAGTCATCCGCCCATTATTGGAGCTTTATCTTCTTTCTATGGGACCACAATGCTGGTGGGAGTCGGGTAGTAAAGAAACGTTTTTTTTTCCCCCTTAAGACTGTTCTCTTTCAGAACGAGGATTGTATCTTTTTGGCACCATTGACACCTTTTGCCACCAAAAAGGAGATCCCCTAGGTTCCTTTGTCGACATCCGAAATCTTTACAGGATTCGGCCAAGTCATGTTAGGAATGAAAGAATTCTAGACCTAAGGGATTTTATTAGGTCTTTAACGGTTTTTTTTAGTTGGGAGGAATATATGGAGCTTCCTTTAACAGACAGAAAAAAATAAAATAACGAATTCTCTATTTCGGTTAATTTTTAATGTCACGTACTTATATATGAAATTTTTAACAAGCGAAAGGATTGCGATCATGAAAATTTTCGAATTTAAGTTTTCCACGGAAATACACGCTTTATGGTTCCTTAAGAACAAATATCCACGTCGCTCTAAAAGCTCTGGGTGTATGGTAAGTCCAGCACGTAAATGAAAAAATCTGGTGCACGCAACACATGACTATCACTTATCTCCATTGTTAAAATAAATTTTAAAGGATTTTTAAATACCGTTGGAGATGAAATAAGCTTAATGAATTAATTAAATTGATTTTAAATAGCAGCATATATTTTATTAAATAATCTATTATATTATTATCTTTAAAAAATCAGTTTTATCGGCCTTTTATAACTCTCTTTTAACTTTCACAACTTAAAGTTATAAGATAATATTCTTTTATAAAATCCTTAACTTTCCAGCGGCATATCACACATCCCATCTATATTACTGTTTAATGTTAAAAAACATAAAAATTGTATGGAAAAATATGTTTGCCCTATTCTCCTTTAGTTCTATATCGAATAATTTGAACTTATATATTTATCCGTTAATTATTAATACTAACAACAAAAAAATGGTTATTTTTTCGAATCTACAAAATTGAAGGTACTGTAGAGGAAGAAAATTTAAACTATCGGAATTTAGGCCCTATCACACTATTTCAATCAGAATGAAACCTAATAATAAGTCTTCATTCATATACATATAAACATTTATAATACATTTTTACATTATTTTTTCTTCTTTCTTTATATACATATATGTACATAGACCTTCATTTTCAGGAGTTTAAAGTCTTTAACAATAACTACCCGTACTTGAGTTAAAGAGTTCGTTCATCTTGATCTTCCAAAATTCTCTGTCCATGGCTTTTCGTGACCATAGCACTCCTTCTGGCCTTTTGATTTCATCGACTCGCTTTCTTCTTTGCCTGCCTCGGTTCCTTTTCCTATTCAATGGGCTCCACTCCCAGTTAGCCCAGTTTTTAACAATTTAAAAAAAAAATCATTTTCCCTCATTAGATGGCCAGCCTATTGCCATTTCATCTTTTTTCACGAATCTGAATTGCATCAGTGACAACACTAACATTTCTTATTCTTTGACTGTTAAGATTTGGCCTTTCCTTACGCCTAACATGCTCCTCTCCATTGCTCTTTGGCATGTTATAATTTTTCTCTCATGAAGCTTGTTGAGGGACCATGTTTGGCATCCATAAGATTGTACAATCAATGTTGAAGGCTAATGTTTTTAGAGGCTGGCTGATTTTGTTGTTCTTCATAACCATCCTTAAGCTCCAATATTTCCGCCAAGCCATAGCTGTCCTTGTTTGGATTTCAGTAGACTGTCTATCTTTGAAAGATATTACTTGTTCAAGATATTTGATTTCATCTACTACTCTTATTTCAGGAAGATCTATTTTTGCTAATGCAACACTGGAGCTGGTGATTATTTTAGTATTCGCCATAAAGCCTTGATTAGAATGAAACCTACATCGTATTAAAGCCAATTAAATTTTACATCGATATAGTGACTTTAATCAAAATAGTTAGAGCCGTTTGAGAAAATCGTATGAATGTTCAAAATGCATGGCTTAAAGTAGCTTTTCTGCTTGAACGATTTTGACGGAAAAGTTGCTGTAACATCTCAGGCTTAGACGCTCTTAAAATATGAAATTTCAGTTTTATACTACTTATCGTTTTCGCGCCTAAACCTGTTGATCAGTTAATGCTTGACATGGTTCAGTAATGCCCTGATGATGGCTCACAAGTTTGAGACGAAACGTCGGCAAAATTAAAAATATTTAAAACGTCTGACTCCCGATTACTTCTACCTATGATAATTTCTACAGTCGACTATACATCATCAGTAAAATAAACTTATTTTTTATGGACATATTTTCTGTAAACATGTAGCTCGCCTCAAGGAATAGTTATTCCTGACCCACTAGTGGGTCACACCGCCCCACGGAGTGGTCAAGTGTGACCCACCGGTGTTAATTACAAAATTTCAGTTTCGTAATTTTTATTTTCGTGCTATACCTACTGCGCACACAGACCAAAACAAAATAAATAAAATAACAAAACAAATTAACTCTACTTCTCCACTCCTTCATACTGAACCAAGATTTTTTTCGCTAGGCTGCTACAAAGCTTTAGTACGATTAACAAGTTGCCTGAAGCTTGGAGAATAGGTCGAAGCGTTCGAACCTTTGTTTCTGAATCGTTTTTAATATTGTCATATTAATTACTAATTAACAAATACTACAATGATAACGATAAGAATACAGACGGCATAAGCAGACGAGTACCCCAGAAGCCCGACATAGCAGACGCGGATGGCAGACACCGGGGAGACAGGATCGAAGAGGAGGTCAAGGCTGGGTCGATGACCTCCAGCGATCCCCTTGACCTCCAGCCCTACTCCCTCTCCATTCATGTCCTTTTCATTCATCCTCTCCGGAACTGTCCTTGTAGTAACAGGTTCCCGGTAACTGCTATATTCCATAATGTTACAATAACGTAAAGAGCTTCTTCTTATCCCTCTAGTAAATAAAATAGAAAAATAGAGTTTAAAGAAATATATGGTTGTAAAATAAGTTCTTTTTTTTTTTTTTTTACTTACTAAAAACCAATTTGGACCCAGACTTCACAAATTTTTAAAATCGCAAAAAAAAAAAAAAAAAACGCATATTAAAACATTCAGAACAATAACACAAGCCCTCTAGTATGTAAGCAACATAACATTACACAAAGACTTACGCACGCCAACTGTCCAAGAACAAATACAGACTCACTACAAAAAATTGACAAGCTTCTAGGACATCCCAATAAACTCATACAAGACATGGCTACAGAAAACGTGCATAACAACATCCGTAGAAGGCTGAAAAGGAGTTGGATGAGAGACTTCCTCGAATAAAAAATAAAAGTCAAGACTAAAGAATAGCCACTGGGTAATTATCTTTCTCATGCCTGACATGCCTTTTTATTAGTAAACCACATTTTTCCAGATCTCATTCACTGGTTGTTTATAATTAACAGTTGTGAATTTAAAAATAACGAGAAAAAAAATGATTTTTTATTTATGGAAAGAATAATTCGCTTCACAGACGGTTAACAAAATTTGCAGTGTGTATAGCGATGATGACTTAGGAGAAAACACCGTTCTTAAGTGATTTTCTAGGTTCAAAATCAGAAATAAAAACATTGATTTCCAAAAGGTACTAAAGGACATGACTGTTAGTAGTATTGGAAACGCGGAGCTTGTACCCTGTGACTCAAATGGGCGAAATCGGTGAGGAATGGATTCCGAGAAAGTTGGTATTCGCTGATCCGATTGGTAGGCGGAATTTGGTGTTATCGACATCGAACCTTCGCGTTCGGTAAGCCTATTATTATTATTATTTTAGAATTTCTCACTTCTTCAGCTTTCGCTAGGAATTTTCTCCTACCCGGACTCAATGAGTCAAGGAATAGGCTCTAATTATGTTGTATTTAAAATTTTTCGAACAGTGGCTGCTGTTCGAATTAAATGTTTTAAATAAACTATAAATGGGGTTATAGTTTATTTAAAACATTTATTTTGCAATTAAAAAATACTAAATAATAAATATAGTTATCCTCAATTTAGATATTGAAGTAAAAAAATTACATTTAGTTTCGACCTAAAAATTGAACAATAACAATTTTTATTGAGAAAATTTTACAATCTTTCCCAATTTGGACATTAATAGTAGTGCTGAATGACATCAAACATACTACATTCATACTATATTCACACAACATAAAATTACAATAAAATATATACACAATAATGAATCAATACAAAAGTCAATAATTCACTTATACCTATTTACACATACACACACTCATACATACATCACATTGAGTGGAGAATCTAGCCAGTGCTAGAACTCCAATATATTTACAAAAGGTCGCGGGGCCACTGCCGTTTCAACCTTCTAGGTGGGTTGTATGGATGAGTGGAGCTGGATAGGGATCGAGCTAAAGGATTAGGATGATGAATGAGGTTCTGGTGGAATTTGGAAAATTTGGATGGAATTAGGTCTGAAATAAATGGAACATTAAGGTCGTGGTGCAAGGTATAATTGGAGACATAATAAGGAGCATTTACTATTGTACGGAGGACTTTGGATAACCTAAAAATTAGGATAATTATATCCCTTATCTAAAAAAATTTATATAAATAATTTTTATTTATTTGCTATTCCGCATCTACCCTTTCGGGTCATTAGCGGGTCTTGATTCTCTACGTTTATATTGAGTTTAACAGACCAATGTCTCTAAGAAACTCAGAAAGTCTTAGAATTATGTCTTCATCATTTCCTAATGCTTCTTTTAAGCTTGAAGGTATGTTATGTCTTGTTCTGGTGTCAGTGTACAGTGTGCATGATGTTACAATGTGTTTTATGGTCAGTGTTGTGTTACATGTATCACAGAATGGCGGATCCAGGCCTCTCATTAAATATCCGTGCGTAAAGGCTGTATGTCCTATCCTCAGCCTTGCTAGCACTGCCTCTTCCTTCCTACTTTTTCTGCATGATGTGGTCCAAGGAGATACATCTTGCTTTATCTCTGTCAGTTTAGTACTGGAAGTGGCCCATTCAGTTTTCCACTTGTTAATAATGGTCTTCCTGCAATGCCTCTTCCACTCTTCTGCTGTGGTTATGTTTACATTTTCAGTCGCAGGTTCATTCAGCCTTGCCCTGTTTGCTTCTCTGTCGGCTACATCATTTCCCACAATACCGCAGTGCGACGGGACCCATGCAAGTACAACTTTTTTGTTGAAATTTTCTTGCAATAGCCAAATACAATTAGTTATTTCCCTTACTAGGGAATTGTTTGATTTTGTATCAGCGATTGCTTTAAGTGAACTTAATGAGTCCGTCACTATGAGCAAGTAGTTGTCATTCATTGTCTTGACTAGCTCCAAGGCTTTATATATTGCAAATAGTTCTCCAGTAAATATGCTGTTCATTCCGGGTAATATGAACCTGTGATTAATTGTATCACTTACCACAGCACATCCAACTTCATCACTTACTTTCGATGCATCGGTATAAATTATAGAAAAATTATTATATTTCTCTTTCAATTCCAAAAAATAGCTTTTCATAAAGACGCGATCTTCAAAAGATTTCCCTCTTTTTGTAAGGGTTGTGTCTATTCGGATAAAATTCGTATCCCATGGATCGAATAAAAAGTCGTTCAAACTTAAAATATTATTTACGTTTAAGTTTAATTCCAGCAAAAGATCACTAATTCTTCCTTTGATGCCAATTTTATAATTATTTTCATTTATATCGGATGCGACAAGTTCGTAGTTGGGATGGTACTTTTTAGACAAAATGGATGCTGCGTAAGAAAGAGTTAGGTAAGCTCTTCTTAAGGCAAGACTCGGTTCTCCACTTTCTGCATATAAGCTATCAACCGGCGAAGATCTGAATGCACCTGTACAGAGCCTTATCGCAGTATTATGAACGGTGTCCAGCAGTTTAAGTGTTGATTCCGAAGCAGAACTGTAAACTGCGCTCCCGAAATCAATTTTGTTCCTGATTATCGTTTTATAAATGAAGAACAGAGTTTTTCTATCAGCTCCCCAATTTAAGCCAGATATGACTTTTAAGATGTTCATCAGTTTTAAACATTCTGTTCTCAATATTTGTAAGTGCTTGGTCCACTTCAATTTTCTATCCATCCATAGTCCTAGAAACTTAATATTCTCTACAAAGGGCAAAACATTTTCTTTTAAAACAAGTGTTGGGTTATTGCACCTCCGTTTTTTACAAAAGTGGAGACATTTTGTTTTAGAACTTGAAAAGCTGAAACCTGTTTGAGCAGACCAAATTTCTAAATCAGCCAAGATTGGTTGCAACTTCCATTCTATGAATTCGATCGATTTACTTTTAATAAGTATAGTAAAATCATCGGCAAATAGAGTGCATGTTGCTGGTCCTTCTACATGTCTGACTATATCATTGATTGCTATCAAAAATAATGTTACACTCAATACAGATCCCTGGGGAATCCCATTTTCCTGTAAGTATGTGCTTGAAAGCTTTTCACAAATTTTGACCCTAAAAGTTCTTCTATCTAAGAAATTACTGATGTACCTGACTAATCGTCCCCTCATTCCCCACTCTATTAGCTTGTCTATTACGTACCTTCTCCATACCCTATCGTACGCTTTCTCCAGGTCAAAGAATACCGCAACTAAGTGCTCCTTAGCCAAAAATGCTCTTGGATAAGAGTTTCGACTTTAATGAAATGATCAATCGCCGAACGGTATTTAACAAAACCACATTGCTCTTTAGCAATGATTTGTTTTTTTGTCAAAACATTTACCAGTCTTTCATTGACCATTTTTTCCATTAATTTGGAGGTACAACAGGTCAGCGAGATGGGTCGAAATTTATCAGGTGTTACGGCATCTTTGGTTTTAGGAATGGGAATAATTATTGAGTTACGCCACGTCCAGACATAATTAAAAAAGTTTAATAAGTATACCTTCCCCTCAATTGGAAGTTTCTTGAGAAAAACATAAGGTATCTCATCGGGACCTGGGCTTGATTTAATTTTGCAGTTTTGTAGTGCGCGATTAAATTCGGCCATTGTAAACTTATCATTATATTTTTCAGAGTCATCACATGTTATATTTACAATGTGAGATTCAATAAATGTCTTATGCCTTATAAACTGGTCTTCATAGTTTTCGGTTGCAGACACTTTCTGGAAAAATGTGCCTAATTCATTAGCTATATCTATTGCCTCTGTTTTGACTCCTTTTTCGGTCTTCAGTCCAGGTATTGTATTGTCAATTCTATGTCCCTTAATCAGTCTTATTTTGGACCATATTGCTCGGGAAGTGGTAGAAATGTTTAAAGATCCTACGAACTCCTTCCAGCACTCCTTTTTACAGTTTTTAATTATTTTTTTTGCATGGGCCCGTAACTTTTTGAATTCTATTAAGTCTTTCATCTGTTTCGTCTTTTTATATTTGTTCAAAGCTTTCTTTTTTGCTTTGATTGCGCTGTTACAATCGGAATTCCACCATGGAACTCTAACTTTACTGTGCTCCCTGTTTTGTCGAGGTATACTAACCCTTGCTGCTTCAATAATGGATTTGTTTATAAAGTCTAGCTTTACATTTGTATCTAAGGATTCATTGATTTCAATTTCATTAAGCGTTTCTTTAATTCTTTCCTGATAAACTTCCCATTCGGCGAGAGAGTATTTCCATCGGCTACGGTATTGTACAAAAGGTCTATTGACAAGAATTTCAAGAATTATCGGGAAGTGATCGCTTCCAAACAGTTCCTCTAATACCATCCAATTTGTTTTGGGTAGAAGACTTTGTTCACAAAGACTGAGGTCTGGGGCTGATAATGTATTATTGCTTGAGTTTATATGGGTTTTGGTTCCATCATTTAGCAAAGAAACGTTGTTTTGCATTTCTAAGTACTTTACTAAGAGGTTACCCCTTGTTTCGGTAAAATTTGAACCCCAAAGTGGATGATGTCCATTTATATCACCTAAAATATAGAATGGTTTAGGTAGCTGCCTAGTGAGATCACAAAGTTCTTCGGAAGTAAATTGTTTTCTTTGTGGAATATACAGGCTACATAGTGTTATAGGATTTGGTAGGTAGATAGTTATCGCAATGGCTTCCAGGTCAGTGTCCAAGTTAATCTGTTCAAAGTAAATTCCGTTCTTAATAATAATGCACACACTTCCCCAAGCTTTGTACGAGTCTCTGTCCTTTCTGATCACTTGGTATTGGCTTAATGAGAAAGAATGGTGTTTTAATAAATGTGTCTCTTGGATACATGAGCATATGGGGTCGTATCTGGAAAGTAATACTTTAAAAAGGTCTAAATGAGAACATAACCCGTTACAGTTCCATTGTAGTATCTTAGTCAATGTCATGTTGTATAATTAGATGTTTAGAAAATTTAAGGGCAGGTTTTGTCTTCTACTAGTGGTTTTAACTTTTTTAGTAGTATAGTACACCTAATTTTTGTCGAACGCTCAGTAACTACTTTACGTATGTCAGTTATCATGTCTAAAAGGTCTTGTGTATTTTGAGTGAATTGTTTCGTTATATTAATAGGTTTTTTTTCAGCTTTGACCATATCTAATAATAAGCAGAAACTTTCAAAATTCAGCGGATATTTCGAAGAGTTTTTGTTTATCACATCTTTAGCAGCGAGGAATTGTTCTTGAGTGGATTTCATATCAGTTTTCTTTATTTTCGTATCGGTTTCCGAATCGATACAGGCTATGTTGCTTGTGTCTGGAAGGTTATCACATGTTTCAGATAACTGTGATAACAATAAATCTGTATTCTCTATGTCACCTACTTCTTGATTAAGGTTATCATGTTCTTTAGTCACATTATTATCATCTAAATACAAGTGAGAGTTACTGTTTGTTGTTTCTTTTGCTGTATAATTATTTACATAATTTTTTTCTAAAATTTGTCTACTCGAATGTGTAGAACTTTTATCTAATTGTTGTTTAGTCGATTCCAATTCTAAAGTTTTCTCTTGTAGATCTGGATTATGTGTGCATTTAGTGCTAATGTGGCCAACTTCAGAGCAGATAAAACATCTTATTTCATCCTCTCCCAGGTATAGCCTGAAGGTGTCCCCCTCGAAGTCGACCATAATACTCTGAGGTATCGTAGCAGACTCTTCGGGTTGTACGAATACATGTCGTCGAAATGTATGGATATGTTCATACCCTGGAAGTTTTATCCCTGCTCTAAGGTAATTCACACTTGATAAGAGTTTAACATTGCTTTCTTTTAACTTATCTTCTATTAAGTTATTAGGCAAGTAGGGTGGTGCATTGCTGATAATAATTCTTTTAGAAGGTACTATTAACTTTCTGACAGGGAGAACATTCCCGTCTATTCTTATGTCTTTATGATTCCGTGTGAAGGTCTCAACACATTCTTTTGAATTCAAGAAAACCGCTATACGGTTATTTGATATTCTATTAGCAAAATTTATGTTCTTAGGGCCAACTATTTCTCCTATTGCTACTAAATATTTAATTATTGGGATTCCATTTATGGCTGGGAGCAAAATGCCTTGTTCTTTTTTAGGCGTAATGAGATTAAATGGTTGAGTTTGGTTCATAACTGTACTTGCAAATGTTTTCATTGTGGTAGGATATGAAAAGCTTTTAGTTTCAGAAAGAGACATTTTCAATAAGCTGGTGTCACTGTTTAAAGTTAGGTTACTTCAAACAGAGACCCAGAGGGTTCTAAGAACAAAAATATTCTTTAAAAAAATTGTAAGAAAGAAGCAAATCACTCACTTCCAGATTCTTCCTCCAATCTCAAGAAGTTGCTTTGAGTTAAATCCGCAAAAAGCAAAAAATCAAAATCAATATTTCCCTTTTTAAATTCAATTTTCACTTCCAGATCACCTGTCGAATACTATATACGTGGAGGTACGGAGTACCCCTGAGTCATGATTGTCATAAAATCGAAAGAGAAATGACTATATAAATAATTAATTGAAGCCAAAATAGAGGCCTTTCATTGTTAATGAAATAATTGATTAATTTTAATCCAATTAAAAGAAAATGAAGTAATCTATAAGAAGCTGCTAACTATCTTTTTAAGCGGTTAAAATCCGTTTGTCTCTTTATTTATATAGTTTATATAAAACCCTTCATTTTCAACGAAGTAATAAGAGATTTCAATTTATAAATATCTGGAAGGGTAAACCCTTTATTAATTTCTTCAGAATTAAACTTTAAATATAAGATATCCAAGTATTAAATTAATAAAATAAAAAATAATATAAAAATAAATCTAATTAAATAAATTTTAATTCTATTTTATTGATATAAAGAATAAAAAGAACGACAATATGTAATTATTTTAGGTAAAGAACTAGAAATTATATATTCTCCTCAACTATAATCTATAAATAAAGCACTTATTTTAGAATAAGGTAATATCTTATTATAAATTATATAAGTTTTATAAGTGTTTTTCTACTAAAGGACATGTTTTTCGAAATTGGTATTTTAACATATTTGTATTCTTATAATCTGCATGAATGGATAAAGCCTTTCGTTCAAGAATAACATTTAAATAATAATATTCAATTTGAGTTCTAATATAATTGAAAAATAATAACTATGTATATACTGAATAAATGAAAAAAACTATATAACTAATGTTCCTTAATTGCTTAGGATATTTACAATATGTTAACCCTACAGGCCTCTCCTTACGAAGGTGATGGTCTAACTTCCCCGGTGACCAAACCTATTGGGAAGTGGAGTTGGCCATTTCTTTCCAAAGGTTCTTCCATTTATCCTTATCTCTCGCTGTTGGCATCCAATTAGTTCCGACAGCTAGCTTCAGGATATCTCTCCATCGTCTGCATTGTCGACCTCTTCTTCTCTTCAGGTTGTAAGGAATCCATTCAGTAACACTCAGCGACCATCTTTCATCTTTAATCCTGGCCAGATGCCCTGCCCATTTCCATTTAATTTTCCTTACTATTTCTTTGATGTCACCTATCCCAGATTCCTTACACATAGTAAGGCTTTTGATTTTATCTATCTTTCTGTAGTGCAACATGCTTCTTAGGATAGAGATTTGCCAGATCTTTGTCAATGCCCAGGTTTGACATCTATAGGCAATTGAAGGGAGAATGCAGATTTCAAATATTACTTTCTTACATTCCAAACTAAAGGTTCTGGGCAACAGGTTGACTTTCGGATACCATTCAAAGATTTTTACAAATCCATTCGAAATTTGGCAACAGTTATATCAGGAAAACCCCTCTGGACAATTTTACAAAACCATATTTCCCAAAATTATTCGAAAAGCTTGGTTCGCGGAAACAAATTTTAGCAAAAACGTGGTAAAAACATATATTAGATTAAGGACAAATCACGGGATCTGCAACAATTATCTTCATAAAATAGGCGTATTAGAATCTCCGCAATGTGACAAATGTGGTGATAGGGAGACCCTAAAACACAAATTATTGGTGTGCCCGGCATACAATACTCAAAGAGAAAAGTTGATTTTTGAAATAAATAATAATTAGAATATTAGTTATGAAAATTTATTAAAATTTACGAACGATAAGAAAGTTTTCAGTATAAATAGATATTTACAATCGATTAACAAAAGAATATGATAATTGTAATAGTTCGGTAATTGGTAATTGTAATTTGGTAATTTTAATTGGTAGTTGTAATTTGGTAAATTGGTAATTATAATAGTTTTCACTAATAAGACATAATATATAAAATGGCTGTATGGTGTATGCCAATGCCATCCATTCATGGAAAAGGAAAAAAAAAAAACAACTAAAGTTTCCCTTCATTACTTCATTTAGGAGCCAGTATTTTTCCATCCCATCGTTATTCTTCTGTCCACTTCTTTTGCGATCTGGTTATTAGAAGAAACGAAAATGTTCTATTTTATTTGAGCCAATGAACACTCAAGTTCTCTAAAAATGCAATTATTTTCTAAATGTACTAATTACACATTGGGTTTCGTTCCAAATCATACTAAAGAATTTCATTCCACAACTTTAATATGCTCTTATTACGGTTTTCCTCATTACAATAACCCTGCAATGGGTGCATTTATTTCTACGCGTTCCATCTTGCGATACAACGCGTATTTTTATTACATAATATAAATTATGTTACGGAACATTAAGTTACATAAAAAATAAAATAAGTTAAATAAAACTAATAAATATAAACTGATAAATTAATCATTTGTTATAACGAATTAACAAAATAATACTAACTAATTGACTAAACAAAGATACAAAACAAGGATACAAAACTATTTCATATGACGCATCTTGCCTCCTCGCTAACATTACCCCTATTTCCATACTTTCCGATGAAATATTAAATAAATTCGAAATTATAACATTAGGCAAAAATCTATTAAACTTTCCGAGTCATGAATTTGAACACAAAGTTCCGTGTAAACTTTGGATTCACCAAAAAGATATTTCGAAGCCTAACATTACAGACACTATCCCGAATAGCGGCATCAACATTTATACTGACGGTAGCAAGGACCAAGACAAGGTAGGAGCTGCCTTCCTTGCTTTTGAAGGAGAGCAGCTGGTGCATTCAGCGCGATTTAGGTTAGGCCCTTATTGCTCAAACAATCAGGCAGACATGTATGCACTATTACAGGCTGTGCTCTACATTAAAAATTCTCATTATACGTCTGACTTCTGTATCCAGACAGACAGTCAAACAACACTATCGAAATTAAGGAACGTGAACATACACGAAGGCCTCTTAGAGGAAATCAGACATGGACTAATAGTTTGTCATAAGCAAGGTATGAACATCAGCTTTAAGTGGGTTAATATGGTGTTATTAATAGAGTAAAAAAAAATTCTATATTTTAATGCGAAAAGAATCTAATAAGTTGGTTTAATAATTTAATATATAGTAATGAGAGATTTTCGCGCCTCCTGTTACATTTCCTAGAATGCATATAGTACCTTTTGGAAATCAACGTCTCAATTGTGACTTGAAAGACACAAAGCCCTAGGGTCGTCCTTTAACTGATGATGACTAAACTCAAGCATTAGTATAAGACAACCCTCACTCTAGGACACGGGATATCGCAGATTTGCTTAGCATGCAATATTTACAAGAATCTGATGTTTTTATTGAAATCACTATAAAAAAACGTGACGAACTTATTATACAGCGCAATAAAATAAACAACTGAGTGGTACCACTGGTAGCAAGTAACCACCTGTAATCATTAAATATTTAATTAAATAAATGTTTTAGATTTTAAAAATAACCTATCTATGTTATAAAGAAGTTTGCAGTATAAACACGAATTTTCCCATTTATGGAGGGGAAAAAACAACAACATGAATATTACTTTCACTTACCTATATATGGTAAGGGAAAGTATCGCGATCGTGAAAATATTCGAATTCCAGTTTTCAACCGAAATAAAAATTTTAGGGTTTCCTGAGTCCAAATAAATAAGTCCCATGAAAATGAGTGTGTGCTAAGTCTAGTACGAAAACGAAAAGCCGTACGAAACTGTGTTTTATATTTA
Source organism: Piezodorus guildinii (assembly GCA_023052935.1). Taxonomy (NCBI): domain Eukaryota; kingdom Metazoa; phylum Arthropoda; class Insecta; order Hemiptera; family Pentatomidae; genus Piezodorus; species Piezodorus guildinii. The sequence goes on from CM041298.1 coordinate 115,517,031, forward strand.
GGACAACTATACGTTCGAGATGTTCCAGAAACTTTTTCATCAAAATCAGCTAACCAGAACAGCCACTTTATACCATGCAATTTGCACGTTTTTTCGATTTTCTTAAAAACGACTGTATCGATTATAATTAAACTCGCTATATCGATGTAAAATTAGACGGGCTTTAATATTATGTAGGTTTCATTCTGATTGAAAGAGTCTGACAGGGCTTAAATGCGAATACTTCCAAAGTTCTTCTTCTAAAGTACCTTTAATTTTGTAGATTCGAACAAATTAACCATATCGTCTGATTAGCATTGCTAAAAAACAGGTAAATACATAAGTTGAACGAATTCGATATCCAACTTAACGAGAAAACTCCAAAAATATTTTTTTGTTTTTTAACTTAGGAACAGTAATATACCGTTGAAATGCTAAAGATTTTATACAAAATATTATCTTTTACATACTATTGTAAAGCTAACGGAGTGTGGTGAAAAGCTGATGAAACAAACTGATTGTCGTAGAAAGTATTATAATAGATTATTTAATAAAACACATGTTTCTATTGAAATCCAATAAAATAATTATATAACAATTCGTTACGTTACTAATTTTTTTTTTTCAATTTTTAATAAATAACTAAGGTAGAGAAAGTCGTGTGTTGCGCGCACCAGATTTTTTTCATATTATTTCTTTTCAGCCAATTTGGATTACAGTTTTTCAGAAACCCTTAATTTGATAGAAAATAAAAAAAAAAAAAAAAAAAAAAACGCGAAATTTGAGATCACACGTTTCAACACACGTGTGATTCGAATAATGGTAAAGGTTTGATGAGAAGTAGGTAGGAGGAACGCCAGAATGGTGAGTGGACTAAGGTTTGAAATTAAAGGAGACTGTGGACAGAGGGAAAATGTCGGGAATTAATGGTTTGGTAAAGGTATTATTCGAAGAAATATTGTTTACGGGTTAGAGGATGTAGCCACTTTAACTCGCCCCATAAGTGGGTAACATGTCCTCTTTGAAGTGCCGAAGACAAATCTTAAAAAATATTCATAATTCGCTTCAGTCTTGGGAGCGGCGTGGTTTTGTAGATTTAAAAAAATTAGGCACATCGTCTTTTTAGCATTAATAAAAAAAACGGCTAAGTATGCAAGTTGAGTGAATTTGATAAACAACTAAAGAAGAAAAGTGCAAAAAGATTTGTTTACGTAATTTTTGTGTTTTTGAACGCAAGAATAATAATATAGATTTATAATATACTGTTGTAAGATCTTGGAAAAATTATTATCTAATACAGGGAAAAGTTAAAGTTAATATACAGTGATGAAAAGCCAAAGAAATTTACCGATTCTTGTAGATAATAATGTATTAGATCATTTAATAAAACACAGGGTTAAATCGAAACTCAACGTAATCAATTCTTTAACCTCTTTTCATCTTGGTATGAATTTTTTTTTTTTATACCTCTCTTAGTGACAAGAAACTTATATTTATTTTTCCTGCAATCAACACAGATTATTGATTGTAGATTCAGTAGTTACTAAAAGTGGAATCCATGCGTCTCTATAGTTTCTAATTGAGATGTGTCAATCACCGTGAAACCAGTAACGGAATTCATTCACCTAAGAACCGTTTCGATACCGTAAAACCACCCCATCCTCTCCAGCAGTCCCTCACTGGAGGTTTTAATTAGGATTGCTGGAGAAAACAAAGAGAGCTATATTTATATATCCGCTATTAAGAATCCCCTGGAATTTCTCCGCTACACTTTCAGAGACTATTAAGTGCGGTTTTCCTAAGACGGAGAAGGAGGCGCATACCGGACGACCGCAAAGTTCTTTAATTCGAAACTCCCTCGACCACACTCGTTGAGGATTTTCAATCGAAAAGAGACCACGGTCATTTCCGTTATAGGGTGTTGTATATAAAGGATACCTTTACGATATGGTTTCATGAATGAGATATCCATTGACCACACGTGAATGGGGCCTTGTGGCGTCTCGTCACAATTTTGTGGTTTATCCTCATTATTTAAACAGAAGGGTCCCCTTGGAGAGGAATGCCCTGATATGTGTGGCCGATGGTTCCCAGCCATAGATAACCACAGCAACAATACACTTATAGTATGATTTATTCAATTGAATATAAGAAACTGGAGAGTATGCAGACATCTTTGTGGGTAGGCCAGGGCTGGCTTTTTTTAGAGATCCAAGAATGAAAAATGCCAATGAGCTTTTTCCTACTGTAGTCTTCACATATATGTATAATGTGTATTAGTTTCATCACAAGGAGGAAATTCCAATTAGGATCTGCTGCCTCAACTTCGCTGAGTTGCCATGAGTACACAGCATACCGGATCAATCCCGAAGGCAATTTCAAAGAAAAAAGATAGAGGAAGATACTGCCAAATAGAAATACATAAACTTTACTGATTTCGAAATCGATCATGGACATATAAAAATCCAGACCAGCCTCATTATATGTGGTGATGCAGGATTCCCAGGGAGTCCAAGATTATGGTCTCCGCTATGTTTTGCAACTACTTTTTTTCGTGTCCATAATTCTCCAAAAATGATTTAGTGGCTACTGGGATGGTCCCCTACTTTATATTTGATAGTATTGCCATTATTTTTTTTTTAATTATTAAGATTTATCACAATTCGTTTCAAAGTGAACAGTAGTAATATGAGACCACATTCACACAGTATTTACAACAAGCAATGATAAAGAAAGAAAATTTATTATTTATTGTTTATATTAAACTTAGTTAATGAATCAGTTTCAATGTTTTGTTTAATTCAACACTTTAATCTATAAGAATTTATTTATATTACTCTTTTATTTGTATATACTCTTTTATATACTTTAATCCATTTTTTTTTTCTGATATCTTTGTAAATAAAAATTAATTGTAATCCTTTGGTCTTTTGGCCAGACACATCGTATATGTTAATTGTACATATCAATTGTTCTTAAAGGACCCTGTTCCAGAATAAAAATTGTTTCCTATTCTATTCTATTCTAAAGTCAAATTACACAAGAGAAAAACTGTAAAAAGCAACCGATAATTAAAATAAATACAAAGATCATATACACAATAGCTATATACAATATTTACAATCTGCCAAAGAAACTCCGGACTAGGCCTTCCCTCTCCCCACTTGTGGAGGGAAAAGCAGAATTGCTATTAATTAAAAAAATAAGAATAAATGTAATGTTGAACCACAGCTTTCGACTGATCTTTCCTAATCCGATCCTCGTCCTTATGGAATTCTATTCCTACATAATTCTATAATAATTGATAATATATAGTTTTATAAACTCTATAATACTCCTCGATATACCCCTAGGTAAAACGTAACTGGTGAAGTTTAATATGACGGCATAAACACAGTGATTAGTGCATATCAAAACAAGTTCCTGTCTGATTTCTAATAGAAAATTCAAATATTTCATTCACTTAAGTGAAAATTTTTAGATTTTGGCTCTCTTGTTGTTATTAGACCCTCTTGGGGCACATTAAGCCTCTATAAAGTGGGTTCCAAAAAATTAGAGAAAAAACCTGGAGACTAAGCGTGATCTAGTACTAACCGTCTCATTTCACGGCCAACGGCAAACAGTTCGGATCTATTTAAGTACTGACCCCAAACTTTGTAAATTTTTTAAATCAATCAAACTAATTTCTTTATAAATAAATTTTTTTTTTTTTTTTTTTTTTGTTTTTTCTTACCCTCTGGTTTTATTTTCGAACAAAATACAAATACAAATGTAATATGTGTAGATGTCACATTTGTCCTTCTGTTACCCGGAGGTATTCTAAAGAGGATTGCTATATGCGCTGGATGCACTAGTAATCTTTCAAGGGCTTCTTCTATGCCTTTATTTATCCATTGCAAAATGGGAGGGACCATTCTTCAGGGTTTATAAATAAAAATAAAATTTGCTCATCTAAATTATGTTTAGAGCAAATTAATTTGATGTGAAACGAATATTTGTACTGTATGTCTTATAATAACATTTTAGTAAATTTTTAAACTCTCATAGACTTATAATATTGTAGTTTACTAAAGAACAGTTAGATAATCACAGATCAATTTAAAATTAGAATTTATCTGTAAGAATTAAAACATACAATTATACGTTTTTTATACATTAAATCAAGTGTGGACATCAGAAAAATAAAAAAAATTAAGTATTGAATTTTTGAAATCCATTTTATGCGTTAAATATAATTTGACAAATTTTTGTGAAGATATTTACAATATTTTAAAAAACGACAACAGTCTACTGACAAACAAATTCAAGTAAATAAAAAATATATATATATTTTATTTATATATATATATTTTTTTTATTATCCAAATGACCTTCAAGATTTGAAACCAAATCCTATGTGGTGAGTACCTGAATAAAAAATATTAACATTTTTTTAATATTTTAAAATTTTACTTATGTTAAAAATAAAAAAATATTACGATTTTATGTTTTATTTGTATGAAACTTTTCGTTGAAACCCCTTCCCTCTTCTTCAGAGTGGACGACTTTGGGACACGCTTTGCCCATTTAAAAATCTGGTCATCTTACCCAAGACCTTCAAGGGTTGTGGAGGTACTGGTTTTTTTTCTTTAATAAATTGTTTTTTCAACAACTCTGAGCAGCTGATTTTATTTATTCCATTAGAATATTTATTCCATTTCACGAATAAGGCGATGACAAAGTAAAACAAATTTTGAGCTTGGAAAACAAATATCTTTGTCTTCTGCATTGTTTGTTATCCTACCTTTCGAGGAAGCAGCAGGATATCCCCAACTACATTTTAGTCCGTTTATTTTGAAACCATTTAAAAAGTAAGGGGGAAAAAAACCTTCAAAAAGATTCTCATCCTTTAAGAAAATATTATAGAGCGGAAATGGTTAGGTGGGACTATTTTTATTCCGTTTACCGGAGTCCCTCACTTCCGTCCGGAAGGAGTGGAATAATTAATGTTCTCGAGTCTTGAGCTATCTCGTGAAGGAATGCTGGGATACTTGTGACTTGGAAACTTTTATTAGTATCAAGAATATAGAAGAATCCAAACCAAGTTTTATCAATATCTGTATCTAAAATGAATCTTGGTTTCCGCGAACAGCTTCTAAACCACGCGACTTATTTGGATACGGTTTTTAATATTATTTAATGCATTATTTCCTGAAGGTTTATAAGTAAAGCACATTGGAATTAAGTTTTTCTTTGGATGGGAAAATTTACGTTTCAGTATTCAAGTCATCAAAAATCATTCCTGAATTATGATTAGGAATATAGACGTAAAATATTTTGAAATGTAACAATGAAATGAAAAAATCGGGTGCGGGAAATAAACGATTTTCAATAATGAATCTTTGCAATTGACAAAAAAAAAAAAAAAAAAAAAAAAGTATCAAGATAGGCAGAATTTGAAAAAAAGAATTTAAAATAATCCTTATCTCCGTCGCACAGTGGGCAATATGACCGATTTAGGTGGACAAAATTCTGAAACTTGTCTATATTTAACCTTTGGGGGCCCAGATTACGGAAAAAAAATTATAAGAAAAAATTATAAAAACTAATTAATTTTTTTACACGATTAGCCAGCGCACCGTGGTCAAACATCAAATTCATTTGCTGAAATCTAAAACTTCCCTATATTTTACGTTTGAAGTCCCAGAATACGGGGAAAACTGTACAAAAAATCTAACTATGACTCGGACTTGCTAAAATCTGCTAATATATGTATTTTATATGTTTTAGGAAATTCTTGAAATTATAGATTGTAAAATTTTTGATTCGTAGTGTTGTGTCTGAAAAAAATGATGTATCACCCAAAACGCGAAAAATCGCCAAAATTCTTTGTAATATCTAAAGACTTGAAGGATTGGTAAAACAAATCCTTGAGGGTAACTTGGGGGTTATATAGTTTTTCGTTATTGAATAAGGGCGTACATTTACAAATTGCCAAATCAACTCTACAGGTGAGATTGCAATTTAAATTCAATAACGAGTTTGGAAATATAATGTCTTACCTGTCTTAGCAATGCCCATTGTTAAATAAAATCAAAAAGACTTTGCTCTAAAAACACCTTGAATAGAATAAATGACCATCGAATAAAAATAATCCTACTGTTGGTTATTAGGCACTTGTTCGAACAGGAATGATTCATTCATTTACTATTTATTTGTAAACACGCTATCGTGGGAAATATTAGTATTAATGGTCTTGCCAACTAATAATGAAAAGGTGAAGCACTGGAAAATTCCAAACTTTTGTCCACCTAAATTGGTGATTTAACCCACTCTTTTCCCCGAAACTACAGGAACGATTTTTTTAAAACTTGGCACAAAAATAATATCAGATCCAACGATGATCCTAACACCTAGACGTTCGTATCCGCCGATTAGTTTTAAAATGTGATTTAATTCAATAACTCAGTTATTTTTGAAGCTAGAGAAAAACATTTATTTGAGTCTTTTAACCGAGATAGGGCATATAATTAATTATACAATATTCTAAATTGAGATTTAGAATTTGGACACCACGAAGAAGAAAAAAGAAAAGTAAAAATTTGAAATCTATCCTATATATACGCTTGTAACTCCGCTATTTTCAAAGATAGCGAAAAAATCCTTTAGAGTTTTAGAATCAGTATACCGCTATTAGTTATAAAACAGAAACAAATTTTACCTGTACCATACATAAGCCCTTAACTGAGTTATTTTGGAGGATAAATAAATAAATAATAATTAATAGCAAATAAATAAATGCCTCTTTTTTATTTTTTTTATTCATATTTTATTGAATTTTACAACTGTATTAACATAAATACAATAAGTAAAACTGTTGAATTAGAATAAAGGGCGTGAAAGGCTTGTGAAGAAACTACCCAGCGGTAGAACTTCGATGTTTATTTAAGTAAGAAGATCCCGAGGCCATCTTCTTTTCAATCGCCTAGGAGGGTTGTCAGGAATATGTGAGGTTGATAGGTTGCGGACAAGAGGGTTTATATGGGCTGGGAGTTTGGAATTAAAAGTGGTATATCTGGTACGATATATAATATAATTGATACGATATAAGATATATAATTGGATACGGGAGGATTTAAATGGTTTCGTAGAGCCCCAAAGCTCGATTCCATATGTCCAGATGGGTCTGATGTCGGTAACATAAATGAGCTTTTTGTAATGAATTGGAAGTTTTGAACGTTTGTCGAGTAAGTGTTGTAGTAATCGGTATCTACGGGCAGTCTCTTGTCGTTTTAGTCTCGTGTGAGGATTCCATGTAAGACGTTTATCAAGATGGAGTCCTAGGTATCGGATTTGTTCAACAGGTATGAAATAAATGCCAAAGTTGTTTATTGTTTAAGTTGTTAGTGCTATTCAATACTGAATTCAATTGTCTACAAAACGAAAGAAAAAAAATCATTAAAATCTGTTTTGAAAGATCTGAGATATATCGTTTTGAAATTATCAGTTGTGATTGACTATTTTTTTAAAAATTATTATTAGTTAATAGATTATGAAGAGCTATATAAACAGTTATACCATAATATAGTTATTTGAAAATAAAAAGCCTTTGTGTAATAATTTACCGTTTTTTTTATAGATAAGAAGATGGCTGGGGGAGAGATCATCGAACGACTTACAGTAAGTAACCCTATTGCATTATTTTGTGATTGTATTCAAATTCAATATTCAATTGAAACTATAGATTTTAATGTTTTCATTTCAGCGCTAAGTTAATTTATATATACTCATTTTTACATTCACTTACTTATAAATCAAATATATATTAAGGGAAAGTATTGGGATCGTAAAATCTACGAATTCCAGTTTTTAACGGAAATACACGGTTTAGACTCCAAATCACCAAGTCCCACAAAAAATCTGTGTCTGTTTACCCGTGTGTGTGCGTGGTAAGTCGTTAAGTGCGAAAACGTTAAGTTGTATAAAACTGAAACTTCATATTTAAAGGGCATCTATGCCTGAGATGTTACAGCAACTTTTTCATCAAAATCAGTTTATCAGAAGAGCCACTCTATACCATGCATTTTGCATGTTTTTTCGATTTTCTCAAAAACGGCTAGGGCGATATTGATTAAACTCGCTATATTGATGAACAAATGATAGGCTTTATGATGTAGGTTTCATTATGATTGAAATAGTCTGCAGATATTTTAAATTTTCTTCCTCTTAAGTATATTAATACTTTAATACCTTTAATTTTGTAGATACTAAAAAAATAACCATGTTATCTTGTTAGCATCGAAAAATAACAGCTAAATATGCAAGTTGAGCGAATTTGAAAAACAATTAAAGGAGAAAACTGAAAAAATACTTTTTTAATGCAATTTTTTTTTTTTTTTTTTTTTTGAACATAAGAACAGTAGTATACATTTATTAAACTTGCTATATTGATGTAAAATAGAATGGGCTTTAATATCAAATATACAATTTAGCCAAATTTGAATACCAATTAAAGGATAAAAAAGCAAAACTATATTTGTTTGTTTATTTATTTAACATCATTTTATGCTACTATGGCTAATCGGACGATGCTACAGTGGGAGTCCTAAATTTTGCCTATCCAGGTTTTATTAGGATAGGGATCTTTAACGAGTACCTGACATCGCACAAGCTCGGGACCACCTTTTAACGTCCCCTCCGAATGACGGCGTAACTAAGGATTTTTCACTCCCATTAAAAAATTCCTAGGACCACCTGCGGGTTTGAACCCGTGACCTTTAGTATGGGAGGCTGTTACGCTAGCCACCCAGCTACAAGTGATCCCAAAACTATATTTTATGTATTTTTCAATATTAAGAAGAGTAATAAATATTATCTGATACACAAAGTTATAAAAGGAAATATTAAGTGATGAATAGGGAATAAACTTATTACTCATTAACAATTTAAAATATTTACATTATTTAATCTAAATCATATGTTTTCAACGAAAATTAATACACGTCTTATTAAAATCAACCTAAAATATTTAATGAGATTATCATACTAAATTAACCTCGCTATATCGAAGTAAAATTTAATGGGCTTTAATATGATGTAAATTTCATTCTGATTGAAAAAGTCTGACAGGGCTTAAATGCCCGTAGTTTAAGTTTTCTTCCTCTAAAGTATCTTCAATTTTGTATATTCGAAAAAATTAACCATTTCATGTTGTTAGCATTGATTAAGAACCGCTAAATATATAAGTTGGGTGAATTTGATAATCAACTGAAAGAGAAAAGTGTAAACATATTTTTTAATGTAATTTTATTTTTTTTATATACAGTTGAGTAGGAAGGCTGAGTGGCTAGCGCGCTAGTCTCTCATGCTACAGGTTTTGAGTTCGAATCCCAGTCCCGGCAGGGCTTTTATAAAGATGTAAAAAAATGTGGATTCACTCACAACCTCTCCCCCGGGTATGTGAGACCCGTCAGCCAAAGGGTGGCCACTCACAAAATTAGTCGTAGGGAGTGATGACCCTACACTAAAAATTGCATCGTGAAACGTGAGTGTAAACTCGCACGAGTTTACCCCGCGAGGCCCAGGGCCTACACGGCCTGTCGCGCCACTGGAAGGAAGGAAAAAGGAAGGATGGGTAAAAATATCTTATACACAAAGTTGTAAGATGTAATGAAGGTCGATGAAAAGCGGATAAAATTAACTGATTGTTTTAGATAAGAATGTAATAGATTATTTATTAAAAGACATGTTTCAGTTAAAAATTAATTATTTAAACTTATTTAATCTTTAACGGTATTTAAAAATTCTTAAATTGATTTTAAAAATGGAGGTTAGTGAAAGTTGTTGCGCGCACCAGATTTTTATATTTTAGGGCGGTGCAATATGATTTTAACCATTTATAGATTTTTACTGTACCATTTTGTACGTTTAGAGATTTTGCTTGACGTTTTTGATGGTCGATATTCGACTCCTAGTTCCAGATCATTGGTTGCTTCGACATTTGACCCCATTAGCGCCCCCTTCATTGACCGCACATCCCCTAAATCGGTCTCCATCAAAATCAGGGTAAATTAGCAGTGGATTTGTTGGCCCTTGGAGCAACAGGTTGCGCGGGATCAGATGACAGCGGAGCATGCAAATCGGCACCCCACAATAGCCCCGGGCCGGGTTAATGTTGCAGAACGCCGAGGGGTGAACTGTGTGTTCCAACCCTTAACCCCCGTCGTTCCTACCCCATCATTTTTCCAACCGGTACTTCAGATGTCCTTTCCCTCAAAAAACTCTCCCTCCCCCCTCTCCCTCTCGCTCGATTCCCAAGGGACTCTTAAAAACAGTCATTAACCTGTTTTTTCGAAACGTTTTTCCCTCCCCGGTGAGAGCGAGTGGAACCAAGAGGTAGAAAAAGAAAAAAAAAAAACTCTGAAAATAATGTCAACAAAGAAATCATCAATCGCAGAAGCTATTAACGGGAGAGTTCTAATCAATCACACTCGCCAGGCAGCTCCACCATTATCGATTAAAAAATACGTTAGTCTCTTTTGTAACTCTTTTTTTTTCTTATTTGGAAAGTTGTTAGTTATTGTTAAAACCTCTTATAGTGTACATGGTTGTAAATAGTTGTTACATCGAAACTAATAGTCAGGTGGTATTCAGTATTACCCAACCCTCAACATTACCGAGTTACTTCATACCATGCATTTGCGGCTGTAACGATTTTGATTAAACATATTATATCGATGTAGAATTGAATAGGCCCTGATATGATATATTGCATTGTGTCACATGAAATGTCCGTTTTCAAGGTAACGGATTTTTATTAAAAATACGATATGAAAATAAGATAATTTTATTCAAAGTATTTACCTTAGTATTTATGTTATTTCATAAAAAACTATAGGAGAAAACAGCAGAAATGTGTTTTAATGTAGTTTTTTGTTATTCTTATTAAAAAAACACATTTTTTCTTCCTTATCTTTTTATTTTCATTGTTACACAAATTGTCACATGTATTAGTCAACGTTTCGGAGCTTTTTCCCCATTATTAAGACTATAAAAAATTTTGCTTTTAGTTACAATTTATTAAATAATTTTTTTCATAACATATAATTAACTACAATTACCTTTTTTTATCTGTACATTCTAATTTTCTATAGCTAACATCTATATCAGCATATAAGGTAAACTATTGGCTCACTGTTTTTACTTTCACTTACTATATATAGTAAGGGGAAGTATTGCGATCGTGAAAATTTTCGAATTCCAGTTTTCAACGGAAATACACGTGTTAGGGTCCCCTGAGTCCAAATAACCAAGTCCCGCAAAAAGGTCTGTGTGTGTGTGTGTCTGTGTGTGTGTGGTAACTCCCGGCGGAAACGGTAAGTCCTATGAAACTGAAATTTCATATTTAAGACAACTATATGCCCGAGACGTGACAAAACTTTTTTCATCTAAATGAGCCTACCAGAAGAGGCACTTTATACCATGCATTTTTCACCTTTTTTCGATTTTCTCAAAAACGGTTCCGACGATTTTGATTAAACTCGCTATATCGATGTAAAATTTAATGGGCTTTAATATCATGTAGGTTTTATTTGGATAAAAATGGTCTGACAGGGCTTAAATGCCGCTATTTTATATTTTCTTCCTCTAAAGTACCTTTAATTTTGTAGATTCAATAATAATAACTAGATTATCTTGTTAACGCTGATAAAAAACACATAAATATATAAGTTGAACGAATTAGATATCAAACTAAACAAGAAAACTGAAAAAAATATTTTTTTAATCCAATGTTTCGTTTTTGAACATAAGAGCAGTAATATACATGTATGATATACCGTTGGAAAGCTTAAGATTTTAGAAAAAATATCATCTCATACACAAGCTTTTAAAAGTTAATAGAGAGTGATGAAATGAACATAAAACGAACTGATTATTTTAGATAGCAATATAATACATTTTTTAATAAAACACATGTTTCTACAGAAATTCAATTTAATTAATTCTTTTATAGTTTCACGTATTTTTATCTCTAACGGTATTTTAAAATTCTTTCATTGATTTTAAAAATGGAGGTAAGTGAAAGTCGTGTGTTGCCCGCACCAGATTTTTTCTATTGCAAACTTTGTACTTTAATATTGTTACATTAATCTAATTCCTAAGTCTCTATTTATTTATATTTCGATGTTATTCTTTATTTTGTTCTTCACTATTTTATTGTTCTATTTTTCTTAAAATTGTATATTATTTATTACATCAGCTTAATGAGTACCTAGATTTTATTTTTTTTATTATAAGAACAGTAATGTAGATTATAATATACTACTAGAAAAAGAAATATTTTAGAAAAAATATTATCATATACACAATGCTGTAGAAGGTATGGTCACTGTAGAGTGACGAATAGGGCATAAACTTATTACTGGTTATTTAATATTTTTATATATTTTAATCTAAATCATATGTTTCCCATGAAACTCAATAAAATTTTATATTATTTTTATTTATGTTTTAATTGTATTATCTTTCATTAATTCTTGGTCTAATATAGATCCTTTATTATTTCAGAGTTAATGTTATTTTAAGAATACTAAGTATTAGTACAATGCTACTAATTACTTTTGTTTTATTTAATTTTTTTTTTGTTTCTTTTTTAATTTGGATTCTGTTATCAACTCATATATTTCTCATTTTTTTTCTAACATAAATTAGCTTCTGAAGATTGTTTTTATTTTATTTATTTTGTGTTGTATACGAATTCATCAATTATTGTAAATAGTAGTTAATCATGTTCATCTTGTCTGTTGGCCAGACATGTATATTTAAACTGTACAAAGCTGTTATTCTAAAAGGACCTAGTCCCAGAATAAAAATTATTTTCTATCTATCTAAATTTTTTATTTAAATGAACTTAAAACTTTAAGTTTATTTAATAATTCTTAAATTTATTTCAACAACCGAGAGAATTGAATGTCGCGTGTTCCCAACACCAGATTTCTTTATTTGGAAAATTGTTTGTTATTGTTAAAACCTATTATAGTGAACATGATTGTAAATAGTTGTTACATCAAAACTAATGGTTAGGTGTTATTCAGTGTTGCCAATAATTGAGACGTTGATTTCCAAAAGGTACTAAAGGACATTTTTTACGAAATTGATTTTTTATTATATTTGTATTCTCATCATTTAGTTTTATCTAAATATTCTATTTGATGTTATCTAATGAATTCTCAAGTCCTTAAAAAACGTGATTTAGAAATGCGGTCATTTTCTAAAAGTACTAATTACGCATTTATTTTCGGTCCAAATCATTAAAAAAAAAATCATTTCATAACTTTAATATGATGTTATTATTATAGTAAAAAAATAATTCTAAATTTTAAAGCAAAAAGACCCAAATTAGGTAGTTTAATAATACAGTAATGAGAGATTTTCGCGCTTCCTGTAAAATTTCCAAGAATGGATATAGTACCTTTTGGAAATCAACGTCTCAATTGGACCCTCAGCAATACCATGCATTTTGCACATATTTATGATTTTCTGAAATACGGCTCTAACGATTTTGATTAAACTTGCAATATCGGTATACAATTTCATGATATCTAATATCATTCTGATTTGAAATATTTTTACAGGACTTGAATGCCAATATTTTAAGTTTTATTCCTTTACAATACCTTCAATTATGTATATACGAAACAATTAATGATTTAATTTGTTAGAATCTGTAATAAACGAGTAAATATATAAGTTAAAGAACTTCAAAAGCCAACTAAAGTGGAAAAGAAAAACATATTTTTATTTTTATCAAAACACAAAAATAGTAATATAGATTTATAATATACCGAAAAAACCGGCATTTTAAAAAATGTTATCTTGTATACAAATTTATATAGGTTATTGGAGAGTAATAATTTTTATTGTAATAATAATTTATAAGAATAATAATGTTATACCAGGCATTTTAAACATTTTTACGGTTTTCTCGAAAACGGCATTCACGATTTAGATTTAAGTCTCTCGTTGTAAAATTTAATTTTAATTTCATGTAAGTTTCATTCTGATTGAAATAGACTGTTAGGGATTTAATGTCGATATTTTTAATTTACCAGTAGATTTCCAAAAAATTAACTATTTCGTCTGATTAGCATTGATTAAAAACGACCAAATATACAAGGTGAACTAATTATATCGTCAACTAAAAGAGAAAAGACCGCACATATGTGTGTGCGTATATACTGTTTTTACTTTCACTTTCCTATATATAGAATATATAGTAAGAGAAAGTATTGAAAATTTTCGAATTCCAGTTTTCAACGGAAATACACGTTTTAGGGACCCCTGAGTCCAAATGACCAAGTCCCGCAAAAAGGTATGTGTGTGTGTTAAGTCTAGCGCGAAAACCATAAGTCGTACGAGACTAAAATTTCATATATAAGACACCTATACGCCCGAGATGTTACAGCAACTTTTTCATTAAAATCGGTTAACTAGAAGGGCCACTTTATACCATGCATTTTGCACCTTCTTATGATTTTCTCAAAAACGGCTCAAACGATTTTGATTAAACTCGCTATATCGATGTAAAATTTGACGGGCTTTAATATCATGTAGGTTTCATTTCGATTAAAATAATATGACAGGGCTTTAATGCCGATATTTCAAAATTTCTTTCTTTTAAAGTACGTTTAATTTTGTAGATTTGAAAAAATAAGACATATCATCTTATTAGAATTGATAAATAAAGACTAAATATGCAAGTTGATCGAATTAGCTAAACAACTAAAGGAGAAAAGTGCAAAAATATTTTTTTATTCGATTTTAGGTTTTTTGAAAATTACAACAGAAATATAGATGTACAATATACTATTGGAAAGCTAAAGATTTTAGAAAAAATACTATCATATAAACAAAATTATAAAAGTTAACAAAGGGTGATGAAAAGCTAATAAAACAAACTGATTGTCGTAGATAATAATATAATTAATTGTTTATTAAAACACATGTTTCTATTCAAACATAATTTAGTTATTTCTATAACAATTTATTTTAATCTCTATATTTATTTAAAAACTTCTAAAATTGATTTTAACAACGGAGGTAAGTGAAAGTCGTGTGTTGCGCGCACCAGATTTTTTTTAATCATAAGATCAGTAATGTAGGTCCTTAATATACCGTTGGAAGCTAATGATTTAAGAAAAAATATATTATATCGTTCATAAAGTTTTATATAACGGAGTTTGATCAAAAGTGAATAAAACTAAGGTGATTGTTATAGATAATAGTATAATAGATTATTTAATGGAGCACATGTTTCAATTGGAACTCGATGTTATTCCTAAACCTTATTTGAAATCTAACCTAAATTAAAAGTTCTTAAATTAATTTATTGGGTTGTGTCACATGGAATGTCAGTTTTCAAGGTAAAGGATTTTTATTAAAAATACGACATGAAAACAAGATAATTTTATTCGAAGTATTCACCTTCTTTTTCTACACATTTTTCCCAACGTGACACCAACTTTTTTATCCCCGAACTGAAAAACTCCGAGCTTTGAAATGAAACAAAATCTAAAAACGCACTTTTCACTTGATCATCATTTTCAAAATTTTTCCTTTGACGAAGTTGTCTAAATTCCTGAACAGATGGTAATCTGTTGGAGACAAGTCGGGAGAATATGGTGGGTGCGGAAGAACTTAGAACCCAGTTCTTTCAATTTTTGCACGGTATGTTTTGAAACATGGGGTCTTGCTGCCGCTCAGTGAGATCATGAGGTACCCATGTATCGAGCTTTTTTACTTCCCCAATACACTTTAAATGTCTGGAAACGGTAGATGAACTTGCATTTAGGTCTTCCTCGGGGCAAGTTTTCCAACTCGGTATCCCCAGCTGAAAACTTGGCGAATGGTCCGTTCATTAACAATCCCTTCCCCAAATGC
Source organism: Piezodorus guildinii (assembly GCA_023052935.1). Taxonomy (NCBI): domain Eukaryota; kingdom Metazoa; phylum Arthropoda; class Insecta; order Hemiptera; family Pentatomidae; genus Piezodorus; species Piezodorus guildinii. Next base: position 115,532,928 of record CM041298.1, read on the forward strand.
CTTGCAAATATTTCCAGTTTCCATGTTCATATTTGGAGGTATACTAAAATGTAGGTAATTGATTGGGAAGCTAATGTTTATAATACAAAGGTAGAGGATTAGTAACTGTTTACTTTAAATATGTAAACATTCGGAAGAAAACAACAGAGACCTGCAAAATTCTTTTTGTATTTCAGAAACTATAAAAACGGACATTTCATGTGAAACAACCCAACAAATAACAAAATTAAGTGAAAATCGTGTATTACGCGCACCAGATTTTTTTCCGAATCGATAACAATTCATATTAAAACGCAACCATATGTGTCTGTTTTTTTGTGGTGTTTTGCGAGTTATTGTAAAAACTCGAAAAAAAAACAACGAAAAATCTAATGACGAGCTCTCATAAACTCTGTGTACATTGTGCTACGTACAACATAAAAACAAAAAAAAACTTGATCATATTGAGAGTAGAAAAAAACAAAATTTTCCTCATTTTCTTTCCGACTCTTCGTGGAGCAGCTATCGAGTTACATAAAAAAAAAAAAAGTATATGGTTGGACCATCCGTCAATGTCACAACTGAGACCCTATACATCTTTTCAGAATTCTACCGTCAGTTTATTTCCTCTTATAACATTCTTCAGAATTCTCAAAGGTGGAAATCGCTATCCATTCTAACAATTATTATAATATAATAAATTATGATGGAAGAATAGTTGACTGTAGGTAGAATATAGGAAGTTGGTCGGGGTTGCAGTCATTGAAAAGTTAATTTATTGTACTAACGTTTCGGCCTAAATTTTAGGCCCTCTTCAGGGTTATAAAAACAAAAAATAACACCCAGTTTATTTAAACAATATTTAAAGAAACAATACGTTTAGAAATTTTTAGTTTCTAATTAATTTCTATTATTGTGATTATTTCTCCTTAAATAATCAAGTAACATAATACAATTACTTGTTGTTTTAACTTTAATACAAAAAATAGTATGTGAGGGCTATAATAACACATCTCAACAAAACGATTTTCTTATTAAGTTTTGTACTAAAAAAAATAAATACTTGTAGTGTTCATATTTAAATTATTTTTCATGGTTTTATTTTTTATATGATGTTACAGTTATCCCACGATACAATATCGCGTAGGTTATATTCTTCCAAACAGTACTCAAAATTATAGAACAAATATTACAGATAAAACTGTACGTAAGTTATTAAAATAAATAAAAAGTTGTTATAAATTCATTTGTGTGTCGAAAACATTCCAAGATCAAGATGTGTTTGTCGGAAACATTCCATAAAGTTAGAATAGGTCATAATTACTCCGAGAAATTTGAAGTGCGATCGGGTTTGAAACAGGGTGTTCCCTTTCACCTGTTTTATTTAATATAGGTTTAGAATATTTCATACAAAAAGAGACGTGTACCAAGAAAGGTTTAAATATGGGTAATAATATTCCTGTTTTGGGGTATGCCGATGATTTGGTACTACTAGGTGAAGACACGGAAACCATACAACTAAATACAAGTGTGTTAATAAAACCGGTAAGGAAATAGGACTCGAATTAAATACCGATAAGACGAAATATATGATTAGTAGCAGAAACGGTGGCGATCTTAGTGATATTGGTATATCAGGGCATACTTTTGAGCAAGTAGAGAAATTCAAGTACTTAAGTTCAATGATAACAAGAAAAAATGAATTCCAGGAAGAAATAAAGTCCCGGTTAAAGGCGGGAAATGCGGGTTATTATTCAGTTGCTAAATTACTTAGCCCGCGGCTTCTGTCTAAAAACTTAAAAGTTAGAATTTATAAAACTATTATTCTTTCGATGGATAAACAACGGCTTAAGGTTTTCGAAAATAAAGTACTGCGTAAAATATTTCATCCGAAGAGAGATGAGGACACTTTAGAAGGCTGCACAACGCGGAATTGCGAAGCTTGTACCCTGTGAATATAATTGAGTTGATAGCATCGCGGAGACTCAAATGGGCGAGTAAAGTTGTTGGACTCGGTGAGGATCGAATTCCGAGAAAGTTGGTATTCGCTGATCCGACTGGTAGGCGTCCGAAAGGTAGGCCGAAACGTCGATGGGAGGATTGCGTTAAGGCTGATCTCGGGGGCTTGAACGGTGAACATTGGACGAGTCTGTGCAGGCAGGGTTTGGTGGTATCGGCATCGAATCTTTCGGTTCGGTAAGCCTGTTATTATTATTATTTATAAATTCATAAAGTATCATTGTGAGTAATTATTTATACTTTTAGTTCATTTCATAAAAACAGATGTTCATGCATGGAATAAAATAGGAACCGTTCAACATTACAAACAAAGAAAATTAACCACTATTGATTTTTCGACCAATTTACGTTTCTAATTTCAGCCGTTGTTTAAATATAATAATGGATAAATGTTATATTAAAGCAATTTTTTCCCTACCTATTGTGCACTATTTGTTATAATGAACCCTTGCAATCTACAAAACAAACAAAAAAAAAAAGTTTTTCAAAATTAGAGGGCTTACGTATCGAGATAGGTAGAATTTGAAAAAAAGAATTTAAAAAAAAATTTCATAGTTATATTTTTTATTTTCTGGTTATAGTACTACTTGTAATCGACTCTTTCGTCATTAATATAATAACTATTGCCCTTAAGTGTGCCAACTGATATAAACAAAATCAGGGAATAAGTATAAAAAAAAACTAGAAATCATTACACAATGGTTTATTGTAATATAAAGACAGTAATGGTATTTTTGTTATTAATAAAATACCAAGTAAAATAATTCAAATAAAAATTTCTGATTTCTTAACACTTTACATTTGTCTCTATCTTCAATAATGAAATTAAATACTTTAAAATTATAATTTAATTATAATTTAAAGTCGATTTTTCACAAATAAACTCATCCATAAAGACCTAAATGTTCCATTTGTTGCTGATCTGGCCCGAAACAGATATCACTCCTTCCATAACAAACTCCTCTCCCACTCTAACCCACTAGTTCAAATCCTTGCTTCCTCTTAGATTCCCGATAATTCTTCGAGACGTCTGAAAAGAAAATGGCCTCGAGACCTTCTTGGCTTAGAATATTTACAGGAGTGCTACTGTTGGGTAGTTCTTCGACAAATCAGTTTCATGTCATTTTTCGTTTATTATATTTACTTGTTGTATCTTGAAGTACAGTTGTAAATTTCAACAATTAATGTTAAAAAAAAAAAACAAGTTGATTTTAACTAGTGAGGTGGGCAAAAGTCGTCTGTTGCGCGCATATGATATTTTTTCATCAGTGAGGGAATTGGAAATTTCTTCCTTCCTACCACATTTCAGCTGATGGTCTCTTCCTAAGATTTATATCAATTTTTTTATCTAGGTTTAAGTTTTTTTCAAGGCTAATCCATTACAGAAAACTGTGTGATTCTCGAGTGCTAGGCTTGGAGTTGAGACAAGGATTTTGAAAGGAGAATAATGGAGAGGAAGGCTCGGGAGCATGGGTAGTGGGCAATAAATGCAGAAGATGCATCACTAAAGGCACATTTTACTGCTCCGCGACCATTTAGCTCAAGGGCGAAACTCAATTTTAGACAATGCCCCAAACCCGGCGGTTTTCGTTTTGTTTTGGAATCCTCTTCTTGTACCTGACCGCCACTACCTGCTTGTCCTCTGTCCTCCGCTAACCGCAACTCCTCAAGGACCGTCTTCCACCGAAAGAATTGCATTTCAGAAGCTTCGGTTCTTGGGAAGAACTAGAAGAGAAATTGAGGGATCAGTCAAAATATAAAACCGCTACAAATTATTACACAATGGTTTGTTATTTCCAAATAACTATATTAGGGCATAACTGTCTATAAAGCTATTTAATGAAAAGCAATAAATAATTCAAAGCAAAATGGTCTATCACCGCTGCTAAATTGATATTCTTTTTTCGTTTTGTAGGAAATTTGGGTATTTTTATATATTAATTGTTATTTATTTATTTAAAAAATAGTTACAGGCCTTAATATATGTGAAGTTTAATTTTTTTTTCTGTTTTATAATTAATAGCAGTGTACTGATTCTAAAACTCTGTAGAATTTTTCCTTCGAAAATAATGGAGTTACAACCTTATATATTGGAAAGGATTAAATTTTTTTTTTATTCTTCGCCGTCTCCTGATCCTAAAAATCAATAAAACATTTTCTTTATCTTAAAAAATAACTGAGTTAATGGCCTATATATAGGTGAAATTTCAATTTTTGTTTTTTTGTTTTTGTGCTTTATAATTAATAACAGTGTGCTGATTCTAAAACTTTATAGAATTTTTCTCTATCCGAATTTGATATTTATTAATTAATTCGGTAAAACGGAATTATTTATTTCGTTTTTCGTGTTCTACGTATCTTGAAACGCGAGCACTCAAATTTTGAGAGGATAATTTTTTTTTTTATGTTGATTAAGAATGTTTTGTTTATTTATTTAACAGTGGGAGACCTAAATTTTGCCTATCCAGGTTTTATTAGGATAGGGACCTCTAACGAGTACCAAACATCGCACAGGCTCGGGACCACCTTTTAACGTCCCCTCCGAAGGACGGCTTTTAAGGATTTTTACACCCATTAAAAAATCCTAGGACCACCTACAGGTTTGAACCCGTGAACTTTGGCATAGGAGGCTGTTATGCTAGCCACCCAGCTACAAGTGATCCCTTGATTAAGAATGTTCATTATTGAAAATAATAAATCAAAAGCATTTATATTTGACTAATTTAATATTTATTTTTCTTTCCTATCGATTTTCATTCAAATAGCATTTCCTGATTCAAGATCATTGTTACATTATTTCTCTACCATAATAACCGAAATATCAGGGAATCACATTTCTAAGTAAATTGTGGCTTGACAATATAAGTTTAATTTTATTTTTTTAAGTAATTAATCGCGCTTTCCTGATTAAAAACACGAATATTTTTTTTCTTTACCTTCAAAAATAACTGAGTTATTGAATTAAATCACTTTTTAAAACTAGTCGGCTATGTTAAGATCATCGCTGGGTGCCCAGGTATTTTTATACCAAATTTCAAAATAATTGGTCCATTAGTTTCGGAGAAAAGCCGGAGACGGCGTACGGGGAACGAGAAAATGATGTTTTTGTATTCGTTTTCGGTTCTTCTTATCTTGAAACGTAATCCCACAAATTTTGAGAGGGTATATATATTTTTTTTCTGGTCGATTAGAAAGGTTTATTATCGAAAATAATAAACCAAAATCCTCTTTCGAAAGGGATGATTCGTCTGGCATTTGTGGCGTATTCCCAAAACCAATATTACTTTCGTTTATCTCAAGGTTCAGGGATTCAGTTTTTTATAAGTTTACTACAAAGCGTCTTCTTCTAAAGATCTGCCCCGCGCGGTGCACGACTTAAAAATACATTACGTGTTAAAATTAATCTTATATTTTTTAAGGAAACTGCTGGTAGATACCATCGCAATAAGTGAAATGTTAATCATTTGGAACAAATTCAATAATAAAAGACAACAGGATTTAATTATGGATATGTGAACACTGAGAAATTTAATTGAAGATTTGATTATATATAAACTTAATATAATAAATTAATGGCTCCTTTATATTCCTTATAAATTTATTATTACATAAGCAACAATAAAGAGTCTACAATACAATAACAAATTATCATTTATTAATATAAAAATAAATTTTCTATATACTAAGTAAAAATCAATATTAAAAAATATAACAATGTTACATAAAAGTATCTTCACCTGACAGCCATGTATAAGTTAAATTTGTATCCATTTTAATTAAAATTTAGTCCGTTATAAATCATGTATGTCATTAAATATTTATAAAAAAAATAAACGATTAACTAACATATTCTTTGTTCCCTAATGGATTATATTTATCCTATTTACTATAGAAAATTACACACTGATATATTATTAAATCTAAGTAAGTAAAGCATGGTTTATATTTTTAATTTTTTTATGATACATAATAAATTTATAAGGTATATAAAGGAACCATCTATTTATTATGAATATATGTTTCTTCCGATTAATTATTTTTATTATAAACTTAATATTTTTTTGACCTTCGGTATTTTTTTCTTTGATAGTAATTGTTATTCTCTTTGTATGTTGCCAATTTGTAATTTTATGTATGAACTAACTTATTTATTTTTATTTTTTTTTAGTAACTGTATTCAGTTATATTTTCTTTTGTTTATGTATGAAGTAACTGTTGGTGGGCTCTCTTTATAAATAAATACCGTTTGCTACAATACAAACTTGACAAACGTTCAAAACATTCGGACTTTTATTAAAAGACCATTTACCTCACTATTCCAGACCTATTGGGATATACGAATTTTTTTTTGTCCACCTATACCTCGCTTTGTAGGTTATGCGGAGGTTTTTTCAAATCAGGAGGAGAGGGTTGGGGATTAATGCTAAGTTAAAAGCCCTCCGACAATGAGTTCATAACAACGCGCGCTAACTCACTCGGCCACCCTGCCCTCCTCTATACATATGGAATTGGGCTTTTGGGATTCCATAAACTAAGCTAATGCCTCCCGTATTCAATTCTTACAGTCCAAAATCCTGAAAGTCCCTTATATTTTCACAAACCTATCATTCATTATGACATTAACATCCTATTTGTCGCAGACCTGGTCCGAAATAGATATACCTCTGTTTACTCCAAAGACCCTGCCTATACAAACCCACTTATCCCCCCAAAACCATCTTGCTTACATATTCCAGAAAACCCTCAAAGCGATTGAAAAGAAGGTGCACAAAGATTCAAAAGAAGCACCTTATTCATTTTTTTTTCTGTTAATTTTTCTTTGCTCATGGGTGAAAAAATGGCGCACAATAAAAATTATTTTTCCTTTTTAATTATTCTTTCTTGCGCGCGCCAGATTTTTACCATTCAGATGGACCATTGTAGAGGTTTGACCATCGAGATCAAGCTGGATCTCCCGGAAGCAGCTTGAAGCGGAGTTCCCCCCGATCACCTCCCCTCAGTAATTAAAGCGCTGACAGTCCATGTGGTGGTGTGGAGAAAGGATTTGGGTGTGGCATATGGAGAGGAAGGGTTGCGCATCTGCCGGATCTCGGCTCTTAGAGATCCCATCGGAGCGATTACATTCCCGATGCGCAACACAGTCTGACAGCGCAATCAAATGCTGATCAGCATCTATCAAACCTATGTCACGGTCCTCTCGTTAATCGCTCACGAAAAGGGATTAGTATCGCAATATATCCATCCTTGTCAATATTCTTTTAATATTAAAATAAAAACTTAATAATGAATAAAGCGAATTTATGAATTTTGTTCGCTTTTAAATTATTTTTCCTTATTGGTGTCATTTTTACTCTTATTTACTTATGGATAATTTTTTTTTAAATTCGCCCCAAAAATACTAGGGCATGATTATGATGGAACGATGATCTAAACAACTAGATCTTGATATCAGCTGGTTATTTTTAAAACGGCAACCGGTTAAAATTGATTTAATTCAATAACATAGTTTTTTTTTAAGATAGAGACAAAATATATTAGTGTTTTTAATCAAAAAAACAAAAACAGAGAATAATTAGAGAAGAGAAAAGAAAACAATTGAAATGTTATCTATAAATACACATAACTCAGCTTTTTTTTTAAATAGAGAAAAACATGTATAGAGTTTTAGAATCAGTAAAGCGCGATTAAAAAAAATCTAAAAAAAAAAAAAAAAAAGAATTGAAATCTTGTCTATATATTTGCTTTTAACTCCATCATTTTCATAGATAGAGAAAACAATTACTGGTGTTTTTACCAAAATTTAACAAAAATTGGCTAGAGAGGCTTAGAGTAATTAAATTTGTATAGACAAGTTAACTGAAACAAATAGAAAACAGATATAGGCAAATAAGAAGAAAACAAAATGAAATAGAGTATTATTTACAATTCTGTTATGACTGGGTGGTCAGGTGATGAGTAATTTAGCGGGATTTGAAGGTAGGAATAGAGTTGGAGTGACGGATAGAAAGAGCAATATAATTCCTTAAGGGTGAGGATCGGATAAGGAACGATCTGTCGAAATGTACAGTTCGGTGGGTTGTAAGAGGATTTGAATTGTAGGAGGTCGAACATATAAGAAAAATATGGTGAGTTTAGTCAAAATAGTTAGAGCCATTTTTGAAAAAATCTTAAAATGATGTAAATCGTACGTCATGAAGTCGATTTTTTTTAAAAGTCGCTTTAACATCCCAGGCGTGATTTACTAGTCTTTTTTATTTATTGAAATTTACTACTGTATTAGTTATCACATCAAGTAAATTAGCTGATAATATATATAGATTATATACATGAAGAGAATATGCCCATTGGCAACACTCCACTAGGTAATCTAAACTAGAAGTTTTCGAGGCCATCTTCTTTTTAGACGCCTCGGAGGATTGCCAGGAATGGAAGAGGAAGCAAGGATTGAAACTAGTGGGTTAGGATGGGAGTGCAGTTGGTCATGGATGGATTGATACCTCGTACGGACCAAATCAGCAACATTCGGGACATTAAGGTCTTTATGGATGAGTTGGTTAGTGACAAAGTAAGGAGCATTGAGGATTTTTCGAAGGATTTCGGATTGTAAAGATGGAATACGGGAAGAATTTGTTGGTTTATTAGAGCCCCAAAGCTCAACTCCGTACGTCCAGATAGGACTTATGATGCTGATATAGATGAACCTTTTGTAGTTAAGTGGTAGGTTAGAGCGTCCGTCCAGTAAGTGTTAAAGTAAGCGAAAGCGGCGGGCAGTTTCTTGTCTTTTTTTGTCTTGTGTGTTAGTTAGTTAGATACTAGTCTTAAATATAAAATTTAAATTCTGTATCACTTGTATTTCTGGTGAAAACTGCCATTAAAAATTTTTCTCGAAGTTCGCAAGTGAAAGTATAAATTTGTATTTTTATATATGTGTATATATATATATATATATATATATATATATATATATATATATATATATATATATATATATATATATATATAAAATACTGATGCAGCTTCGTTGCGCCCTGACACACGAACCCCAGCTTAGACATAGCTCACCTGTCATAAAGACGAATATAAACGTCATATGAAGATGGCAGTGACCAATCGAAAACTTATTTTGATCCTCACCGTAAATTAGTATAGAGGCAGCCATGGCAATCGTAAACCTTAACGACCCGCAAGTAATTACATATGGCTAATGATTTATATTTATTATTGCACGAGCACTCTACCTTCTATGGCGTCCTCTCCATTCACCTCCTCCTCGGGCGAGAGGGGGGTAAATAAAATTAAATAAAACAAAATCGAGATTATATTACTTCTATTTTATGGCTCGTCCATTCTGTTGTTATTAAAATTGTAATGAAATATGTATGGTATTAATGGTCCTCATTGAGCTTGAATAACAAAAGCCGCATTTTGCAAGGCGATTGCGGCGTGAAATGGAGAATGTAATCTACAGTTTTTTTTTTTTATTGAAGTAATAACCTGAATGTATAAGCATGTATATTTATATATAACTAAAAAAAAAATAAAATAAAAAAAAAAACCTGGACCTCTGCAATTCTTAATGCGGCTTGGGTCAGCATATAATGTTTCCAGGTCAACGGCCACGCTATGAGGTGGTTAGGATGACACTCAGCGGCCAGGTTTTCCCCACTGTTAAGTACCCACTTTATAGAGGCTGAGTGTGCCCAATAATGGTCCATAAGTGTTTCACGATGCAATTCGTAGTGTGAGAGCATTTGTATGGACTTCAGCAAGGATGGCTCGCCTGTGGCGATTCTCCAGTCTCCCAGTCTTTCAGCACGTGTTATATCCTCCAAAGATTTTAACCCTCTGTGTCTTTGTAGTCCATACTGTACAGTAGCGTGTGACTTATTCGAGAGATATAAAAGTTCTCAAATCACGATAAAAGGGCATATTAAAAAGAACTCAGTTTCCCAGACCCAAGTAAAGTTAATACTGCACTAAGATTTGATTATCAAGATAAGGTTTATACATAACACATTGGAAAGACGGTCATAGTGCAATAAATAGTTTTAAGATTGAAAATGTATGGAAACTTTTTTGACCTAACATTAACCTGCCTCCTTTTATATTAAGGAAGAAATGAAAATAAATAAATATATTTTTTTATCAAATAATAGTATGAATAATTTGTACATTAGAAAATTGTTAAGTTGAAAATAAAGAGCTATGAAAAATACAATACATCTCCCGCCGCTCCTTCATCACTCTAAAGCGATTAAATGGCATCCGTCACCTCTTTCCTCTAGAAACCCGTAGGCTACTGGTTTCCTCCCTAATATTCCCCCTCTTTGACTATTGCTGTACGGTGTTTGGGGTGTCTTTGGAGATCTTGAGGAAAAACTAAAAAGGCTATTTAATTGTTTCATCCGATTCATCTTTGGAATCTCCAGAGACACCTCTGTCACTCGATTCTACGAAGAGTTAAAGTCGCTTTATCCTTCCTATCATCGCAAGTACTTCTTGGCATCCTTCCTCTATCAAGTAATCCGATCCCGCCGTCCATCATACATCTCTGACCTCCTACTATTCAAATCCTCGATTCATTCCCGCAACACTCGAGCACGGCCTTCTGATTTGTATATTCCGCCCCATCGAACCGCAGCTTTCGACAGATCTTTCATTATCCGATCATCTTCCGTATGGAACTCTATCCCTTCTCATATCCGTAACTCTAATACCCTTCCAACCTTTAAATCCCGTCTATTCAATTACTTCCTATCCATTTAATTTCCAAGGAATCTCGACAATAACCAATTTTAAATGAGAATGTTCAAATAAAAAAAAAAAATAAATACAAAATAATAAATAAATAAATTTAAAAAATCACAGAAGCGTTAATATAGAAGTTTTTTTTATTTTTTTTCTCCTGTTTTTATTTTTGTTTTTTTAATTAGATAGGAATTGTATATAATCATTTTTTGATCAAAGCTCTGCACAGGAACAGAAGGATAATTTTGTATTTTATTTTATTTATTTATTTATTTTTTTTTTTAACTATCATCTAAATTAGTTTTACGTACATATATATTATTTTTTTTGTTTCTCTCACTCGAATTGGAATGTGAAGTCGATTTATTATATTCAACAGTTTGGTTTTATATGTTATCTTTGTCTTGTGTATTTATTTTTTACTTTATCACTGTATTTTTTTGTCTTCCATTATTACTCTAAGGCATTTAAGACTTTGTTTACTTTCATATGTATTATTCTGAAGGGACTTGTCCCAGAATAAATAAAGAAATTATTATTATTATTAAAAGCTTTTTTGAGTGAGTGTATATGTACATATTTTATACATAAGTATTTTCGGCCTACTTACTACTGCTGACTCAAAACATATTATAGAGCTAAATAAAATTATTTATATTTCTGATTTAAAAAAGTATTAGTTTAAAATGATAATTATTGTTAGTTGTCGAAATTCGATTCGAAAATTATGATCAGGTTATGATTTTTTCATTTATGATAAATGATCCAAAGATTTTTTAAATCCTAGATAAAAATTTTGATTTTTATGTTTTTAATTATAGATTTGAAACCCTTACACTGGTATTTAAAAAAAAAAAAAAAAAAAGTAGAGAAAAAACCTGTGGGTCTACATCAAGCTCATCAGCAAGGATTCCCCCTAATATTTGGGTACCCACTTTATATAGACTTTCGGTACCCCAAGGTTGCTCCGCGGCTGAAAGAAAAGAATAAATTATTCTGCTGCGGTCGGGGTTAGCACGCGGAACCCGAAGGATAGGGTCCCACCAACCATCCCAAAATTAATAAAGCATTTCGGAAATAAAGATTTTTTGTTGCTGTATTGTAAATAAATAATAATCTTATTGATTATCAAATTAAATGTATAATACAGTGTCGGAAATCATTTTCAGCTATCAGTAAAAAAAATAATAATAATAAAAAAGATGAATAAAAAAAAATAATAAGTAGAAAACGAAACCGATTAGCCCCTCTCGAGTTGCTATTTTTGCTCAGGTGAAAAAGACAGGGTTAAAAGATTGACCACACCAGATATTTTTTTCAATGGAATTATACAATGTACTATTCCCTAAAGTTGCGAACTGTTCTCTCCACATTTAGCCATAAATAATCTGGATCCCCTGTGTGGCCTGTCTGTTGAAGTTGTTCCCTCCCACGAACTCCCTCCTTACACCCACCCCAAAGACATACATTAGGCAAAGACTTTTTACTCCTTGACAGAAGAAGAACCCCCATATTCCCACAAGGTACAGCAGGTGCTGGATATCCAAATCCTCCTAAATATAGAAGGGTTGCGCAGGTGGCGTCCGTTCCCACGGAAGTACGGCTACCACTTTTTTACCACTCTTAGTATAGAGGACGATATCAGATTGAATGGCTCTCCTTACCCCTTCATGTGGAGGAAGTAGGGGCGCTTTTTTGGTCCCCTTTTTCATATCCCACTTCCCCATTCCTTGAAAGCCCTTTCTTGTAATAATTCTTGGTTTTGATTTAATTACTCAGATATGAGAGTTTTTTGCTCCACTAAATCCAATCTCACTCCCCTCTAGGAAGCAACCCCTTACTTTCACCACCGACTCCTTGTAAACAGAGGAACATCATTCCGAAACTCTCTTACGGGTTCAGCCAAGAGTGGATCCTCTCCTTCTCCACTACTAACAGTAGTAGATTATGTCAAGACAATTTTTAAATTTAATTAAGCATTTTATTTTTCCAATCACATTATATTCTGTTAACAACTTAAAGCAATATATATTGCTTTAAGTTGTAACGTCAATGTTTCGGTTTTTTTCTCATTATCAAGACTAAAAAAATTGGCCAAATTCATTTATTATTAGTAACTTAAGTATGGGAATTGCCAACTTTTTATTTATCTCTCAATTATAGGTTATTGTTTTATTTTTTTATTTATTATTATTTTATTGTATATATATGAATTTATTTATTTTCTATTTTATGTAATTTGACTATTATTATCATTTTCTGTATATATAGTATGAATGTGGTCTCATATCAATATTATTATTGTTCATTTTGTAACAAATTGTAATATATCTCAATACAAAAACAAAAAAAAAATAAATAAAAAAAATATGGGAATTATAATTTAAATTTAAAAACAATTTTCTGTTACCTCCTTTCTTGAAATCAAAATTTAAATAAATAGCAGCTTGATTTGAAACATTTATTTTAGATTAAATAATATTATTTAAATATTTACAAGAATTTAAATATTCTGAAAAAAGTTTGTTATTTGAGCAAAAAAGAAAAAAATGCTGCACATTATTACAAAAGATTTATTATTTCCAAATAACTATATTAGGGTATTACTGTTTTTATAGCTAATTAAAGGCAATTAAATAATATGAAAAGCAGTAAATTAATCAAAGGAAAATGGCCAATCACCACTGCTAGTTATAAACAGTCATATCTTTAATAGTTTTAAACTAATTTCGATGATTCTTTTTACATTTTGTAAGACATTTCATTCGCTAAAACACTGTAATTTTTTAGTATTTTTTTTTATTTGTTTGGTCGATTACAAAGATTCATTATTGGAAATAATAAGCCTATAATAAAAAATAAAATAAAAAATAAAGCATTTATACTAGGCTTCGTAACATTTTCCATTTCTTTCGATTTTCATTCACCACTGCTAACTTAAAAACGCTATATCCCTCCTATTTCTAAACCGATTTCAATGATTCTTTTTTTGTTTTGTAGGAAATTTAATTAGTAACGTTTAGAGATAGATTATTAATTACACCTTATTCGGTTGAGGAATGATAGTATTTTTTTTTCTAATACAAATCCTCATAATTGAAAATAATAAACCAATGATATTTGCAATAAGCAAATATGTTTTCTTCCACAAGCTAAATCAGCCAAGTTCATCCGGAAGCTAAGTTAAATCATTGAATCATGTTGTAAGTCAGTCTTTCATGGATATATTTATAGTATTCTAAAGTAGTATCAGAAACTGTGAAGAAGTCGAATTCATTTTTCCCATAAAACTGTGTATCCACGATTTTTCTCAAGAACTTAGGATTGGAAATGACTGAATGTTATGGATGAAAAACCTCTTTCCCATTTTTCCGTAAGTTAACGCAAGAGTACTTTTTAGATATTATTTCAAGGATAATTTTTATCGTTTAGCAAGTAATAATATCACAAAGTACACCAAATAATAATAATACTCCAGATCATTTGATAAACTGTTTTTTCTTTGGTCTAATGTGGTCCCTACATGTCAGTATTTTGTCTCAATTAAGTGCCACATCTCGTTTTTTTTTTTTCAGAAGTAGATTAAATAATATAACTAAAATTGTCTCCAGAAGATTTTTCGTTGTTTATTATTTCTTATTTTTCCTTACCACGTTTGTAAATAATAATTAATTATGTCCATTTGGCGGTTGACCAGTGTTTTATATTTTAATGTACACACCTATAAAATTATTTTCTATTATATTCTATGCATAATAAAAATTTTAATTATTTATTTATACATATAGGGGAGCCCGTGGCTGAGTGGCTAGCGCGCTAGTCTCTCATGCCACAGGTTCTGAGTTCGAATCCCAGTCCCGTGTTGGCGCGCGTTGCTGTGAGCACGCGTTGCCTAGCAACAGATAACCGAGAAAGTTAAAACCAAATAATTACGAGTTCGACTCTCGTGGTGGGGGATTTTATCTCAGCATATATCCCCCGCCCTCACCCCCTGGCCCGAGAGGACCCCCGTATAGCCTTCAAAGGCGAGGTAGAGGTAAACAGAAAAAAAAAAAAAAAAAAAAAAAATGTGGATTCACTAACAACCTCTACCCCGGGTGTGTGAGACCCGTCAGCCAAAGGGTGGCCACTCACAAAATTAGTCGTAGGGAGTGATGACCCTACACTAAAACTTGCATCGTGAAATGTGAGTGTAAACTCGCAGGAGTTTACACCACGAGGTCCAGGGCCTACACGGCCTGTCGCGCCACTTGAAGAAAATTGATACATATAGGAAACATTAATGGACAGGAATTACTAAGACTTGATCTATTGACTATGTATTCTTTTGTTATAGGCAATTAACGTTAGTGTGATTATATACTGTAATACTTATACATAAAATAATTTTAATTGTCTTGTTTATAATTTTTACTTATTCCATCTTGACCAATTTTATATTTAATTTATAGATTATTTTTCAAGATTTTTTTAACTTAAACACGGCATACAATTTCTTATTAAATGATTAAAGCGGTGAAAAAACTTATGAAGAATCCTTTGTTCATAGCTGTCCTTCGGAGGAGACTTATAAAGGTAGTCTCGAGTCTGTGCTATGTCAGGTACTCTTTAAAGATCGATATTCTAATTCAACCTAGTTAGGCAAAATTTACATAACAAAAAAAAAACTACATTAAAACGTCCTCAATTTGAAAAGTCATTTTCTCATTACTGAATTAATGTGTTATGATAACAAGGAAATGTAAAAATACGTTCTTATCATATCATTAAATTAGTTAGAGACGTTTTCCAACAAATATTTTCAGAGACAAAGCTGAGTTAAAATGAATGTAAAACTTAAAAAGCAATAATCACGAAAATGTTATTTTCTGCCAGTTTTAAATGCAGGAAATGTTAACTGATAAAATAACTGTGTAAAAAAAAAAACTATGAAAATCATTTTCATTTTTATGGTCTTCACGATTTCGCATGGATTGATCCATAGCTAGTTCAATCCTCTCTTGACACTTCTCTGGCAACGCCATCTCCTCCCAGGAATCCACACCTTCCCAGATGATCCTGAGGACGATTGGAAGAAGGCCCCGACAATCCTGAGATATAATTAGGCTGGGACAAAGGCATAGACCTTACCGTCCTGTAATGGCTCCTGCCTCTAATTACTGACACGTGTGCTAGAAAGATCTAACGTCTCAAGTGTATTATTCAGAATAGATCCTTTGTTAGTGTTCTCGTGTAAGGGCGAATTAAAACTATTTTATTGATATATTGGGTAGTACAGCAAGATTTTCAATATTTTAGTTAAATCTGCTCCGTGTTTATAAAGTCATGTTTACATATTTACAATAATGAAAATATACTAACCATTGAGAATCGGACAGTGGGTCATATTGTTTGTTTGTTTATTTATTTAACGTCCCTTTATGCTACTTTGGCTATTCGGACGATGCTACAGTGGGAGTCCTAAATTTTGCCTATCTAAGTTTTATTAGGATAGGGATCTTTAACGAGTACCTGACATCGCACAGGCTCGGGACCACCTCTTAACGTCCCCTCCGAAGGACGGCATAACTAAGGATTTTTTACTCCCATTAAAAAATCCTAAGACCGCCTGCGGGTTTGAACCCGTGATCTTTAGCATCAATGGGTCATATAAACCTTTTTATTCAACTTGAGGTCTAGTATCTGCTCTAAAAATATGACATTTATGAGACAGCCTGATATCATTTTCTCTCAATGAGCTCAAAAGTATTGGTTAATAGAATAGAATAGAACATAATCTTTACTCTGGGACATAGTCCCTTCAGAACAACAATTAAGGTATACAATGTATCTGGTCAAAAGACCAAATGATCATGATTAATTCTTATTTACAATGGTGTAAGAAGTAATTAAAAAAAATATATATAATATACAATACAACAAATGAATAAAATAAATAAACTTCTTCAGATTCATACATTTGCTGAACAAAACTAAATTTAAAAAGAATTAATAAATTAAGTTAGGTATGATCAATAAATAATATTTCCTTTTTACATTCAAAATATGATGTTTGATATAAACATGTTGTTAAAACGCTGTTAAGCGTCTGTTTGGGAATACAGGATGTATTGGAACAGTCGGGCTTGAATGACGATAAAGAAGAAGCATTGCGGATGAGCAGGTAGGGAATTCCAGAGATTTGCAGAGTGGACAAGAAAGGAATGATCAAAAGTTGTTGTTCTATGGGTAGGAATGTAAAAGTCAGAATGGCGAGACCTTTCGAGGGAGTGGATTGGCGATTTGAATTGTAGAAGACTGTGGATATAAGGAGGGAGCTTGGTGTTAATGGTTTGGTAAAGGAATGATCCTAGGAAATATTGTCTGAGAATTGGGGGGAGGAGTCACTTTAACTCACCGCACAGTGGGAAAAATCACCAATTTAGGTGTACTAAAGTTTGGAATTTTCCAGTGCTTCACTTTTTTATTATTAGTTGGCAAGACTATTAATACTAATATTTCCCGCCATACCGTGTTTACAAATAGATAGTAAATGAATGAATCATTCCTGTTCACACAAGTGCCTAATAACCGGCGGTGGGATTATTTTTATTCGATGGTCATTTATTCTGTTCAAAGTCTTTTTGCTTTTACTTACCAATGGACATTGCTGAGACAGGTAAGCATTATATTTCCAAACTTGTTATTTAATATAAATTCAAAACTCACCTGCAGAGTTAATTTAGCAATTTGTAAATGTACGCCCTTATTTAATAACAAAAAACTATATAGTCCCCAAGTTACCCCAAGGATTTGTTTGTAGGATTTGTTTTACCAATCTTTCTAGTCTTTAGACGTTACAAAGAATTTTTGCGATTTTTTGCGTTTTGGGTGATACATAATTTTTTTCATACACAACACTCCGAATCATAAGTTTTACAATCAGTAATTTCAAAAATATCCTAAATCATATATAATACATCTATTAGCAGATTTTAGCAACTCCGAGCCATAATTAGATTTTTGTATTATTTTTCTCGTATTCTGGGACTTCAAACGTAAAATATAGGGAAGTTTTAGATTTTAGCTAATAAATTTGATGTTTGATCACTGTGCGCTCGCCAATCGTGTCAAAAAATTAATTAGTTTTTATATAGACAAGTTTCAGAATTTTGTCCACCTAAATCGGTCATATTGCCTGCTGTGCGCAGTTTAAATGGTTCACACGAGAACGCCGCGGAGTGTTGAGCACAAAACTAAAAAATATGTTCATAATTCGCTTTAGCCTGTCCTCAAACACTGTCGAGAGGCCACCATATTCTAAGCAGAAGTATTCAAAGTGGGAGGAAATAAGTGAGGAGATAAGGAGGTTACGGATGGATAGTGGAGAGTAATATGTCTATTTAATTAAACATTTTACTCATTTTAACTGTAAAATTAGACGATTTGTTTGTTTATTTATTTAACGTCCCTTTATGCTGCTGTGGCTAATCGGACGATGTTACAGTGGGAGTCCTAAATTTTGCCTATCCAGGTTTTATTAGGATAGGGATCTTTAACGAGTACCTGACATCGCACAGGCTCGGGACCACCTTATAACGTCCCCTCCGAAGGACGGCGTAACTAAGGATTTTTTACTCCCATTAAAAAATCCTAGGACCACCTGCGGGATTGAACCCGTGACCTTTAGCATGGGAGGCTGTTACGCTAGCCACTCAGCTACAAGTGATCCCCAAAAAATTAGACGATTTATTGTGTCTCTGAGATGAGGAAATGAATTATTGAAATGTCAGTAGCACTAAACTTTCCAACGATTGCACAAGTCCAAGAGAAGGAGGAAGCGAATGGTTGTAAGTTTATTGAACTACAAAGATCATCAGTCACCCAGGATGGAGGCAGGATCAATTAAGATCCAATAAAGATAAAGACAACCCGCGAGTTTTATAAATAAAGTTTGGTGAGCGACGGGCTATTTGGTGCATTCAAGTTACAATCGCCTATAAACAATCACCCGTTCAACGCCCTCTTAATTACCTTCGGGTAACAATGCCTCAACCTTTTGTGTTTACCTCCAGATCGGTGCGCTGGGACAATGCTTTCAGGAAATCTTTTTCAGGGGAGGTCTGTAGTTCTGTAGAGATCTGGGTAAAAAACGACGGTATTGTTCGGAGTGATCTTTGACAGGAATAGACTTATCAGGAGGAAGGGCGTATGGAAGATGAAATTCAATACAAACACCAAAACAGGAGATTCGTGATATGAAGGGTTCTAATATTTTTTTCTACTTAATGGATGTTTACCATAGTAAACGAAAAATATCCAGACAGTAATATCATATATACTGATGACTCTAAGACTGGAGACAAAGTAGGCTGCTCAGTCATCTCTGCCCAGGGGACCATAAAGTACAAGCGCCCATCCTTTGCCTCTGTACACACCGCAGAGCTACAAGCTATTAGCTCAGGTTTGTTTACAGCCATCAATTCGGACAGGCGAGCTATCATAATCTGTACAGATTCCTTAACATCCCTTAAGTCCCTGGGAAAACAATACTCAAAAAACAATATTTTGAATACCATTAAAAATTACCTAGCCACATTAAAAGAGATTGGAAAATCTATCACCTTCATATGGACACCAGCCCATGTTGGAATACCAGGAAACGAAGCAGCTGACAAAGCAGCAAAAGAAGCTGCGCAACTGTCTACTTCACCGATAAAAATGTTCGAGCTCCAAGACTTAAAAAAATGGTTAAGAGATAAGGTTTTCAATGACTGGGAAACATCCTGGCAATCTGTGTGCCCTCTTAATAAGCTGCGAGGAATCAAGAACACGACAAAACTCTGGAGAAGCTGCGTGAGGTGCACTAGAAAGAGAAGAAATAGTAATCACCAGGTTGTGAATCGGCCACTCGCGACTCACCCATGGCTACCTCATGGATGAATCAGAGGAAACAAAATGCGAACGGTGCTGTACTCGCTCACAATGCAGCACATCTTAGAGGACTGCCCGCTGTACGCGCTGCGTTCTCTTCTCGAGGCCTGCCTAGGAAACTATCACCATTATTGGGTGATAATAAGTAGGTGCTCGATTTAGTTATAGAAGTCATAAAAGGAATTCAGATTTACGATAAGGTATTATTATTTCACAGCGCTACAACCGGTCACGGTCTTGGCTCCTCAGTAGATGGAGTGGTGCCTTTTTTCAAGAATTCCTTGACCAGTCCATCTGATCTCCTGGACAGCGCCTATGTCATTGTTATCTTATACCTGTCAAATTGTTCTAGTAGTAACTTTAATGCTCCGGGTCTATATAGAGACAATGCATTCCAGTATCCAAAGTTGAAAATCCTATGGGGGGTGCCGGGTCGTTTACCTTTAAGACTGATCAGATCCGAGGCTGGTGTAGGTTTCACGATAATTACTATTTCAGGTAGTGGGGCTATCCACCCTCTCTCCGTATCCTAGTCTGCTGACGGGGCTGCCATCTCAATGCATGCAGACCTACATCCCCATTCGGGGCGGCTTCCTAGGGAAGGTGGCCCTAGGGTGTATACTGTATGTGACCTTGGGTGTAGAGTGCTGGATTTAGTTTATATGTGTGAGTGTCAGTGTACTGTTCCCCCAACCTGGAGGACCGGTGGCTGACTGCGGTACAATGACCGGGCGATGGGGTCGCCACTTCCCTACGATAAGGTATAAAGATATTAAAAAAAATAAATAAATAAAATAAATAATAATAATAAAATAATAAAACATAATAAAATCCATTAATACATGGGCCATTCCAGCATCAATGTATTCCTTTGGAATTTTAAAATGCAGCAATACTGATCTGGAAGCTTTGGACTCTTATCTAAGAGTGCAGATGGTAAACTCAAGAAAGCGTCATCCGAAATCATCTGTGATTAGAATGTATCTTCCACGAAAATTAGGAGGGCGAGGCCTCACAAGTCTAGTGAGGGCGTCCCACCAAGAGGAAAATAATCTAAGAAACTACTTTAGAGCATCTGGGACATCAAGAATCGTCTCAACAATCAATGCTCTGGATATCGGTCTTACTGCATTAAATCTTCAGAACGATCAGTTTCGCTTGCCTGCAAATGAAGAAGAAATGATTGAGACCTGGAAGTCTAAGGAACTTCACGGAAGATATTACCACAATCTAGTAGCAACCGGCAAAGACAAAGGTGCATCGCTAGCATGGTTGCGTAATGGTAATTTGTTTCCCGAAACTGAAGGATTTATTTTAGCGATTCAGGACTACGTCAGGCTGTCAAGTGCTCGCTGGAAAGGAATACTTGCTGAGGCACAATAACGTGGCTAAAATTGTTCACCAAGTATTGACCAAGAAATATCATATGCTGGAGGAAACTTGCCCGTATTACAAATACATCCCACAGCCAGTCATTAATAGACAGCTCGTCAAGCTGTATTGGGACCTGGCCATCATAACTGACCATACAATACCGCATTACAAGCCAAATATTTTACTGATGTTAAAGGCAGAAAAATGTGCAATGATCATCGAGATAGGGGTGCCATCAGATTAAACCTTAATCCTTACTACATAAGGTAGTTGCAGAAAAGGTCAGAAAATATCAGGATTTGGGGGAAGAATTGAAGCAATTGTACAAGCACGACAAAGTGAGAGTGCTGCCGTTGATCATCTCAACTAATGGCTTGATCCCAGAGATGACTGTTAATTCAATAAAGGAGATGGATCTTCCCCTCAGCATTCTGGACGATATGCAGAAAGGTGTGTTACTCGGAACTGCGAGTTTTGTTCGAAAAGTAATGAACATAAAGGATTAAGGTTTACTAGCCTCACCCTTGACTTAGGTCCGGGTAGGCTCTAATGCCGACGAAAGCTGAGAACAAATAAAAAATAATAATAATACAAAAAAAAAAGGTAAATAAAATATTGATAATAAATTAATTATATAAATAAAACAGTGTGAAAGGAAAAGATATATATAATAAAAATATATATAATGAAATTTAAAAATAAATAAAAGACAAAAATGATAAACAAAAGAAAAGAAAGGAAAAAAAAAATGTAATTATTATTAATTTAACTCTATCTTTATCAATTATGCATTGTAAAGAAATTATACAGGTTAATTATTCTAAATTAAGAAATAATAATTTGGGTAAACGATTTACGGGCGTAATAATCTAGAAACTTATCGCCCTTAAACACCTTACCTACCTACCTACCTTTACATGCTGTGTAATCGTATTGAGCTATAAATTCCATTGTCATGATTAATGTAGACTAAAACATAATCTTGCGGTCCTAAGTAGTAACGAACTGTCCTGTTTCATGGGATTGTTGACAGAGCTGCCACATGCTCAACGTTAAAATAACATTATGATTTTCTGATTAGGTTCCTTTAATTAAAATGATCCATTTCATTCAACTCATTTTATTTTCTTATTTTTTTCTCCCTACGTTTCGGCCTTTTGCCATTTTCAAGGGATCTACAAAAAACATTAATTTTAAAACTAAAAGATAAACAACATTATTTTTTACATGTTGTTTATACATTTTTTATGTTGTTTATCTTTTAGTTTTAAAATAAATGTTTTTTGTAGATCCCTTGAAAATGGCAAAAGGCCGAAACGTAGGGAGAAAAAAATAAGAAAATAAAATGAGTTGAATGAAATGGATCATTTTAATTAAAGGAGCCTAATAATACAATTATTCATTCAAACAATTTTTAATTGTAATAAAAATTAATTATGATTTTCTTCACTGTTCAAGATACATCTTGGCTATATCAATGGTTTTTAATGTCTATACAAAAATAAAATTTATTACTCAATAATAAGTTAGATACTTTAAGATTTAAATGAAAAAAACAAAACAGAGTGTGCCAATACTTTTTTGACCCACTGTATGCAGTAAAAAATCCTTAGGTGCCCCCGTATTTTGGAGAGGACGTTAAATGGTGGTCTTATGTCTACACGATATTAGGTACTCGTTTGAAACACACATAAAAAAAAAACTTAATATATAAGTTAAACGAGTTTGATAACCAACTAAGAAAGAAAAGAGCAAAAATATATTTTTTTTAAATTTAGAAAAATGTTATCATACATATTTAAAGTTGTATCATTTAATGGAGAGTGATCAAAGCGGATAAAATATAGTGAATGTTGTTAATAATAGTATAATAGATTGCTAAATAAAAACACATTCTTCCATCGAAAGTCAATGTAATTATTTAAACATTTTTAACTCTAAATTTATTTAAATGTCATTAAATTGATTTTAATAACGCACTATTATATCTTCCAGGATGTACGTAAGATCCAAATCCATATCCTTTCTTTGGTGTTCTGATCTTCTTTTCTCTCCAATAGAAATTATCTGCTTTCGTGATGTTAATTTCTTCACGGATATACTCTGGAAATGCAACAAGGTGTTTTTCTTCTTATTTTTAATTTTTTTCAAAACCATGAAACTCAAATCATAAAGAGTTTTAAGAGCTTCCCTGATGATGTTCCCCGACAGACACGCCACACTTGAACCTCTGCTAAGGCGGAATGATGGCCAGTAAAGCACAGGACAAACGCCATAAAATCCAGACCTTTTTAATGAGCTCGTGGACTGTATACCTGGATTTCACCTTCACCATCATTTTTTTCTTTACTGGAGAATTATTATTTTCCATAAAAACTTTTCTTCATTAATTCACACCCGTCAATTAAGTGTTATAAATCTTGATATAACGATGACAATTAACAAAAAACATTGAGCGCCAAGACATTACTACCGTTTAAAATCGCTAATGGTTATTGCAATGCTACCAATGAGGGGTTATTTCAAATGCGTTCCACATCATTTTATTGCAGTCTTTTCGCATTAACCAGAAATAGATGAATTTAATATAGATAAATTTTGTATATGTTGTTATCTACCATTTCCTGCATTAAAAACCGCATGCAAAACATTTTTTAGTCATATAATTTTTTTCCAGACATTATAAGTTGCTTTCGCAGCTGAAAACATGTTTTGATAATTATATAAAAACACAGCGAAGGTTTGTTTATTAATTTAACATCACTTCATGATGCTGTGGCTACTCGGATCAATAGTCCTAAATTTTGCCTATTCAGGTTTAATTAGAATAGAGATCTTTAACGGGTTTGAAAAATCCAAGAAACATCTGCCGGGATTGAATCCGCGAACTTTGGCAACACAGCGTCGTTTTTCGGCCATTTTCTCACTATTCCAAAAGTGCGACAATTGAGACGTTGATTTCCAAAAGGTACTAAAGGACATTTTTTTCAAATTTGATATTTTCACATATTTGTATTCTAATGGTTTAGTTTTACCTAAATCCGTCATAAAATTTTATCTAAAAAATATAAAAAATCCTTAAAAAAGTATTTCAAAATTGCATTCATTCCAAAAGGTACTAAATCCAATTTTATTTCATTCCAAAAGGTACTATATCCATGTTTCGTTCCAAAACGTACTATATTCTATGTAACCTGATATAATCTTTCCTTTCATTTCCTTCCTTGAATCACTGCTATTATTTTGATCACTGGTTTTAACTTAATAATCAGTTTTTATGCTATTTGAAACAACTTAGTTGCGTCGCTTTGGTTCTTTTAGGTTGTCAATTAAATTAAGTTTTTTCATAGTATATCTTCTTGCAGCAACATAAAATTGTTTTAAAATTTTTGAGAAACTCACATTTTAATAGAATAATGGTATTTTATCCAGAAAATAGTTGGAATTAGCATTCCACCACCTTGCTAAATATGTGAAGAAAATCCGTGCCTGATCTGACTTAGTAGTCGATTTTTTTATGTAAAATAAAAGCTCAAAAGTTATCATTTATCAGTATCTATGGTTAAATATTGTTTACGCGTCGTTAATAATATAGTTAAATTTGCTAAATTCACACGAACAGTAAATACAAGTTCAAAGCAAACATCATAATTACATACTTCCTTATTATAGTGCCATAGATAGATAAATTGTCCTTTGAATATTCACTTTCTTTATGAAGAATAGATAATCAATGTAATTAACCAACAAAGAAAGATATTTCTCAGAGGGAGAATAAGGAAATATACCTAACTTAGAAATTAACGATATAAAGACGTTAGTTATCGGCAATATTGTATCTGGAAGGTTATAGTGACTGTTACCAACTTATCTCGCGTTATATTCTTCCAAAAAGTACTATATCCCTTTTAATTCTTTCCAAAAAGTACTATATCCACGTTTCATTCCAAAAAGTACTATATGCATATTATATTGTTTAAAATCATCGGAAAAGTGCAATAATTTGGAAAAATGAGTTGGCAACACATTTAAAAATCAACTTTTGATTTTAATAAAAAAAGAATCATGTAAATTGGTCCAATAATAAATAAATGACAGATTTTTGCGTTTCCTGTAAAATTTTCTAAAGTGGATATAGTACCTTTTGGAAATCAACGTCTCAATTGAGGTTTTAGTTGTATGGTTTCCGTGTCTTCACCTAGCAGTACCAGATCTTCGGCATACCCCAAAACCGGAATCTTGTCACCCACATTTAGGCCTTTCTCGGTGAAAGGGAGTCACCTGTGTTATTATTTATTCAAACCTGATCGCACCTCAAATCTCTCGGAGTAATTATGACCGATTCTAACTTTATAGAATGTTTCCGACAAACACATTCCCTGTTCAATCATGATGTTATATAGCTTCTGACGGTCTATTGAATCATAAGCCTTTTTAAAATCGATGAAATTAAATAAATTAAAAAAAAAAATAAAAAAACAAGCATAAGCTTAAGTATGATATTAATATGCTGTTAAAAAAAAAAGTATAGATGTATCGCCTCGAAGGGCTCTTGAAAAGACGATGGCCTCGAGACCTACTTTAATTAAATTGACATTGAAGTGCTACCACTGGGTAGTTTCTTCACAAGAAATTATCACGCCCATAAGTGTAAATTAGCCCACTTACATGTATATATTGTATGTACAGTTGTAAATATCAATAAAAAAAAAAAAAAATAAATAAAAAAAAGATATAAAGAATATAGTAGAGGCGGAGGATTGAGAAGAAAACTTGTTCTGTATTCGCAACGCTAAATCCTACGAGTTAAAAAATTTCTCAAAACTGGATCCTCTTATTACAAAATACCACTCCACCTCCAGGCCCCGAAAGTACTATCATTATTGAGAAGAGGAGAGGAAAGAGGGGTTTTTCTCCTTTTAAAATCATCAATTATTTTATTTTTGTAAAAACATACCCCGGAGGCCGACAATCTCCGCACGCCTCGGGTAACTAAAAGAACCACATCAAAATTCGATTAAAATATAATAGGGAGTGACTACGCCTACCAGATCTCCCTCCGCTCTTCTTTTCTTTTCCCCCGACTCTCCCGCTTCCTAAGGGATGATTAACCGAGGTGGACAGGTATAATAAAAAGCGGTGGCGTGTGATTGACGCTGTTGAGAATCCCATTAGCTGGAAATCGCGGGACAGTATAATCCTCGGACCACGACTTGTCCTCCAGGCTGTTCCAGTCAGTTGATACAGCGCTGTAATTTCGAGGAAAAAATCCACTTCAATCAGATCGGAATGCCCGTTTGCTTCTTTGCCTGATATTATTATGAATCAAATCTGGTTCTCTCTCTTTCTCTCTTCCACCCGCTTCTTTTTATATTCCCTCTTCGACTTCTTTTTTTTTTTTCTTTTCTTTTTCTCCTTCACATTCCCCTGACTCCTTCCACCTCTCACGCCCAAACCCGGCTGATAAAGGATGAGAAATGATCTGGAAGCATTAATCATAAGCTGTTCCCTTGGTACATGATCCCTCCCCGGAGGTGATTTCGTTTAGAAACATTTCAACTCTCGGCTTTGTGAAGGTTTACGCCCTGGATTAGAGATAAGACTAATTGCATATTATTACTATTTACACATTAATCTCATGAGAAATGGTAATTATGTTAAACTAGAAATCCTCATTCCAGCATGAGACTTTTTTTTTAAGGACTACACAAAAAATAAACAACTAATAAAACAAAAAATTAAAACATTTCATAAAAAAACAAAAAAAAAAACAGCTTAAAATCAAGGTTTCAATAAACATACAATTAATGTAAACATTTATATTACATGAAGTAATATAACAGTAATAATTCTTTTTTTAAATATAAAAGCTTTATTTATATTATATACATCTTCAAAACGTATAATCCTATAATTTTTTATCCTCTCATTACTTACTTTAAATAATTTCTCTATAAAATGTCTTATTACTTTCCATATACATTTATATATATATATATATATATATATATATATATATATATATATATATATATATTTTTTTTTTTTTTTTTTTTCTTTTTTTTTTTTTCTCCCGAGTTCTGCAATGATGTCACATCCCGGTCCTCAGCACTCCGTCTCTCCAATAATCTCGATCATTCCAGTCGTCCTCAGTCAGACCTCTGGCTGCCATATCCTCCATTACCTCTTCTATCCATCTTTTCCGAGGTCTTCCCCGTTTTCTCCTCTTGGGTGGGCAGTATTCAATCAATCGAAGAGGCCAACGTGCTTCGTTCATTCTCATAACATGCCCATACCACATCAGCCTTCTTCTACTAATTTCTTCGAGAATGGTGAGCTCGGCCTCCACTCTTTCCCTTATTTGATTATTGGGGATTTTTTCTAACCGAGACAAACTAAAGAGACAACTTCTCCAAAAATCCATCTCGAGGGATAATAATTTTTTTTGCTGGGATTACTTCATCGTCCAAGATTCACAGCCATACAGCGTAGTGCCAACCAGAAAGGGTCGGAATATCTTTCTTTTTCGTTTGGAGTGATACCTTCTTATTCCATAACACTCCATTCAGTATCCCAATAATCCTTTTTCCGTTAACAATCTTGTTAGGTATGTCCCTATCTTTTGATGCGTTCTTATCTACAGTAATGCCTAGATATTTGAAGGCGTCGCTTTGTGGAATCGTCCAGCCTTCCAGGCAGAGAGCAGGGACAGATGATATATATATATATATATATATATATATATATATATATATATATATATATATGTATATTTTTTTTTCTTTCTATATCGTTTAAAAAAACAAAAAAACAATTTGTCATCTCTTGTTTCCCATAGCCCAGATGATGGCCTAAAATTTAGGCAATAAATTAACATTCATTAATTAAATTGGTTGAATGACTGCTACCTCAACCAACTTCTCAATTTATATCTACAGTCAACCATTCTTCCAACATTGGGTAAAAACATGTAAAATGCATGGTATAAAGTTTCTGTTCTGGTTCGCCGGTTTTATACAGCCGATCGTTTTTGTGCTTGAGTAGTCGCAATTAAAAACAAACACAGGAGACCCTAACAAAGATTACTTTCGATAACTGGAATTCGATTTTTTTTTACAATCGCAATACTTTCCTTATAATACATATATAGTGAAGGAAACAAAATGTTTTAATCGAATTAGATAATTATTTTAATCCAATTAAGAGTAAATAAGATAGTGTGTGAGATGTTACGCGGTGACTCTCAACCCAGTGCAACAAATTGCATCCGCTTTGGAGTGGGGTGGAAGGAAGGGTGGGTTTTTATCGCTACCAACCCTTTCTTGGGGTATTTTTACAGCGTGTTTATTTAGGAACATATGTAATGGTAGCCCTGTACCCGTCCTATTCGTGTAGTATTCAAAAACAATCCCGATTTTATTTTAATCTTCAGTTTATAAGAAAGTAATGGTATTATTTTTTTATTTTTTATTTTTTTTTAACTTTAAATCTTTATTCACACCTGTAAATAATACAATGAACAATCAGTGAATGTGCGGTCAATTTTAAGAAACATGGCGTGATAGGCATGAGGGATGGTATTATTAGGCGTCAGAAGGTATACTTCAATTCTCCTCGATAAATAAATTGTACTTATAATATTATGTGTTCGTATGAACGAGTAGAGACAATCATTTGTACCGTCGTTATCTTATTATTGCTTGCATTATTTTAGACTGCTATTTCTGAGTAAATTTATTCTATTTGTTTCATCATGTTTTATTTTTTCGTACAATTTATTGTGTGAAATATATAATGTATATAGTGATATCTTGTAGAAGACATTTTTATTTCTTTAGCTTTTGTTCATGGTACATAATCTATAAATGAAAGTACCGTTTTAAAACAATTTTCTGGTCATCGCAGTTTCTCAAAAATGACTATGGTAGTGAAGCTTAAAATTTTTATGGAGCTTTGACTCATCGTCTAGATTTCCAATAAGGCTGGGTTTACAAAAATATGTCTATACAAAACAATATGTATTTCTAAAACATTTTACAAAGTTTATAATATTTATGTAACTAATTACTATGTAACATTGTTGATTTTTGCTTTTAATGCCTCCTTTTGATTTTAAATTTGTTATTTAATAGTTTTAAATTTTGTTATCAATGGACATCCTAATTTATAATATTTTTTCATAACGTTTTAAACCATTCACTTCAGTACAGTATTTGTTAATGCAAAGGTAATTGCTTATTTTACTTTGTAGAAGATGGGAGAAGATCCTGAAACGTCATGTTGATGTAATAAAAAAAATTGAGTCTTTATGGAAGAAATTATTCAGCCCGAAATCTACCTTAATAATTTATTCTTTTCTTTTTTCATAATTATTTATCAAACACCTATATTGTATCTTGTTATACTTGAAGAAGACCAGCGACGTAGTTCGAAAAGTCGGAGAAATAATTTTTTTTATTTATTATTTTCTTAAATTTTTTGACCGCCAATCGAATTTCATCTTTCGTGTTCTTTATTATATTATAATATACCAGTTCGAGGATAAGACCACACAATGTAGAGACATCTTAGAGCGGGAGACACGTCGGACACAGACGCAGCCGTCAAACGGGAGGTGACACTGTGAAAACAAGGCTCCACGGACAGGCCTTTTAGCTGCGGCATGACAGCTCGGGAAATATGGAGCATGGCATATGGGTTCATTTGGAGCGGCTCCAGAACCAACAGCCCATCGCTCCCATGTTTATTACATGATCGAGGGGCTGACCCACTTAGTCTCCTGCCTCGGGGCGATAAAGCAGCACAGTAATGGCCCAGTAAAGAGGAAATTATGGGGATCGTGTCACTAGTTTAGGATAATATGGCGATATGTGCCCTCAATGTCCTAGAATACCGATATTTCGGTCGGTAATCAATAATAACCTAAAACCACGCCCTTAATAGGTAGTAAGACATTAAGAAACGGATTCTATTAAAATATTAATAAAAGTTTACAAACTGTTTTACTCTGGTTTATATAGAATATACTTTTATTGCAATCGGGGAAGTCCCCGTACAATAGGAGTGTTTAATAATTTTTTATTTATTTATTGTAATTTATAACTGTATTAAAAACACAATGAGTAAATATGCAGTATGAAGAAAAGTCATGAAAATGTCTTGAGAAAGAACTACGAGGTGCATCTATCAAGGGCTATGTCTGCAACAAATGGGATGTTTTGACTCAAACTTGGGAGATCAGTTTGGTGTCAAATAAAAATAATTTACCTATTTTTTTAGCTTTTTACTTTCACTTACTATATATAGTAAGGAAAGTATTGCGATCGTGAAAATTTTCGAATTCCAGTTTTCAACGGAAATACACGTTTTAGGGTCCCCTGAGTCCAAATAACCAAGTCCCGCAAAAAGGTCTGTGTGTGTGTGTGTGTGTGTGTGTGTGTGTGTGTGTAACTCCCGGGCGGAAACGGTAAGTCCTATGAAACTGAAATTTCATATTTAAGACAACTATACGCCCGAGACGTGACAAAACTTTTTTCATCAAAATGAGCTTACCAGAAGAGGCACTTTATACCATGCATTTTGCACCTTTTTTCGATTTTCTCAAAAACGGTTCCGACGATTTTGATTAAACTCGCTATATCGATGTAAAATTAAATGGGCTTTAATATCATGTAGGTTTTATTTGGATAAAAATGGTCTGACAGGGCTTAAATGCCGATATTTTAAATTTTCTTCCTCTAAAGTACCTTTAATTTTTTAGATTCAATAATAATAACTAGATTATCTTGTTAGCGCTGATGAAAAACAGGTAAATATATAAATTTAATAAATTCGATACCCAACTAATGGAGAAAACAGAAAAAATATATTTTTAATGAAATTTTTCGTTTTTGAACATAAGAGCAGTAATATACATGTATGATATACCGTTGGAAAGCTAAAGATTTTAGAAAAAATATCATCTCATACACAAGCTTTTAGAAGTTAATAGAGAGTGATGAGAAGAAGATAAAACTAACTGATTATTTTAGATAATAATATAATAGATTTTTTAATAAAACACATGTTTATATATAAATTCAATTTGATTAATTCCTTAATAGTTTCACGTATTTTTATCTCTAACTGTATTTGAAAATTCTTTCATTGATTTTAAAAATCGAGGTAAGTGAAAGTCGTGTGTTGCCCGCACCAGATTTTTTACATTCAAACGGTTTTCGAGATTTTTCAAAAATCCTCTTTTTTCGATTTTATTATTTTTTTAATAGTAAAATTTAAAAATAATTGAGACGTTGATTTCCAAAAGGTACTATGTCCATTTTAGAAAATTTTACAGGAATCGCGAAAATCTCTCATTACTATATTTGGGCTAATTTGGGTCTTTTTGACATTAAAATTTAGAATTATTTTTTTACTATAATAATAACATCATATTAAAGTTATAAAATGAATTTTTTCAGAATGATTTCGAACGAAAATAAATGCGTAATCAGTACATTAAAAAAATGACCGTATTTCTAAATCGCGTTTTTTTAAGGACTTGAGAGTTCATTAGATAACATCAAATAGTTGATTTAGATAAAACTAAATGATGAGAATACAAATATGTAAAAAAATCAATTTCGTAAAAAATGTCCTTTAGTGCCTTTTGGAAATCAACGTCTCAATTAATGATAATTCTTACTCTGATTCTCAGGAGTCAAAGACATGAAAAAATCATATGATCATGAATCTTAAACAAAAAGCCGATTTTTAACGGAAGAAAGAAAATCCAAATACATATTTTTTTAACCTTTTCGAAAGGTGTCAATCACGGATTGTTTTCAGAAAATGGCTTTTATACTCCTCTATACACTGGAATTTTTAGAAATGGTGGAACAATATGAAAAAATTATTTTTATTTTTCAGAAATCTTGCATTTAACTTATATTTCTTATTATTATTGAAAAATGTGTAAACAAATATTTCTCACAATTACAACACTTATGAAACATTTACAATCAATTTACTACAAAATGATTGGATAAAAGCTGTTTTTAAAAACGCGCCCCAGGCTAACGCCAGGCCATAACGCTCTATAACGCTGTCTATTTAGCCGCTATCAATAATCTCTTCTAAGATCTCGGTTGTTCAGGTATTCTTTATGGTTTTCTTTTGGGAGGATGTATTTTGGGTCAAAAAATAATTGTATACACATTTTTCAATAATCTAAAAACAAAAATCTGGTGCGGGCAACACACGACTTTCACTTACCACCGCTTAAAATCAATTGGAAACCATTTCTATCGAAACATGTGTTTTTATTTAAAAAACCTATTAAATAATTATCTAAAATAAACAGTTAGTTTAATCGGTTTTTCATCACTTTCTATTAACTTTTACAAGCTTCTGTATAAGATAATATTTTTTCTAAAATCTTTAGCTTTCCAACGGTATATTATACATGTATACCACTGTTCTTATGTTCAAAAACAAAAAATTGCATTAAAAAAAGTATTTTTTCAGTTTTCTCCTTTAATTGTTTTTCAAATTCGCTCAACTTGCATATTTAGCTGTTATTTATCAATGTTAACAAGGTAATATGGTTATTTTTTTTAGTATCTACAAAATTAAAGGTACTCAAGAGGAAGACAATTTAAAATATCGGTAGACTATTTCAACCATAATGGAAACCTACATCATATTAAAGCCTTCAACTTTACATGGATATATAGAGTTTAATCAAAATCGTTAGAGCCGTTTTTGAGAAAATCGTAAAAAGGTGCAAAATGCAAGGTATAAAGTACATCTTCCGGCCACCTGTAACATCTCGGGCGTATAGTTGCCTTAAATATGAAATATCAGTTTCATAGGACTTTTAATTTTCGCCGGGGAATTATCACACACACAGACCTTTTTGCGAGATTTGGTTATTTATACTCAGAAAACCCCAAAACGTGTATTTCCTTTGAAAACTAGAATTCGAAAATTTTTACGATCGCAATACTTTCCCTTACTATATGTTTCATATATAGGTAAGTTTAAATTAAAAGTTACTTAAAACAGAAGGTTTCAGGGAAAAAATGAGTTATTATTTATTTTTCTTATTGTTCCACCAATTCGAAAAATTATTGAGTACAGAGGAGCATAAAAGACATTTTGTGGCAACTTTAGTAAAGTAGAACGCAAGTTTATAATTATTTGTAAACCCAATTTTATATGTTCCTGGTACAAGAATTAATTTAGGGATCCTTAATCATGGAAAGGACCTAGGGGAGACCAACTTTTAAAGGAATATCATAAATACTCATTTCACCGGTGACAGCTAAATGGGACTGTCAAGGGCACCGCTGTCAAAATATTTAATAATAACCAGCTCCGATTGCTAAAAGTAATTCATTCCGTCGGCCAGGATGTAATCACAGCCTGACATTGAAAACGAAAATTTCTTTTTGAAATTCCGTTTAAATCCTGAAGAAGACGAGCCTGGTAAATGCATGTTTCATCCTTGAAGGGAGAATGAGTTTTCCTTCATTTCGATGCTGTTATTTCAGAAAGTATTGCTGTTTTAAGACGAGGTCATCTGTGGTTCATTGGCTAAAATAATAGTCTTACATATAAAAAACCCGGCAGATGATCCTAAGATATTTTTAAAAGAGTGCAAAATCTTGTTTATGATGTCTTTCGGAGAGGACGTAAAATTGTGGTACCGTATCTCTGCGATTTCAGATACTCGTTAAATATTCCTACGCTAATTTAAGTTGAATAGGCAAAATTTAGGATTCTTAGTGTAGCATCTTTCGTTTAGCCCCAGTAGCGAAAATTTTGGTTAAATGAATAAAAATGGAAACTTTTTTTTTAAAGAATAACTATATGAAATTTTAAGGACCGTCTCAGTAGGAACAGAGTGATTCATCAGCGGCAAGATGGTGTCGCTTCGGATTGTCCAACCCTGAATTTCCAATCCACGTATACTACTAGTTGAGTGCGCGTTTGTTTGTAATATACCCAAATCATTTATAACCGGTACTGCAGGAAAAAATTCTATGCGTGCTGTATGCATTTTAAGTCTCTTTCCTTGTTCGGTTTTTTTTAAATACTTTATTGATGAAGCAGTGCTGCCCAACTATATTGGGTTGCTTAAAACACAGCATACTATGATTTCCTTAGAAATATTTGTTTTAAATAATTAAACATTAAGTATAGCA
Organism: Piezodorus guildinii; assembly: GCA_023052935.1. Classification (NCBI taxonomy): domain Eukaryota; kingdom Metazoa; phylum Arthropoda; class Insecta; order Hemiptera; family Pentatomidae; genus Piezodorus; species Piezodorus guildinii. The sequence continues at coordinate 115,567,148 of CM041298.1, forward strand.
TTAACATAACATAATAATATTTAGGTTCTTTTCAATCAAAAGACGATCTATTTTACACTCAACAATCCACTTATTTCTTCTCTCTCCAATGTTCGGCCTTTGCCATTTTCAAGGATCCTTTAATCAGGCCTGTACATTGCACACATAAAAATATATTTTGTGACATTATAAAAAATATGTACTATAGGCTGAATCCAGCTTGTTATTATTTTATTACTTAATATTTATGTTATTACAGTATACATTTTTTATAATGTGACAATATATATTTATGTGTGCAATATACAGGACTGATTGAAGGATCCTTGAAATGCCAAAGCCGAAACGTAAGAGAGAGAAAAAATAAAAGGATTGTTGAGTATAAAATAGGTCGTTTTTTTAATTTAAAATAACCTAAAATAAATGTATTCACTAAAAAAAAATTACAATTATAATAACAATTAATTATTTTATTTTTTTGGAAGTTTTTCTTAATATAAACACTTAAAACAGCACACATTGACTTCCATTTGTCACTTAATTACTTTATTTCATAAAATTTTCATATCTGTCGACGTTTCGGGGCTGTTTCCCCTTTTTCAAGACTTATTTTTTTCATTATAAAAATGCTTTTTCATATATAAGTCTTGAAAAAGGGGAAACAGCCCCGAAACGTCGACAGATATGAAAAGCTTATGAAATAAAGTAATTAAGTGACAAATGAAAGTCAATGTGTGCTTTTTTAAGTGTTTATAAAAATTAATATGATAATAGAATAGAATAGAATAGAAATTTTTATTTTGTCTTTGGGGCATCCCCATACAAATAGAGCCTAGCTTGGCTATAAACTACAATATGGTTTTAGAACTTTATAATAATATATAAATAAATAAATAATAATAGGCTTAGCGAACCCGAAGGTTCGATGCCGATACCACCAAATTCCGCCTACACAGACTCGTCCAATGCTCACCATTCAAGCCCAAGCTCCCGAGATCAGCCTTGAACGCAATCCTCCCATCTCCGCTTCGGCCTACCTTTCGGACGCCTACCAGTCGGATCAGCAAATACCAACTTTCTCGGAATCCGTTCGTCATCGAGCCCAACAACTTTACTCGCCCATTTGAGTCTCCGCGATGCAATCAGCTCAATTATATTCACAGGATGCAAGTTCCGCAATTCCGCGTTATGCAACCTTCTAAACTCCCCAGTGGCCTCATCTCTCTTTGGACCAAATATTTTACGCAATACTTTATTTTCGAAAACCTTAAGCCGCTGTTCATCCTTTAAAGTAAGCGGCCACGTTTCACATCCGTAAAGAACCGTTGGAAGAATAATAGTTTTATAAATTCTAATCTTTAAGTTTTTAGATAGAAGCCGCGAACTAAGTAACTTAGCAACTGAATAATAACACGCATTTCCCACCTTTAACCGGGACTTTATTTCTTCCTGGATTTCATTTTTTCTAGTTATAATTGAACCTAAATACTTGAATTTCTCTACGTGTTCAAAAGTATGACCTGATACATCAATATCTCCAAGATCGACACCGTTTCTGCTACTAATCATATACTTCGTTTTATGGGTATTTAATTCGAGTCCTATTTCTTTACCGGTTTTTATTAACACACTTGTATTTAGTTGTATGGTTTCCGTGTCTTCACCTAGCAGTACCAGATCATCGGCATACCCCAAAACCGGAATCTTGTCACCATATTTAAGCCTTTCTCGGTACACATCACCTTTTCTATGACATATTCTAAAGCTATATTAAATAACACAGGTGAAAGGGAGTCACCCTGTTTTAAACCCGATCGCACCTCAAATCTTTCGGAGTAATTATGACCGATTCTAACTTTATGGAATGTTTCCGACAAACACATCTCTACTAGGTTTACTAACTTTCTAGGTATTCCCTGTTCAATCATGATGTTATATAGCTTCTGACGGTCTATGGAATCATAAGCCTTTTTAAAATCTATATAAAGTTGATGGACTACACCGTTGTATTCCAATTTTTTCTCTAATATTTGACGTAGGGAAAATATTTGGTCAATAGTCGAGCGATTCCGCCTAAAACCACATTGGTAATCTCCGATAATTTCCTCAGCGTATTCCGTGATTCGACTAGTTAGAATTGACGAGAATATTTTATAGCATACCGGGAGAAGAGAGATCCCACGATAGTTGTTACAATCCGACCTCGGTCCTTTTTTGTGAATCGGAATAAGTATTTATTCTTTCCATTCCTCGGGAATTTTTTCAGTTTCCCAGATCTTTTTAACTAAAAAATGTATTTTGGAAACGCCCGCTTCTCCACACGCCTTGATTAATTCACTCGTGATATTATCATTTCCTGCGGCCTTATAACGTTTTAATTTTCCTATCGCCATTTCGACTTCCTCTTTACTCGGTGCGTCTATCCATGGTTCAGCGCTCTGATATTCAGAGAGAGGAGATTGATTATTATTTTCCGTATTTAAGATGCCGTCAAAGTGTTGTTTAAATTTATTTAATATCTCAGAAGGATCCGCAATTATATTGTTATTTGCATCTTTAATCGAATTCAATAGAGGTTCAAATCTTTTACGCGATTTGTTTATACCTTTGTACATCTCTCTTACGTCATTTTCGTTTCTGTGTTTTTCTATTTCTATTATTTTGCCTTTAAGATACTCTATTTTCTTATTTTTTAAGAGTTTTGAAGTTTCATTCTTTACTAACCGAAAATAAGCCACATTATTATCGCTTGGATTATTTAAGGAATTCAGTTTAGCGGTTTTTCTTTTTTCGCACATATTTTGACAATCCCTGTCGAACCAAGGTTTGTTGTTTTTATTTTCAATTTTTCCAAGACATAAATTACCGACCTATTTAATATTATCCCTGATCCCTTCCCATAGTTTGTTTACATCTTTGTGTTCCTCGTCTGAAGATTCCAAAGCTTCGAACAGATTTTTTACTTCTATCGCGAATTGTTTTCTAATTTCGTGGTTGTTCAATTTAACTAAATCAAAATTCTCGGGACGAATATAGTTCGGTGTTCTCTTTTTTGTATTTAGTTTTTGTCGAAGTTTCGCGATTACTAATTCATGATCAAACCGCATTCTGCACCCCGATACGATCTCACGTTAATTATGCTACTTTGCCATCTGTTTTGTATTAAAACATGATCGATTTGATTCCGTGTTTGTCCATCCGGCGATGTCCACGTATACTTATGAATATGCTTATGTTTAAATGTAGTACTTTTGATTACTAGGTTTTTCGAAATGGCAAAGTTTATTAGTCGGGTCCCATTATCATTACTATATTCGTGCAAACTTTCTTTACCGATTGTAGGACGATATACTTCTTCCCTTCCAACCTTTGCGTTCGCGTCGCCTAGTATTATCTTAATGTAATTTCGTGGTAAATTATCGTAAACCGACTCTAGTTTATCATAAAATTCGCATTTTACTTCATCATCACTGTCTTCGGTGGGAGAATGAATGTTTATAAACGCGATTTTAAACCAACGCCCTTGAAATATAGCAACCGATATTCTTTCACTAAAGAACTGTACGTCCCGAAAAGCGGAAAGAAATCTATTCCTAATCAGAAACCCGGTACCTAGACAATAATTAACGCTCCCCCCGTACCAAATAGTGTACTTTCCTTCTGTTAACGAACCCTCCCCTGGCCAGCGAACCTCTTGTAATGCAACGATATCTAAATGGTACCCCTTAACTTCATTCGTGACCGACTTTAACCCACCTGCCGTATTTAAACTTCTAACGTTCCACGTCCCTATTGTTAGATCTCTAATTTTCATCTTGCGCCATGATTCCCCTGAAGCAGTCCCCACCCGGAGACCCGAATGGGGGACTAGTTTACCTCCGGATAATGAGCGTTTTACCTCAGAGGAATCCATGACTTTTGGTGATATTTTGTGAACTAAAATATGTGAGTAGGGCGTTCGAACCTACGTCACACCCTCCAGCAAGCCTGGGGGGCCGCTCTCATTGTTGGTCAGCGAGTCCATCGGACTTAGCCGGGAGGAGCTTCCGAGGAAATTCCACCGACCATCCCCACATCCGCCACCCGTGGGACGCTCCCCATACGCGGTAATGAGATCCGCGCGAGGTTTAGAACTTTATATACATATCATTTAAAAATAAATAAAATAATAGTGAAAATTTACTAAAACAATTTGACTTTCAAAAATAAATTACAGATTAAAGAATAAACAGTTACTGGTGCTAAACAGACACAATAAATAAGCAAAATATCACTTTGAAGATCAAATAAAAATAAACACTGAATAGAAAATGTTCTAGGATAAGGAATTGAGCACTTTTTGAACTCCTATCATGTAATAGTACACTTTATGTAACTTATCTACACTATCGATATTCAGTATAGCATGGATACTTTGGATGTCGGAAGATTCTAAGATGAAGTTTTGAAGGAATTGCCGTCTATTTTCATTGTGTGCCGGGCAGTGAAGGAGAATGTGATGTAGGCTGTTGTAGATAAATCGATTGCATAATATACAGCTTTCTTGTGACTTGAACAAAAAATCTGAGTTTTTTCCATAGATTCTAATATGTTCTGGATTTGCAACTCTTAATTGGCTGACACATCTCAATTTCTTTATATGTATTTTAAATGTGAGGTACATTTCAGGGTCGGGAGCATTGTAATTGCATAGTAATCTATATAAAGGATAGTTAGTCGAATTTAGTCGAATTGATAATATAATTACGTTATATAAATTATTTAATTATTTTGTTTTATCATTTATATATATACTTTGCACATTAACCTTAACATATTGAAAATATATATATATGTACACATGCCCCTTTTGGATACCATACTTTGGTGGTGGATAATAGCTAGGGAGTGCAATATTACATTTTCTCCCATCTTAATAAAAATAAATATAAGAAAAATAAAAATGCGTTTGCGAAGAGTGCGTGATGGCTCTTAGCAAAAATTTTTTTTTGAATGTCTACACTGCCATCACATTTCTGAAAATACACATTCAACTTCTCGCAACAGGTTTATGAAATTATTTATACGATTTCATTTGGGATTGTAAGCTTGTGAAGTACTAGTATTTTTAGTTCAATTATAAGGAATACTATACATATTGACATCAACATGGACTTAATACACATATTGGCTTCTGCTAAAGGATAGGAATAGAGTTGGCCTCCTAACAGCATACACTTATTGAATTCAGTGACAGAAAGCTATAGGATGGGAGTATAGTTGGCCCGCTGACGGTATGGGTGAGGTCACACATTGTCACGTTCCTTGTGTCCACGCTTTTATCTAATTCTCTATTCGGTGGTTATTACATGCACGTAACAAACTGGACCATATCTTCCTAATGAACAGTTTAGTTAGCATTTTGCTGGCTAATTAGATTATCGCTGAGGGTAAAAAGCAGTTAGGCGATTGGATCGCTAAATAAAAGGGACTGTTAGGATTGGTAATAGCGACTACCGAGGGAGATAGACCGAGCAGACGGAAGACAAGTTGGTAGCACGATGATTAACACCAGGGCAGCTCATTACGGCAAGGCCTGGCTAAATCTAATTTGAATTGCATCCGAATGCATTTTATCAGATGGTGATGTTGGTGCACTGCTAGGGTAATATAGTGAGCTTGCTTCTCAACACGCACCTACCTTGTGGACTACATCTATCACTCCCGTCCGCGCGGACAACCAGCCTCTTCCTCTCTTCGATAAACACATTCTAAATCCTCTCCCCTTACTCTACATGATAAAAACTTTATCCCATGTTACGGGCACCCTCCAGTCTTAAAGCTTGTTAGCGTCTTTCGGTTTATTATTTTCATTAATGAACCTTTGTAATCGTCAAAGAAAAAAAAAAAACTTCCCTCATAATTACGATTCAAGATACGGACAATCCGATAAAAAATAAAATCGCTTGTTGAATTGAAAAAAAAAAAAACCTTATTCTGGGAACTTTCTCCTCTGATAACAAAAACCATGAAAACAAATAATTGCTTATGGTCTAGTTAGTTGAAAAGGAAATTATGAGACGAATGTTCAGTCCTATAAACGTACGAAGCATTATATGGTGTAAGCAAGAATTGATGCAGCATGAAGATATTCTAAGGTTCATTAAATCTAGAAGAATTAGTTGGCTGGGTCATATCAACCGAATGCGTAAACAAATTATGCGCGAAACGTTCCTTGGAAATAGGGGATTCCCGGTGAATGCTGGATTCAGGACGTAGAAGGGGACCTTTCTAATATTGGAGTTACCAACTGGAGGATACGGGCCATGGACAGAGAAGGATGGTGAAGCATTTTTGAATATCCCTAGTTTTTATTAAACAGATAAAATCTCAAAATTGGTTTCTCCCCCTAACCTTTGACAATCGGGCTATTGGTCATATAAACTTTTTGTTTCTCGTGAGGTCTAGTATTGGCTGCTACAATAAAACTTCACATTTATAAGATACATATTACGGAAGAATTTTCTTTTTTATTTTTATTCTTTAAATTCATTCCAGCTGGCATATTTTAATTGGCCAAAAAGTAAGTTTGTTTCTCTTCATTTTTAAGCTAATAAGACGAAGAAGGATTTTTGAGAACCGGAAAATTTAAAACCTAACGATAATAAATTGATAGCTGATTTAAATGTCCAAATATTCTTAAAAAATATTAAAATTTAATTTGCTCCACGAAGTTGTGCTTCACTTATTTTGAAGGTTTGACTTCAAAACCTTCTAGGAAATTATATCTTCTTTTATTTGATACTTTTTCTGTGCTTGCACATCAGGTGGATAAATTTGAGTTTTTCTGATTGAAACTATGGATAACAGCAAAAAAAAAAAAATTTGATTTTTCTGTCTATCCGTTGAGAGTCGGACTAGAAACGTTTTTTTTTTTAAGCTAATTTAAACTCTTTTGTTCTACTTGAGATCTTTAATCTGCCCTCACTATATAACTAGGCCTTTATGAGACACCGTGTATATATGTTGGGTAAGTTTTACATCATAGCTAGATGGGAATAACATTAAAAGAATCAATCATTTTTTGGAATTCCAGTTTGTTCCAGCGAATGTCCCTTCGCTTAAATCGGTTGACGGCCATATTCCTGCCATTGTTTTGATAACCGCTTTCTAAATGTTTGCCAAAACAATGGCACAGCATCGTACTGCTGACCTAGTTAGTTGGGTGTGTCACTAGGCAAGAGGCTCGTCACAGGTCTTCAAATGTGTAACCTGATGTTGACTTTTATGTATATTCATAGGATATTGTTATTATTATTTATTCGATTAGACCGTTTGTAGATCACAATGGCAGAGTAATTTAAAGCATATTTCAACTTCTTATTTGTTCTTCTCCTTTTCCAAAACGCCTTCATCAGTTCAGAAAACCGCTGTTTTCGTTCTTCCGTCTACTTGGTTCCCGTTCTTACCTTCTTGTGTACGATTCGGAAACATCCCTTCATGACTTTTTCTACAAACATTTTTCTGTTCGTCACTTCTTTAATTCTGATTCCAGCTCGTTCAAGATCTTGTTTTGCTTCCTTAACCCAGGTTATAGCCGTTTTCATTTCAAACAGTTTCTGGACTAATTTCTTAACCATCCTCGTAGGAAATTAATAAACCTATATTTTAAATAACAATTTTTTTTAGTTAATTAACGAAAAAGTTGGCAATTGAAAAAGTTTACTTTCTTTATAACTCATTGAATAACCCAATCAAGAGTTAGTATGGCGGTCAGAACTAAATATATACATAGATTACCGAATGTAGATTGTTTAATGAAGGTGTTTATTACACAATGGTTTCATATTTCCGAATAACAGTATTAAAATATAACTGTTTATAGGCAATTAAGTAATATGAAAAACAATACATAATTAAAAAGAAAATGGCATATCACAACTGCTGATTTCAAAACGCAATATTTCAGCTAGTTCTGAACCAATTTCAATGATTTTTTTTTCTTTTTGTAGAAAATTTAATTATCTATGAAACGGAAATTTATTTGGTAGTAATTTATTTATTGAATAGGAGAAACGCATTTTCTCCGAGGTTCTACAAATAAGTTTTAGCTTGACCATATAAGATTTTTTTCTCTTTGTTGATCGCGTTGTCTTGATCTCGAAAATCTTTTTTTTGATTTTTCTCTATCTTCAATAATAACCGATTTTTGGTGGATTAACATATATTATAATTTGTAACTTTAATATACAGATCAAATGTACAAACTGGTGTAAGAAATGGAAATTAAAAATTAACCATGACAAGTCACAACATGTTACATTTACTTTAAGAAACGGAACCTGCCCTCCATTTATATAGACAACCACCAGATACCACAAACAAATACAGTAACGTACTTGGGACTAATTCTTTGACAAAAGATTGACATGGGGCCCACACGTCAAAACAAAACGAAAACTTTAAACTTTCGACTCAGATTATTATATTCGATACTACATAACAACTCTAAATTACGCATAAGACAGAAGCTTAAAGTGTATACTTATTTATTCAAAACCTATATGGACTTACGCATGCCAAATTTACTGGACCTGCTAAAAAGACACACATTAAAAAATACAAACCTTTCATCCAAATTTTTAAGACTGAACAACGAACTCACCACCTTATGTTTCAAACGATACTCTTCATACCGACTTACGCATTCCGACTACAACAAACCACTTTCGAATGTCGTACAAAAGATTTTACGACCAACTACATGGACACACGAACCAATTTGTTCAAAATATGGCTACAACTGACATCCCTGACATAACTCGGCGTAGACTGAAAAGGAGTTGGATGAGGGACCTCCTAGCCTAAAATAATAGTTCCTGTTTGAATGTCAGGAGGATGCACTGGGTGCTGTCTCCCTCATGCCTAACCATGCCATGTCTCCTTGTTTATAAAATCCCATTTGCTTATTGTAACCATTTTACAGGTGCAAATAAAATCATTAATAACAAACAAAAAAAATATATACAGATCAGTTTAATTTTTTTAAAATTTGTTTATCGCTCTTTACTGATTCTAAAACTCTATACATATTTTTCCGTATATTACAAAAAAAAAAAAAATACTGTTTTACGGCCGGTACTTATGGATAAATTTCATTTTTTTTTCTCTTTTTTAGAACTATCCGCGGTTTTTTTGATTAGAATTTTTTTATTTATTTATTTATTTTTTATTTTTTGGTCGATTACAAAGGCCCATTATTGATAATAATTAACTAAAAAAAGTACAAATAATATGGTATTTTATTAAGGAATTTTAATTTCAGTTTAGACAGTATATAAAATAAGTATTTTTTATTATTACTGTTTAAAATTTAGCTATCTGTATTTTACTAAGTAGAAGTTAATTACACTCAATTAAGTAGAAAATAAATTTATTGTGCCAACATTGTAGCTTAAATTTTAGGCCATCTTCAGGCCTATAGAACAAAAGATAACCATACAACTGGTACACCAAACCATACAAACGATATATTAAATAAAAAAATGTAGGCAGTATATCATACAATACAATACAATTAACATACAATTTACAAGAATCTAAAGTTTTTATTAAAATGAGCAAATTTTTATTAAAAACATACAAACTTATTTTACAAATTAATACTTTCTTTACCTTCTATCCTTCATCATCATTACGATCGTCCATCCGCAGACACTATTTCTCACGGACTGGAAAAGGTGGTTGATAATTATAGATAGACATTTTTTTTTTTTTTTTTTTCCACTTAATATTTTATTTACACCTGTAAAAAAAATTACAATCAGCAAATGTGCTAAAATCTAAGTAAACATGGCGTGGGCAGGCATAAGGGAGACAGCACCCAGTGGTGCATCCTCCTGACATTAAGCAAACTATATTTTCAGGTCAGGAGGTCCCTCTTCCAACTCCTTTTCAGCCTACGCCGAGTTATGGATGGTATGTCGGTTGTAGCCATGTTTTGCACAAATTTGTTTATGTGTCCATTTAGTTTGTCGTGAAATCGTTTGTAAGTCGATCGAATGTGGTTTGTTATAGTAGGAATACGTAAGTCAGTATGAAGGGTTTCGTTTGAAACATATGGTGGTGAGTTCGTTGCCAGTCTTAAAAATTGCGATTGAAATGTTTGTATTTTCGTATGTGTGTCTTTTTAGCAGGTCCGTATATTTGGCAAGCGTAAGTCCATATTGGTTTTAATAAATAAGTGTATACGTTAAGTTTCTGTCTGATGGGTAATTTAGAATGTCTATGAAGTATCGAATACAATAGTCTCAGTCGAAAATTTAGAGTTTTACGTTTAGTCTTGACGTGTGGTCCCCATGTAAACTTTTGTCAAAAATAAGTCCTAAGTACGTTACTGTGTTTGATTGTGGTATCTGGTGATTGTCTATGTAAACTGGAGGGCAGGTTCCGTGTCTAAGTGTAAATGTAACATGTAGTGATTTGTCGTGGTTAATCTTTAATTTCCATTTCCTACACCAGTTTTGTACATTGTCTAAGTGATGTTGTAAAGTCATACTGGCCTGTGTAGGGTCTGTGTTTTTAGTAATAATTGCAGTGTCGTCGGCATATGTCGCAGTTAGGATGTATAGATAGACATGTCCACGATCTATTGTTTTTTCCCGGTTACAGAGAAATAGAGGGTGGGATGGCCGAGCGTGTTAGCGCGCGTTGCTGTGAGCACGCGTTGCCTAGCAACAGATGACCGAAAAGTTAAAACCAAATAATTACGAGTTCGACTCTCGTGATGGGGGATTTTATCTCGGCATATATCCTCCGCCCTCACCCCCTGGCCCGAGAGAACCCCCGTATAGCCTTCAAAGTAGAGGTAGGGGTGGAATAAAAAAAATAAAATAAAATAAATAAACGTTACAGAGAAATAATAATGCTGTTTTTTTTTTCTCACTGTAAAGTTGTATATTATTACAAAGTGGTTTATATAGTTTATATAGCTGTTAGTAGGAAATAAAGTAATATGAAAAACAATAAATAATTTAAAAGAAAATGGCATATCACCACTGCTAATTTCAAAACGCTATACCTCTGCTAGTACTGAACCAATATAAATTGTCGTTATTTATATATATTTATTAATTTGGAGAAAGGAAAATACGCCATCTCCTTTAGTGTCGGCCCGCAGAAGTATAGTCTGGACCCACAGAAGCCGTGCCCAGTTTGTGATGGAGACGCATTGGAAGATTGTTTCCATTTTTTTGCTCGATGTCCTGCATACCATGACAATAGAACCCGATTTATGCCCGTATTAAATGATGTGAGTATTAATGGCTTTTATGAAATTCTTGCGGTACCCTACGTAATAGACCTGAAATCATTATTTATTTTTGTCACAGAGAATCTTAAAATAAGATTTCAACATCTTTCTCAGAATTTTAATCATTCTTAAGGTTTTCGGGACTTGTTAGTAATTTGTGGGGAATTCGTATTCGCTTTAGTACTAATATTTTTGCATTATTTATTGATATGCTTATATTTAATTTATGATATTTATGTATATGCTGGATGAAATTAATCATAAAGATAGCAGTACCTTTATGCTTACTGCTGTATATGTGTTTTGTTATTTTTGTTTTAAATATTTATTCGAATTGTAATTATATTATTGTATATTTGCTGGTGATAAATTTATTAATTGTGCTGTGCCAGCCAGCTCTATTTGTATGGGGATTGTCCTAAAGACAAATAAATAAAAATTATTATTATTAATTTGGAGAAAGGCATTTTCTTTAATGTTCTAAGCATCTCGAAACGTAAGCCATAAAATTTTGTGAGGGGAGGGGTAAGTTTTTTTTTTTTTGGTCAAGTAGTAAGGTTCATTATTGAAAATAATAAACCAAAAGCATTTATACTAGATGCGTTACTATTTTCTTTTATTTTGTTTTCGATTTTAATTCAAATATTCAAATTTAATTCGGATTCCTGATTCCAGAACACTCTTTGAGAACTTATTTATTTATTATACATATTTTTTTCTATCTTCAAAAATACTCGTAAATGAGTTTGGGCGTATTTATAGATAAAATTTCAATTGTTTTCTCTCTTTTTTTATAATTATTCGAAATTTTTTGTTAAAAAATACTCCCCTAAAGACCTAAATATCCCATTAGTTGAAGACTTGGCCCGATCCAGACATACATCCTTCCATTCCAAACTTCCTGCCTACTCAAACCCGCTTATCCGTGACCTCTCCTCAACATCTATTCCTGACAATCCACCGAGGCGACTTTAAAGAAGATGGCCAAGAGATCTCTTACCATAAATTGGTCATTGGAGTTCTACCAATGGGTAGTTTCTTCACAGGACAACCATGTGTCTTAATCTAAAATCTGTCCCATTTACTTGTTGTATTTAATAAATACAGTTGTAAATTTCTCTGAATCAATAAATAAAAAAAAAAATGCTCATGAACTTTTTCTCCGTCTTAAAAAATAACTGAGTTATCGAAGTTTGAGAATATTTGCCAGGTTTCAATTTTTTTCCTTTTTTTGTTCATATTATTTTTGTTTATCGCGCATTACTGATTCTAAAAAAACTATACATATTTTTCTCTATCTTAAAAAATAACCGAGTTATTGAATTAAATCACTTTTAATAGGCCGCCATTTTAAAAATAACTAACTGATATCGTCTAGTTGTTAGGATCATCGTTGCATACCCTAGTATTTTTGTGGCGAATTTCAAATGGTCCAGTAGTTTCGAAGACTGCGGAAAAACCGTGTTCTTTTTTTATTCGTTAGTCAGTCCTCAAATTTTGAGGGAGAAGTATTTTTTTATTTATTTGTTGATCAATTACAAAGGTTCATTATTGAAAATAATAAACCAAAAGTATTTCAGGTATATGCGGCACGCCCACCAGTTTTTGTTCCTCATATTTCACTCGAGACAGCATTACTGCAAGTCGGGAATCCAGTGACTGGGTGCAATCAAGAGTTGCCATTGGGCCATTGGAAGCTACAGAAGTGGAGCAGCTTAAGCTCCGACTTAATTACCATCAAGTTGGAAGTCGTGTGCTCCCACACCGTGAGCTGCGATAGCATCTGATGAAAGTCACAGCATGACCCTAGGGTTCTGATCCGATCCCCTTAATAGGCGGACCAATAAGCCCCACTCCGCACTATCCTTTTCATTAATCACCAGGGCTCTTTCCTACTCTGATAGTCTTTACCTTAAGTATTATTTTGTATCTTATCCGCCAAATTCTACCGTGTGTTTATATATTTTTTCTCAACGTTAGATAACCAAGTATAGCTCACGATATTGAGTAATTATTTGCAGTAGAATTTACAAATTTTAAATTAGAGTAATTTGATATTTGATCTTAATTGCTACTAAACATCACAGTATCTAATTTATTTGGTGATTTGATTACTATAGTATTGAGATGTAGATTCTTTAAGGTAAAGGTCAAATTCTGTGAGCAAAATTGGAGGCTAATGTATACTTCACCAATCTTATATTAAAAATAAATGCACGACGTTTCAGCTAAAATTCCATCTTCAGGAACAAAGTAACTAATTTATCTGAAGGTACAAAATATCGTCACAATCACAAATAATCCATCTAACAATTTTATCATGAAAATTATATATAAAAAAAAAAAACTGTACTACTACAACCCATACAGAGTTTTGGGCTCAGTACATATAAGGATTCGTACTGTTACTAGGCCAACGGCCGTACAATGAGGTGATTAGGCCGAGATCACTCTCAGCCGCCAGGCCACTTTCCCAATTTTTGGGTACCCACTTGACTGAGGCTGGGGGTGCTGTGGTCCAGGAGGGTCTCCATACCCTAGGATCTCCCTCCGGCTGAAATAACAGAATAAATAATATTCCACCACAGCCGGGATTCGAACCCAGGATCTGGGGCACAGACTATCGCTCTATCCACTAGATTGCACATTTTAAAAGTTAATTAGTTATTGTTTCATATTTATCAATTAAATTTTTATTGTTTTAATTGGATTTGTAACAGGATGAGCATAGTACATCAACTAATTCCTTTTATATCTCATTTCTATAGTGGAATTATTTTCATTGTTCTTCTTTTTTTCGTGTTTTATTTGTAAATTTTTAAATTGTTTTGATAGATTTTTAGGAATTTAACGTTAATCTTATAGATGATTAACAATTTTAACTGTATACAATTTTTTTTTTGTATTATATATTTTTGCATTGTTATATAATTTTCATTGTTAGATGGATTATTTGTGATTGTGACGATATTTTTTAGTTTCAGATAAATTAAATTGTATTTTTTATAAAAGAGTGGTGAAGTATTGATCAGCCTCAAATTTTATTTACTATCGTATTTTTTTTTCCATTCCAATATTAGTATATAACCTACTTGGCTTCAATGCAACTGACATAACTCGGAGGCATTGGCATTTTCTTGTGTCGTGTCCCAGTAAATTATAGTTTTATTTATTAACACAAATAAATGTTATATCATCCTCTTCTATTAAATTTAATGTATTTGAACATTAAATTATATCTAGTAAACAAACCCCCATACTTTTTTGTAGAAATAAAAAAAAAAAAATTAATAAATTCAACATTTTATTTATTCTGTTATTTATTTTAAATATTTTATCTCTCTATCCAGTATATAATAGTAAAATAAATGGCTTCTTATAATTAATAATTTTTGTGCTGAAATGTGAAAGAATGTATTACCTTTGGTTTATTATTATTATTTTTTTTTAAAGTCTAACGTTTCGAAGTTTATTCTCAAACTTTGATAAATTACATCTTTATGACTAACTACTTAAAATTGTTATAAATTTATTCATTTATTTTACATATTTTTCACCAACAGATATGATTGCCCAATTATAGCTGGTAAACAAACCTCCATACTTTTTTGTTGAAACAAAATAAAAATTAAAACACTCAACATTTTATTCATTATTTAATTTATTTTAAATATTGTATCTATCTATTCAGTGTAGAAAAGAGAAATAAATGGTTTATTATAGTTGAAAATTTTTGCGCTAAAATGTGGAAGAATGTATTACCTTTGGTTTTATTATTTTTTTAAAAGAACTATTGTGATAAAAAAATTACCAAAAACAAAAAATAACCTCCCCCCTCCATTTTCGGGGTATAAAAATAACTCTTACTTCAAATTTAGCATTTTAAAAGTTTTAATCTTTCTACAATTCATGGCTTTGGTAAGTTTACATGACTTTGAACGTTACAAAAAAAAAAAAAAATCATTGAAAGAAATAGGGGATACGTATACCATTATAATGAATATAACATGGTTATGTTTCTGTTCATCTCTCTCTAACTTCTTGATTAATTTTTTGCTCTTCATATATTTTAATGTTCTACACAACTTTACAGATTGTATTACAATAATATAATTATTCGGAAATTATAAAGCTTTGTGTAATAATAAGACAAAAAATTATCTTAGTGATTTTATTATAAGAAAAATAAAATTAAGATTTATTAAGACGTACGTTAATATGCAGTGTTGGAAATTGCTTGTATAAACACCACTGGTCAGTTATTAACTGCTGTAAACACTTGTAAGTCTTCAAAAATATATTATTAAAATACTGGGAGGATTCTGAAATAATGGTGTTTAGTATTAGTATTGGTATTGATTTTTTAGAAGTAGCTATTTAATCCTTCCAGATATATATTAAATAAACAATTATTTTTGTTAATGTTTATTTCATTTATATTTTCTTGGTTTGTAGGAAGGGTGAAGTGGTAAGTTCACAATACTGTAAATTTATGTTTAAAATATCAATGGACAATAATAAGAATATAGCATAATACACGATAGTATATTGAGTGGCGATTGTACATTCAGCAAAACAGTAGAAATATCATTCTGATTTGTTCTGCCTCACCTTGCTTAAAATATTTCAAAAATAAATTATCCATTATCATTTAAAAAAAAATTCTTTTATCGATTTAGGACTATTCATAAAAGATCATAAGTTTGATAAATACTTTCTTATTTTCTTCTACTTATCAGATCGTATCCAAATTCGATAAGAAATATCTTTTTGAAAAGCTTAATGTCATTACCAAACTATCAGATAATTTTATACCTTTTCTGTATTGGCAATCTGATCCTAGGCAACAGATTTTAAACGGATTTGCTTTTCAGCTTTCTTTGAAAGATAATGAATTTTCTTCAAGAATACTTCCAGTGAAATTTTATAATCTTGGTGTCTATTGAACAATCTGTATTGAATTGTTTTTATCAAGATAATATCCTTTTAGGACTTTCTTTATTTACCGAATTAAAGACAGTGTTTATTAAATATAAATTAATTTTTAATAAGTAGCAACTGAAAAAATATAAAAAATCTGATGCGGGCAACACAAGACTTTCAAATACCTCGGCTCTTAAAATCAATTTAAATAAACTTAAAGTTAAAAATCTGGTGCGGGCAACACACGACTTTCGCTTACCTCCATTTTTAAAATCAAAGAAAGAATTTTCAAGTATTGTTAGAGATAAAAATACGTAATGTACATAGAAACATGTGTTTTATTAAAAAATCTATTATATTATTATCCAAAATAATCAGTTAGTTTTATCTTTTTTTCATCACTCTCTATTAACTTTTAAAAGCTTGAGTATAAGATAATATTTTTTCTAAAATCTTTAGCTTTCCAACGGTATATCATACATGTATATTACTGCTCATATGTTCAAAAACAAATAATTGCATTAAAAAAATATTTTTTTCTGTTTTCTCCTTTAGTTTGGGTATCGAATTCATTCAATTTATATATTTACCTGTTTTTCATCAGTGGTTACAAGATAATATAGTTATTTTTATAGAATCAACAAAATAAAGGTACTTTAGAGAAAGAAAATTTAAAATATCGGCATTTAAGCCCTGTCAAACCATTTTAATCCGGATAAAACCTAAATTATATTAAAGCCCATTAAATTTAACATCAATATAGCGAGTTTGATCAAAATCATCTGAATCGTTTTCGAGAAAATCGAAAAAAGGTGCAGAATGTATTGTATAAAGTGGCTCTTCTGATAAGCTCATTTTGATGAAAAAAGTTTTGTAACATCTCGGGCTTATATTTGTCTTAAATATGAAATTTCAGTTTCATAGGACTTACCGTTTCCGCCCGGTAGTTACCACACACACCTTTTTGCGGAACTTGGTTATTTGGACTCAGGGGACCCTAAAATGTGTATTTTCGTTGAAAACTGGAATTCGAAAATTTTCGCGATCGTAATACTTTTCCCTACTATATATAGTAAGTGAAAATAAACAAAAAATTAAGTCAATTTAAATAAAAAGTTTATTTAGTTTCGTTGGAAAAATGTGATTTAGATTAAATAATAGCACAATATTAAATAGTTATGTATAATTACGAGTAATAGATTTTATGCCCGTTTACATTACCTTTTACAACTTTGTATATAAGATAACATTTATTCTGAATTTTTTTATCTTTACGACATTATGTTATACATCTATGTTTCTGTTCTTATGTTCAATAAACGAGTAATTAAATTTAAAAAATATTTTGCTCTTCTGTCCTTTAATTGGTGAGAAAATGACTTTTTTATTTTATTTATCTACTTTTTATCAATCCTAAAAATGTGATATGGTTAATGTACTAAAATCTAAAAAAATAAAGTTATATTAGAAAAATAAAATATAAAATATTGGCATTTGTACCCAGTCGGATTATTTCAATCAGAATGAAACCTATATGATATTAAAGCGCAGTAAATTTTATATCGATATAGCGAGTTTTATTAAAATCGTTAGAGCCGTTTTTAAGAAAATCGTAAAAATCTGCTAAAATGGTATAAAGTGGCACTTCTGAATATATAATTTTAATGAATAAGTAGTTGCATCTAAGGCGTATAGTTGTTTAAATAGTCCGTTTTCGCGCTGGACATACCAACACGGACACACACTCAAAAACACAGACCTTTTTGCGGGACTTTAGACCAAGTTATTATAAATATATCATAAACATATTACTGATTATTTTACGTGACAATTTAATACTGTGATATTAAATAATATTAATCATATGTTATGTTAACGAAACTGAATAAACCTTTTTATTTAAATTAACTCGGAATTTCTTTTTAAACGTCAAGTTTATTTAATAGTTCTTGAATTGATTTTAACTGCCGAGGTAAGTGAAATTCGTGTGTTAGATTTTTTTTATTATAGTCATGAGTTTATCGTTCCCAACTAATATTATTTTTCTTTCAATTGTATTGGTTGTTATCTTGTTTCTCTTTCCCTTGACGCAGGGCTACAATGTAGGCCGAAAAATCGGCCTGATTCAGGTTCTTTTTTAGGTAATTAAGAAAAATAAAGGAATTCATAGGAAGAAATTTCTATAATTTTACAATTAGTTGATGAAAAGCCGATGAAACTGATAGTCGAAGATACTAATATAACAGATTATTTGATAAAACACATGTTTCTATCGAAACACTATGTTTGTTTGCTTAACCTCACTTTATGCTACTGTCGCTTATCGGACGGTGCTATAGTGGGAGTCCTATATTGTGTCTATCCAGGTTTAATAAGGATAGGGATCTTTGATGACAACCTTACATCGCACTGACTCGGGACCAGACCCTCCGAAGAACGGCACAACTAAGGATTTTTTACACCCATCAAAAATTCCTAGGACAAACTGCGGGTTTGAACCTATGACCTCTGGCATAGAAGGCTGTTATGCAAGCCACCCTGCTACAGGTGATCACAAACTCCTTATTTTATTTCATATTTTCTTTATTAACTGGTTCAATCTAGATTGAAAAGGACTATAGAATCTATCCTTAATCTATTTTTAAGCGCTGACGACTACCCCTGCCATAGAGGAGTTGATACAGTTATGCTCCGCGAAGGAGAATGCCTCACGTATGAGCAGTATCCGCCCATTCTCGGCGCAGTCATTTGGTTATTCAGTGACCATTGCACGACGTGCCGGCTACTTCTTCCTCTTATACCCAGCTTCCGCCTCGGCTCCTTTTCCATTCTCTGACTTCTTATTCCCTTCTGTTCTTCTTCGGCTTATCGAAGACCTCTTTCACATTCCGCTCCACGTGCATAAGTGCATGTCCCGCCGTCGAAGCGTGTTTTATGCCCGACATAAATGTTTCAGCTCCTGCATTTCCTTTTGTACGAGACGTCTCAAGGATTCAAGGGAGCGTTGCAGTTGAAGCTTTTCTGAAAATTCACTTCATTTAGAGTTTCTTTTACGTATTCTTATACATACAGAATAGAATAATTTTTATTCAATACATATATTACAAATGCACAGATACAGAAACTATCGTCACATTTTCGATCTAAGCAATACCAACACTTACAAAACATGGCTTTTACATTCAAACAAACGCAGCTCATAAACAGTAGGTTCTACCGACAAATGTATAACAAATAACATTTTCCTTTAAAAGTAATGTTATAAGCATAAACAAACTATCATATTTCCCATTCTAATAATTTTTACTTTTACTAAAATATATATGGTGCGCACAACACACGTCTTCCACTTACCTCCGTTGTTAAAATCAATCAAAGAATTATTAAATACGGCTACGGAGGAAAATAAATTGTTAAAGAATTAATTACATTGTGTTTCCGGATCACTTGTAGTTGAGTGGCTAGTATAACAGCCTCCTGTGCCAAAGGTCACGGGTTCAAACCTGCAGATGGTCCTAGAATTGTTTAATGAGAGTAAAAAATCCTTAGTTATGCCGTCCTTCGGATGGGACGTTCAAAGGTGGTTCCGAAACTGTGCGATGTCGGGAAAGATCCCTATCCTAATAAAACATGGATAGGCAAAATTTAGGACTCCCACTGTAGCATCGTCCGATTGGCCAATAGCATATAGTGAGGTTAAGCAAACAAACATAGTGTTTCGATAGAAACATGTGTTTTATCAAATAATCTGTTATATTAGTATCTTCGACTATCAGTTTCATCGGCTTTTCATCAACTGATTGTAAAATTATAGAAATTTCGTCCTATGAATTCGTTTATTTTTCTTAATTACCTAAAAAAGAACCCGAATAGACAAAGTTTAGGAATCCCATTGTCCGATCCGCAAATAAATTGAGTTAATAAAATAATTTTCCTTATTTTCTCAAATTAGTTTCACCAAAGAATAAGTTACAGTAGGGATATTGAATATAAACGTATCCAGGTCGTTGAGACACACACGGTCTAAACTGGAACTAGAACTGAAGGGATGAACTAGAAGAACTGTCGGAGAGGAGAGCTAACGCCTTGACAATTAGCAGAGGATTGTTCACGGGCGTTGTCTCATAATGACGCGCCGGCGCCCGACATAATCAAGCACACAATGCCCCTTCACACCAACCACCTTTCTTCATCTTACGTCGTCTAGTCTCCTCAATTTTATCCAACCTTATCCTTTTTCTTCTCCTCTCTGTAGAAGAAGTTATGGTAGGGAATGCTTTCTAAAAACGGAATCAGAGGACCATAAAACTACACATTACCAAGCTTGATAACACAAACCTGTATTTTGTTTGCAACGTGCAAAACGCTGTTACTAACATTTTAGAATTCATGGGATTCAAATTACCAAGTCACGCAAAAAATTATGTGTGTTTGGTATGTCTAGCACAAAGACGAAAAGTCAACTTTAAAACAACTATACCGTAAAATTGAGTGAATAGGAACACTCTAGAGTATCTTGAGCAATATAAAAAAAATATTTTTTTATCTGAATTAATTGAAAAATACCTCAAATCTTAGGTCCGCATCCCCTCTACTACATATTTGCTGGGTGTGTGTTTTTGAATTTTAGATTTTCAGAATAAAAAAATAGTACTGTTCTCATTCACCCCACAATATTGGTGAATAGGAACGATATTGAAAATGTTATTGTATTCCCATTTAAAATATGTGGGGTGAATGAATACAGTTTAAAATGCTTACTGAATTACTTTTTCTAAATGGAATCTTTTAAAAATAAAAATTAGGTCTCTTATATTTTAAAAAAAGTTCTAAAGCATCACGCTTCTGTAGGAAGAAGAAGAAATGAAACGGACCCCAAGAATCGGGCAGATTTAGAATATCCGATTCGCTCTTCCAACTTCAATGTAACTTCGCTGGGCTAAAATAAGCTTTCTCTCGAGTTTTGACAAACATATAACATTGCTTGATTCTTTTGTAAAACAAACCGATGAATCTTCCGTATCCAGCTTCTAAAACCTTACAAACATAAAGTCGAAAATTCTCAGTATTTTTCCAACTACTATAATAAGCACAAAGTCGCCATCTGAAATGTCATAATTTGTGGATATTGATTCAATTCCAGGTTCATCTTTAGATGTGCATGACAACAAAAAATTCAGCATCACTGTCTTGCATAGAATATTCATCTGATGTGTCTTCTGACAGAAAACAGCTGTGTTCGCAATCACCCCGCATTCCAGAAAATGTAGATGCCATAACCTCAAAAATCTGTTGGTATGAAACTGTTGCAAATAATATATTGAGCAAGGATTTTATGCAGTGACAACTTGAAGAGTAAACAGATACTAAATAAGCTATGTAAATAACAGTTTCATACTTACAGGTATAGTTTGGCGGGAGAGAAAAGTTTCATACCTAGTACAATATTCCACTGGTTGATCTGATAAGTCCAAAGTACTACCTACAAAACAAAACCCTATAATAGAATTATTCACAGAGTGGTCAACCAATAACAACATTAATTCCTATACGGTAAAGTAAGTGCCTTTCACGTAACTTTGAAATAATATTGAAGTTTTGTTCTCTTTCACCACACTGTTCCTTTTCATCCCATTTCACGGTATGCCTCCAATGTAACAACAATTTTTTTCCAAAAATCAAGGAACCAGAACTGCCATTTTGTGCCATGTATTTTGTATGTTATATTATTTAATCTAAAACACTTGTTTCCTTGGAAGCTGCTTATAATTTATTACATTTTTTCAAACTCCAACTTTATTTAAGAGCTATCAAATTGATTTTAAGTACCAAAATAAGTTAAAGTCGTATGTTTCCCAATATATTTTTTGTGGCGGTCGTTTAATGTTTTTGAAACCCACTAACTTTCAAGCTTTATTATAACCAGAGGCGGTGATTCACAGTCGAGCTTCTAAGGTTAAGTTTTGCTGTAAGTTCTCCGATTATTTTTCTAGGATTATGAGGTGTGAGTACCTAGGAATACCTGCGAACGTTGTTGTGAAAAGTTTTGTCAAAAAAAAATCTAAAGGTAAAGTTCATCGAACTACAACCCGAAATGACAATACAAGGCTATTGAACAAACACGAAGATAGGATTTAGGCCGGATAGCTCTCACTCCTTATTAAAGCCAGAATGGCAGTCACATATCAGGAATGAAAATATTTTAGATGAGGGGGGGCGCGGGTTCGTTGGCTCATGATGGTTCCTGCTTAGTCACGGAGCGGCCGATCAAATGATGATTGATTGTAAATGTCAATCAAAAGTTGCTCGCTCTCAGGCTCCGAGCCAGTGGAGCTCCAATCATTAGAAGATTACATGCCTCGGCTCCAGCGGTATCGTTTAATCTCGAATCTTATTGGAACATGATTAATTTTTCGATCTAAGGAATATATCTTTCTGGTATATATATTAAATTATATTACTATCTAAGGTAGCGTCGGATTAAACATATAGATATTGTAAGCATCTATCCTAGTCGTCTTCTTAATATTAATAATATTATTGAATGTCCACTCCCCTGCAAATCCGGAACAAATGGTTGAGACGTAGAAGTCTAAAGAACTTAACGGGAGGTATTACCACAGTTTGGCTACAACGAGCGTTAACAAGAATGCATCTCTAAGATGGCTGCTTAGAGGTACTACAGAAGCAGCAAAACAAACTTGACAAAATGAGCACTGCCTTTGATAATCTCGACAAATTACTTGATCCCAGAGATGACTGTAAACTCAATAAAAGAACTATTTATTCCACTCAACGCTGAGAAGAGATCTAGAAAGTATTGTTTGTTACTGCGAGTATTGGATATAAGCAGTTGACCGTTGAGAATTATTGGAAGAAATTAGTCCGGATTGTGGTCAGTGAATGAAACAATAAAGTAGTTTCAACCCTTTATTTTCTGCCAACGTTTCGACCCCTATTTTGGGTCATCATCAGGACTAAAAAGATACAAAAGAAATACATTTACAATAAGATGATTGATGATATAATACAAATATTAAATATACTTACTATCCTATCTACCTACCTACATTCCATTCTACTAAATTGTACCTAATTTCCATTCGCCTACAATACGGTACGTATCTCCACTCTACTTCATATTTAAATGTTTCTTATTTCATGTAATATTTTATATCTTCGTACATTATTTTTAGTCATTATCTGCTGTATATAGCCCTCTCATTATTCTACATTTTTTTTTTTCACTGGCGCGACAGGCCGTGCAGGCCCTGAGCCTCGCGGTGTGATCTCCTGAGAGATTACAATCGCGTTTCACGATGAACTTCGTAGTGTAGGGTCATCGCTCCCTACGCCTAATTTTGTAAGTGGCCATCATTTGGCTGACGGGTCTCACATACCCGGGGAGAGGCTGCAAGTGAATCCCCATTTAATTACATCATTATAAAAGCCCCGCGGACTGGGATTCGAACTCGCAACCTGTAGCATGAGAGACTAGCGCGCTAGCCGCTCAGCCACGGGCTCCCCCATTTTTATACTTTAGTGATTGTAATTTAATTAATCGATTTCTTTACACATCTAGTTCTTTTTTACGTTTTAAATATTGGCATCCTTTAGCTCAATAGCTTATAAAATATTATATTTAATCCTATTGTAAATATATTTCTTTTGTACATTTTCAGCCCCGATGATGACCCACAGTGGGGGTCGGAACGTTGGCTGAAAATAAATGGTTGAAACTACTTAATTGTTTCATTCACTGACCGCCATCCGTACTACTTCCTTCCAGTATTGCGAGTACTGTAGAAAGTAATGAAGTTTCTATCCAACGACTTGAGCTTTTTTCGGCAATGCTGGCGGAGGTATATCATGCAGTTCTAGAAACGGCGGCTACTGTTTGAAAATGTCTTAATAGAACATAATCTGAGCCTAACGCTTGATTCGTCGAGTAGGAGAAAATTTAGCGAAAGTAGAGGAAGTCAGAAACTCAATAATAATAAGGCGTTGATGAGCATATAAAAGGCACATAATGAAAGAAAACATGGTCACGAATAAATTCCATCTTTGCTCCAAGACACTATGAGTCGTATTTATTTAACATCAATTTATGCTACTATGACTAATCAGACGATGCTACAGCGAGAGTCCTAAATTTGGGGTTTTCAGATTTAATTAGGATAAGGGTATCCCATGGGTCTATTCAACATAAGGCTAATGTTGGCGACATTTTGGCTAGGACGAACTACTTGATGTGAAATAATATGCCACCTAAATTTGTGCAGAGCTCTGGAATGTTGGGCGATGAAGAGATACCCTATGATCGGCACAACCCAGAAAAAAAAATCCTGTTCCTCTACAATCCACCAAGGGTCACGAGTTTAGTTCTTATAGATTCGTACTGTCGCCAAAGGTCGTGCAATGAGGTGATTAGGCTTTCATTACGCTCAGCAGCCAGGGGTTTTCTTCAAATTTGTAGGTACCTACATTCTAGAGGCTAGGTGTGCCCCAGGGAGGTCTCTATGCCCTACATGGCTGAAATAACGGAATAAACAATTATGCCTCAGCTGGAGTTCGAACCTTGGAGAACAGTGGACTAGTGTCATATCCAATAGACCACGCCGCTTCCTAATATATTCTAGAAAAAACGTATGGAAAATAAAGAAGTAAACTTTCAATGGGATGAACGAATTATCACAGATCCCAGAGTGCTTCAAAATTATCGCCCCGATGAAATTATCTACCGAATATTTTGGAGTTACTTAAAACCATCAAAATGCCTTGAATCACTCATTTGCTATCCAACCTGTTGAGGTCTAGAACTAAAAAAATCAGAAAATACAAACAAATTTCCTAAAGCTAAAATCACTTTAGCACATTGAAAAAGTAGCGAATAGTTCTCTCTTCGAATGGTCTATTATTAAAAAGCAGGAATAACAGCGCGGAAGAACTTAGCTTAAACCTCTGAAATTAAAAATTAGCACAAAAGGAGTTCTTTTGGATAGCTGTAGAGTTGTCAGGAAATTTTTAAATCAGTAAAAGTATACACTTTCCCTTGACTGTTTTCCGGAAGGGAGATGTGATTCCCGATATCTGAGAGGAAGAGAAAAATAAATAATAATAATAACGCTTTGAAAAAAAACAAACTATTACTAGAGGCATATTTAGGCGCGACTCACTAAGCCCGCTTTGCTTTTGTTTGTATAGCATCACTTTAAGTGGGATGTTGAACTTATCAGGCAAGGGTTTTCATCTCGTACAACAAACGATTGTTCCCCATTTCCTTTACATGCATGATATCGAATTATACTCCATGAATGAGTACTACCTGTAAAGCCTTCTTAAAGTGGTCCTTACCTCCAGTGAAGGTATTCATATGAAGATAGGACTAGATAAATGTGCAGTACTTCATATTCATGAAGTAAAGAAGAAAAAATCGTCCCCATAGAGTTTGCTTATGATTATTTGATCAACAGTTTGAATAAAAATGACTCATACAAATACCATTAAAACACAAAAACAATTTAGAATTTAAGAGAGATATAAAAAAGATGTTTGAAGAAAAATTAAAAAAAACAATTGAAGGTGGTCCTCGAAACATATCATTCAGCGAAAAATGTCATAAAATCCTTGAATAAATAGGCAATTCCAGCATTAATGTATTCCTTTGGAATTTTAAAATGGACCTCTACTGACCTGGATGTTTTAGATTCCTATCTAAGAATGAAAATAGTTTATTTGAAAAAGCGTATGTGATCAGAATATATCTTCCACAAAAATTGGATGACTAAGGACACTAGAAGTGGAAGTCTAAAAATCTTCACGGGAGACATTACTATATTCTGGCTGCAAAAGGCGCAGAAAAGAATGCATCTATAACTAGACTGCGTAGAGGTACTTTGAAAAAACTGAAGGATTTATTGAGGCCGTTTGGACCCATGTAATTTTCACAAAGACGTATAGACGCCGGATATGTTGAGAAGCTATACTTGAATTAATAATAAATTCTTTATTTATTCTGGGACTAGTCCCTTAAGAATAATATGACAAGAAAATTAAAATAAACACTTTTCAGTCTTAGAGCATAAAAACAAAGAACAATACAAATTATAAAAAAAATAATAACAAATCAAAAGCAACTTCAATTAAAAATATTGAAAATTAAACTAGATAATAAATAAAATAAGAGATATGTACAGATATACAATTTTGAAAAAAAAGAAATTTACATTTATTTATTATTATTTTCTTATTATATACCAATAATATAACATGTGCAAAATACAACGTAACATAAAATATAATACAAGAAAGTAAGGATATTAGTCATAACCGTGGAAGTGACAATCGGGATAGTTGTAAAAGTGTCGGGATTAAGGAGTAGAACAGAGCTAATCCTAAAAATATTAATTATTATAAGTCCATGGTATCTTTCAGAAAGGAAAGCATTAGGTATTTAAATTGATAACACAAATTTAGACTGAGAATTAAAAAAATAAAATAAAACGTAAGTAGCTAAAACATATAGGAAATAATTATTAGAATACTGAATTATGAATGTAAATAGAAAAGCACAACTATTGTATATAAAAAATTAAAATATTCCAAAACAAAAATAATATGTCTTCTTTAAGGAAACAATATAAATATTTGACAATAAGTCTGTAAGTTCAAAACAAACCTCAGGCAAAGTTATCTAAGTCGGTCTGTCTATTAATTATTACCACTGGACACCCATCGGCCTTCCGGCACCTCACACGACCACCACTGAACCACACATATTTCATCTTTACAGACACCTTAAATTATGTCGAATGTTTAAGACAGCAACAGAATAAATTCAGTCAATCACGTCAGGCTTTCAAGTGTTCGTTGGAAAGGCTACAATTTTTCACCAAGCGTTAGCCAAGGAACTTCTGATACTGGAAGATACTTGCCCGTATTATAAATAAAACCTACATACACCTATATAAAGACAACATGTTTAGATGTATTGGAACCTGGAAATCATCACTGTTGCGCGTTGACAAGAAATATGCGAATATCATAGAAATAGGGGTACCATCAGGATTGGGTGAAGAGTTGTAGCAGCTATCGTTGATCCTATCAACAAATGGCTTGACCCTTGAGATGAATTTAATACCAATGATGAAACTCTATCTTCCCTTCATTATTTGAAAGCAGGTACTGCCAGTATAGTTCAATAAGTTATGAACATAAAAGACTATTAATAGCCTCATCTTCGACTCTGGTCCAGGTAGGTGCTAATATCAGCGAAAGCTAAGGAAAAAATAATATTAACAACAGGATGCTTAAAACACCTTTGTGGAGAGGACATTATTGACCTATAACTCTCATGCCAAAAGACTGTTGAAGGTCATGTGTTGGACTTCGGGTTGTCGGATTCAGGCTGGTAAGGTTCTGCAAAGTCATAACAATGCATCGAAAATCATTCATCAGACACTTGCATTAAAGACGAAGCTCTTAAGCACCCATTATCCATCTTACAGGTATCATTCGTTACTAATTGTTGCTGGTCCCGAAACTAAGATTTATTGGGATCACCTCATCATTACAGATAAATAATTGGCTAAACGTCTTTTTCATTGATAAAAATAGAAAAGTGGCACATATTATAGAGATAGGTGTCCCATCGGATGATAATCTTCATAAGAAAGTTACCGAAAAGATAAGAACGGGTCAACTGTATGGATTGGAAAGGTCTGGGATTTATCCGATTGTATTATCCTGTAATGGCCTGATTCCAGGGAGCACGCTAGTATCCATCCAACGACCTGGGCTTGCTATGAAAGTTCCAGCAGGGGTTCACTAAGGTGTTGCCCTAGTAACGGAGGCAACGTTAGAAATGTTATTAAAAAAACGTAATCTGAACCTAAACTCTTGAATCGTTGAGTTCGGGTTGGTGAATATTTCCAGCGAAGCTGAGGAAGTGGGAAATTAAAAAAATATTTTAATAAGGTTATTAAGAATAAGAATAAAGAACCCAAATATTCAATACCGACATTACTAGTCTAATTCAATGACCAAGTTCACGAGATCAGACATTACCCCATCCTGCCGTACACGTTTTGGCCTAACTTTTTTACTAACAATATCCTAATAATTTTAAATACCCAATTTAGCCACCGTGATGATTCAAACTCGTTTATACTGGAGGGTTACAATCCCCGTAATTCTGCGTTGTGTAATCTTCTAAATTATCCAATGGCCTCATTTCTCTTCGGACCAAACATTTTACCTAGAACCGTATTCTTGAATGTTATACTCCTTATAGATTTACACTCACTCAAAAAAGTTTCCATTCGCCCAAATATAATTGCATACGTGCAAATAAAGGAATCAAAGAAAGTTGCAACTATTGACCTTCCATATGGCCTAAAAATATTTGATTTGGATTCGTCAGATAATATGATACTTTCCAAAAAAGTATTAGATTTATTTACTAACTCCCTGGCAAATTCTAGCCGCTTCCTTCGGTTTATCTTATGAAGGGCTTTTTTCTTCTTGCGACTCTACCACTGTATCCTTCCGTTCTTAGAATATTTCTGACTGGTTCTGGGTGGTCTTGAATCTTATAGTCAGTAATCATTCTGATTCCCATTGAAGTTGCGTTAGAGTGAGGATTTGCTTGGACTTTAGCAAGGATGGCTCGCCTGTGGTGATTCTCCAGTTTCTTAGCTCTTCCAGCAAATGGTCGATCCTCCAGAGATTTTAACCCTCTGTGTATTTTTAGTACATACTTTACAGTAGTATGTGACTTATTCAATAGAAGTGCATCTTTTCTTAGAGATAAGCCCTGCATTTGGTAACGAACCATGACCTCTCTCAAATCACGAGAAATCCGCATATTATAAATTATTCAGTTTCTCAGGCACAAATGAAGCTAATACTGAACTAAGAATTAAGTGTATGAAAACTTTTTGACCTTTCATTAAGATATGACATTTTGCCTTGTTTGGTATTAACGTTGAAATGAAAATAAATAAATAATATTTTTTTAAATATCTGATATTCGTATTAATAATTTGTACATTAGGAAATTATTTAGTTGAAAATAAATAGCCCAGCGAATTAATAGCATGCTCTATGGAAACTTTTTTAGTGAGTGTATATCCTAATTAAGGCAAAATTAAGAAATTTCACTAGTATCGTCCGATTTGGCATAGAAGCATTAAGTGACGTAATAGGTAAAAAACAATGTTTGATTTTAAGAATTGAGGTAAGTGAAAGTCGTCAATTTAAGAAATTTTAATTGAAATTAGAGTTTAAAGAACTACATTCAGTTGCAAACTAAACGTTTATTTTTTATGTCAGGTACTCGCTAAAGATTCCTATCCTAATGAAACTTGGATTGGCAAAATTTAGGACTCCCAAGATAGCATTGTATGATCAGCCATAGTAGCATAGAAGTCATGTTAAATGTATAAAAAAATATCAAAGGTTCGTTTTGATACGAGAGTCTCAATTTTATTGAAGCTTACCATTGTGTTTTGTGCTTTACTGTGGAAGTTTATGAAGAAATGCAACTGCAGTTCATTAGAAACCAGAACGATGCAGGTGTTACAAAAAGTCATGAATAATTTATTAATTATTATCGATTAATATATATTAAGTATATATAACACAAAAAAATGAACATTTCGACGAAAATGGTGTGCATCGAGTCTTTTTTCGGTGGCAGGATCAGACGCCCGAATTGGTATGTTACAAGAACCCCTTTATACATATTTATGGAACGTAGCGGGGAATATAAATACGCTCATTTATAGCAGGCATTTCCTCAAATTATAGCGGTCGTAGAGTTTTAATGTTTATAGTTCCGCTTTCGAAACTCCATATAAGAAGGGATTTGTACGTCCGTCTGTCGGCTTCGGGACGTGTCTCTCTTGCTCGAGTCGCGGTGGACAAGAATCTTAATTACTTACTTAATAGTTGCTTAATAACCATTGCTACTAAATGACAGCTTCTCATATTAAATAGTGCGATCTATAACATTCTAACGTCCGCTTGCATCAAATACTTGTGTTAAGGTTAAATTCCTAGGTTAGCTAACGTAGTTTATAATCAAACTAAAGGTAAAATTTCGGTCTCATTAGTGGCGGATAGAAAAGAAATTTTTTCATGAAACAAAGAAAGTAAATTTTATCCTGAGATTTTCAGTCTCTTAAGAATGAATGATAGTGGTGCACAAAATCGAGTTCTTGATTATGGCACTGAAAAAATCTGCTGCACGTAATATCCCTCTTCCAGTTGCACCCCTACTGTTTTTTTTTTTAAATTTATTTATCTAAAGAAATTTACAACTTTATTAATTTAATACAACATGTAAATAGGGTTAATATAATATTAAAACACATGACTACCCATT
This sequence comes from Piezodorus guildinii, assembly GCA_023052935.1. Classification (NCBI taxonomy): domain Eukaryota; kingdom Metazoa; phylum Arthropoda; class Insecta; order Hemiptera; family Pentatomidae; genus Piezodorus; species Piezodorus guildinii. The sequence goes on from CM041298.1 coordinate 115,597,726, forward strand.
GGTCTACTCTAATGTCTTATCATAAAATGAAATCATATTTCAAATTATTATTTACAGTAATCACTTAAATTTATGCCCTTTTCGTCAGTCTCTACATTGTGTATGTTATATTTTTTTTTCTAAATATATCAGCGTTATAGTATACATCTACATTAATATTTTTATATTAAGGAAATAGAAAATCAAATCTGAAACCAGCTACAACATTGCTTATGCTACAACATCTATAAAACTGTACTTCGGCTGCTAATTATGTATGATTGTGAGGTGTGGGGCGCAGCTTCCTCAACTAAAAGAAAAAATCTCCAAACTTTTCAGAATTAAGTGCTCCGAATATCAGTAGATGCTCCTTGGTTTATTAGAAACAGTCAATTGCACCGTGAGCTTCAAATCGAACTTATCGATGACTTCATCAAAGATCGCTTCACTAAATACCACTCACAGCTCCCAGCAGTAAGAGGTGCTGCAGCCGACAACATCGGGCTTCAAACAAGTCGCAGGCTCAAACCAAGACTTCTGCAAGACGTTCTTCTATGAATTTTCCTATTAAGTTTTTATTTGTCCATAAACTTTAGTTTTTTAACTATTAATTACTAAATTATCTTTTCTATATATTTTTTAAAACCATTAATTACTAAATTATCTTTCTGGAACATCCACCATTTATTGTCAGCATATATTCAATCTTTTATGTTTCATTTGTTTATAATTTTATTTTAATGTATTTTTTATAATTATTTTTTGTTAATTAATTATTTATTCATTAATTCTTTTCTAGCTACATTTACTTTATCTACGTTTTGTAATTACCTTATACATGTATTAATTTATTATCTTACATGGACTTATTTACTTTTAGTTTTATTTCATTCTTGTGTTTCAATTTGATTTCAAGTGTTTGTTTTGTTTATATCAATCTTTTTATTTAACTGATCAGTAAAATTATAAACATAAAATATTTCGGGGTGTCTTTACATGAGGCTATAGCCCTCCTTTGTCAATGGCTAGTAATTGTAAAACCGGCTTATATAAAAACCCATGTATGGCTCACTCAGCCGATCTGGAAATAAAGAAATACTACTAAGGGAAAAAAAACCTAAACAATATTTTTACTCTTTTTTTTGGATCGAATTAAGAACTTATAAAAATTGTTCGAGGTCATAAAAGTTAAAAGAATTACAGTGGACATAATCATTTGACCGTTGAGAATTACTGGAAGGAATTAGTCCGGGTGGCGCTCAGTAAAGATTCAACTATTTATTTATTTTCAACGTTAGGGGTTACCTATAGCATGGTGCTTAGCATAACATCCTAGCAAAATTTAGGACTCACACTGTAGCATCGTCCGATTAGTCACAGCAGCATAAAGGGACGTTAAATGAATAAAATAAAACCAACTTGTCAACGTTTCAGGGAGTATCGTAGGTCAATGGAAACTCTTAATAAGTATATTAATAAAATATCAGTTTCCATTCGCCCATGATAAGCCCTGATGAGAACCCACAATGGGGGTCGAAACGTTGGCAAGCAATAAATAGTTTGTTTCATTTACTTACCGCCACCCGGACTGATAACCTCCATTAAATGAATTACATTCAGTTTTATTGGAAAAAGATTAAGTGATATAACAGTTAGTACACTAAAATTAGGTTTTAATCAGAAAAAAAAATAAAAAATAATAAAAAAACTGAAACCTGTCTAAAAATGTTCAGTTCCCTTATCAACTGGTAAAAAGTCCCAGAGTTTTCCGTTTCGGGTTTTGTAGAGGAGAGGGGGGTATTAATTAATGTTAATATTAATTAATTAATGTTTTTGAGAATACCTCAAAAAGTATTAACTGTATTGAAAACACCATTCTATACAAAATTAAAGTTCTTTCAAATATCTTCAGATATGATTAGATATATGTTTTTGCAACTAATAGTTGCGGAGATATTAAAGGGACAATTTACTACATATATTTGACAAAATAAAGTAGCAAACTATTGATTTATAATTTATAGGGGAATACAAGTTTTTAGTTTTATTAAGACCTTTGTCTCGAAAAGTACAAAACGGACAGATGTACATTGGCATTTAAATTAAAGATAATTAATTGGGCTATAATTTACTTCTTACGAATTACTGTGTTTAGATATTTTAAGGTTGAAGGTTTTAACTGGGCTATCGCTGGTATAATGGTCGAGCGGTGGAGGAGTAGCCTGGGCATGATGTTACCAATTAGTGAATATTGTCAGCTTATTTCTTTTTGCAGATCGTGCAGGTTTTTTTTTTATTGAATCTGTGCGTTATGGTTGTCATAGAAATTTGTTAAAACTTAATGTTTGCTGGATTTAAGCCATAATTTTTTATACGTAAAGGGCAGGCCACTTGTAAAGTAGTTTGGAATTGTTTGTTTCATTAAACATTGCTATGTATAACTATTTATATACATATTTTTAATGGGATTAAAGCTATCAGACTCTTCGAGTTTACACATCGCTCAAACGACCAAGAAGATGGAAATCTAACGCTACAATGGTAAAACGGAGGGCAATTTTATTGTGGGCAATAAAGGATCTGGCTCTGGGAACACCAATAAAATTGAGTGTTAATAAAAACCCAATCCTTCGGAAAGTTGTAAAGGCGAGATGGGGTAAAAAAATAAAAAGTCATGGAATGCCCATCGCAGGTCCGACCCAATCCTTTGTTGTAAAACCAACTGCCAGGAATATAATTACTTATACTCTCGTATAAAGGGCATTAGTTCAAAGTGATGTTCACTCTAAACCGAGAACTTATCATTTAGGGCTCCGCTAAGGGTCGTAAAGGACAGCAATCCTTTATGGCAGGCAGGGAGATAAAGGGTTTCGAAATTCAAAAATACAGAGAAGAAAAAATACTTGTACGATTTTCCTGATTTTTTCTTTCTTTTATAGTCAATGTTATAATATACTAGGATCTATGAGTAAAAATAGGGTTGTAACAGATGAAATGACCGTTTATAGAAGAAAATAAAAATATATCTCTCGCAACAAACGACATTCACTTACATCCGTTCTTATAATCAATTTAAGAATTTTTAAGTACACTTGGAGATAGTGGAGCGGTGTGGTCTAGTGGATAGAGCGCTAGTCTACTATTCTCCGGGTCCTGGGTTCCAATGTTTGCTGTGACAGAATATAATTTTTTCTGTTGTTAATTCAACCGGAGAGTGACCCTAGGGTTTTAAGACCCTCCTGTGACAGACCCAGCATCTTTAATGTGGATACCCAAATTGGAGAAAAACTAGCGGCTGAGTGTGATCAAGACCTAATCACCTCACTGCACGGCCGTTGGGCCTAGAAACAGTAAGAATCTATGTACTGAGCCCAAGACTCTTCATTGGTTGTAGTGGTACATTTTTTTAAAAAATTTTTCTTGTAGATATCAAAGAAAGTTAAAAACAATAACTACATGGAGTATTCGATAGAAATAGCTAATTTTACTTTATTTTACGTATATATGAAATATATAGTAAGGAAAAGTATTGGAGTGGTGAAAAATTCCAGTTTCCAACGGAAATATTGGGTTGTTTTACATGAAATGTCCGTTTTTATAGTTTCTGAAATACATAAAGGATTTTGCAGGTATCTGCTGTTTTCTTCCGAATGTTTACATATTTAAAGTAAACAGTTACTAATCCTCTACCTTTGTATTATAAATAGCTTCCCAATCAGTTACCCTCTTTTTAGTATACCTCCAAATATGAACATGGAAACACGTGATTTTCGAGTAATATTTTTGTACGAGTTTAAACTCGGCCATTCAGCAGCTGGGGCCGCTAGAAATATTTGCAAGTAGTTAGGGGAAAGGAGTGTTAATGAACGGACCATTCCCTGTTTGTTTGCTAAGTTTTCAGCTGGGGATATCGGCTTGGAAAACTTGCCCCGAGGAAGACCTCCGTCCGTAATAGACAACAATGTCCTCAAACATACAGTAGAAGGAAACCCCTACCAAACAGTTAAAGCGCTCTCAGCACAACTAAATGCAAGTGTATCTACCGTTTCCAGATATTTAAAGTGTGTAGGGAAAGTAAAAAAGCTCGATACATGGGTAACTCATGATCTCACTGAGCGGCAGCTGGGCTACGAAGTTCTTCCGCACCCACCATATTCTCCCGACTTGTCTGACCTGTTCAAGAATTTAGACAACTTCGTCAAAGGAAAACTTTTTGAAAATGATGATCAAGTGAAAAGTGCGTTTTCAGATTTTGTTTCACTTCAAAGCTCAGAGTTTTTCAGTTCGGGGATAAAAAAGTTGGTGTCACGTTGGGAAAAATGTGTAGAAAAAGAAGGTAAATACTTCGAATACAATTATCTTGTTTTTATATCGTATTTTTAATAAAAAACGGACATTTTATGTGTCACAACTCAATACAAGTTTTAGATGACCAAGCATGTAATTCTGCTGGGTCTAGCTCTGAAACTATTAGTTGTAACTGAGATGTTATAAAAACTTTTTCAATAAAATTTGCTGACTGGCTACTTGGCTACTTCATACCATGCATATTGCTTCTTTTCACATTTTTCATTGGAACCAATACAACTCCTAAACAGTGGGGTCCTAGCGACAAACTGTATATAATTAATAATATTCTTTACTATATTTCCGATAGGGAAAGTGTAGTCAACATTTTGATTGTGGCAACACCAACAGAGATAAAACGCTCCAAAAAAAGCCCTAGCACGAACAAAATTTAGGCAAAACGTCACTTTTTACTTTTAATTCTCTCTATATGAAATATTTATTAAGGTATAAATGTATTGCGGCCGTAAACCTTTTCAAGTTCCTGTTCTCAACGGAAATATACGTTTTAGGATCCCATGAGTCTACATGACCGCGAAAAGGTCTGTGGGTGAGTGTGGTAATTAATTCTATTTTAAACACGATAACTTGTATTTAATAAATCCTAAAATTTCATACTTAATACTGTTATAAGCCTTAGACGTTCCAAAAACATTTTCCATCTGCATCCATTTGCAATTTTCCATAATTTTCCCAAAAGCGGTTCTAACTATTTGGATTAAAATTGCTATATCGATTTAAAATTAAATGGACTTTAATATCGTGAAGATAGAATGGTTGATTGTGTCAGGGTGCGGTCAAAAGAACACGCAATTAAGAAATAAACTTAATAAACTTGTGCCTACGTTTCGGCCTACATTATAGGCCTTCTTCAGGTCGTTTGAAGGAGAGCGTCACAACAATGAAGCAATCATAAACCGTTGTGTAATTATTTTTCCAATTTTTAGAAATATATACTCATCGAAAAAAACTCTTTATTGTGAAAACTCCTCTTTAATATTCAATGTAAAACGATTTAATTTTGTAGTTGATGTATTGATGATATTGTTAACCACCAGCTTCTCATAGAAAACTAATGAATTCAACAATAATGAGAAATAGCAATAAAATGAATAAGTTTATTCGTACACCTGCTCTGTTATTCCGAAGCTATTAGCTTGCCCGGACTGCGTAAATTGAACACCCTTGCTCACCCACATAATGGAAATTCGGGTGAACGATCGACAAGCAGGTGAGAGGACCCACATTGCCTACGTGTTTTCTGATTTTACTGTTAATGATGGATGATGCCTGGTTTTATCTTGTGCTAGTTCGTGCTTCTGATATCCCAGTGGAACTTCTTACTGATGGAAGTAGAACTGACTTGCTCTAAGAACATATTGAATAAGTAGAATTATTTTCAGGAGTAATCTATTGGTCTTTAAATTCTTCCTAAAATTCAATTAATGAATAAACTCATATATATATATATATATATATATATATATATATAATATATATATATATATATATATATATATATATATATATATATACATACATGTACTTATTACTCAGCTATTTTCGAAGACTGAAAAAAAAATTATCTTTTAGAATTAGTACAGCGCGATTAATTATAAAACAGAAAAAAAGAGGAGAACAAAAATTGAAATTTTATAATAATTGAGCCTATTACTCGTTCTTTTTTTAAGATAGAGAAATATACATATAACTATATAAATATAGTCTAAGAATAAGTAAAGCGCGATAAACAAAGAAGAAAAATGTAAATATTTTAATCCAAATGATAAGAGATGAAATTATCCCTAAATTCAGTTTTTATTGAAGAATGAGAAGAAAGAAAAAGATTTTTGAGATCAAGACACCGCGGTGAACAAAGAAAAAAATGTTAATATTATACGGTCTAGGCACAATTTACTAGAGATGAGATTCCTCGATAGCTGGATTATTTATTATTAATGATTAATTAAAAAGGGTAAAGTGTTCTGGAATCAGGAACTTTTATTTGAGTTATTTCAATGAATATTAAAAGAAAAAAAAAAACGAAATAGTAAAGAACTCAAGTATAAATACTTTTGGTTTATAATTTCAACAATGACCTTCGTAATAAAAAAAAAATATTTCCTAATATCCACATAACCTACTTATATAGTTTTAGTATCCATTAATTTGCTAGGGATATATTTAGTGAATAAAAATCGTTAGAGCCCTTTCAAAGGAAGTTGTAAAATACATGGTATAATGGATCTTCTTGTTCTCCGATTTTGTTGAAAATGTTGCTGTAACATCTCTAGCATATCCGCTTCTAAAATATGAAATTTCTGTTTTATAAGACTTATCGTTTTCGAGCTGTACTTACTATACATACAAAGACTTTTTTGCAGGACTTGGTCATTTGGACTTAGAGGACCCTAAAACGCATATTTCCGTTCAAAACTCGAATTTTAATGTGTTCTCGATCCCAATACTTTTTTACTTTCACTTACAATATATAGTAAGGGAAAGTATTGCGATCGTGAAAATTTTCGAATTCCAGTTTTCAACGGAAATACATATTTTAGCGTTAATAAAAAATAATTTTAAACTCGCTATATTGATGTAAAATTTAATGGGCGTTAATATCATTTAGGTTTCATTCGGATAAAAATGGTTTAACAGTGCTTAAATGCCGATATTTTAAATTTTCTTCCTCTAAAGTACCTTTAATTTTGTCGATTCTATAAAAATAACTATAGCATCTTGTTTTTACTTATGAAAAACAAGTAAATATATAAATTGAATGAATTCGATACCCAACTAAAGGAAAAAACTGAAAAAATATATTTTTAATGATTTTTTTTGTTTTTAAACATAAGAGCAGTAATGTACATGTATGATATACCGTTGGAAAGATAAAGATTTAAGAAAAAATATTATCTTATACTGAAGCTTTTAAGAGTTAATAGAGAGTGATGAAAAGAAGATTAAACTAACTGATTATTTTAAATAACAGTATAATAGATTTTTTAATAAAACATATGTTTCTAAATAAATTCGATTTAATTAATTCTTTAATAATTTCACGTATTTTTATCTCTAAGTGTATTTGAAAATTCTTTCATTGATTTTAAAAATGGAGGTAAGTGAAAGTCGTGTGTTGCCCGCACCAGATTTTCTTACAATACGTTTCATAAAAAACGCGAGGGAAGGTAAAAAAAAAATGTAAATATTAATTTTAGCATAATTTTTAGAATTTACGTTACAGGAATACCAACCCTGATGATCATACTGCTTCTACGTTCAACATTAACATAATCTAAATATTAAGACTATATCATTGACGGTTGCATTACGACGCAACTGGCTCAATGCTGAATTATGTTTAGAATCGTTAAAACCTCTTCAGAATACGAAATTCTCCGCTGAGAAGAATACATAATCCAGTTAAGTTTTATGTTTTGACACAGAATTATTTATATATGCATAAGACCATATCTGTTTTAGACAATGGGTACTAAAAAATGTATCTGATTGCATAACAAAAATAAAAAAGAAGAAATATTCGTACAATGAAGAAGAGGATCCCACATTTGTCTCTTGGATCTTGATGAATAAATACCTTAGGTTAATCTGAACCTTTTATAATGTGTAAAATATCAAAGACCAAAGCGTTCTAAAAGTCTCCGAAAAAATAGAGAAGATTGCATGAACAAAACATATGTTGGTAATAATAATAACCTTTATTTGTACATAGAATATAACAAAAAATATATATACATAACTTCCTATTTTGTTTCAATTCAAATATATATATGTACAAAAATCAACCGTAATTTGAGGTTTTTGAGTTCGATTGTTTGAATGTTTTAATAGGTTTATTCTTCCAAGCACACTAAGTAATGAACCCATCCGTTTCCTCCGCAGCTCTTCTTCATCTCCTTGTCTCAGTCTGTCGGTGGACGTCCACGCTTCCTTGTAAACTCCCTTGGGCACCAACAGAACAAAAAGAAGGTTTTATTTTTTTTTATATTGTTCCACCTCATCAAAAAATTCGGTAACATTCTTGTTTTCTGAAAAAAAAAGTCGGTGATTGACACTTTTCAAAAAGGTTAAAAAAATACGTATTTTGGTTTCCTTTCTTCTGATAAAAATTGGCTTTTCGTTTAAGAATCATGATCATATAATTTTTTCATGCCTTTGACTCCTAAGAATCAGAGAAAAAATCATCAATAATTTATTTCAAATTTTACTATTAAAAATGTAATAAAATCGATAAAATAGGTTTTTAAAAAACCTCGAAAGCTGTTTGAATTAAAAAGCTAAACATTTAGGTGAATTATTTTTGTTTGACACCAAATCGATCCCAAAAGTTTGAGTCAAAAGGTGCGGGGGCAGATTTACCATACTAACCCGGCTATACCCTTTCTTAAATTTATTTTAACAACGGACGTAAGTGAAAGTCGTGTCTTGCGCGCACCCAAATTTTTAATTAAAATTAATTGAATTCGCAACAATTGCTAATCCTTAACAACATATTGTGTTAGTGAATTTTCTGAGTGAACTAAATTGTTAACCCAGTTAGTATTTGTCAGTATTGAGAGGATCTTGTATCCCGCATTGTTTCGACTCACCTGGTACAACCGCTTTGTCCTTTTTTTTTGGGTCGTTAATTCTGAAATGATCTCCACACCCATACCAATAAAGCACTGAGTCTCAGAGAACAGAAGTGTTGTGATGTAGGATGTATATACGTTTATATACATCACATTTTGTTTTTAAAATATAACTTATGACCCGCCTCTGCTTCGCAGTGGTGCTAATCGAATGTGGTGGCAATTATGTTTAAAATAAATGGTTTAATTTACAGTTATTCGCTTTAGGATTATCAGCATTAGGGGTTGGCATAATCGAATACTGATTATCATTCGAATTAATCGATTATGGTCTGGAGAAACGATTGATCATTCGAACTGAATTTTTTTAACAATATATAATGAAAATTCAGGGGGCGGGGTAGCTGAGCGGGCTAGCGCGCGTTGCCTAGCAACACTGAGGACTGATTAATTTGAAACCCAAAAAATTACGAGTTCGAGACTCGGTGCTGTGGGGACTTTTATTTTCAGCATTTATCCCCGCCCTCACCCCCTGGCCCGAGAACCCCCGTATAGCCTTCAAAGGGAGGTAGGGTGAGCAAAAAAGAGAAAAAAAAAAAAAAAAAAAAAATATATATATATATATTATATATATATATATATAATAAAAGATATCGAATAATCGAAGGATTTTATATTTTGTTTAAATTTTGTAAAGACAATTAAAAGTTTAAAAAGTTTTTTTTTTTCTTTTGCTCATCATATAAATTATATGCATATTTGCACCTTAACTAATCATAGAGGGGAGCATTGTACCACATTGTCTTTCGGAATACATGAATCATTCGATCATTCGATTATTGAAATCATCGATGTCCGATCATTCGATTATGCCCATCCCTAATCAGCTTGACTTTGTCCCCCTTCTCAAGACTAAAAACAATTTTTATGGTTTAAATTAGAATGGAATCGAGCTTTGGGGCTCTACGAAACCATCTAATTCCTCCCGCATCCACTCCTTACAATCCAAAATCCTTCGAAAAATCCTGAATCCTCCTTATTTTGTTACAAATCAACTCATTCATAATGACCTTAACATCCCATTTGTTGCAGACATAGCCCGTGATAGATACTCCTCTTTTCATTCTAAACTCCCTGCCCATACAAATCCTCTTGTCCGTAATTTATCTTCCTTAGATATCCCAGATAATCCTCCAAGGCGACTGAAAAGAAGGTGGCCTCGGGACCTACTGAGTTAAAATAGTTAGTGAAGTGCTACCACTGGGTAGTTCTTTCTCAAGAAATTTTCATGACATTTTTTTTTTCATTCCTCATATTTACTTATTGTGTTCTTTAATACAGTTGTAAATTACAATAAATAAATAAAAAAAAATTAGAATTTGACAATTTTTTTTTAATATCTATATATTTTGATTTAAATTGTCACTATTAAAATAAAAACATATTCATATGTGATTTACCAGTTATTCTCACTTTCTACATTTTCAATTACACTTTTTTTCATTACATAGCTTACTGATATTAATCCTTATGATGTCTTTCTTTAGTTTATAATTTTACATTTTTATTAATACTTTTTTTTTTTTTTTTTTTTTTTTTTATTATTGAGAAATATTACAGTTTGTTACATAATGAACAGTAGTAATAGAGATGTAGTACACTTTAATAAATTAATACTTTTAGGCAAGTTAAAGTAAAAAAAAGGAGAAAAGAGTAATATAGAGTATAATATGCCGTTGGAGGCTAAGTATTTGAAAGTTTTATAATATACTAATTTAATTTTTTTCCCTCCTACGTTTCGGTCTTTCCCATTTTCAAGGATCATTTTAATCAGTCCTGTAGGTATATTAAACAAATAAAAAATATATTTTCGTATGTGCAATATAAAGGACTGATTAAAATGGCAAAGGCCGAAACGTAGGAGAGAGAAAAATAAAAGGATTGCTGAGTGTAAAATAGATCGTTTTTTTATTAAAAAGGACCTTAAAAATTATTATACATAATATACGACCTTTAATTGGGCTAAGGCTGTTGGATGCTGCAATAAAATAAAATAAAACAATCTGACTTTCTTAAAGTTTTCTTGTTTTTAACAACAGAGATAAACAAAAAAGTCGTTTGCTACGCGAACAAGATTTTAGCATTTATTGAACCAAACATATTTGCATTCAAAACATCTCTTTAAAATAACACTGGGTAAAATTAGGCAACCAGTTGTTGGCTCTGTACGTGAGGACAAACTACCCGCTTAGGAAGGGCACGACAAAGGCCTTCCAGTTTTCCTTTATCCTCTCCCTTTGGAAGGTCGGGACCGATGTATTCATTGCCATCATTCCACGAGGGAACTTGACAGAATATAAAATATCAAAGGATAATAGAGAGATAAGAGGCAGCTGGTCCACTAATACATTCACAAATCTGGTTGCGCCATTAGATTATGCGACCGGTTCTGATGCGCAACCCTTATCCTGCGCGCCAGAGATCACAATGCCATCCCTCCTCATGAATATGTAAGAGGGGGTTGGGATCCTCTTCGGCGGTGGTCAATGGGATTTGATGGCAAATCGGAAGATCCGATTTCTGCGGTGTGTGTCTTCTGGGGATCTGATTGTCCGGAAGGCGAAGATGTCAGGCCTAACGCATAGCAGTTCACGACACTAAACGAGATGATTTACAGGAGGCTACAAAGAGTGCTGTTGGGAAGAGGCGAGAAAACACATTTTCTTGCATCCTTAATCCGGTCGTAAGTATAAGACGCTAAATGTTCTGTCGATTCGTGTAACTGCATTGAGGTTAAACAAAATAAACCTCTAGTAGGGTATCAAATTCGTTCCACTTGTATTATTAATACCAGATTTTAATTAATAAATTCTGGTGCGCACAAAAAAAGGACTTACTTCCGTTGTTAAAATCAATTTAACAAACAGTTAGAACTATGTTTATTATTGGAAGGAATTCCCCCGGGTGGCGGTCATTAAATGAAACAACTAAATAGTTTAAACTATTTATTTTTTGCCAACGTTTTGACGCACATTGTGGGTCAGGGCGTATCGTAGGCGAATGGAAACTCTTAATAAATATATTAATAAAATATCAGTTTCCATTCTCCCACCATGCGCACTCATGTGACCCACAAAGGGGGTCGAAACGTTGGCAAACAATAAATAGTTGAAACTGTTTAGTTGTTTCATTTCATGACCGCCACCCGGACTAATTCTTTCCAGTAATTCTCAACGGTCAACTAATTGCATCCACTATGTTTATTATTATTAACAATATTTAAATGAACTATTCTTAGCTTTACCAGTACAAGCTAGGTTGTTTGTAAAGAAAATACGGTAAAATCACAAGCATCGATGTCAAAATTCATGAGTTCATACTCTCAAAGTCCCCATTTAAGATGTTTTTGTTTTTTTTATTTAATGTAATAAATGGTTTTGATCTTCCTAGCCTTCAACCTTATATGGCATTCAAGTCATGCAAAATTAATTTAAACATGGAATGCAATTTGAACAAATTTATTTCAATTATAATTTATAATATACTTGTATAAAAAAATATCGTTCCACTTGTTTTATTAATACCAGATTTTAAATCATAAATTTTGATGCTCACAAAAAAGGATTTAGCTCCGTTGTTAAAATCAATTTAAGAACTAGTTAGATAAATGAACTATTCTTGACTTTACCATTACAAATCTAGGTTGTATGTAAAAAAAAAAAAACTACTTAATACGGTGAAATCACAAGCATATATGTAAAAATTCACCCGTTCATATCCTCTAAGTCTCTATTTAAGATGGCTTTTTAATCAATGTAAGAACTAATTTTGATCTTCCAAGGCTTCAACCATAAATGGCATTAAAGTCATGCAAAATTAATTTTATCATGGAGTGTAATTTGAACAAATTTGTTTCAATGATAATTTATAATATACATGTATATATATATATATATATATATATATATATATATATATATATATATATATATATATATATATATGTATATATATATACATATAAAACTATTTGTTGATATTTTTTCAAAATAAAACTTAAATGTAAAAGGTAAGCATTACAAATATATTTCTTAAATGTATTAAGGTATCAATGATAGCTTAAACGATGAAACTATTTAGTAATGGTTATATCTAACTATCCAGCATTATTAAAACTAGTGTATATTATTGTTAGTTCTTAAGAATATTTTAGTGTTATCTTCATAGATGGCTAATTTAATTTGTTCCAACATTAAAAACTATTAGTAGATAAATGGTTAAAGAATTACTTTGAACTCAGATGGAAACTAGTTTCAGATTAAATAATCTAATATTACTATATATACTAAACTCATTTGTATCCACTTTTCATCACTCTCCATTACCTTATACAATCTATGTATAAGATTTAAAAAAAAAAAAAACCTTTAGCTTTAAATCTGTATATTACATGCCCATATTACAATTCTTATGTTAAAAAAATATTGTCTAAAAAATGTTATCTTTTATCTTCTTTGGTTGGTTACTAAATTAGCTCAACTTCTACATTTATTCGTTTTTTACCTATACTAGCAATATGATATGGTTAATTTTTCCGAATCAACAAAATTAAAGATACTTTAGAGGATGAAAATTTAAAATATTGGCATTTAAGCTCTGTCCGACTATTTAAATCAGAATGAAACCTACATAATATTAAAGCCTATTAAGTATATCGAATTTAATGAAATCTTTTGAGCCGTTTTAAAACAAAAATTATTAAAAAAAAGCGAAATGCATGTTTAAAGTAGCTTTTCTGGTTTGCCGATTTTAATGACAAATTAGCTATAACATCTCAGGCATATAAACTCAAAGTTGTATTCAACTTATCGCTTAGAAGCTAGACTGACCACATACATAACACATAGAGCAGTATTGGGGACTAGATTATTTCGACACTATGTATTTCCGTTGAAAATTCAAAAATTGTGACGTTCGGGAATACATTTTCTTACTATATATTACATATGAATTGCTTTTTAAGATTTGTGTTCGGCACCTCGAGACGGTCTCATGTATCCCACCTCTACGACGAGTTAAAGTGTTTATCCCCAACCTTTCGAAGACAATATTTCCTTGGATCATTCCTTTATCAAATCATTAACTCCCACCACCCATTTTACGTCTACAGCCTTCTGGTATTTAAATTCTCAACCCATCACCAGGAAACAAGATCCCGTCTGTCCGACCTCCACACTCCTTTCCACAGAACCAAAACATACGATTGCTTCTTTTTAGCCTGTTCCACTGCCTTATGGAATACTCTCCCTTCAAACATCCGACATGCTCCTTCTCTACCATCATTTAAATCCCTCCTCTTTCAATATTTACTTTCTCTCCAGTCCGATGTAAGCTAATTTTTATTTTTTATTATGCCTATTTATGTGAGGTGATTTGTTTATATACTTTAATGAGATGTAAAAGATATATTTTAGGTTGATTATTATTTATTTATTTTTGAATATGTACATAGAGATGTCACAATGACCTTTTATTTATTTATTTTTCTTCTTTCTTTTGTTATTCAAATGTAGTTATATATAGTTTTAGGCCAGATATAAATTATTATTTTGACCATTAATGTTATTCTGAAGGGACATTGTCCCAGAATAAAGTTTATTTTTCTATTTCTATTTTTCTATTTATATATAGGTTAGTGAAAGTAAAAAGAGTTGTAATTAATAAATTACTTATAAAAGTGATGATTTAAATTCAAAGGAACTGCTTGACTATTCAATAAACGAACTAAACGTTTTAACTTTCTCTTATTCATATTATTTCTTCTTTTGGATTGGATTCTATTTTATGGCCATTTACCGTGGTGTGGAATAACAAATGGTTTTCCTGCCTCTTCGAATGGACAAATTACGTAGACGCTGTTCCGCGAAGGGTCAGGTACCCTTTATAGGAGGCGTTACTACTTCAATCAGCCGAGACAGACGTGAAATAGTTAGAAGGGTAAAAAATGTTTAAGATGAGAATAGAGGCGGGACTCAGGAAATCCGTGAAATTGTCCACAGAATGTAAATCTGTCGGTGAGTTTATGTGGATTTCCATCTTGGCCGGAGCTATCCAATAGTGGAAGTCGAGTTTTTGTTTTGCAACTAAATCAAAAGGTGCTTGAGGTGACCCTCAGTCCATATCCTCCACGGGCTGTAAATCTGATGGCTTTACGATTAGAGTGGCAGTGGAAATCACTCACGACCTCCAATGGCGTTTGTGCAACTCGCTTGGACCTAAGGGACATAATAACTGAAGAACGAATATTATATAGTGTGTCTGAGTATTTACAAATGCGTATTACTTTCACATGCCCATATATGAAATATACAGTAAGAGAAAGTATTGCGATCTGCGAAAATTTTCGAATTTAATTTTTCAACGGAAATACTCGTTTTAGAGCCCCTTTAAGTCCAAATGACCAAATCTCGAAAAATGTTTTCGCTAGTGGTAAGACTTGCCCAAAAATGGTTGTTTGAAACTGAAATTTCATGTTTTTGAAGCGTATATGACTGACAAGGAGAGGATCTCAAATGTGTCTAACCGATTTTAATATATTTTTTTTAGGTAAAACTTAGCATTCAACTATCAGACTCAGTAATGTATTAGGGCTAACGCTCCCTAGAGTCGCGTTGAAAAAAAGGAAAGTTTGAGAACGAAAAAAACATTTTATTTAGAATCTCTGGTTCTATTTTTATCCCCGAACTGAAAAACTCTGAGCTTTGAAGTGAAACAAAATCTGAAAACGCGCTTTTCACTCGATCATCAATTTCAAATAGTTTTCCTTTGACGAACTTGTCTAAATTCCTGAACAGGTGGTAATCTGTTGGAGACAAGTCGGGAGAATATGGTGGAAAGAACTTCGTAGCCCAGTTCTTTCAATTTTTGCACGGTATCTTTTGAAACACGAGGTCTTGTTGCCGCTCAGTGAGATCTTGAGGTACCCATGTATCGAGTATTTACTTTCCCAATACACTTTAAATGTCTGGAAACGGTAGATGCACTTGCATTTAGTTGTGCTGAGAGTCCTTTAACTGTTTGGTAGGGGTTTCCTTCTACTGTATGTTTGAGGACATCGTTGTCTATTACGGACGGAGGTCTTCCTCGGGGCAAGTTTTCCAAGTCTGTATCCCCAGCTGAAAACTTAGCAAACCAACGGCGAATGGTCCGTTCATTAACACTTCCTTCCCAAAACCTAGAGGATTAGTAACTGTTTACTTTAAATATGTAAACATTCGGAAGAACACAACAGAGACCTGCAAAACCCTTTATGTATTTCAGAAACTATAAAAACGGACATTTCATGTAAAACAGCCCAATATTTCCGTTGGAAACTAGAATTTTTCACCACTCCAATACTTTTCCTTACTATATATTTCATATATACGTAAAAGAAAGTAACATAAGCTATTTCTATCGAATACTCCATGTAATTATTGTTTTTAACTTTCTTTGGTATCTACAAGAAAAAAAAAAAAAAAAATTGTACCTCTGCAACCCATGAAGAGTCTTGGGCTCAGTACATAGATTCTTACTGTTTCTAGGACCAACGGCCGTGCAGTGAGGTGATTAGGTCTTGATCACACTCAGCCGCTAGGTTTTCTCCAATTTGGGTATCCACTTTAAAGATGCTGGGTCTGTCACAGGAGGGTCTTAAAACCCTAGGGTCACTCTCCGGTTGAATTAACAACAGAAAAAATTATATTTTGTCACAGCCAGCATTGGAACCCAGGACCCGGAGAAGAGGAAGAAAAATAAGGTTGATGGAAAAAATACTCTATTTCAAAGCGGAATGATAAAAATAAGCCATTACATTATTGAAGTTTTATGCTCAGTAATAACTCTGAAAATATAAATAATCTTGTCAAAACATTACTTATAAAAACATTTATTTAAAAACTGTTCTTCTTTCCTAAGAAGTAATCTTAACCTTACTAAAAGTACTGTTGAAACAAGATTATTTATATTTTTAGGGTTATTACCAACCATAAAATTTAAATATTTTTATGGCTTATTATTTTAATTATTCCGCCTTGAAATAGAGTAAGTTTGACTACAGACTTATTTTTCTACATTCACTAGAACGAGAGATATTAAATAAAATGTGTTTTTCGCGGGCTTTTTTTTTTTTTTTTTTTTATGCGACTGATGTTGGCCTCTTATATTTCGGAAAGGCAAATCTCTAGTTTTACATAAAACAATTTCATCTAAATCGGTGAGACACATACATACAAGTATTATGCTTAAATACAAGTATTTTAAATTTACTTCCTGTAGAATATCTTTAATTTTGCATATAAAAAACATCAACTATGCTATCGTGTTAGCATTGATAAAATACTGCTAAATATATGTTGGACACATTCGATATTCAAATTTTTGTGTTTTTGAAAATTTGAGTAGTAATATATAATAGATGTTCAAATCGCGAGACTTTCGGCGGAATGAGTTTCATGACTCAGGGACGCTCCGTACCTCCACTTTCTTGTCCTCCATGTCCAGCGTTAATAAATCGAATGGCATTATATAATATGTAAAAATAATAATAATATTTATTTGTTTTCGGGGTAATCCCCATACAAAAGGAGTTGGTCAGTACAGTTCATATGTTATAAATACAAAAATAAAAAAACAATTGGAGATTATTTACAGGCATTGTGAATATACAATAAACAAGTAAAGCGTATTTTTTTTTAATCAAATACAAAAATGAAAAACAAAACAAAAAAATACACATGCAAAACAAAAAAAAAAAGAACAATTGAGGAATTTAAAGTTATCCTTAGTGAAAATATAAATGTTTCAAATTTATAATGTTGTGTAAATTATTCTAAACAATGCTAATCAATATAACAAGTAAAAGAAAAAACAAATAAACACAGTAACCTCACTTCACATTTTAATAAAAATTTAATGTGGTATTAACCGGAAAATCTATATCATGAACCTTATTCATTTATTATAAACGATCTAATTTTTAAACTACCCACTCTATAGTAAAAAATGTCATTTAGTTTCTGCACAGTATCAATTGTTAGTAGATTTCCTAAAATTGAATTATTGTTCTCATTAATATATTTATATATATAGTGCTTCCTAAGATCTTTATACATTGGGCATTCTATCAAAAGATGATATAGATTTTCCGGCTTTTGTAAATTACATACAGTGCAGTTTTCATCCCCCTCTAGTTTATAGAATTTCCCCTCACTATACACTACCGGTCTTGTTAAGTTGGCTACCCTAAGCTGGCTCACTATTCGTGCTTCTTGATTGGTGTTCTGAAATTTAGGTATTCTTCACCTTGGAGAAAGCTGCTGATGTTTCTGAATTCTGGGTTATATTTTGAGTTTAAGCGCTGAGTTAATATCTATACTTAGGCAATGATTTTTAAATCTATTGGTTATGTCTTTGAGATGCCGTCGGGCTTTTCTGGTTTTAGATTATCTTCTTCTAAATCATCGATAAGTCTACTATTGATAATTTTGTTTTTAATTGTGAGTACCAATTGCATATATTTTTGTTGCCTTTGAGTTCTCTTAATCGGTCAAAACATATTCTAGGTTCGAATGGCATTATAATGATATTGATGGAAAAATAAAAAAAAGGAGAAAGAGAAGAAAAAAATAGTTTAAAACTCACCGTCGGGGTCACCACTTTAAAGGAGGTGAGAGCGAAATGACTACAGCCTGGTACTATTGTGACGAACTGTTCTTTTATTGTTCTTAAGGCAAAAAAAACGGTTAAATAAAGCAAGGAATAACAGAATACAAACAGAAGAAACAATATGAGGAGCACCACAAATCGAGATAGATAAAACAACAGCTGGTGAGAGGTTGCAATGGATTTGCCACTGTAAAATAAAATAATCTTTCTACTATGATAAAACACAGAAAATAAAATAATAAATAAAAATTACCTTCAATTAAATATAAAGAGAACTAAAATATAAACATGTTTGAGGCAGTGATATTACAAACCTTTTCCAGCTGTGTGTTATAACCTCACTCCCTCACACACATCAGGCCCATCACAGATGTATAATATAACGTTTGAAAGCTAAAGATTTTATAAAAATTACTTAATAAAAATCTTATAAACAAAATTGTAAAAGTTAATGGATGAAAGACTGACAAAACTTACTGATTAATGTAGATAATAATATAATAGATTATTTAATAGAACACACGTTTCTATCAAAACTCAATGTAATTAGTTCTTTAACATTTTTTTAATCTCTATTTATAAATTCTTTATTTGATTGTAACAATGGAGGAAAGTGAAAGTCGAGTGTTTATTAAAAATTGAATTATTAAAAATATGGCACACTATTATTAATTTTTTTTTAAAAATATAACCCTTATTAAAATAAAATTGTTTGTTTATTTATTTAACGTCACTTTATGCTACTATGGCTAATCGGACGATGCTACAGTGGGAGTCCTAAATTTTGCCTATCCAGGTTTTATTAGGATAGGGATCTTTAACGAGTACCTGACATCGCACAGGCTCGGGACCACCTTTTAACGTCCCCTCCGAAGGACGGCGTAACTAAGGATTTTTTACTCCCATTAAAAAATCCTAGGACCACCTGCGGGTTTGAACCCGTGACCTTTAGCATGGGAGGCTGTTACGCTAGCCACCCAGCTACAAGTGATCCCTAAAATAAAATAAAATTACAAAGGCTCGTTATAAAATTTCACGGCGATCTAACTCATTATCCCACTTGCTGGGACCTGAAGGTGGAAGGGAGATATTTATTATGATGGTTGGAAGTAATGCCAGAAGTTGGCTTGCAAGAAGGGCCTGGAGCAGACAGTGACATATCTCAGCAGTTAGTAACAGTGAGCAACTTAAGGTAATTGGGGGCTTAGTGGGGCTTTATGGGGACTTAAGGTGCAAAGTGCCCATAGAAAGGTCTTTCTTACAAATGTAACTTAATTTTGAAGTTTAAAAAAAAACATCTCTTAGTCCCTGTATTTGGAAAATTCTTTTTATATATAAATGAAATGAAAATTAATTTTATTCTGGGAGGAGTAGTCACCTAAGAATAACAGAAAAGTATAATACTCTATAATAAGTATAAGTATAAGTATAAGTATACTTATAATAAGTATAAGTATAATAAGTCTGATAGTTGTCAGACTTCAGTATAACAGACCGCTTTGCAACAAGGAAATGGACATTTTCTATAGCTTTAAATAATATATACGTTGGGAGGATTGATAGTTAAGGAAATAGAGAAATAATTGATGTTTAAAAAGTGGTTAATCACAAGGCTTTACGAATATATTTCGGCAATGAATTCCAAAATACGGTAGCACGAATAACGACCTATTGTTTGAAGAAAGCGGATCTGTGTGAGTATATAAGGTTTGTCCTTTTATTAGGATGGGATCTTGTATTTACTGAATGAGCAGAGGAACATGCGATGTTTCCCGCAGTATATATAAAAAAGGGTGCGGCGTAGTCTAGTAGATAGTCACTAGTCATGCACTAGTCCTCTGTTCTTCGGGTCCTGGGTTCGAATCTCGGCTGTGACAGAATATTATTTATTCTGTTATTTCAGCTGGGGAGGTCCCTGGAGTATGTAAAGCTCCTTGGGCAGACCCAGCATCTATAAATTAGGTGTTCATAAATGGGGAAAAGCCTGGCGGCTGAGCGTGATCAAGATCGAGGCCGAGGCCTAAACACCTCATTGCACGGCCGTTGGCCTAGAAACAGTACGAATCTCCATATGTATTTAGCCCAAGACCCTTCAGGGGTTGTAGATATTATATCTTCTTACTACTATGAAATAATCAAACATTAAATTACAAAACATTAAAGTGTATAATTAATAGGAACCATATCCAATAACTCTTTTTATTTTCACAATTCGAATAACTGTTTTCATTTAACATCTGATGTATTTAATATATAATAGTGGTGGTGCTTGGTTTTTTCTTATTTTTCCAGCTGATCATAGTTTACTGTTCCAAAGTAAATTATATTATGGAAGAGCGAATAATCAATAAATATCCACATTACATAAAAATATCGTCAATGCTCGAAAAATTAGAGCTACCTAAAATACAGCAATTCGTCCTAAACACAAAACAGCAATAAACAAAACAAACAATCCTTAGCACAAGAAATCGGTAACTACGTTAAATCTTCCCTTAAACCTTACCCTGACAAGAGAACAAAACAAGTAATGTTAACATTATTTATTTAAATTTACAACTGTGCTTTATAATACAGCAAGTAAATATGATAAAAGAAAAATGACATGCAACAGACTTGTAGAAGAACTAACAAATGGTAGCATTCTTGTAACTATTCTAAACCAGAAGGTTTCGAGGCCATCTTCTTTTCAGACGCCTCAGAGGATTGTCAGCAATCGAAGAGGAAGCAAGGGTTGGAACTAGACGTTTAGAGTGGGAGAGGAGTTTGTTATGGAAGAAGTGATATCTGGTTCAAGCCAGATCAACAACAAATGTAACATTTAGATCTATATGGATGAGTTTATTTGTGACAAAGCAAGGAGCATTGAAATGTTTAGTTAAATCTGTAAATTAAGTTTTCTTGGTGTATATTTTATATTATTATACAATTTATTATTTTATTTTGCTTATATTGGTTTATTATTTTCAATAATGAAAGTTCGTAATCGACCAAAAAAAAAATTACGACCTCTCAAAATTTGAGGGCTTACTTTTCAAGATACCTAGAACCCTAAAAACGAATAAAGAAAAATCCGTTTATTCACCGTACGCCGTTCGGGTCACATCTAAAAAATTGTGGCTTGACCATATAAGATTAATTTTTGTATTTTTAAAATAATTATCCCCTCTTTAAATAGTTATTAAGTTAAATCACTTTATAAAAACTTACTGCCGCCATTTTAAAACTAATCGACCAATATCAACGTCTAGATGTTATCGTCATCTCTATTATTTTGTGCCAAATTAAACAAAAAAATTGGTCCAGAGGTATTGGAGAATTCTTCTTCTTTTTTTTTCGTATCAGAAACAACAGATTTTTTAGTACAAATTTAAACAATTTTTTTCTTACAAACTAGGAACGAAGTGTGTTGAACAACACGACCGTTAGTCTAAAAAACAGTTGTAATCTTTCTATGCAATTAGCCAAGGACCCTCCAAGGGTTGTAAAGGTGCAGGTTTATATATATAAAACATTTACTAGTTTTCTAATTTTCACTAGTTGGCATCTTGAAAAGGATGAGTTACATCCTGCAGCTTTCGCCGAATCTCGAAAACTCCTTTACGGTTTCACACCCCGCCGACATCCTGTAACATAAACGTCCTTTAAGAGATTTTATTGATACCCTCCCGAAAAGAACTCGACTGCAAAAGATCCCTCGCACCTCCGGCGTAAGATTTCACGCTAGGAAAGACAGGTGGTGGCTGAGGATAAACACTGCTCCTTAATCCTGCCCTTTGTCGAGGGGTCCTCCCCGCCATCAGAAATTAGATACACTCGCCCTAATGGGCGCGGAACTATTGTGGTCCGTTTGCCCAGCTGTGTGATGCAAGAGGAAACAGCTGATGGCCGCGGTAAAGGGTGCCTGTATTACAGAATACTGGAAGCGTAGGGGTGAGCTTCCTTTTTTACTCTGAGGGTTGTTGTGCCACCTGGGGACAGGCTGTCTCCCGTTGTACAACCTGCGATAGTGCAATCACGATGAAAGGGTTATAGGAAAAAATACAGTTAAAAAACAACAGGGCTTGTTCATTTTTTTCTTAAACTTAAAAAAAACATAACAAATAATTTTAAAAAAAAAATGATTATTCATAGAAAAAAAAAATAGCTTGACATCTGAATCCACCCTAACTAGAACGATCCAAAGGGTTAAAATGCAATTGAATAGATGACCTTAAGTGTATTCTCTGAAGGATGAATAGGGATTCAATTCATTAAAAATCATTCAGACATAACTGCTTAACATTTTTGATTTTCATGTTTTTCTAACCAATTATCATTTTCTGAATATAGCCCAACAATCTTCTATCAGCTATACATTCAGTGTACCACGATCTAAAAGGAGATGTTTGATTGAATGGTATAGACTCTCAACCCTTACTTTTTACAAAAGGAGAAAAAAAAGACAGGTTTAAGCCCGCACTTTCATGGACGAGATCATTAAAATATGTAAGAGAAGAACCCCCAGAGCGTTTGAGGGCTATCGAAATCTATTTCAAGTAATAGCTCAATTCATAGTTTGTGTTGACAACATTGTGCTTATTGCGGATTACCAGAAGAACTGTTATTTAATGAAGAGAGGAATTACACAAAAAAGGACACGGAGTTCATTACCACCAAAAGTAAGAGATGTAATAGAGACTGGTAGAAACCTGAGAATTACTAATAACTTAAATAAGTGAGAATTGCAAGCTAGATCAATCAATAATACCATAATTGCCAAAAAAGAAATATCCGAGGTGTAAAATTAGTCATCTACAAGACGAAACTTGTGTTGTATGGAACAGAACTTTGGGCTGTCCTGGATAAATACTTCAAAAGACTAACTACGGCTCAAATGAGATAGACGAGTAGTGGGAAAAACAAAGAGGGATTGTGTCCGTAATGAAATCATTAGAGAGATCCTAAAAGATTCGTCCATGAAAAGCAGGATCGAAGAGCGTTAGTTGAAGTGGTCCGGGCATAGATGTAGAATGCCGGAAGAAGGAATATTTAAATGGTACCTGGTACCTAAGTTAGACCAGAAGGGAAGACATGTTGGCAGGCCGCGAGCTATGTCTGTCTGGGAATTTTAGTTCATCCTTACGAAAAGCGTTAGTTGAAGTGGTCCGGGCATAGATGTAGAATGCCGGAAGAAGGAATATTTAAATGGTACCTGGTACCTAAGTTAGACCAGAAGGGAAGACATGTTGGCAGGCCGCGAGCTATGTCTGTCTGGGAATTTTAGTTCATCGTTACGAAGAGCGTTAGTTGAAGTGGTCCGGGCATAGATGTAGAATGCCGGAAGAAGGAATATTTAAATGGTACCTGGTACCTAAGTTAGACCAGAAGGGAAGACATGTTGGCAGGCCGCGAGCTATGTCTGTCTGGGAATTTTAGTTCATCGTTACGAAGAGCGTTAGTTGAAGTGGTCCGGGCATAGATGTAGAATGCCGGAAGAAGGAATATTTAAATGGTACCTGGTACCTAAGTTAGACCAGAAGGGAAGACATGTTGGCAGGCCGCGAGCTATGTCTGTCTGGGAATTTTAGTTCATCGTTACGAAGAGCGTTAGTTGAAGTGGTCCGGGCATAGATGTAATCCGAAAGGAATAAATGACTGGTACCTAGTACCGAAGTAAGACAGAGGAAGACATGTGCTGGATCGGAGCATGTTGTCTGGGATTTTAGTTATGTACAAGAGGAATTATTTAATGGTCCGGATAAGAGAGAATGCGAAGAGGAAATTAAATGGTACTGGTACTAATTAGACCAGGGAAGATGTTGGCAGCGGAAGTGTGTCGGGAATTTTAGTTCTCGTACGAAAGGTATTGAAGTGGTCCGGGCTAAGTGAAGCCGGAAGAAGGAATTTAAATGGACTGTACCTAAGTTAGACCAGAAGGGAAGACATTTGGAGCGCGAGCTTGTGTCTGGGAATTTTAGTTCATCGTTACGAAGAGCGTTAGTTGAAGTGGTCGGGCATAGTTAATGCGAAGAAGGAATATTTAATGGTACCTGGTACCTAAGTTAGACCAGAAGGGAAGAAAGTTGGAGCCGAGCATGTCGTCTGGGAATTTTAGTCACGTCGAAGAGTAGTTGAATGCCGGAAGAGAAATGCGAAGAAGGAATATTTAAAGACTGGACAAGTTACCAGAGGAAGCTGTTGGCAGGCCGGAGTATTTGGTCCCTTGGGAATTAGTTCATCGTTACAAGACGTATTGAAGTCGGAATAGATGTAGAATGCCGAAGAGATATTTGTATGGACCTTAGTTAGCAGAAGGAGATGTTGAGCGGAGCTATGTCGCGGGAATTTTAGTTATGTTAGAAGACGTAGTAAGTGGTCCGGGCAAGATGAATGCCGGAAAAGGATATTTAAAGACTGGTACTAAGTTAGACCAGAAGGGAAGAATGCGGCGAGTATTTGTCTGGGAATTTTATATGAGAAGAGGTAGTTGAGGGCCGGGCATAATGTAGATGCGGAAAAGGATTAAATGGTACTGCCTATAGACAGAAGGAAGAAGTTTGAGGCCGGACATTCTGTTGGAATTAGCATGTTGAGGCGTTATGATGTCGGATAATTAATCCGGAAAAGATATTAAATGGTCCGCAAGTTAGACCGAAGAAGAATTTCAGCCGGACTAGTTGCGGAATTAGTCAGGAGCGGAGTAGTGATTTAGCCGTAGAGAGTAGAATGGCGAGAGTAAAGCCGAAAGATTAAAGACTGACAACCAAAGAATTGAGCCGCTAGTGCGGAGCTGTAGAAGCTATGAAGTGTCCGCAAATTAATGCGGAAGAAGAAATTAAGTATATAGTTGGCAGGCGCGCGGCTATGTCTGTCTGGAATTTTAGTTCATCGTTACGAAGAGCGTTAGTTGAAGTGTCGGGCATAGATGTAGAATGCCGGAAGAAGGAATATTTAATGGTACCTGGTACCTAAGTTAGACCAGAGGAAGACATGTTGGCAGCCGCGATATTCTGTGGAATTTTAGTTATGTTACGAAAGGATGTCCGGGCATAGGAAGAGAAGGAAATTTAAATGGTACCTGTACCTAAGTTAGACCAGAAGGGAAGACATGTTTGCAGGCCGCGGATTGTTCGGGTTTAGTAGTTAGAAGGCGTTAGTGAATGGCGAAGAGGAAATGAAAGGTACTAAAGTACCTGGACTAGTTGGCAGAGGAGATGTGGCGGGGATATTCTGTTGAAAGTTGTTGAAGGGTAGTGAATGGCCGGGAAGATTAAATGGAAGGAATAAGAGGACTGTTAGCCGGAGCATTCGCGGATTGTCTGTCGGGATTTAGTCCTAGAAGCGTAGTGAAGTCGGTACTGTATGTGAAGAAGAAAATTGGACCGGACAGTTGCAAGGGAATTTGAGGCGAGTGTGTCGGGATAGTAGCAAGAGGTATTAATGGTCCGTATAGACCGAAGAAGAATTAGCCGGCTAGTTGCCGAAACAGTTGAGGCGGAGTGTCGCTGATTATCCGAGAAGGTATTAATGGTCCGGCTAAGTAACCGAAGAAGATTTTAGTCTGGTAATTAGCCGAGAAGCGTTGAGGCCGGCTAGTTGATGGGAAGTATTTAAAGACTAGTTGAGGGAAAGTGCCGGTATTGGGATTATAGTTACGAAGGTAGAGTGGCGGGCAGTATTCGGGGAATTTTATTACGTACCTAGTTAGAGGGAAGATGTGAAGCCGGAGAAGTTTAATGTATCTGTACCAAGTAGAGAAGGGAGCATGTGGAGGCCGGAAGGGAATTTTATTACGTTACAAGTTATAAGGGGGCATGTGGAGCCGGAAGGGAATTTAAGTATGTATAAGTTAGAGGGGCATGTTAGGCCGGAGATTTTGGATTTTAGTATGACAAGAGTAGTTGAGGGCGGCTATGGTCGGGAATATTAATGTACGACCTTAGTTGACGCGGAAATGTGAAGCCGGAAGTTTTGATTATTACGTTACAGAGGAGAAGTGCCGCAGATGTGTGGGAAAGGATATTAAAGGACGTATAAGTGCCGGGAATGTTGAAGGCCGGAGATTTTGGAATTACTTAGTACAGAGGTAGAATGTCGGGCAGATAGTCGAGGGAATATTATGGTACCGGTATAAGGCCGAAGGAAGCGGAGAGGATATGTCCTGGATTAGTTACGGAAGACGTTAGTGAGGGTGCCGCTGATTAGTCCGAGAAGATTAATGTCCGGCAAGTTAGAAAGGAAGAAGTAGGCGCAGTAAGCGTCCGGAATTTGTATTTAGTTTTAAGGCGATAGAAGTGGCGGAAAGAATTAAGAGGTACTAATGACCAGAAGGAAGACATGTTGAGGCCGCGAGCTATGTCGTCGGGAATTTTAGTTCATCGTTACGAAGAGCGTTAGTTAAGTGGTCCGGGCATAGATTAGAATGCCGGAAGAAGGAATTTAAATGGTACCTGGTACCTAGTTACCAGAAAGGGAGGGAGCGCGGATTTGTCTGAATAGCTGTTAGGCGGTAAGTGCCGGAAGAGAAATTCAAGAAGTATAAGGTAGACCAAGTTAGCCAGGGGAGCATGTTGCGGGATATTCTGTTGAAGTTAGTTATGTCGGGTAGTTGGCCGGAAGATTAAATGCCGGAAAGGAAATAAAGACTGTCCAGTGCCGAGAGACTGTTGGAGCCGACAGCGTTGGAATTTTGTCATGTACGAAGCGTAGTTAATGGTCCGGCTAATAGACGAAGAAGGAATAAATGGCCGGACTAGTTAGACAGACATGTTGAGGCGAGTAGTGTCGGGAATTAGATGCGAAGAGGTATAATGGTCCGGCAAGTGAAGAAGGGAAGAATTTGGACCGGACTAAGTTAGCCAGGAATTTGCAGCGGAGCTATGTTGTCTGGGAATAGTTATCGAAGAGTTATTAAGTGGTCCGCCCGAGAGAATGCGGAGAGGAATATGGTCTGGTACTAAGTTAGAAGAGGAAGAATGTCGGCAGGCGCGAAGTTGTCTGGAATTGTACGTTACGAAGAGCAGTTGAAGGCCGGCTATGTAGTGGAAAAGTATTTAAAGACTGTATAGTTCCGGGAAGATGTGAGGCGGATATTATGTCTGGGAATTTAGTTACGAGAAGAGCTGTTGAGGCCGGGCATGTGTAGAATCGAAGAAATTTAATGATGGTCAAGTTAGACCAGAAGGAAATTTGGACGACTAGTTGTCGGATTTGTTCTCGCGAGCGTTGTTGATGGTCCGTAGATGTGAATGCCGGGATTAAATGCCGGACAATTAACGAAGGACAGTTGCAGGCGGAGCTTGCGTCTGGGAATTTTAGTTCATCGTACGAAGGCTTATTGAAGTGGCCGGCATAGATGTAAATGCCGGAAGAAGAATATTTAATGTACTGTACTAATAACAAGAACTTTGCAGCGAGCTTTTTGGAATAGTAGTTGAGGGTTGTTAAGGGCGGGCAATTAAATGCGGAAAGAAAAATGGGGACTTCAACATTTAGCGACTAGTGCGAATTCAAGGTAGTGGCTAAGTAGCCAAGAAATTGGACCGCCGGAAGCTGAGCGAGTAGTCGAAGATAGTTAATGTCGCATAGATAGAAGCGGAGAGGAATTTGGTATGACAAGACAAAGGGAGGCAGGCGGAGTATTCTGGATAGTTACTAGAGACGTGGAAGGCCGGCTAGTTGATGGGAAGAATATTTAAAGATACTAATGCCGGAAGATGTGAGGGGATATTGGATTAGTTACAGAAGAGCGTTAGTGAGTGTCCGCTGATTACCGAAGAGGATTAAGTCCGTACTAATAGACAAGGAAAATGTGGGCGACATGTTGTGGATTGTCGTGAATATGAGGCGCATGAGTAATGCGAAGAAGATTAATGGTACTGACCTATAACCAAAGAAGACATTTGCAGGCCGCGAGCTTAATGGTACCTGGTACCTAAGTTAGACCAGAAGGGAAGACATGTTGGCAGGCGCGAGCTATGTCTGTCTGGGAATTTTAGTTCATCGTTACGAAGAGGTTAGTTGAAGTGGTCCGGGCATAGATGTAGATGCCGGAAGAAGGAATATTTAAATGGTACCTGGTACCTAAGTTAGACCGAAGGGAAGACATGTTGGAGGCCGCGAGCTATGTCTGTCTGGGAATTTTAGTTCATCGTTACGAAGAGCGTTAGTTGAAGTGGTCGGGCATAGATGTAGAATGCCGGAAGAAGGAATATTTAATGGTACTGGTACTAAGTTAGACCAGAAGGGAAGACATGTTGGCAGCCGCGAGCTATGTCTGTTGGGAATTTTGTTCATCGTTACGAAGAGCGTTAGTTGAAGTGGTCCGGGCATAGATGTAGAATGCGGAAGAAGGAATATTTAAATGTACCTGGTACCTAAGTTAGACCAGAGGGAAGATGTTGGCAGGCCGCGAGCTATGTCTGTCTGGGAATTTTAGTTCTCGTTACGAAGAGCGTTAGTTGAAGTGGTCCGGGATAGTTAGAATGCCGGAAGAAGGAATATTTAAATGGTACCTGGTACTAAGTTAGACCGAAGGGAAGACAATGTTGGCAGGCCGCGAGCATGTCTGTCTGGGAATTTTAGTTCATCGTTACGAAGAGCGTTAGTTGAAGTGGTCCGGGCATAGATGTAGAATGCCGGAAGAAGGAATATTTAAATGGTACCTGGTACCTAAGTTAGACCAGAAGGGAAGACATGTTGGCAGGCCGCGAGCTATGTCTGTCTGGGAATTTTAGTTCATCGTTCGAAGAGCGTTAGTTGAAGTGGTCCGGCATAGATGTAGAATGCCGGAAGAAGGAATATTTAAATGGTACTGGTACCTAAGTTAGACCAGAAGGGAAGACATGTTGGCAGGCCGCGAGCTATGTCTGTCTGGGAATTTTAGTTCATCGTTACGAAGAGCGTTAGTTGAAGTGGTCCGGGCATAGATGTAGAATGCCGGAAGAAGGAATATTTAAATGGTACCTGGTACCTAAGTTAGACCAGAAGGGAAGACATGTGGCAGGCCGCGAGCTATGTCTGTCTGGGAATTTTAGTTCATCGTTACGAAGAGCGTTAGTTGAAGTGGTCCGGGCATAGATGTAGAATGCCGGAAGAAGGAATATTTAAATGGTACCTGGTACCTAAGTTAGACCAGAAGGAAGACATGTTGGCAGGCCGCGAGCTATGTCTGTCTGGGAATTTTAGTTCATCGTTACGAAGAGCGTTAGTTGAAGTGGTCCGGGCATAGATGTAGAATGCCGGAAGAAGGAATATTTAAATGGTACCTGGTACCTAAGTTAGACCAGAAGGGAAGACATGTTGGCAGGCCGCAGCTATGTCTGTGGAATTTTAGTTCATCGTTACGAAGAGCGTTAGTTGAAGTGGTCCGGGCATAGATGTAGAATGCCGGAAGAAGGAATATTAAATGGTACCTGGTACCTAAGTTAGACCAGAAGGGAAGACATGTTGGCAGGCCGCGAGCTATGTCTGTCTGGGAATTTTAGTTCATCGTTACGAAGAGCGTTAGTTGAAGTGGTCCGGGCATAGATGTAGAATGCCGGAAGAAGGAATATTTAAATGGTACCTGGTACCTAAGTTAGACCAGAAGGGAAGACATGTTGCAGGCCGCGAGCTATGTCTGTCTGGGAATTTAGTTCATGTTACGAAGAGCGTTAGTTGAATGGTCGGGCATAGATGTAGAATGCCGGAAGAAGGAATATTTAAATGGTACCTGGTACCTAAGTTAGACCAAAGGAAGACATGTTGGCAGGCCGCGAGCTATGTCTGTCTGGGAATTTTAGTTCATCGTTACGAAGAGCGTTAGTTGAAGTGGTCCGGGCATAGATGTAGAATGCCGGAAGAAGGAATATTTAAATGGTACCTGGTACCTAAGTTAGACCAGAAGGGAAGACATGTTGGCAGGCCGCGAGCTATGTCTGTCTGGGAATTTTAGTTCATCGTTACGAAGAGCGTTAGTTGAAGTGGTCCGCATAGATGTAGAATGCCGGAAGAAGGAATATTAAATGGTACCTGGACTAAGTTAGACCAGAAGGGAACATGTTGGCAGGCCGCGAGCTATGTCTGTCGGGAATTTAGTTCATCGTTACGAAGAGCGTTAGTTGAAGTGGTCCGGCATAGATGTAGAATGCCGGAAAGGAATATTTAAATGGTACCTGGTACCTAGTTAGACCAGAAGGAAGACATGTTGGCAGGCCGCGAGCTATGTCTGTCTGGAATTTTAGTTCATCGTACGAAGACGTTAGTTGAAGTGGTCCGGGCATAGATGTAGAAGCCGGAAGAAGGAATATTTAAATGGTACCTGGTACCTAAGTTAGACCAGAAGGAAGAATGTGGAGGCCGCGAGCTATGTCTGTCTGAATTTTAGTTCATGTTACGAAGAGCGTTAGTTGAAGTGGTCCGGGCATAGATGTAGAATCGAAGAAGGATATTAAATGGTACCTGGTACCTAAGTTAGACCAGAAGGGAAGACATGTTGGCAGGCCGCGAGCTATGTCTGTCTGGGATTTATTCATCGTACGAAGAGCGTTAGTTGAAGTGGTCCGGCATAGATGTAGAATGCCGGAGAAGGAATATTTAAATGTACCTGGTACCTAAGTTAGACCAGAAGGGAAGACATGTTGGCAGGCCGCGAGCTATGTCTGTCTGGGAATTTTAGTTCATCGTTACGAAGAGCGTTAGTTGAAGTGGTCCGGGCATAGATGTAGAATGCCGGAAGAAGGAATATTTAAATGGTACCTGGTACCTAAGTTAGACCAGAAGGAAGACATGTTGGCAGGCCGCGAGCTATGTCTGTCTGGGAATTTTAGTTCATCGTTACGAAGAGCGTTAGTTGAAGTGGTCCGGGCATAGATGTAGAATGCCGGAAGAAGGAATATTTAAATGGTACCTGGTACCTAAGTTAGACCAGAAGGGAAGACATGTTGGCAGGCCGCGAGCTATGTCTGTCTGGGAATTTTAGTTCATCGTTACGAAGAGCGTTAGTTAAGTGGTCCGGGCATAGATGTAGAATGCCGGAAGAAGGAATATTTAAATGTACCTGGTACCTAAGTTAGACCAGAAGGGAAGACATGTTGGCAGGCCGCGAGCTATGTCTGTCTGGGAATTTTAGTTCATCGTTACGAAGAGCGTTAGTTGAAGTGGTCCGGGCATAGATGTAGAATGCCGGAAGAAGGAATATTTAAATGGTACCTGGTACCTAAGTTAACCAGAAGGGAAGACATGTTGGCAGGCCGCGAGCTATGTCTGTCTGGGAATTTTAGTTCATCGTTACGAAGAGCGTTAGTTGAAGTGGTCCGGCATAGATGTAGAATGCCGGAAGAAGGAATATTTAAATGGTACCTGGTACCTAAGTTAGACCAGAAGGAAGACAGTTGGCAGGCCGCGAGCTATGTCTGTCTGGGAATTTTAGTTCATCGTTACGAAGAGCGTTAGTTGAAGTGGTCCGGGCATAGATGTAGAATGCCGGAAGAAGGAATATTTAAATGGTACCTGGTACCTAAGTTAGACCAGAAGGGAAGACATGTTGGCAGGCCGCGAGCTATGTCTGTCTGGGAATTTTAGTTCATCGTTACGAAGAGCGTTAGTTGAAGTGGTCCGGGCATAGATGTAGAATGCCGGAAGAAGGAATATTTAAATGGTACCTGGTACCTAAGTTAGACCAGAAGGGAAGACATGTTGGCAGGCCGCGAGCTATGTCTGTCTGGGAATTTTAGTTCATCGTTACGAAGAGCGTTAGTTGAAGTGGTCCGGGCATAATGTAGAATGCCGGAAGAAGGAATATTTAAATGGTACCTGGTACCTAAGTTAGACCAGAAGGGAAGACATGTTGGCAGGCCGCGAGCTATGTCTGTCTGGGAATTTTAGTTCATCGTTACGAAGAGCGTTAGTTGAAGTGGTCCGGGCATAGATGTAGAATGCCGGAAGAAGGAATATTTAAATGGTACCTGGTACCTAAGTTAGACCAGAAGGGAAGACATGTTGGCAGGGCCGCGAGCTATGTCTGTCTGGGAATTTTAGTTCATCGTTACGAAGAGCGTTAGTTGAAGTGGTCCGGGCATAGATGTAGAATGCCGGAAGAAGGAATATTTAAATGGTACCTGGTACCTAAGTTAGACCAGAAGGGAAGACATGTTGCAGGCCGCGAGCTATGTCTGTCTGGGAATTTTAGTTCATCGTTACGAAGAGCGTTAGTTGAAGTGGTCCGGGCATAGATGTAGAATGCCGGAAGAAGGAATATTTAAATGGTACCTGGTACCTAAGTTAGACCAGAAGGGAAGACATGTTGGCAGGCCGCGAGCTATGTCTGTCTGGGAATTTTAGTTCATCGTTACGAAGAGCGTTAGTTGAAGTGGTCCGGGCATAGATGTAGAATGCCGGAAGAAGGAATATTTAAATGGTACCTGGTACCTAAGTTAGACCAGAAGGAAGACATGTTGGCAGGCCGCGAGCTATGTCTGTCTGGGAATTTTAGTTCATCGTTACGAAGAGCGTTAGTTGAAGTGGTCCGGGCATAGATGTAGAATGCCGGAAGAAGGAATATTTAAATGGTACCTGGTACCTAAGTTAGACCAGAAGGGAAGACATGTTGGCAGCCGCGAGCTATGTCTGTCTGGGAATTTTAGTTCATCGTTACGAAGAGCGTTAGTTGAAGTGGTCCGGGCATAGATGTAGAATGCGGAAGAAGGAATATTTAAATGGTACCTGGTACCTAAGTTAGACCAGAAGGGAAGACATGTTGGCAGGCCGCGAGCTATGTCTGTCTGGGAATTTTAGTTCATCGTTACGAAGAGCGTTAGTTGAAGTGGTCCGGGCATAGATGTAGAATGCCGGAAGAAGGAATATTTAAATGGTACCTGGTACCTAAGTTAGACCAGAAGGGAAGACATGTTGGCAGGCCGCGAGCTATGTCTGTCTGGGAATTTTAGTTCATCGTTACGAAGAGCGTTAGTTGAAGTGGTCCGGGCATAGATGTAGAATGCCGGAAGAAGGAATATTTAAATGGTACCTGGTACCTAAGTTAGACCAGAAGGGAAGACATGTTGGCAGGCCGCGAGCTATGTCTGTCTGGGAATTTTAGTTCATCGTTACGAAGAGCGTTAGTTGAAGTGGTCCGGGCATAGATGTAGAATGCCGGAAGAAGGAATATTTAAATGGTACCTGGTACCTAAGTTAGACCAGAAGGGAAGACATGTTGGCAGGCCGCGAGCTATGTCTGTCTGGGAATTTTAGTTCATCGTTACGAAGAGCGTTAGTTGAAGTGGTCCGGGCATAGATGTAGAATGCCGGAAGAAGGAATATTTAAATGGTACCTGGTACCTAAGTTAGACCAGAAGGGAAGACATGTTGGCAGGCCGCGAGCTATGTCTGTCTGGGAATTTTAGTTCATCGTTACGAAGAGCGTTAGTTGAAGTGGTCCGGGCATAGATGTAGAATGCCGGAAGAAGGAATATTTAAATGGTACCTGGTACCTAAGTTAGACCAGAAGGGAAGACATGTTGGCAGGCCGCGAGCTATGTCTGTCTGGGAATTTTAGTTCATCGTTACGAAGAGCGTTAGTTGAAGTGGTCCGGGCATAGATGTAGAATGCCGGAAGAAGGAATATTTAAATGGTACCTGGTACCTAAGTTAGACCAGAAGGGAAGACATGTTGGCAGGCCGCGAGCTATGTCTGTCTGGGAATTTTAGTTCATCGTTACGAAGAGCGTTAGTTGAAGTGGTCCGGGCATAGATGTAGAATGCCGGAAGAAGGAATATTTAAATGGTACCTGGTACCTAAGTTAGACCAGAAGGGAAGACATGTTGGCAGGCCGCGAGCTATGTCTGTCTGGGAATTTTAGTTCATCGTTACGAAGAGCGTTAGTTGAAGTGGTCCGGGCATAGATGTAGAATGCCGGAAGAAGGAATATTTAAATGGTACCTGGTACCTAAGTTAGACCAGAAGGGAAGACATGTTGGCAGGCCGCGAGCTATGTCTGTCTGGGAATTTTAGTTCATCCTTACGAAAAGCGCAATTGGCAAGAAAATATTTTTATTTTATCGCGTCTATTCGTTAAAATTAATTATCGACAGAAATTAAAAACATAAATCACGATTAGCTCAGTTTCTTTGTTTGTTATTTTAGTATAAGTATAGTATAAGTAAAGCTTTCATAGCAGAAAAAGGGATCACCTGTAGCTGGGTGGCTAGCATAACAGCCTAGGATGTTTTTAATGGGAGTAAAAAACCCTTAGTTATGCCGTCCTTCGGAGGGGACGTTAAAAGGTGTTCCCGAGCCTTTGCGATGTCAGGTACTCGTTAAAGATCCCTGTCCAAATAAAACCTGGATATGCAAAATGTAGGACTCCCACTGTAGCATCGTCCGATTAGCCATAGTAGCATAAAGTGACGTTAAATAAACTTAAAAAAAAATAACAGAAAATTTAATTTCCCCATACTTGATTGGAAAAAAAACAACTGCAGAAATAATAACGATTCCTATTTTATTCGGTTTACTACTATTTCATATTTCAAATGAACTATTAAAATACATTATAAAAGTTAAATTAGGTTTCTAACTAAAGGAATCCCATTCAGTTTACAGTTAAACATGTGTTTTTATGAAATATTATTAAATTTTAAATAATTAATAACAATGCATGTTCATAGATTTATAACAAATTGTATTAACAACTTAGTTACTATTCGGTACTTAATATTGTTTCTAAAATCTTGCGTACTAAATGGAAGAATATAACTGGCACGATACTGCACGAGGGTGGCAGCATTCAACTATTATAATCTCTCTCTTTAGCAATAACATATATTCATTCATAAGTTTACGGGCTTCTCACAACTTTTTATTAACTTGTAAGATTTATTTTATTGCATATTAACTTTTCTAAAATTTTGCGCTTTCCAACGGTATTTTATACGTCTCTATTACTACTTATATTTCAGGAATAATTTTTTTTTTTTTACTTAGTTACAGCAAATTTATTTTTCCCGTTTAATAAAAGCTAAATTTCAATGTATTTTACTTTTAAACCTTCAGGAAAGTATGCCCTTAATGATAGTAAAAACCGTATCAGAATCTGTTCAGTGGTTTAGAAGGAGTTCCCGGAAAACAAGAATCGTAGTAATATTATGTGTATATATATATATATATATATATATATATATATATATATATATATAGAGAGAGAGAGAGAGAGAGATTAGATTAAATTAGATTTTTATTGTCTAAGGGCCTGAGGCTCTTTCTTACAGACAAAATAATGATTTTTTACACTTATATTTGTGCCAATTATGATTATTTTTCTAGAAACATAAAACTTTTTTTTTATATGTAAAAAACAAATAAAATAAAACAATTATAAATTATTCAATTAAGTGAAAATAAACCCTGAAGGAAAAGATTAAGGAAAAATAAAGAGATATTAGGAAAGGGAAGGAAACATCTCCAGGTTTGCTCTGAGCTTCAAGGTGCACTCGACGGGTCTGCATCCAAGAATAGTCTAAGGCAAGCCTTACGGAAAGAGGAAGAAAACCTGACTTCCACCGGTAGCTGGTTGAGCTCTCTCGCTGCCGCGGCGTGGAAAGCATTCCTCAAGGCTTCAGTTCTGCAAGCAGGTAACTGGAATACACACTGTAGTCTCTCACTCCGTACCTCAACAAATTCTCGTCTAAGATTTTCCAGAACTCCGGAATCTAGAACCTTACGTGCTAGGCACATAAGATTGAGGCGGCGATACTCTTTTGTTCGGCGCCAACATAATTCCTTTATAAGCGGACTTATGTGTTCGTCCCTTTTTGTACCGAAGATAAATCGGATAGCTGCGTTGAGCGCTCTCTGGATTCTGCAGTCCTCAGCTTCCGAAATATCTATATATACGGAGTCACAGTACCAGTGGGTGTACCAGTGCTGAGACTATCTTTCGCCTGACCTCGGCTGGCAATAGCCGTTTCCTTGGCCGTGCTCTTATAAGAGAGAGAGTGTGAGAGAGAAACAGAGGTTAATCTAAAACAAACGAAATTTTACAATAGTCGCAAAGATTGAAATGACGGTATAAGACTAATGGGTTTACATAATAACGTTTTTCTAAATCGTTAAGTAGCAATGAAAAGACTGGTATAGTTTCTGAGAGGTATACCGAAGCGTAGGAGGGAAGATAATTCAAGAGATGATTTTAGGGTTTCCGGCTTGGACTATGGTCAGCATTTAGTTGTACCGCCATCAAATCTTCCGCATTTATAAACTTTATTTTATTTTATTTTTTTTCTTAAGTCATTTTTTTTTCTTTTTTTCTGTAGTATGGTATATTAGTGAGCCATCGTAATATTATTTATAATAGCTTTTGGATGTTTAGCCCAGCCTGATCCAGATCTCGTTACAAAGCCCTCTGAAGTATTATAATAAGCAATGAACTAATAACCCAATCATGATGCCGAAAAAATTTCTCTACTAATTGGGTTCTTTATGGCTAGAAGATAAGACCCACATTTAGCTAATAGCTTGCTCGGGCCATTACGGTTGATTGCAAGATTATAGTCTTCACTGTCGAGAAAATGCTGCTCCCAGTCTGGTTAACCCTTCTCATTGTCTTTAACTACTTATAAAAATCTTTAAATATATTTTGTTTTGGAAATGTGATCAAAGGTAAATTAATTTTTTTTCTCTTTGTATAACCGATTCATTATCTAAGCTTGGTAGGAAATGGGTTTAACCACTTTTATTAAGTTCCTAGTCTATAATATTTTTTTTTTTACATTTCGAGTTTCCTTAATCAAATCCTATTTTAACCTCCACCGTCTCTTCTAATATCGATGATTTAGACCACTTAATCCTTTCCTGTTCATTCTTTCATGTCCATAAATTATATTAATCTGTACTAAAACCAGTCTAAGGGATTCAGAGTGTATAACACGGACTCACTATTGCAAGTCCTAAACCAAAAAAATAGGAGAAATAGTGGCAAATTTAGATTACCCGTAGGACATACACCAGATAATAATTGTTGGCGTCTAAACACGGAACCGCGCGTTTTGCTGTTCTAATGGTTAGCGAACTTGACACGAAAATTGAAATTAAAAGTCCTCTAATTGTCATAAAAAATGAACATACATTCTTATGAAATACATTAGATCTTATAACTTATGATAATTGTTTTAAAAAGGTATTTCTTAAAAATTGTTGCAATATGCTGTCTTGTAAGCAACCAAATGCAGTTTACCAGCTTTGCTTTTGAAATAAAGTGGTTTTTCTCTGTTTTATTTGAGTAGTGTCTTGCTTATATTAAATTATTTTAATTTTATTTTTGTGCATATTCTGAGGAAATGTAAGTAAATTGTTTTTTTGTACTTTAATGACTGGTTCCTCTGGTGTTTTGGAATCGGTGCGTATTAAAGAAAATCTGGTGCACGACTTTCACTTTATGATAAATCAATAAATTTAAATTGATATAATTATTATATTATTTCTATTTAAATATTTATTTAAAATTATATAATAGAACAAGAGAAATTATTATCTACAAGCACTTATGTTTATGTCATTTTTATTACTATGTATTATCTTCCCTTACTTACATGTTAGCGTACAATTTTTTAAAAATAGATTTTTTAAATATTATTTTCTAATATATTACATAACAATCGAAAAACAAATAATTGAAAAAATAAAGAATGCAACAGT
This sequence comes from Piezodorus guildinii, assembly GCA_023052935.1. Lineage (NCBI taxonomy): Eukaryota > Metazoa > Arthropoda > Insecta > Hemiptera > Pentatomidae > Piezodorus > Piezodorus guildinii. Next base: position 115,636,003 of record CM041298.1, read on the forward strand.
TCAGGTATTTGAAAAAATTACACTACCTTTTGGTATATGTTAGTAATATTAAAAAAAAAAAAAATCTTTTGGTTAAAAAAAATGATTAGGTAAAATGAAAAAAAAATTTGAAAAACAAATCAAAGAAACCTTGGAAGTATTACATTAGAAATGTGAATAAATCCACCTCTGCTGGTCTAAGTTCAAACATAAGAGAGCCTGGGAAACTCAAAGATGATTCTAATGGAAAAAAAAAGTATTGTATGCCTCTGATTAAATTCAAACACATTAAAAAAAAACATTGTGTTACAGGTTAATGTTAATCAGAAAATAAAACATCCTTTGTAAATAAGCTATCAATACATCGAACACGTACGGAATGACTCGGGACTTATAGAACGGATTGAAACGTATCTCGATGAGAAAGATAATCTCGAAGGAGTGAAATGAGACGGTGGAAACATAATAAGAGAAGAAGCTTGTTAAGGAGACAGCCTAGCTGTGACTCGGCATTCCCACCAGCGAGTCATCCGTTCCTACAGCGTCTGCTCGGACAAAGCTTGCCCAACAATAGTGTACAATCTAGAGGCGATATGAAATATTGGGATTGTTCTCTGTGTTGAAACTGGATTGCGAAAATGATCGGTTCACGATCTAGTTTCTTAGGGTTAATCAGATAAATACATAATACAGTAAAGAGAGTTTATACATCTTTTTAAAAAAAAAACATTTTATTGTCGGGGTCACCTGTGGTGGCTAGCAGAACAGCCTTTTATTACCGAGATCGTGGGTTTGAACTCAGTAGATGGTCTAAGTAGCAAATTTTGATAGGGTATAAAGAATCCTTTGTTATGCTATATTTCAGAGAGGACGTTAAAAGGTGGCCCCAAACCTTTACGATGTTATGGTACTTCTTATTTCTTCTTTCAGTGGCGCGACAGGCCGTGTAGACCCTAGGCCTCACGGTGTAATCTCCTGGAGATTACACTCACGTTTCACGATGCATTTTGTAGTGTAGGGTCATCACTCCCCACGCCTAATATTGTGAGTGGCCACCATTTGGCTGACGGGTCTCACATACCCAGAGGAGAGACTGTGAGTGAATCCCCATTAATTGAATGCTTCAGAAAAAAACCCTCAGGGACTGGGATTCGAACTCACAACCTTTAGCATGAGAGACTAGCGTTCTAGCCACTCAGCCACGGGATCTCTATGGTGTTAGGGACTCGTTAAAAATCCTTATCCTGATTAAACTTTGATATGCAAAAAGACTCCCACTGTAACGGCGTCCGATTAGCCACAGTAGTATAAAGCGGCGTTAAATAAACAAACAGTATATTGTCTTTACTAATTCCAAAAATAGACAGTTTTAAATTAAATTATTACTGTAAGTTATTACAGTTACTCAAATATTTTGCTACCTGTACTTTAGTAGTAATTTAAATTAGGTATTTTTAAAAATTTTATTTTTTTCTGTTATTCCAGCCGAGGAGAGATCCTGATGTAAAGAGACTAAGCTGGGGCACACTTAGCCTTTAGGAAGTGGGTATCCCTAAAATAGAGCAAAAATAGGAAAAACCTAGGCCTAAGTCCCTTCTTAACCGACAGAAGTTCAAGAAACATTACTACTTTTTTTTGTGCACTGAATCTTAACGGGTTGTAGATATACAGGTTTCTCTTCTTCTTTATTTTGATATGATAATAAAAAGGGAAAATAATATACTACTAACAGTGCTAAAAAAAAAAAAAAAAAAAAAAAAAAAAAAAAAAAAAAAAAAAAAAAAACACTTACTAGACAAACGTTCAAAACTTCCAGTATATTACAAAAGACTCATTTACACCACTATTATCACCTATTTGGACGTATGGAATCGAGCTTTGGGGCTCTACAAAACCATCTAATTCCTCCCGCATTCAGTCCTTACAATGCAAAATCCTTCGAAAAATCCTGAATGCTCCTTATTTTGTTACAAATCAACTCATTCATAATGGCCTTAACATCCCATTTGTTGCAGACATAGCCCGTGATAGATACTCCTCTCTTCCTTAGATATCCCAGATAATCCTCCAAGGCGACTGAAAAGAAGGTGGCCTCGGGACCTACTGAGTTAAAATAGTTAGTGAAGTGCTACCACTGGGTTGTTCTTTCTCAAGACATTTTCATGACATTTTTTTTTTTTCATTCCTCATATTTACTTATTGTGTTCTTTAATACAGTTGTAAATTACAATAAATAAATTAAAAAAAAAAAAAATATTATTTTTCCAAACATTTGTTATAAAATTCAACGATCAACGTTTCGAGGATCTTATCTCATTACCAGATTGCGATAGTGCCTTCCTTTTAGAATTAACTCAGTGAACATTTTAATTTTTTTATAATTAAATGAAGAAATTAATAATGATGGATAGTTATATTTTTTCTGATAATGTTATTATAAAAAGGAGTATTTTCCCTACTAGAGAATATCCCAGAGTTACTTTACTATTGTAATTATAGAATACATAGTTACTCCATCGCAACCAGGTCCCAACTCTGGAGTGCCCTATTTATACATTTTAGGAGTACTATAAAAAAAGAAGACAAATAATTTTATCTTTCAAGGTTTAATCAGGATAGAGATCTTTAAGGAGTACCTGATATTTCTAATGCTCGGGACCACCATTTACGTTCCTTCTGAAAGACGTCTCGACCAAAGATTTTTTACTCTCTTTAAAAAACCTAAGACCATCTGCCGAGTTTGAACCAGTAACTTTGACTGTTATGCAAGCTACTGCACTGCAGGTGACGCCTCGGAGGGTAATTATTTAAGCAGTTTGAAGATCATTGGGTTTGTTCTCTCCTCCCGAAGCTCTCTCAGCCTCTTTGAAGTGGGCACTTAAACATAACATTCGAAGCTACATAATGCTATCCGAAAGTGCATCATTCTAATTTAATAAAATCAACTAAATTTTAAATAACCGTGTCACCTGAAATGTGTTTGCATACTTAAGTTTCGCGAAAGCTGCACTAGAACACCATAATAATATTAGTCCTATTTATATTCAGAGCGAATACTGTTCCAATTTTCGATTGATGAAGATTGAGAAACCAGTTAAACAATCCCTAGGTGTGGCAATATTTAAATATAAGGTAACAATAACGAAAACCAGATCCTCCTACAGCAAGGATGGATGAGAAGTGAATAATGTATGAGTAGGCACAGTTCTGAGCGACGATAAGTTCTAGAGCGAGGATGTTATTAGCATTCAATCAACATTAACACAAACATTACTCTTTTCTTCTCAGTCTGCCGTTGCCTAATCCGGTCCGGAGGACCATTTTTCGGTTCTGTTTTACTTTCGAGTAATGGTGCTGCAATTATTTTGTATTCACTTCCTGACATATCCATACAGCGAAGAACAAATAGAAAGTATTAGAGGTTTAAAATTGTTGTTGTAATTGAATTATTTTACGCGTATTTATACTTGAGTCTTTATATCGAACGATGCTACAGTTAGAGTCCTGTACTTTGCCTATCCAGGTTAAATAGAAATCTTTAGTGAATAACTCACATTCCGACCGCAGTATAGTAAAAAAAAAGTTCTAGATTTAATTTCAAAAAGAATCAAATAAGTTATTTCAATAATAATATAGTAATGAGAGAATTTCGCTCCACATCGCTTCCACCTTTTGGAAATCAATGTTCAATTATTAAATCTCGTCCAACTAGTTTATCTTTATTTATTTATTATTAATTATAAAAATAATGTGTTATATCCATATATTTATCTAAGTTAATAATATTTTTTGGTTTATCGATCTAAATAACCAACCCCAGATGATAATCTAAATAACCAATCTCGCAAAAAAAGGACTCAGTGTGTCTGTTGTAAGTCCAGGACGAAAATAATGAGGTGTGCGGAACTGAAATTTTATATTCGAGACATTTATTCGTCCGAGATGTTATTGCAACTTTTTCATCAAAATCGAAACACCAGAAGATCCACTCTATACCATGAATTTAGATTAATTTCGCTATATCAATGTAAAATTTGATGGGCTTTGATATCATGTAGGTTTCATTTTGATTAAATTGACAAGGCTTAAATGCTGATACTTTAAAGTTTCTTCCTCTAAAGTATCCTCAGTTATGTTGATTCAAAAAAAATATATATATCATCATGTTATTAGCATTGTTAAAAAACGGTTAAATATATAAGTTGAACGAATTTGATAGACCCCTGCAAAAAAAAAAAAAAAAAAAGGTGTCCACAGTAAAAATTATTCGCAATTAAAAATAAATTTGAAACATATTTTAAAACTTTACATTCTGTTTATAATTCAGTTCGATATGTCGGAGTTTGTGATTTCATCGCGTCTGAAAATTTCAAACATTTAGGGGTGTGGTTTTCAAAGGGCATCAGCAACAAAGAAGACATTGATTAGAAAGTTTTCAGAGTAAGAAAGATAATAAGCATTCTCGTTTCTGTTCTATTTTATAAGAATGTCCAGGTCCAAACGAAAAAGAGGTTCTTTCATTTGTTGAAAGCACTGCATTGTTTGCACCAGAAACAAGGACCATTTTAACAGAATCAGCAAAAAAACTTTTCTCATTAGAAATGTTTTTTTTGTTTTTTTTGAGACGCAGTTGTAAAGTTAAAGAATGAAATATACAAACAAAATTTATTTTTAATCATCTACACTCACTGAAAGAAGTTTCCATGCATGCTATTAATTTGCTGGGTTATTTATTTTCAACTTAACAATCTCCTAATGAGGAAATTATTAATTCCTAATATTAGATAAAAATAAGATTAATTTTATTTTCATGTCAGCATCAATATCAAACGAGGCAGAAGGTCATTTGTTAATGATAGGTCAAGTTTCCATACGCTTTAAATTCTAATCCCATTTCTTGTACTATGTCCGTCTTCCCAGTTTTATCTGTATAAATCTGATCTCTATACTAAACTCTTAGTTTAGTATTAGTTTTACTCATGCCTGGGAAACTGATTTATTTTCTATATTAGCGTTTTTGGTGATTAGAGAGAGTAAAAATGTTCTTTACTAAATTTGTGACATGAGGACTGTCTCACAATTTTTATTTGAACTACATCGACAGAGATGGAACTTGCCAATAAAAGAGCCAACACTAGAAAAATACAGGCCAAACTTGATTTTTTTTCATTCAAAACAATATACTTAACTCCTAAACGGACCAACTGTTGTTATATACACACAATTTTTTTTATGCGATCAACAAAACAACACAGCTTCATTGATAAAAAACTTGTCAAGATAGCCCGAACATTAATGTAATATGTAATAAATATAGCAGAAACGTGATTTTTTTCATTCAAACTAATATACTTTCTAAACGTTAGTTATAGCGACATGTGATATGTAACGAAAAATTCTCCTCTAAATTTCTGGCTAGGAAATAGTGTTTGATTCGAGTAACACTAACAGATTAGATTTTTTAGAGCGAAAAAACTTAACGCTATATGTATATATACATATACCACACACATATATATATATATATATATATATATATATATATATATATATATATATATGTATGTGTGTGTGTGTGTGTGTGTGTATTTTAAATGAAAGCTTTCAAACGGTAGGTGCTGAGGAAAACTGTTATACAACAAAGAATATTTTTCATTGAATTTCTGACTTGTAAGTTTTTAGCTTTTATATCCGAGTTACAACAACAAAGTTTGTCAAAATAGCCCAAACACTTAAAAACTCTAGAAAAAATGTGACTTTTTTCATTCGAACCAAATATAGCTCTACGGTAGGTCTTTTAAAATTTTTACTACGTTTTAAATTTTAGATCGGGAGCGGTGTGGTCTAGTGGGTAGAGCGCTAGTCTAATGTGCTCCAGGTCCTGGGTTCGAATCCCGGCTGTGGCGGAATATTATTAATTCTGTTATTTCGGCCGAGGGGCCATCCTGGGGTATAGAGACCCTCCTGGGGCACACCCAGCCTCTATAAAGTGGGTACCTAAAAATTTGGAAAAACTGGCGGTTGAGCGTGGCCGTTGGCCTAGAAACAGTACGATTGTCTACATGTACTGAGCCCAAAACTCGTCATGGGTTGTGGTGGTTCAGGTTTTTTTTTTTTTTTTGATCAGAGCAACACCAATAGCATGTCAAACTTACACATTACACAATGAAAGTTACAGACCCTCAACTAAAAGACTAATTCTAAATAAAACCCATATTAAAATTTTACTTAATTTAAAAGTCTCAATTAAAGGTGTGTGGTTGACTTTCGGCTGTTTATTTCTACCAATTAAAAGTCTGAAAATTGATTCGAAAAAGCTAGGCATATAATGCTAATCGGAAGCAGAGACCGTTCACTTCATTCTGAGACATATCTGATATTTTTTTCTCGACTTGACACGATTCCACCTGTGTCGAAAGATTGCACTCAAGCACTTCTTTGGATAATTAGGCAATTTCCTGTAATGCGCGCATTGATGTATGTAAATATCTTTTTGTTCTCGGACCTGATATTTATTCACCGGTGTGAATAGTAATAGCCTCATTGAATAGCACTGATTACTTCAAGGATTTCCTTGTCGATGCAGGAATTTATTCAATTGCCTCTTATACAAACTGAGCCATTAAGATGACCGATTCAAGTTCAGGTTTTTCCAGTCAATATTTAGCGAATGAAAAGTCATTTGTTTAGATATTCATCGATGCAAAATATACAATCATTACTTTTTTTTTATAAAAGGATAACAATAAACATAGGTAAGAAATTAAAGCTGAATGATTTAACAAGACGTTACAAACAACTTTCACATCTATTGGAGAGCAGATCATCAATTAAATTAGGAAACAAGCGCCTAATAATATGAGTCCAAATGACCAAGTCCCGCAAAAAGGGCTCTATTTGTGTTAAGTCCAGCGTGAAAACGAAAAGTTCTATGAAACTGAAATTTCATATTTAAGACAACTATACGCAAGAGATGTTACAGCAATTTTTTCATCAAAATCAGCTTACCAGAAGAGCCACTTTATACTATGCATTTTTTCACCTATTTACGATTTTCTCAAAAACGGCTCTAACGATTTTGATTAAATTCCCTATATCGATGTAAAATTGAACAGGCTTTAATATCATGTAGGTTCCATTCTGATTGATATAGTCTGACAGGGCTTATATGCCAATATTTCAAAATTTCTACCTTTGAATTACCTTTAATTTTGTAGTTTACATGAAATGGACCAGATCATTAGCATTGCTAAAAAACAGGTAAATATATAAGTTTAATGAATTCGATATCCAACTACAGGAGATAAGAGCAAACATATTTTTTTAAAGCAATTTGTTGTTTTTGAACTTACATACATACATATTCGGCGCAACAACCCGTTATCGAGTCTAGGCCTCCCCTAGCAGCCTCCGCCAGACGGCTCTGTCTTGTGCTGCAGCAGTCCAGTTCCTGATGTTGAAGCCAGCGGATTTCCTGGATTGCTGCTATATCAATTTTATATTTGTCCAATTCCATAAGGAGGGCCCTAAGCGCCCCTAATCTGTGTAGAGATAAAATGTTCCAATATGCTAATTTTAAGTCAGTGTGGCGGTTCCGAAGTCGTTCCCTTTGAGACAGTCCGGCTTCTTCTGTATCTTGCCCACTGCTCCCCAGTCAGGTGGAGGGGCTGCCTCCTCAGAGCACCCTGACATACTTCCCCATCCGGAGCGGCTTCCTAGGGAAGGTGACCCTAGGGTGAGTATTGTAGATGACCTTGTGTCAGTGTAGGTGAATCGTGTACTGTTCTTTGTATATTTGTGCAGTATACTGAACTCGGAAAATCGGAGGATCGTTAATCCCCAACTAGCTGTGCACTGGAATGCTAAAGATTTGAGAAAAAATATTATTTTATACATATTGTAAAAGTTAACGGGAGTGATGAAAAGCCGATAAAACAAACTGATTGTCTTAGATAATAATATAATAGATTATTTAATAAAACACACGCTACTTTTAAAATCCAATATAAATAATTCTTTAACAATTTTTTTGGTATATTCGCTAGTAAAAGTGGTGTGTAAGAAAGTCAGGGTAAGAAGGCTCAAATTCTCTGGGCACATGATGAGGATGAGCCCTGAAAGGTTAAACCGGGAAATCTTCCGACGATTCCACCAGCGCAAGAACACGACTGGTTTTTTCAAGCATATCAGGGACGACATGGATTCATCAGGACTGAAGGATTCAGACTGTAGGGATAGAGAGACCTACAGAAGTTCACTGAACAATATAAAGGTCTTCGTGTTCAAAGAACGCCAAAAAAGGAATTATGCGTGGTCGGAGGAAAGAAGGCGCAAACATGCGGAGCTCATGAGGGAAGTATCGAAAAGAAGGAAGTCGAGGAAGCAAACCTGAGCATGATATTCGCGTGGTCTTTAAGGCCTTTTCGCGCCCCCAAAAAAAAGTGGTGTGTGTCGCACACCAGATTTTTGTGATAATATTATTGAAAAAAAAAGAAACCTGTACGTCTACAACCTATAAAAGGTTTTTGGCTCAGTACATAAAGAGATTCCTACTGTTTCATGGCAAATGGATATGCAAGGAGGTGATTAGGCCGAGATCACGCTCGGTCGCCAGGGTTTTTCTAAACTTTTTGGGCACCCACTTTATAGAGGCTGGATGTGCCACTCCTTAGCAGATGTTCGCCGCAAGGCTGAAAAATAAAAGAATAAATAAATATTCTGCGTCATCCGGGGTTCGAATCCGGGACCGGGGAACAGTATTTTAATGTTCCAGACATTCATCTATTTCAAATAATTAATTTCGGTTTCATGTGACTTTTCGTCTTTGTGCTGGGATTACCATAAATATTAAGAAATACCTACATGTTTGGACAGAAGACCTAAAAAGAGTATTTTCGTTGAAAATTGCGATTAAACAAGTACTTTGTAATATTAAATGAAACTATTTTTAGCTCTGAGAGAATACAAAAAGGTGCTAATCGACAAATTCGTCATTGTGATTGATGTTGGCAATACATATTAAAGGGAAATCGCTTTCGTCACATGAAAACCAGGATATTATCTCCAGCATAGAAAATTTAGACGAATGGGAAAGATAACTGTGACAGGTACAAATGGTTCAAGGCAGATGTGTTAGTGGAAGTGGGGAATAGGGTAGGGAGCTTGCAAAAACTTACAAGCATATTAATAGCATAAACTAGTCGGCATTAGCCACCTATAATGTTTTGTTTTTTTGCTTTAAATTATTTAAAAATTAAATCCTGGATGTGAAGTTAATAAGAAGTACAACAAATTAATAAAATAATAACACTGGGCCCACACATCAAGAACAGATATATACCACGAAACAAATGACTAAAAATTTTATACTCGTTATTCTCAAGACATTCAAAATTAATACTTTTTTTTTTTTTTTAATATATTTATTGGTATTTACAACTGTATAATAAAATACATTTAGTAAATGTGATACAAGATAAGTTGACATGATTCATATGTAGGGATACTACCCATTGGCAGCTCCCCATAAATTAATACTTAAACATAAATTGAACACTTTCAGTTACTTACTCCAGCTTTCGAACCTACGCGTCACAGATGTAAGGGATATTTAAATGAAACATTTATTTTTATAATTATCAGGTTACCCTCGAGGGTAGAAAATTATTATTAAAATACAATATAAAGTTAAATAATATAATCCTTTTTTTATTTAGAGCAAGAGATGTATATGATTGGATTCAACCCAAGAAACTTGGTAAGGCTGACAAATGAAAAAAAAAAAAACATTTGATTAGTTAATTGATACCCTCTTAGGAGATTGCGGTAAGATTTTTTCCTTGGGCGGTGGGACGTTTAAAAGCATTCTTCTCAGACAGAGAAATTGTTGATATTAAGCCGCATGACTCAACTGAAATAAAGGCCCCCTTCTCATGACAGATCATTTCAGCATTACAATACCACGATCCGTTCTCCACTCGCTATGAAACTTATTCACATTAATACTTCACAAGCGATCGAGATGACACAGCGATTGTCAAGAAGCACTCATAAGATGTTCGAGGCGATTCTTGAGTTTTTCCTACGTCACACAGTGGAAAATATGACCGATTTAGGTGGACAAAATTCTGAAACTTGTCCATATTTAAGCTTTGGTGTCCCAGATTACGGAAAAAAGTCAGGTGCGGGCAACACACGACTTTCACTTACCTCCATTTTTAAAATCAATGAAAGAATTTTCAAAAACTATCCCTAACTGTTTTTAACCCTAAAATACGTGAAACTATTAAAGAATTAATTAAATTGAATTTATATAATAACATGTGTTTTATTAAAAAATCTATTATATTATTATCTAAAATAATCAGTTAGTTTTATGTTCATTTCATCACTCTCTATTAACTTTTAAAAGCTTGTGTATGAGATAATATTTTTTCTAAAATCTTCAGCTTTCCAACGGTATATCATACATGTATATTACTGCTCTTATGTTCAAAAACAAAAAATTGCATACAAAACATATTTTTTCAGTTTTCTCCTTTAGTTGGGTATCGAATTCATTCAATTTATATATTTACCTGTTTTTCATCAGTGGTAACAGGATAATCTAGTTATTTTTATAAATCTACAAAATTAAAGGTACTTTTGGGGAAGAAAATACCGATAATTTAAGCCCTGTCAAACCATTTTAATCAGAATTTAGATAAAAATTATAGTAGCTTCCTGGACGTAAGAGATCCTTACTGTTTCTTTTTCAAAGATGGTGATCAGAAAAAATCCTCCATTTGTTGAAAACATACAAGTTTTTCATTATAGGTGAAATAATCAGGAATCAGTCATTTTTTGAAAACAATTTTTTTTAATTTTGCCAACGTTTCGGCTCAAGCTTGTGAGCCTTCATCAGGGCATGAATGAGCCATGTCCAAGCATAAACCGTGCATATGGGTTTATTCTTGGACATGGCTCAGTAATGCCCTGATGATGGCTCACAAGCTTGAGCCGAAACGTTGGCAAAATTTAAAAAAAAATTGTCAAAAAATGACTGATTCCTGATTATTCCACCTATAATAGTTTCTACAATCGACTATACATCCTCAATATAATACAAGTTTTTCGGTAACCAATTTAGAAAGGTTAGCTAAACGAAACGAAGGTCTCCCTTCCCCAGGGTCGCCCCTCGAGTAAAAACAGTATTAATAATTATCTTGCTACAGCATTCTTCGAATCCAGGACTCGGAGAACAGTATACTATTGGTTCTATCGAAAAGGACCACCACGATTCCCCCCACTAGTGATCTATAATCAGTTAAATTTAAGTAGTATATCATCATTATAATTAAGAGCACATTGACAAATTTTGATGAATTGCCCTCCGCATTAAAGATATAATGACGAGACAATTTAGTTGTTTTTTTATTTTTGGAAAAACGGGCGAGTGCAGTTGCAAAACCTGCTTTCTTGAGGAAATGAGGGCGATTATTCAAGAACAAGATGGAGACCCTCGGCTTGCTTCAAATTATCTTGTATCGTTAAAGAAAAATAAATCGGTTCATTAAGGCTGTCCACAAGTTTTTGGAACATGCCTCATTAGTTTATTTTCAAAGTACTTCATTATTCTTCATGAGGGTGTTGCAATGCTATGCAGGTTTTTTTTTTTATAACAATAATTAGTATCCCATAATTTATTTTATTTTTTTTTTTTGTAATTTACAACTGTATTTAACAAATACACTGAAATGTGTAGTAAGAATAAATTTCATTAAAAAATAAAATTATTAATATTAAAATTAGTATGATGAAGAGGATTAATAGTAATAATAAATTCTTTATTTATTCTGGGACAAGTCCCTTTTGAATAATTTTACAAAACATACAAAAAGAATTTTAGTGTTTTAGAGTACAAACATGAAACAAACAAAAAATAATAGAAATAAAAATAAAATAAAAAGTGAACAATAGTGATAAATTAAAAGGCAGCTTCTAATAATAATAATTAATAACAAAACTAGACAAAAGATAAAACAGAAACGTATGTGCATATATACAAAATTTTAATTAATAGTGCATTACTGTATTGATGTAAAATTAATGAAATAATAAAGTTAAATATGCAAGTGCACCACAATGTAAGATATTGTATTTAAATAATCGTTTCTGTATGTTTTTATTTATAATAATAATAATAATAGGCTTACCGAACCCGAAGGTTCGATGCCGATACCACCAAACTTCGCCTGCACAGACTCGTCCGATGTTCACCGGTCAAGCCCAAGCCCCCGAGATCAGCCTTAATGCAATCCTCCCATCGACGCTTCGGCCTACCTTTCGGACGCCTACCAGTCGGTTCAGCGAATACCAACTTTCTCGGAATCCGTTCCTCACTAAGCCCAACAACTTTACGCGCCCATTTGAGTCTCCGCGATGCTATCAACTCAATTATATTCACAGAGTACAAACTCCGCAATTCCGCGTTGTGAAACCTTCTAAACTCCCCAGTGGCCTCATCTCTCTTCGGACCAAATATTTTACGCAGTACCTTATTCTCGAAAACCTTAAGACGTTGTTCATCCTTCAAAGTAAGCGGCCATGTTTCGCATCCGTAAAGAACCGTTGGAAGAATAATAGTTTTATAAATTCTAACCTTTAAGTTTTTAGACAGAAGCCGCGAGCTAAGCAATTTAGCAACCGAATAATAATACGCATTTCCCACCTTTAACCGGGACTTTATTTCTTCTTGGATTTCATTTTTTCTTGTTATCATTGAACCTAAATACTTGAATTTCTCTACGTGTTCAAAAGTATGACCTGAAATATTTATATTATCAAGATCGCCACCATTTCTGCAACTAATCATATATTTCGTCTTATCGGTATTTAATTCGAGACCTATTTGTTTACCGGCTTTTATTAACACACTTGTATTTAGTTGTATAGTTTCCGTGTCTTCACCTAGTAGTACCAAATCATCGGCATACCCCAAAACCGGAATCTAGTCACCCATATTTAAGCCTTTCTCGGTACACATCACCTTTTCTATGACATACTCTAAGGCTATATTAAACAAAACAGGTGAAAGGGAGTCACCCTGTTTCAAACCCGATCGCACCTCAAATCTCTCGGAGTAATTATGACCGATTCTAACTTTATGAAATGTTTCCGACAAACACATCTCTACTAGGTTTACTAACTTTTTAGGTATCCCCTGTTCAATCATGATGTTATACAGCTTCTGACGGTCTATTGAATCATAAGCCTTTTTAAAATCTATATAAAGTTGATGGACTACATCGTTGTATTCCAGCTTCTTCTCTAATATTTGACGTAAGGAAAATATTTGATCAATAGTCGAGCGATTCCGCCTAAAACCACATTGGTAGTCTCCGATAATTTCCTCAGCGTATTTCGTGATTCGGCTAGTTAGTATTGACGAGAATATTTTATAGCATACTGGGAGAAGAGAGATCCCACGATAGTTGTTACAATCCGTCCTCGGTCCTTTTTTGTGAATCGGAATAAGTATTGATTCTTTCCATTCTTCGGGTATTTTTTCATTTTCCCAGATCTTTTTAACTAAAACATGTAATTTGGAAACGCCCGCTTCTCCACACGCTTTGATTAATTCACTCGTGATATTATCATTTCCTGCAGCTTTATACCGTTTTAATTTTCCTATAGCCATTTCAACTTCCTCTTTACTCGGTGCGTCTACCCATGGTTCAGCGCTCTGGTATTCAGAGGGAGGAGATTGATTATTATTTTCCGTATTTAGAATGCCGTCAAAGTGTTGTTTAAATTTATTTAATATCTCAGTCGGATCCGCAATTATGTTGTTATTCGCATCTTTAACCCCATTCAATAGAGGTTTAAATCTTTTACGCGATTTGTTTATACCTTTGTACATCTCTCTTACGTTATTTTCGCTTCTGTGTTTTTCTATTTCTATTATTTTGCCTTTAAGATACTCTCTTTTCTTATTTTTTAAGAATTTTGAAGTTTCGTTTCTTACTAATCGAAAGTAAGCCACATTATTATCGCTTGGATTATTTAAGGAATTCAGTTTAGCGGTTTTTCTTTTTTCACACATATTTTGACAATCCCTGTCGAACCAAGGTTTGTTCTTTTTATTTTCGATTTTCCCAAGACATAAGTTACCGACCTCTTTAATATTATCCCTGATCCCTTCCCATAATTTGTTTACATCTTCGTGTTCCTCGTCTGAAGATTCCAAAGCATCGAACCTATTTTTTACTTCTATCGCGAATTGTTTTCTAATTTCGGGGTTGTTCAATTTAACAACATCAAAATTCTCGGGATGAATATAGTTCGGTGTTCTCTTTTTTGTATTTAGTTTTTGTCGAAGTTTCGCGATTACTAATTCATGATCAGATCCGCATTCTGCACCACGATACGATCTCACGTTAATTATGCTACTTTGCCATCTGTTTTGTACTAAAATATGATCTGTTTGATTCCGAGTTTGTCCATCCGGCGATGTCCACGTATACTTATGAATGTCCTTATGTTTAAACGTAGTACTTTTGATTATTAGGTTTTTCGAAATGGCAAAGTTTATTAGTCGGGTCCCATTATCATTACTATATTTGTGCAAACTTTCTTTACCGATTGTAGGACGATATACTTCTTCCCTTCCAACCTTTGCGTTCGCGTCACCTAGTATTATTTTAATGTAATTTCGCGGTAAATTATCGTAAACCGACTCTAGTTTATCATAAAATTCGCATTTTACTTCATCATCACTATCCTCGGTGGAGAATGAATGTTTATAAACGCGATTTTATACCAACGCCCTTGAAATATAGCAACCGATATTCTTTCACTAAAGAACTGTACATCCCGTAATGCGGAAAGAAATCTATTCCTAATCAGAAACCCGGTACCTAGACAATAATTAACGCTCCCCCCGTACCAAATAGTGTACTTTCCTTCTGTTAACGAACCCTCCCCTGGCCAGCGAACCTCTTGTAATGCAACGATATCTAAATGGTACCCCTTAACTTCATTCGCGACCGACTTTAACCCACCTGCCGTATTTAAACTTCTAACGTTCCACGTCCCTATTGTTAGATCTCTACTTTTCATCTTGCGCCTAGATTCCTCTGAAGCAGTCCCCACCCGGAGACCCGAACGGGGGACTAGTTTGCTTCCGGATAATGGGCGTTTTACCTCAGAGGAATCCATGACTGTTTGTGGTATTTTGTGAACTAAAATATGTGAGTAGGGCGTTCGAACCTACGTCACACCCTCCAGCAAGCCTGGAGGGCCGCTCTCATTGTTGGTCAGCGAGTCCATCGGACTTAGCCGGGAGGAGCTTCCGAGGAAATTCCACCGACCATCCCCACATCCGCCACCCGTGGGACGCTCCCCATACGCGGTAATGAGATCCGCGCGAGGATGTTTTTATTTAACTAATTTAAATTGAATTGGCAAATCTATTTAGGGTTCTTTGAAAATTGAATAGAGAGAAAGTGATCGAATAGACGGGATTTGAAGGTCTGAAGAGTATCAGAATGTCGAATATGTGAAGGAATTGAATTCCAAACGAAAGAGGAGCGGATTAGGAAGGATCTGTCGAAAGCTGCGGTTCGATGAGGCGCGATATACAGGTCTTCGGGGTGTGTGTGTGTGTGGGAGGGAGCGGGGTAACTCCCGGGCGTAAAAGAAAAGTCCTATGAAACTGAAATTTTATATTTAAGACAACTATACGCCCGAAATGTTACACTTTTTCATTAAAATCGGCTAGCCACAGAGCCACTTTATACCATGCATATTGCACCTTTTTATGATTTTCTCGCTATATCGATATAAAATTAATTGGGCTTTAATATCATGTAGGTTTTATTCTGATTAAAATAGTCTGACAGGGCTTAAATGCCGATATTTTAAATTTTCTTCTTCTAAAGTACCTTTAATTTTGTATATTCGATAAAAATAACCATATTATCTTTTTAGTATTGATAAATAAGAGCTACATATGCATGTTAAGCGAATTTGAAAAACAACTAAAGGAGAAAACTGAAAAAATATTTTTTAATGTAATTTTTAATTTTTTAACTTAAGAACAGTAATATACATGTATAATATACTGTTGGAAAGCTAAAGATTTTAGAAAAATATTATCTCATACACAAGCTTTAAAATGTTTATAGGGAGTGATGAAAAGACGATAAAATTAAGTGATCATTTTAGATAATAATATAATAGATTTTTAATAAAACATATGTTTCTATAGAAATTCCATTTAATTAATTATTTAATGGTTTCACTGATTTTTGTTTGTTTGTTTATTCGTTTAACGTCACTTTTATGCAACTATGGCTAATCGGACGATGCTACAGTGGGAGTCCTAAATTTTGCCTATCTAGGTTTTATTTAGTACATTAAATCTTACATCGATATAGAGAGTTTAATCAAAATCGTTATAGTCGTTTTTGAGAAAATCGTTAAAAGGTGTTAAATGTATGTGATAAAGTAGGACTTCCGGTCATCCGATTTTAGTGAAAAAGTTGCTGTAACATCTCGGGAGTATATTAGTCCTAAATATGAAATATTAGTTCCGTACCACTATAGTTTTTATTAGTTTTTGCGTTAGACTTACCACACACAGACACACAGACCTTTCTTCGGGACTTGGTCATTTGGACTCAGAAGGCCCTTGAACGTGTATTTCCGTTGAAAACTGGAATTCGAAAATTTTCACGATCGCAATACTTTCTATTACTATATATAGTTAGTGAAAGTAAAACTTGTATGCTCGGGGATCACTTGTAGCTGGGTGGCTAGCGTAACAGCCTCCCATGCTAAAGGTCACGGGTTCAAACCCGCAGGTGGTCCTAGGATTTTTTAATGGGAGTAAAAAATCCTTAGTTACGCCGTCCTTCGGAGGGAACGTTAAAAGGTGGTCCCGAGCCTGTGCGATGTCAGGTACTCGTTAAAGATCCCTATCCTAATAAAACCTGGATAGGCAAAATTTAGGACTCCCACTGTAGCATCGTCCGATTAGCCATAGTAGCATAAAGTGACGTTAAATAAATAAACAAACAAAACTTGTATGCTGTTACATCATTTAATCTAAAACATGTTTGTTTGTTTATTTATTTAACGTCACTTTATGCTACTATGGCTAATTGAACGATGCTACAGTGGGAGCGCTAAATTTTGCGTATCCAGGTTTTATTAGGATAGGGATCTTTAACGAGTACCTGACATCGCACAGGCCCGGGACCACCTTCTAACGTCCCCTCCGAAGGACGACGTAACTAAGGATTTTTTACTCCCATTAAAAAATCCTAGGACCACCTGCGGGTTTGAATCCGTGACCTTTAGCATGGGAGGCTGTTACGCTAGCCACCCAGCTACAAGTGATCCCACACTCATTTTTATCTCAAACTTTATTTGTAAATTCTATAACCGATTCTAAAAACGGAAGTAAGTGAAAGCCGTGTGTTGCCCGCACCAGATTTTTTTTTTCTCTTTTTCACAATGATGTTGTTACTTCAACCACAGTAAATAACATGGTATAGGGTTAACCGCCAGTACTTTTGTTATGAAAGGTTATTTCAACTAATGTGTTTAAAACCCCACCCTTTTTCGACAAAAGAAGAGCGCCGTTTGAAAGGACGTTAATAAAGGTGCAGTTTGGGCTGGAGCTGAGTGGAGGTAGAATTGGGTTAGTTTTTGCCAGTCGGCCGCAGAACCCGGAATAATGCATCAAGCTTTACCCCAAAAGGCTTTATTGTTCAGGTTCGAGGCTCGCATTCGAACGTGGAACTGAAAAAGTCTCGGAGTCAACCGCCTTCTTAAGGAGCAACAGATTCATTACGTACCCTCAGATGTCAAGAATCCTTTATCTACTTCTTTTTTTTCTTTCAGCAGTTAATTAGCGCATGTTTATTATTACTTGGGAACAGCAATAAATACCTTAAGTTAGTCGGCCATTTGGAGGCCGGTCTCAAAGGAGCAAGTCTGTGAATGACAACAGTCCATCAACTCTTTTCATTGCTACTCAGAATAAATTGCTGAAAATAACATTGGGTAATTCATTGATATAGTAGGTCATTTAAGACAAGTCGAAAAAAAATAAGGTTTAATAATAGATGGCGCTAACCATGAGCCCGAATAAATAAAGAAATCTTTGAAAAAATATGGGGATATAAAGGGCCTGGAGGATGCATTCAGCAGATCAGGAATGAGATAGTGAGTTTGGGAATCTCAACACAGGGTTGTGTCAAATGAGATGAATATAGGGAAAAGTTAAGGAAGATAAAGGTCTTTGTGGGTGTCGGAGAGGTGAGAAAGGGGAGAGTATGGAGCGAGGAACAGAGAAGAGTCCAGTCTGAGAGAATGAAGAAAATATGGGAAGAGAGAAAAAGAGTGGAACGTGTGGGCAAAGTTAGGGGGAAATGATATTTGCGTGGTCTTTAAGACCGTTTCCCGAAAAAATAAAAAAAATATATATGGCGCTACTTATCGGCAGTGTGATTGATCGCACGTCCTGCAATTAGTTGTGGTGAAAAATAAATTAAAAAGGAGAAGTATCATATTGGTTAAATAATGTTACTATTTAGATATTTTGTTGTCTTCATATTTTTTTCAATTCACTGCTAGAAGTTATCTGACAATATGCATATGTGCTATATAAAACCTCAGACATGGGGAGGGAAAGTACCCTGTAGGATCCCTTCCTAGGCTTAAGTTTAATAGAGGAGGTCTCTCATCCAGCTTCTCTTTAGCCTTCTTCTGACTGGTATTTCAGCTATTGACATATTGTTAATCAGTCTATTAATGTGTCTATGTTATATTAGGGGTACTCACTACGTTTGCTATAGCATGCTATTTGTGCTAAACCCATCAATTTTATACAGGAAATAACTAGAAACTCGACGGGTTTAGCAAAATAACACAAATAGCATGCAAACGTAGTGAGTACCCCTATTATGACTATTGAAATCATTTTAACTTACTTAAAACATTTCGCCATTAGAAAATATAAATAGATATTTCTAAAACCAAAAACACCCTTTTACAGGCGAAATGAGATTAATTGGAATTTAATTCATACATGTTGTGAACCATATACAACGAAAATATTTACTAACTTAAACATATTGAGTTATTACGGATATACCTCCCTCTTCTGTTGTATATAAGTAAGACAGAATAAAATTAAACAAAAGCGAATTATATACTATAATTATAAGAACTCAAATTAAAGTCTTTGCTAGCAAAGATCCTGATCACTGCTAGTTTAATATAAAATTAATTTTCGATCGCGACAATATAATTAATTTAATTTCTAGTAAAGTTCTCATCTGTACTCTGTATTCGGCTGTCCTAATTATACAATGGTATATTTTCGTGAAAAACACTAGAGCTATCTTGAGCATCAGTTGAAGCGCCTCGGCAATAATTATTTCATAACCTGTTGCTTTTTTTTTAGTCAAGTTTCTGATTTGTGAGAGAAATAGGAGGTAATGTCAACTGAAAGTATTTTTAACTAAGCTTTCATGTTCAGTCGGTGGTATAAAAAACAGATGAAAGATGTTCATTCAGATGTGATACGTCCCAGGTGACCATCTTTTCGCAGTGGTACTGACACCTGTCGATGTTTCAACGATTCCTTAATATGCTTTCACAAGCCTCCATCGTCAGTTGATAGGTTGTTTAAATATACATCATAGGTAGTTCTATTTAGTTTTTGTATTTCTCGATTTGTTGTTCATTATACAGTCTATTAATTATTTTCACTTACTATATATAGTAAAGTATTGCGATCGTGAAAATATTCGAATTCCGGTTTTCAACGGAAGTACACATTTGAGGGTCCCCTGAGTCCAAATAACCAAGACCCGCAAAAAGGTCTGTGTGTGTGTGTGTGGTCACTTCCGGGCGGAAACTGTAAGTCCTATGAACCTGAAATTTCATATTTAAGACAAATATACACCCGAGACGTTACAAAACCTTTTTCATCAAAATGGGCTTACAGAGCCACTTTATACCATGCATTTTGCACCTTTTTTCGATTTTCTCGAAAACGGTTCCGATGATTTTGATTAAACTCGCTAAGTCAATGTAAAATTTAAAGGGCTTTAATATCATGTAGGTTTTATTCTGATTAAAATGGTCTGACAGGGCTTAAATACCGATATTTTCTTCCCCAAAAGTACCTTTAATTTTGTAGATTCAATAAAAATAACTATATTATCTTGTTAGCACTGATGAAAAACAGGTAAATATATAAATTGAATGAATTCGATACCCAACTAAAGGAGAAAACTGAAAAAATATATTTTGTATGCAATTTTTTGTTTTTGGACATACGAACAGTAATATACATGTATGATATACCGTTGGAAAGCTTGATATTTTAGAAAAAATATTATCTCATACAGAAGCTTCTAAAATTTAGTAGAGAGTGACGAAAAGCCGATAAAACTAAGTGACTGTTTTAGATAATAATATAATAGATTTTTTAATAAAATACATGTTTCTATATAAATTCCATTTAATTAATTTTTTAATGGTTTCACTCATTTTTATCTCTAACTGTATTTGAAAATTCTTTAATTGATTCTAAAAACGGAGGTAAGTGAAAGTCGTGTGTTGCCCGCACCAGATTTTTTTTTATTCTCCTTCACTTGCGAACTTCCTCTTCGCTGTGATCAAGTCTTTATGTATTGAGGATATATTGGTAAATGATCTGCTATTAATGTAATCTTCTGAGATAATGAATTACTTATATAATTCATTGAATAACTTATAAATTTAACAGTCATATAACAGTCTGATAACAGTCATACGTTACATCGTCTCTCAGATTTTTGCTTTTTTCAGTAGGAATTCGCTTGAATTCAGTCTGGAGAACATCACTAGACCTCAGGAATACTACGGCAGTGAATATTGGAGAAATTTCGGTAAGCAAAGTTATAATTTACTTTGTACAATCACGAAAAAGTGAAAGGAGGGTCACTGATCAGCTGATTGCCGCTAGCTCGGCAAGCTCGGGCTTGCTTTTCGTTAACTTATCTTTCTTTTATCTTTAATTCTTATCTCACTATTTATTTATTATTATTATTTTCTTAATCAATGAGATATTTCCATCAAGTCATGTCCTCAAAGTCTGCAAGTAAAAGATCTAGATCTGCAGGTTCTAACTCGTCTCCTACAAAACAGAGACCCCGCCGTGAACAAAATAAAAAAATAATTCCACCAGCGACCGCGTCAGCTACCTCATTAGGATCTGAACCACAGCCCAGCACATCATCACAAGGAATAACTGATGAATCCCCGTTTTTTACACCGAATCCATTTGAGATCCTCCAAAATGAAAAAGAAACCATGGAATCTTCTCCTATACCCAGGGAACCACTACCTCCACCAATATTTGTTAAAAATATTAAAAATTTTAAACTGATGTGTGCGCATTTAAACAAAGTAACTGATCCTAATAGTTATTATTGTATAAGTAGAACCAATGATACTAAAATATCTCCGACAACTGCTGAAACCTACAGAAAGATTGTAAAATATCTGACTGAGACCAAAGCTGACTTTCATACTTATCAGCTGCGCCAGGAGAGAGCATTAAGGGTCGTAATCAGAAACCTACATTCCTCAACACCCGTTGAAGCTATCAAAGAAGAACTGACAGAATTAGGATTCCAAGTGAGGCAAGTCACCAACGTTCTAAAAGATAAAAGTCCACTGCCTCTATTCTTCGTGGACTTGGAACCATCAGCAGGAGTCGAAAAAATCTATGACCTCAGTAGACTGTACTATACCCGTGTAAAAGTTGAAAAACCTTACACAAAGAGGGAAATAGTTCAGTGTCATAACTGTCAGGCATATGGTCATACCAAAAGTTATTGCCATCACATACCACGCTGTGTGAAATGCGGTGAACAGCATAAAACAGAAGAATGTACAAGATCAAGATCTACACCCGCTGTATGTGCTCTGTGCCTCAAGGACCACCCGGCTAACTACAAGGGATGTGAAATCTACAAGAAACTCCGAACCAGATACCAAAAACCTCAGGATCCGAATGAAACAGCTGTACCAACCAGAAGCAGAAGAGAACCATCTAAACTTGTAAATTCTAACGTATCATTTGCCCACTTGCTTGGAGGTGGAAACCAGAATCATGAAGTCGAGGCACTGCCGGAACAACTTTTTCCTCAACTTTCTCAATCTATTGTACAACAATCTATCCCACAAAGTTTACCTAATCTTCAAAAAACTCCACAACATCAAATTTCTCATATCCCTCCACCATCAAACGTCACAGATCTTACCAGTCTAATGACATCGTTCATCTCCGAAATCAAATCTCTTGTTATGCCGCTTATATCACTCCTTACAAATCTAGTATCAAATCTAATCCCTGCCTTGAAAAATCCTTAAATGAATTCACCTAACTCCTTATCCATTCTCCTTTGGAATGCGAATGGTGTTAGAAATCATACTGACGAACTGACAGCATTGTTGCAAGACAAAACAATCGATGTTGCACTTATAACTGAAACAAGACTAACGACTAAACAGTACTTCAAAATACCGCAATACATCACATACCGTACTGACCACCCAGACGGTAAAGCCCATGCCGGTTCTGCTATCATTGTCCACCAATCCCTCTCTCATCATTTACTCCCACTTCCCACCTATGATTTCCTACAAGCCACAGCCATAGTAATCAAGACTTTTTCCTTTCCGGTAACCCTCACATCTGCATACTGCCCTCCTAAACATTCCATTTCCAATTCCGAATTTGTATCCTTCCTGGATTCCATAGGAAATCGTTTCATTCTGGGTGCAGACTTAAACGCCAAGCATCAGCAGTGGGGTTCCAGAACCACGAATTCTCGGGGACGAAATTTGCTGTCTGCACTCAACTCCCGAAATTTTAATATCCTGCCTCCTGACTCCCCTACCTATTGGCCAACCGATCCTAACCGCAATCCTGACATCCTCGACTTCTTTATCCACAGCGGATTAGGCTCCCTCAACTTTTCTGTAACTCGCCTTGATGAACTATCCTCAGACCATAGTCCACTGATCCTAAAAGTATCTCTCACTCCAATTCCAAAACCCATTCCACCATCATTCATCCGAGGTCCTGTCAACTGGAACCTTTTCCGCCAAATCCTGACCGATAATATTGACCTCAGAGTAACCCTCAAAACCCCAGATGACCTAGATAATTCCGTCTATTCCTTTACCACCGCCATCCAACAAGCTGTCTGGACTGCCTCCTCTCCTAAACACCCCAATATAAATCCTCACCAAAATCATTTTCCACAACATATTATAGACCTCATCCATACCAAACGCCGAGCAAGATCATTATGGCAGCGCACCCGACACCCAACAGATCGCCGCTCCTATAACTTCTATTGTAGACAATTGAAGAGGGAGTTGGCGACCTTCCGTTCCCAGTCCTTTAATTCCTACCTCTCCTCTCTATCAGCTCGTGATAATTCCCTGTGGAATGTCACGAAAAAGATCCTAAAATACCATCAAGTTTCCCATCCTCTCCGACGTGGTGATGACTCCTGGGCTGCGTCTGATGAAGATAAAGCCGAGGAATTCGCCACACACCTCTCCAAAGTTTTCACTCCTCACCCGGAATCCCACGCCAATCACACCGCAACAGTGCAAGACTTTCTTATGTCACCAATTCCACTTTCCCTACCTCCTAAAGCTATTAATCCCTCTGAGGTCAAATATCTTCTCCAAAAACTTACCCTCCGTAAATCTCCTGGACACGATCTCCTTACTCCCCAGATCCTCCGACAACTTCCGCAGAAAGCCATTATATTCCTTACTTATATTTACAACTGCATCCTACGCACCACCTATTTTCCTCTGTTATGGAAACATTCCACTATCATTCTTTTTCTAAAACCAGGCAAACCTTCCAACAACACTTCATCCTACAGGCCTATTAGTCTACTCCCCATCCTCTCAAAAATCTTCGAAAGGCTTCTTCTTAAACGTATCCTACCCATATTAGAATCTCAAAATCTTCCTTCCCATCAGCTTGGATTCCGTCCTCAGCATTCCACAGTTCAACAGGGTCTCCGAGTTGTAGACCATATTTCCTCAGCTCTTGAATGCAAAGAGTATTGTTCTGGTGCGTTTCTGGACATTGCGCAAGCTTTTGACCGGGTATGGCACACTGGATTACTCTTCAAGCTGAAAACCCATTTACCCCAGTCTCTATACCTCATTCTCCGATCCTATCTCTCAAACCGTTCCTTCCGCGTTCGCTGTGGTGTAGAATTTTCTAACCTTTATCCCGTTGAGGCCGGTGTTCCTCAAGGCAGCGTCTTGGGACCCGTTCTCTACATCCTTTACACTGCTGATATTCCTACACATCCTGATACCTTTCTGGCAACTTTTGCAGACGACACCGCCATCCTATCATCCAGGTTCCAATCCTGAAACAGCATCCTTAAACCTGCAAAGACACCTTTCCCTTATCGAAGACTGGTGTAATGCTTGGTGCATAAAGGTGAACGAAGCCAAATGCAAACACGTAACCTTCACTCTTCGACGAAACTCCTGTCCGCCAGTTTACTTCAATTCCATTCCAATTCCTCCTTCAGATACAGTCCGGTATCTTGGCTTACTATTAGACAAAAGATTGACTTGGAACCCACATACAAGACTTAAAAGACAAGAACTCAACCGACGATTCGGACAGTTATACCGACTACTCAACAGAAAATCTGAACTTACAGTTGACAACAAATTATTAATCTACAGGACAATACTGAAGCCCATCTGGACCTACGGACTTGAACTGTGGGGGACAGCTAAACGTACTAACATCAAACGCATTCAATCCTTTCAATCCAAAGTCCTCCGTACAATAGTAAATGCTCCATATTATGTTTCCAACTATACCTTGCACCACGACCTTAATGTTCCTTTTATTTCAGACCTGATTCCATCCAAATTTTCCAAATTCCACCAGAATCTCATTCATCATCCTAATCCTCTAGCTCAATCCCTATCCAGCCCCACCCATCCATACAACCCACCTAGAAGGTTGAAACGGCAGTGGCCTCGTGACCTCTTATAACATGTATATTGGAGTTCTAGCATTGGCTAGATTCTCCACTCACGTGCTGTATGCTTGTGAATTGTATATAGGTATGAGTGACTATTGTATATATTTTTATTGATTTTATTTTGTATATATGTATATTTTATTATTATTATTATATAAATTTATAGTATTGTATATATCGTGTGAATGTAGTATGAATGTTGTACTTTATCACTATTAAAAATGTCCTGAATTGGACAGATTGTAATATTGCTCAATGAATAAAAAAAAAAAAAAAAAAAAAAAAAAAAAAATTTGTATTTTATTTTACTTCCACTTACCTATATATGAAATATATAGTAAGGGAAAGTATTGCGATCGTGAAAATTTTCGAATTACAGTTTTCACTGGAAATACACGTTTTAGGATCCCTTGAGTCCAAATGACCAAGTCCCGCAAAAAGGTCTGTATGTCTGTGTGTCCGTGTGTCTGTGTGTGGTAAGTCTAGCGCAAAAATGGTAAGTCGTACGAAACTGAAAAAAGGTCTGTGTGTGTGTGTGGTAACTTTTGGGAGAAAGCGAAAAGTTCTATGAAACTGAAATTTCATATTTAAGACAGCTATACACCCGATATGTTACAGAAACTTTTTCATCAAAATCTGCTAACCAGAAGAGCCTCTTTAAACCATGCATTTTGCACCTTTTTACGATTTTCTTAAAAACGGCTTTAACGATTTAGATTAACTCTATATATAGATGGAAAATTTTATGGGATTTGATATGATTTATGATGTATTAAATATGATGTAAGTTTTGTTCTGATTGAAATAGTCTGACAGTGCTTAGTTGGCGATATTTTAAATTTTCTTCCTCTAAAGTATCTTAAATTTTGTAGTTTTTATAAAATTGGCCATATCATATTTTCAGCATTGCTAATAATCAAGTAAATATATAAGTTGAAAACAAATTAGATATTCAACTAAACGAGAAAACTGCAAAAATATTTGTTAATGCAATTTTTCGTATTTTAACATAAGAACAGTAATATACAAGTATAATATACCGTTGGAAAGCTGAAGATTTTGGAAGAAATAATATCTTATAGACAATCTTGTAAAAGTTAATAAAGAATGATGAAATGCTAATAAAACTAACTGATTATTTTAGATAATAATGTAATAGATTTTATAAGAACACACATGCTTCTATAGAAATTCAATTTAATTAATTCCTTATTAGTTTCACTAATTTTTATCTCTAACTGTATTTGAAAAATTTTTAATCGATTTTACCAACGGCGGTAATTGAAAGTCGTGTGTTGCCTGCACCTGTTTTTTTTGTTGTTTTTTTTAATTAAAATCGTTGAAAACCATAAAACTCGAGGAATTGATAGTATCCTTCTCGATGCATTGGCCGAACGATAGCTCTTCCACAATGGCACGAATGTGGTGCAGGCCATTGAAGAACTGCTCCCCTAACAAGACCGCGGACGGTGAGAACTCCAATTAAGCTCCCCGGAATGCCAAGATCTCCAAAAAGAAGACTTCTCCCGATCTTGGAGAGGATCCCTTTGAGAAGACTAAGGTGTACAGAATCTGGAATCCTCCAGTAGGAGACTTCAATAGCCACTCCCTGGCTCTAGGGTGTGACACAATTAGTGACAATGGTCTTGGGCAATCGGTATGCATTCCTCGCTGCGTATCCTTTTCGTCCCCTAACCGGATTATCAAGGATCTGATCGGCTAAATCCTTAACAGCCAAAAACAACGGTTTCTATCCTTTCAGCTACACTTATTGATATAAAATAATCCAAAACGTATAGTTATAATAAATATCATTATTTTTTATTGAATTTTGTTTTCATTTGTATTTTACTAGGGCTGAGTATAGTTTTCACAACGAAACGGTTTAATTCTTAATTTTTGAACTCGAAAATTTTGAAAAAAAATTGAGGATGTATAGTCGACTGTAGAAACTATTATAGGTGGAATAATCAGGAGTCAGTCATTTATTGAAAATTTTTAATTATGCCAACGTTTCGGCTCAAGCTTGTGAGCCATCATCAGGGCATTACTGAGGCATGTCCGAGCATAAACTGCTTGTTTATGCTTATAAATTAATGTTTATGCTTGGAGATAGCTCAGTAATGCCCTGATGATGGCTCACCAGCTTTCTCAAAATTTTAGCCTTCTAACGGCATTTTATAGGTATATGATTTAAATATTCTGTTTATTATTCAAAATTAAATAATATCATCATATATTATATATATATATATATATATATATATATATATGGTATTAAAACCAATTAAATTGTTCACCATTAGTGTGAGTTTAATCTAACTGTTTTACATAAAAATTGTATAGAAGTGAAAAAAGCTTGGTATGAAGTGGCGCTTCTGGATTTGCCAAAAAAGTTAGCAAAACATCTCGGACGTGTACTTGTCTTAAAATGAACTTTTACTTTTATACGACATTTTCGGACTCACCTACCCAGACAAAAACACACCAAAAATATGAACATTTTTGCGTGACTTGCCTATTTGGTGGCATCAGTCCATACTCAGTAAGAGTAATAATTCTTATTTTTTTACTTTCACTTACTATATATAGAGTAAGCCGTTACAAAACCTTTTTCATCAAAATGAGCTTACCAGAAGTGCCACTTTATACAATTTTCTCGAAAACGGTTCCGACGATTTTGATTAAACTCGCTATATCGATGTAAAATTTAATGGGCTTTAATATCATTTAGGTTTCATTTGGATGAAAATGGTCTGACAGGGCTTAAATGCCGATTTTCTTTCTATAAAGTACCTTTAATTTTGTTTATTCTATAAAAATAACTATATTATCTCGTTACCACTGATGAAAGACAGGTAAATATATAAATTGAATGAATTCTATATTCGACTAAAGGAGCAAACAGAAAAAATATTTTTTTAATGCAATTTTTCTTTTTTGAACATAAGAGTAGTAATATACATGTATGATATACCGTTGGAAAGCTTAAGATTTTAGAAAAAAATATTATCATATACTCAAGCTTTTAAAAGTTAATAGAGAGTGATGAAAAGAAGATAAAACTAACTGATTCAATATATAGATTCAATTTAATTAATTCTTTAATAGTTTCACGTATTTTTATCTCTAACTGTATTTAAAAATTCTTTTATTGATTTTAAAAATGGAGGTAAGTGAAAGTCGTGTGTTGCCCGCAGCAAATTTTTTTTTTTTTTTACTTTTTAAAATTCTTCAATAGTTTCCCATATGTCTAGTCAATGTAAAATACAGATTTGGCCTGTACATGGTCGTTGACTAGTCGGGTAAAAATCCAGTTATAATTTAAGATCAACTACAATTTTATTTAAAAAAAATTTTTTTTATAATATTATAATGTACTTAGAGATTATTTTATGACCGTTAGATAAACCCGGATTGCCTAATATACGTTTGAAACTCTGAATAATTTGAGGACATTAAATCACAAGGGAGAAGCAATACATTACAGCCGCAAAGCTAATGAAGATATTCGATAAGCGTTGCAACTCAATCTGTCCGGAGACACCAGGTTCCGTTAGACATATCTGCGAAATCTGCATCTGAATGCGGTATAAACAAGCAGCTGGGGGCATATATCACTTGCTAGTTGGAAAGGGTTTGCCGGGACCAGCTGTGCCTGCCGATAGTCCTCAATGCCGTTCCGATCCTACGCCACTTACTCTTCAATAAAATAGCCTTCGATGCCGGATGGAATTTGAATGACAAAAAAGTGTACAAACAACCCCGTGGAGGATTATAGCCTTATATATTTGAATATTGGGGACGAATATAAAACCAAACAGCGCTAGAGAGGTGTCGGGAGGATTTGAATGATAATGGTTTAGGCTCTAGCACCTGCAGGGGTCGTTGGAGAGTACGATAATGTGGAAGCGATGGGCTCAGGGGAACGGAGCCTGTCACTGAGTCATAGTATTAAATACGTATCTCTGGAAGCAGTCGAATAATAAAAAAAAATCTGGTGCGGGCAACACAAGACTTTCACTTACCTCCGTTTTTAGAATCAGTTAAAGAATTTTCAAATACAGTTAGAGATAAAAATGAGAGAAACCATTAAAGAATTAATTAAATGGAATTTCTATAGAAACTTAGTTTTATCGGCTTTTCATCACTGCCTACTAACTTTTAAAAGCTTGTGTATGAAATATTTTTTCTAAAATCTCAAGCTTTCCAACGGTATATCATACATGTATATTACTGTTCTTATGTTTAAAAACAAAAAATTGCATAATAAATATATTTTTTCAGTTTCCTCCTTTAGTTGGGTATCGAATTCATTCAATTTATATATTTACCTGTTTCATATCAGTGGTAACAAAATAATATGGTTATTTTTATAGAATTAACAAAATTAAAGGTACTTTCGAGAAAGAGAATCTAAAATATCGGCATTTCAGCCCTGTCAGAACATTTTAATCACAATAAAACCTACATGATATTAAAGCCCATTAGATTTTACATCGATATAGCGAGTTTAATCAAAATCGTCGGAACCGTTTTCGAGAAAATCGAAAAAATGTGCAAAATGCATAGTATAAAGTGCCTCTTCTGGTAAGCTGATTTTGATGAAAAAAGTTTTGTCACGTCTCGGGCGTATTTTTGTCATAAATATGAAATTTAAGTTTCATAGGACTTCCGCCCGGGAGTTACCACACACACACGCACACACACAGACCTTTTTGCGGGACTTCGCGGGTTATTGGCAATCAGGGGACCCTAAAATGTGTATTTCCGTTGATATATATATTCAATTCATAAAGATAATTTATTATTTATTGTTTATTTAAACTCAGTTAATGAATATGTTATTATGAACCAGCCTCAAAGTTTTGTTTTATTCAACACTTAAATCTATAAGATGTTATGTATATTACTCTTTTATTTTTATTTACTCTTTTATATACTTTAATCCATTTTTTTCTGATATCATTGTAAATAAAAATTAATTATAATCCTTTGGTCTTTTGGCCAGACACATCGTATATCTTAATTGTACATATCAATTGTTCTTAAGGGACCCTGTCCCAGAATAATAAAAAAAATTGCTATTCTATTCTATATGCTCAAAACCGCGGGTTGTAACTCGGCAGATGTCCCTAGGATTTATATATATATATATATATATATATATATATATATATATATATATATATATATATATATATATATATATATATAATTTTGTTTTAAATAATTCGGGTTTTAGGTCATTAAACTAATACTCCTTCTTAATTTTCTTTATTTGGACGTTTCGATCCTCCGTCCATGAATACACATAGGATCCTTTTCAACACTGCAACTAAACATAATTGGTTAATGGTTAATTTAATGACCTAAAACCCGAATTATTTAAAACAAAATTATAATATAAAAAAAGGGTCGATGAATTAATTTCTTGTATATATATATATATATATATATATATATATATATAATATATATATATATATATATATATACACTTGTTTGTTTGTTTATTCATTTTACGTTATATTATGCTGATGTGGCTAAATTTAAAATTGTCCTAAATTTAGGTCTAGGTTTAATTAGGATAGATATCTTTAACGAGTACCAGACATCGCAGAGGCTAAGGACAAACATTTTACGTCCCTTCCAAAGAATGGCATAACCAAGGATTTCTTACACATATCCCACCTGCTGGGATTGATCCCGGGACCTTAGACATTGATGGCAATTATGTTATCAATTATTATTATAGATACTACATCACAGATGGCCCCTTTTTTCATAGTAATTAATAAAAGAGAGATACAGACTAAGGTAGTATGCAATAAAACTTAAACTAACCATTAGAAACAAAAGAGAAGAGGAAAATGTTTAACATTTATAATACAAAGTAAATAATTAGAACATGATGTGAAAAAATGTAACAAACGGCTTTCAGTTACCACGTTTGTTTTTAAGAATTATTAAATTAAGTTAGTACTGAAAAAAGTTTAAAGAGGTATATTCGATTTCCTTGGAATCATATGATTAATATTGAATAATTGTTTATTTATTTAATGTCACTTTATGCTACTATGACTAATCGGACGACGCTACAGTGGGAGTCCTAAATTTTGCCTATCCAGGTTTAATTAGGATAGGGATCTTTAACGAGTACCTGACATTGCACAGGCTCGGGACCACCTTTTAACGTCCCCTCCGAAAGACGGTATAACTAAGGATTTTTCACTCCCATTAAAAAATCCTAGGACCACCTGTGGATTTGTACCCGTGACCTTTGGCATAGGAGGCTGTTATGCTAACCACCCAGCTACAAGTGATCCCTAAAATTCTTATGTAAAATAATTACTAATAACTTTATGCCCTATTCGTCGCTTTAAATTACCTCCCACTTCCATTTTTTTTAAAGGTATATTATACATCTATAATACAATTGTTATGTACGGATAAAAAAATATATGCCTAAAATAATATGTTTGCTCTTCAGTTTTTTTTTTAATTTTATTTATCCGTATATATTACACTTTGTAATAATAGAAAATAATAATATTGCTACAGGATCACATTCATAAAATATAAACAAAAGGAAAGCAAGTTATGTGTAATGGCCGTTATTTATCAATGCTAATAAAATATTTTTAATGTTTTGGAATCTACTAAATTAAAGGTTTTTATAAACAAGGAAAATTCAATAATTTACTAATTCAATCCGACTTTTTCATTAAGAATGAAACCTACATCATATTAAAACCCAGAAATCGAAAGATAGATTATATCGTTGTTTGAGTAAATCGTAAAGTGGTGCAAAATGCCTAGTGTAAAGTGGCTCTTCTGGTTGGCAGATTTTAATTAAAACGTTGCCGTTACATATCAGTCATATAAGCTTCTAAAATATTAAATTTCAATTTTATACAACTAATCGTTTTCGAGCTGGATTAACCACACAAACACATAGACCCTTTGGCGGGACTTATTAATTTGGACCCAGCGAATCCTAAATCGTGTATTTCCCGAAAACCTGCTTTTGGAACTAATGTTTAATAACATTATTCTGCGCATGCGCATGTGTATAGCGGTCATCTTTCAAGTCGGCTCTTGGATTTCTTGCTTTTTCAGTTGGATATCACTTCAGAACAGTCTTGAAAACATCACCAGGCTTCAGGATAACAACAACAGTAAATATTGGAGCAAACAACGGTAAGTTGGGTTACAATTTACAGTGTAAAGTGAATGCTGAGTCACCTCTTCATATCAGCTGATTGCCAATAGCTAGGCAAGGCTGGTCTTGCTTAAGTTTTCTTAAGTTATTTTTTTTCCCCCCACATCTGGTTATTATTTAATTATTTTCCTTACATGAAATGCGATATTATCATCAAGTAATGTCCTCCAAAGCTTCAACTAAAAGATCTAGATCTAGTGGTTCAATCACGTCTCCTACAAAACAAAGACCTCGCCGTGATACTAATAAAAAATTAAATCTACAAGCAACCCCTTCGGGTACTAATTCAGAATCTGAACCACAACCTGGCACATCGTCACAAGGGATGACTGACGAATCGCCGTTTTTCACCCCGAATCCTTTTCAGATTTTGCATAATGAAAAAGAAAACATGGAATCTACTCCTATACCCAGTGAACCACGGCCTCCTCCCATATTTGTCAAAAATATTAGAAATTTCCAGTTGTTGTGTGCGCAATTGAACAAAATTACCGAATCTACCAGCTACTACTGTATGAGTAGAATCAATGATACCAAAATATCTCCTACTACTGCCGAGACATATAGAAAAATAGTGAAATATTTAACTGAAACCAAAGCAGATTTCCATACCTATCAGCTACGCCAAGAGAGAGCTTTAAGGGTTGTAATCAGAAACTTACACCCCTCGACACCAGTTGAAGCAATTAAAGAAGAACTAACGGAGATGGGCTATAAAGTGCGGCAAGTCACTAATGTCCTAAAGGATAAAATTCCTCTACCTCTCTTTTTTGTGGATTTGGAACCAGCAGAAGGAGTTGAAAAAATCTATGACCTCAATAGATTATACTATACCAGCGTAAGAGTTGAAAAACCTTACATAAAGAAGGAGATAGTTCAGTGCCATAACTGTCAAGCATATGGTCATACTAAAAGTTATTGTCATCACATACCTCGATGCGTGAAATGCGGTGAACAGCACAAGTCTGTGGAGTGTACAAAACCAAAATCAACACCAGCTGTATGTGCTCATTGCCTCAAGGACCACCCAGCCAACTATAAAGGATGCCAAATCTATAAGGAACTGAGGACCAGGTTTCAAAAACCTCAAGTACTGGATGAAACAGCAAGACAAGTAAGAAACAGAAGAGAACCCTCAAAACTTATTGATGCCAATGTATCATTTGCCCACCTACTTGGAGGTGGAAATCAAAGTACTGAAGCCGTGGCCCTGCCGGAACTACAGAATGTACCTCAATCCATTCCACATATACCTCTTCCTCAAAATGTAACCAATCCTAAAAATCCTAATCAACCACAAATCTCTCATATCCCTCCTCCTTCAAATGCCACAGACCTTACCAGTTTGATGACATCCTTTATCTCCGAAATTAAATCCCTTGTTATGCCCCTAATATCACTCCTTACGAATCTCGTATCAAATCTCATTCCTGCCTTAAAAAAACCATAAATGACTACACCTAATTCCTTATCCATTCTCCTTTGGAATGCGAATGGTGTTAGAACTCACACTGACGAACTTACAGCCGTACTGCAAGACAAAAACATTGATGTTGCACTCATTACTGAAACTAGACTAACCACTAAACAGTGCTTTAAAATACCAGGATACACGACATACCGGACAGACCATCCAGACGGCAAAGCCCATGCCGGTACTGCTGTCATAGTCCGCCGATCCCTCTCCCATCACTTACACCCACTTCCCGCCCACGATTACCTACAAGCAACTTCCATTGTTATCAAAACATTTTCCTTTCCGCTTATCATCGCATCAGCATACTGCCCTCCTAAACATCCCATTTCCTCTGCCCAATTTGAATCGTTTCTCAACTACTTGGGTAATCACTTCATTTTGGGTGCAGACTTAAATGCCAAGAATCAACAGTGGGGTTCTAGAACCACCAATTCTCGTGGACGGACATTGCAATCTGCACTCAACTCCCGACGCTTTCATCTCCTACCTCCCGATTCTCCTACCTACTGGCCAACAGATCCTAACCGTAATCCTGACATCCTCGACTTCTTCATCCACAGCGGATTAGGCTCTCTTAATTTTTCCATAGCTCGCCTTGATGAACTATCCTCTGATCATAGTCCATTGATTCTAAATGTATCCATAACACCTATTCCTAAACCTATCCCACCGTCATTCATTAGAGGCCCTGTCAACTGGGACCTCTTCCGCGAAATCCTCACTAATGATATTGACCTCAGAGTGATTCTCAAAACCCCAAATGACCTTGACGACGCCGTATATTCCTTTACAACCGCTATTCAACAAGCTGCCTGGACTGCCTCCTCTCCCAAGTACTCCCAAATAACTCCTTATAAAAGCCATTTACCACAACACCTGACAGACCTCATCAACAGCAAACGCCGAGCCATAACATTATGGTAACGCACCCGCCACCCAGAGGATCGCCGCTCCTATAACTTTTTTTGTAGAAAATTAAAGCGGGAGTTGGCGATCTTCCGTTCCCAATCCTACAATACCTACCTCTCCTCTCTCTCGACTCGTGACAATTCCCTTTGGAATGTCACGAAGAGAATCCTAAAATCCCACACCATTTCCCATCCTCTCCGGCGCTGTGATAGTTCCTGGGCTGCTTCTGACAAGGATAAGGCCGAGGAATTCGCACAGCACCTTTCCAAAGTTTTTACTCCTCATCCAGAGCTTAATCCTACCCATACGGCGGCAGTTGAAGAGTTCCTTATATCACCAATACCGCTTTCCTTACCACCTAAAGCAGTTAATCCCTCTGAGGTCAGATATCTTCTTAAAAAGCTTCCTCTCCGTAAATCCCCGGGATACGATCTCCTTACTCCTCAAATCTTAAGACAACTTCCACCTAAAGCCATTACATTCCTTACATATCTCTATAACTGTATCCTACGCACTACCTATTTTCCTCTCTTATGGAAACATTCAACTATCATCCTTTTCCTAAAACCAGGCAAACCTTCTAACAACACGTCATCTTACAGACCTATCAGCCTACTTCCGATCCTCTCAAAAATTTTCGAAAAGCTCCTACTAAAACGAATCCTAGCCAAATTTCAAAATTTTCCTTCACATCAGTTCGGATTTCGTCCTCAACATTCCACGGTTCAGCAAGGACTCCGAGTTGTGGACCACATTTCCTCTGCCCTTGAGTGCAAGGAGTATTGTTCGGGTGCCTTTCTGGACATATCTCAAGCTTTCGACCGGGTGTGGCACCCGGGATTGCTCTTTAAGCTCAAAACCCATTTACCCCAATCCTTATACCTAGTCCTCCGATCCTATCTATCAAACCGCTCCTTCCGAGTTCGCTGTGGCTCAGAATTTTCCAAACATTATATTGTTGAGGCTGGTGTTCCTCAAGGCAGCGTCTTGGGACCCGTCCTCTACATCCTCTACACCGCCGATATCCCTACCGATCCCGATACCTTTCTGGCAACATTTGCTGATGATACCGCCATTTTGTCATCCAATTCCGATCCTGAAGTAGCATCGATTAATTTACAAAATCACCTTTCCCTTGTCGAAGACTGGTGTAACGCTTGGCGTATTAAGGTGAACGAAAACAAGTGCTCACACGTCACATTCACTCTTCGACGCAAATCCTGTCCAACGGTTTATTTAAATTCCCTACCGCTTCCTTCCTCTGACACAGTCCGGTATCTTGGCTTTTTACTAGACAAAAGACTGACGTGGAACCCACACACAAGACTTAAAAGAAAAGAACTTAACCGCAGATTCGGCCAGTTATACAGACTACTAAATAGAAAATCTCATCTTACAGTTGACAACAAATTACTAATATACAAGACAGTACTGAAACCAATATGGACCTACGGACTTGAACTGTGGGGGACAGCTAAACATTCTAACATCAAACGCATCCAATCCTTCCAATCCAAAGTTCTCCGAACAATAGTTAATGCTCCTTATTACGTTACCAACTCTACCCTACACCACGACCTTAAAATTCCATTTATTTTAGACCTGGTACCATCCAAATTTTCCAAATTTCATCAGAACCTTAGTCATCATCCTAACCCTCTAGCACAATCCCTATCCAGTACCACCCATCCCTACAATCCTCCTCGAAGATTGAAACGGCAGTGGCCGCGAGACGTATTGTAAACGTTTAAATTGGAGTTCTGACACTGGTCAGATCCTCCACTCATGTAATGTATGTTTGTGGCTATTACGCCCTAGTTCGGCCTCCACTGATTCACACCAGTGACGCGGCTGAGATCGAGGGTCTAGGATCTTTTGGATTCCGCTTTTTCCTCCACAAGTGGGGGGAAAAGCCCAGTCTGGGGTCCCTCTATAGCACTTGTATATTTTGTATATAGTTATGTTTGTTTGAATGATGTTTGTTTATCTGACTTTTATTTATCTCAATTATAGGTTAATGTTTTGTTTTGTTTTGTTTTTATATTTATTATTATTTAATTCTATATATATCATTTATTTGTATTTATCTCAGTTATAGGTTGTTGTTTGTTTTCTTATTTTGTATATATATTATATTTTATTTGTTTGACTTTATCATTGTATATATTGTGTGAATGGGATCATATATCACTATTACTAATGTTCATATAGAAACAAATTGTAATATATCTCAAAAAAAAAAAAAAAAAAAAAAAAAAAAAAATGTTTAATAAATTAAGTTCACTTAATTGGGGTGTTTCTATGACTTTACCTCTAACCAGCTTCTTCATACATTATACCTACAAAATAATATTCTCCTAGTTGCTCTAGATTTTTTTTTTTATATTGTGTACATTTATTTAAGCTTTGCGATCATTTTGTAAATCTACCTGGTACAGTTAAACAAAAAAGTGTAGCTAACAGAAAGCAATACATTAAACTTAGAATTCCTCTCCCTCCGTATTTCAGAACATGGACATAATAAAAAGCAGACGACTTATTCGCATAAGCCCTATTATACAGCTCGTTGTGCTGATGGGTCCTGCCGGTAGCGGGGATAAAGCTACACGCTGCGTGATATATCTCCAGCATCTTCCTCTGAATCGTATCCCACTTATTCGTCGCCCGGGAAGCACCTCGAACTTAGGGAGATGCAAATTGACTTTTTTCTTCCGAAGCAGCAGGCAGCGTAGTTAGGACTAATGCGGGTGTGGCGGTGAAGTCTGGCAATTCAGGCGATGCATCAGCCGCTGTCTTCTCCAGCCTCGACTGGAGATATAACTTGTAACTTGTTACTTGTAACTAATAACTTCACCTGAATTATACCTATCTTTGTCTTCACGTGGTTTTCACGAGGGTGAGATCCTCAACATCAAACATATAACAGCTAAAGATGCATTAAAATCTTCAACATTTGACTTACCTCCGTCCAGATCAATTTTTTTTTTTTTTTTTTTTTAATATTTTATTGATATTTACAACTGTACATATAATATATACAACAAGTAAATGGGCTAATTTACACCTACGGACGTAATAATATCTTGTGAAGAAACTACCAAGTGGTAGCACTTCAATGTCAATTTAATTAAAGTAGGTCTCGAGGCCATCTTCTTTTCAATCACCTCGGAGGGTTGTCAGTAATAGATGGGAATGATAAATTGCGTACAAGAGGATTCGTGTGGGTTGGGAGTTTGGAATGAAAAGAGGCATATCTGTTACGGGCTAGTTCTGCGACAAGTGGGTTATTTAGGTCATTGTGGATGATTTTATTCGTAACGAAATAAGGAGCATTTAGGATTTTGCGAAGGATTTTGGATTGTAAGGATTGAATGCGAGAGGAATTAGATGGTTTAGTAGAGCCCCAAAGCTCGATTCCATATGTCCAGATGGGTCTGATGATGGTAACATACATGAGATTTTTGTAATAAATTGGAAGTTTTTAACGTTTGTCTAGTAAGTGTTGTATTAATATGTATCTACGGGCAGTTTCTTGTCGTTTAAGTCGCGTATGGGGATTCCATGTAAGACGTTTGTCAAGACGAAGTCCTAGTTATCCGATTTGTTCAACAGGTATGATTGGGGTATTATTAAAGGATACAGTGAGGCAGGAACTCATCGGTTTGCGACGAAGGGTAAAGGTAATTTGGTGGGATTTGTTAGGATTTATTATAAAGTAAAGTTAAAAAATCTGCTACTAACAACAAACAAAAGGGAAAGTTATAAGTTAGTTTGAGTGTTAAAATCAATTTAAGAACTATTAAATAAACTTAAAGTTGAGCAAGTTTTAATTTAATTTAAATAAAAAGTTTACTCAGTTTCGTTGGAAACATATAATTTATATTAAATACTTTAACAATACTATATTTTTACATAGAATAATCAGTAATAAGTTTATGCCCTATTCGCCACTCTTTTACTTTTTAAAACTTTCTATATAAGATCAAATTTTTTCTAAAAACTTTCTTTCTAACGGTATAAATAAATAAATAAATAAAATTTTTATTATCCTGGGACATGTCCCTTTAGAAGAAAATATACAGAATGTACAAAACGTGCTTTGGAGTCTTAGAACATATTAAGTACATATAAACAAGTTAATAATTACTTATATAAAGTGGGCATATTCAATTGATAAGAAAACAACAGAAAAATAAAAAAGCTTATTTACAATTTTATTGAGTCTGGATATTTATTAAGTGATTAACTATGCGGGATTTAAAGGTAGAAAGAGAATTGGAGTGACGGATGAAAGGAGGAATGGAATTCCATAGAATTGTGGAAATGTGCTGTTCGGTGGGCCGTACTGTATAAATCTGGAGGCCTGGAGCGTGTACAACGAGGATGGACAGAGAATTTGAATTGTAGGAGGTCAAAAATGTATGATGGACGGCGGGATTGGATAGCTTGGTAAAGGAATGACGCAAGGAAATACTTGCGACGATTGGAAGGGTAAAGCCACTTCAACTCGCCATAAAATTGGGACACGGAGACGTACCTAAGGACCCCGAAGATGAATCGGACAAAGCAAAATACGTTATAGGTATTATATTATACGTATTAAAAATGTTTGCTCTTTTCTCTTTTTAGCTTGTCATCAAAGTCGTTCAACTTGTATATTTTGCCATTCTTTATTATTTCTAAAAAGACGATATCATTACATTATTTGAATCTACCAAATTAAAGGTACTTTAGAGGAAGAAAATCCAAAATATCGGCATTTAAGCACTATCAGACTATTTCAATCAGAATGAAACCTACATGATATTACAGCCTATTAAATTTTACATCGATATAGTGAGTTTAATCAGAATCGTTTGAGTCGTTTTTGAGAAATCGTTAAAAGGAGCAAAATACGATGAAAGTTTTATTTTATTTTTTTATTTTCATCCGACCGATTTTACTTTCACTTACTATATATAGTAAGCGGAAGTATTGCGATCGTGAAAATTTTCGAATCCCACTTTTCAACGGAAATATACGTTTTAGGGTCCCCTGAATCCAAATAACCAAGTCCCGCAAAAAGGTCTGTGTGTGTGTGGTAACTCCCGGGCGGAAACGGTAAGTCCTATGAAACTGAAATTTCATATTTAAGACAATTATACGCCCGAGACGTGACAAAACTTTTTTCATTCAAAATGAACTTACCAGAAGAGGCACTTTATACCATGCATTTTGCACATTTTTTCGATTTTCTCGAAAACGGTTCCGACGATTTTAATTAAACTCACTATATCGATGTAAAATGTAATAGGCTGTAATATCATGTAGGTTTTATTCTGATTAAAATGGTCTTACAGGGCTTAAATGCCGATATTTTAGATTTTCTTCCTCTAAAGTACCTTTAATTTTGTAGATTCAATAAAAATAACTATATCATCTTTTTAACGCTGGTGAAAAACAGGTAAATATATAAATTGAATAAATTCGATACCATACTAAAGGAGAAAACAGAAAAAATATTTTTTTAATGCAATTTTTCGTTTTTGAACATAAGAGCTGTAATATACATGTATGATATACCGTTGGAAAGCTAAAGATTTTAGAAAAATATTATCTCATACACAAGCTTTTAAAAGTTAATAGAGAGTGATGAAATGAACATAAAACTAACTGATTATTTTAGATAATAATATTATAGATTTTTAAATAAAACATATGTTTCTATATAAATTCAATTCAATTAATTCCTTAATAGTTTCACGTTTTTTTATCTCTAACTGTTTTTGAAAATTCTTTCATTGATTTTAAAAATGGAGGTAACTGAAAGTCGTGTGTTGCCCGCACCAGATTTTAAGGATTGTTTTTGTCTGAATAAAATGCGAAAAACCGGCAAAAAATGCCTTTGGAGGGTTTTCTATTTTCAGGTCGAGGATTTAATCAATTCCTTGTAATTGATGTTGACTATCGATTAAGAATATTAGTAAATATAGAACTTATTGCTGCCTTACTCATCACACCTTACTAACCCACTACTTTCGCGACAGTGCTATCACCACATGCTCTATCATAGTGTATTATAACCTTTAAGAATGGATAGCCGAGGGTTCAGTGGCCCTAAGCGGTATCCTATTTACACCTGAGCCCTAACACGTATGGCATTAAGAGCCGCCTAAATTGAGTAGGCACGACCTTTCACAGCTGGCAGCTACTGCATTCTGCATTCTGCATCTTTCCTAGGTCCCTCAACTCCTATATTTAGCTCCTCAGCGATCTCTGCGTTCTAGCGTCATACCCGTAACGTCATTTAGTAGTACGGCTTCCTTGAAATAAAATAACATCTTAGAAGGATTAATTATATTTATCATTTCCTGCATGTAACATGTTCTTGAAGGCTGTAATTATTAATATTAATTTTATGTATATAGATTTTTACTCTTTCTTACCTATATATGAAATATATATTAAGGGAAAATATTGCGATCGTGAAAATAACCAAGTCCCGAAAAAAAGTCTGGGTGATGTGTGTGTGTTTGGTAAGTCTGGTGCGTAAACGAAAATGCGTACAAAAATAAAATTTCATATTTAGGAAAATTATGCACCCGAGATGTTACAGAAACTTTTTCACTAAAATCAGTTGACGGGAAGTGCTACTTTATAAAATGCATTTTGCACCTTTTTTATAATTCCCACGAAAACGGCTCTAATGATTTTTATTAAAATAATATGATGTAAGTTTTATTCTGATTGAAATACAGGGCTTAAATGCCGATATTTTGAATTTTCTTCCTCTAAAGTTCATCTAATTTTGTAGATTTAAAAAAAATCCAGTTCAGCACATATATTATATATATATATATATATATATCCTATGGAGATTATGTATGATTACAAAATAAATCATTAGCCTCACATAGCCGGTGTCCAAACACGGAACCCGAAGAACAGTATTGTTGTGCCTTATTAAATACACAGTTTTACTCCAAATTTTTATTTATTTATTGTTTATTTGTAACATAAAGGATTTTCAACCATAGAGGTTATTTTAGCCCTAAACTAATAATGCAGATACCATATAATAAAAGTAAAATACATACATATATACTAATAATACATACATATATACGAAAATAATACATACAAATATACTAATCACAAAATACATAATACACTAAAACATACATAATAATAATAATACATATATAATATTTTAAGTTAAATACAAACAATTATATAAGATAACTACATATAAGAAAAGAATAAAATAAAATAAAAAAAAAATTAAATAAATATTTTTTACAATTTTACAAAAGGCAGAATTTTTAATTTACAAAAGCAGATTTTAAGAAATATTAGTTGTTCAGCCGTGCAAACCTTTTTTTTTTTTTTTTTTTTTTTTTTTTTTTTTTTTTTTTTTTTTTTTTTTTTTTTTTTTTTTTTTTTATCTGGATGGCTTGTTTCGGGTGAACCTTGAAGGGGTTATCGACCTAACTCGATCGACGATTTAGATTTCCGATTACAAAATCTGGTTGCAGTCACAAACTGTTGCCCTGAGATACCATTGACACACTTGGAGTCGACCTGAAATATGACGCTATCGGAGAAGCAATAGCGATAAGAAAGTCGGAATCCGAGACGCAAAGTGCTACTAATGTGCTTCTCTGGACATCTTAAATCGGA
Organism: Piezodorus guildinii; assembly: GCA_023052935.1. Taxonomy (NCBI): domain Eukaryota; kingdom Metazoa; phylum Arthropoda; class Insecta; order Hemiptera; family Pentatomidae; genus Piezodorus; species Piezodorus guildinii. The sequence goes on from CM041298.1 coordinate 115,678,346, forward strand.
ACCGAGTTACCGGAACTGCGTTCTTCCAAAACCGAGTTCAATAACAAAACCTTTATCTGATGAAAATACTGGATCGTGTAATGATTCTTTAAAAAATGTCCGTGCGATTTGCATACTGTTCTCTTTGTCATGATTGTAAATCCTCCCGAATGCATCTCTGGGCCTTTAATAAACCGGTATATTTATTTTATTTTTGCATCGTTTCCACTAAATTTAACAACTTTACTGCATTGCTTTTTTCCCAGCCGTTAAACGATTTCTGAAGTACATGAATGGGATTTATGAGAGTGAATGCAGTTATGCAGTAGCAGCAACACAGAAGTACCGTATTTGATACATCATTTTATCTTGGTAATTGTTTTGTAACGTTGTATATTTATGTTTGTCTCTTACATTAGCGTGAAATATATGAACAGAAAAATTTGGTTCAAAATCAGCAAAATAAAAGAGCAACTTTATACCATGCATTTTGCACCTTTTTATGATTTTATCAAAACAGGCTTTAACGATTTTGATTAAACTAGCATATCAATGTTAAATGTAATGGGCTTTAATATAATATAGGTTTCATTATGATTAAAATAGTGTGACAGGGCTTAAATAGTAAGTTTTCTTCCTCTAAAGTACTTTTATTATTGAAGATTCGAAAAAATAAATAATCAAATCATATTTGATAGTATTGATAATAAAAGGGTTAATATATTATTAGAACGAGTCAGTATCAAACTAAAGTTGGAAAGAGCAGAAAAATATTTTTATGTAATTCTATTGTGTTTTTGAACTTGAGGACATTGATATATGTATTATACTGTTGGAAAACCAAAGATTTAAGAAAATAATATTATCTTATACAACAAATTTTAACAGTTAATAGAGTTATAAAAACCCATATAAAACTTACTGATTTTTGTAGATAATAATTTAATATAGATAAATTCAGATGAAAATGTAGGTTTTATTCTGAATAAAACAGTCTGATAGGTCTTACATGTCCATATTTTAAATTTTCTTTCCCTAAAATACCTTTAATTTTGTACATTCTAAAAGTTTAACTACTCCATCTTGTTGATATAAACGGTTATGTTTATATTATACATGTTGAATGAATTTGATTTTTTTTTTTAATTTATTTATTTATAGTAATTTACAACTGTACTAAAGAATACAATAAGTAAATATGCAGAATGAATATAAAAAGTCATGAAAATGTCTTGAGAAAGAACCACCCACTGGAAGCACTTCACTAACCATTTTAATACAGTAGGTCCCGAGGCCACCTTCTTTTCAGTCGCCTTGGAGGGTTATCAGGGATATCTGAGGAAGATAAATTACGGACAAGTGGGTTTGTATGGGCATGAGTTTAGAATGGAAAGAGGAGTATCTATCACGGGCTATGTCTGCAACAAATGGGATGTTTAGGTCATTATGGAGGAGTTGATTTGTGACAAAATAAGGAGCATTCAGGATTTTGCGAAGGATTTTGGTTTGTAAGGACTGGATGCGGGATGGTTTAGTAGAGCCCCAAAGCTCGATTCCATATGTCCAAATAGGTCTGATGATAGTGATGTAAATGAGTCTTTTGTAATGTACTGGAAGTTTTGAACGTTTGCCTAGTAAGTGTTGTAGTAACCGATATCTTCGAGCAGTTTCTTGTCGTTTCAGTCTTGTGTGAGGAGATTTTTTTTTTTAAATAAAAAAACATTTTTCGGGTATTTCCCCTCCCTCCTTAACCAGAACATAAGAATAGTAATACAGAAGTATAATATACCGTTAGGAAACTAAATATTTAGGAAAAAATGTTTACTATCGTATAATTTATCTTATTTATATATTTCATATATACAGGTAATTGAAGGTAAAAAAAGTTATAATTAGTAAATTACTTCTAACGATTATGATTAAAGTAACAACAAATTGTTCGACAATACAATAAACAAACACACACACAGATCAAAGAATTAATTAAGAAGGACGTAAAAGCTTGGCACTCTTCTTGTCGCTACATCCGCAGAGAGGAAGTGGTCCTTACACGCCTCAGGATTGGCCATACTAGACTGACACACTCTCACCTCATCACAAAAGACTTACCACCATGCCCAAATTGTAACAATATTCTGACAATAGCCCATATTTTCCAGGAATGTCCATATTACATCAATAAACTAAAAAAAATAGGAATACTAACTTATCAATAACCTTAGGGAATGATACTAACAGAGCTGACAAAGTCATACATTTTCTCAATACAGTACAGCTGTTAAAATATTTTCTAATGTCCAAAAAAAAAAAATATTTAAAAAAGAAAAATAATAATAAAATAAATACATAAATTTAAAAAATAATAAATGGATAAATAAAAATAAAAATTAATGAGAAAATAAAATATAGATTATACAAAAAAATAAAATAAAATAAAATAATAATAATAATAAAATAAAATTTTGTATTGAAACATTACTTTTTATTTAATACTTATTTACTATTGATATAACCTTATCTTTCTGTCCACATTCGTTCTTTTATTTATTATATAATATCTTATTCTTATTTTTTTTTAATAACTTATTTTTTATTTATTTTTTTCTTATATTAAATGACCATAAAAATATTTTCTGGATAGGGCGCTAATGACCTAGATGTTTTGCGCCTTAAACATAAAAACAAACAAACAAACAAAGAATTAATTATATAAATTTTCGATAAAAACATGTGTTTTAGTAAATGATCTATTATATTTTTATATAAAACAATTCTATACAACAATTAGCTAGTTTTATCCTTGTATCTTAACATTATTGTGTTTAAAAACACTAAAATTGCATAACAAAATTTTTAGCACTTTTCTCGTTTAGTTGTTTATCGAATTCGCTCAACATAGCCGTTATTCATTCATGCTAACTAGACGATGCCCCTATTTTTTTTAAATCAACATAATTAAAGGTACTTTAGATGAAGAAAATTAATAAAATCGCCATTAAAGTCTTGTCAGACTGTCCCAATCAGAATCAAACCTACATCATATTAAAGCCCATTAAATTTTACATCGATATGAAGAGTTTAATTAAAATCGCTTGAGTCGTTTTTGAAAAAAAAAAATCGTTAAAAGGTGCAAAATGCATGGTATAAAGTGGCTCTTTTGGTAAGTTGATTTTGATGAAAAAGTTTATGTAAAATCCCAGACGAATAGTTGTCTTGAATATAAAATTTCATTTTTGTACGACTTTTCGTTTCTTCTCTGGACTGACCACACAGACCTTTTCTGCGGAACTTGGTCATCTGAATTCATATGGCCCTAAAACGTGTATTTCCATTGAACACCCTAATTACAATATTGTCACGATCTCAATACTTTCCCTTCCTAAATATTTCATTTATAGGTAAGTGAACGTAAAAAAAAGAGAAGAAATTTGATTACTTTACAAATAAATACTTATTTATTTAGGAGGGGTATAGCTTTTAAGTTTTGAAATCTTTTTTTTTTTTTGTTTTAAAAATTTTTTTTTCTTTTTTTCAGCAGCTTGGAGGACGAATTTTCCCAAACTCAGCTTTATTGCACATCTATAAGGTAAGGAAAACCTCCATTAAATATTTCAGCTTTATTGGCATTGTTATTTTCAACATATTACTGTCACTATATAAAACGCACCCTGTTTACGTTAACGAGGCGATGACGCCGGCCGACAAGCACCTTTTCTGGAAAAAGGTGCCTGCTAAGATGAAATATGTGTGGTTCAGTGGTGGTAGGGTGATGTGCCGGAAAGCCGATGGGTGTCCAGCGGTAATAATTAATAGACAGACCGACTTAGATAACTTTGCCTGAGATTTGTTTTGAACTTACAGACTTATTGCCAAACATTTATATTGTTTCCTTAAAGAAGACATATTATTTTTGTTTTGGAACAATTTAATTTTTTATTTTTAACAATATTTTTGTTATATTGTACTTTTCAATTTACATTCATAATTCAGTATTCTAATAATTATTTCCTGTACGTTTTAGCTCCTTACATTTTATTTTATTTTATTTATTCAAATCTCGGTATAAATTTATGTTATAAATTTAAATATTTATTGCACCCCTTCTAACAGATACCAAGGACATATAAATTATTAACATTTTAAGGATTAGCTCTGTTCTACCCCTTAATCCCCGACACTTTTACAATTATCTCGATTGTCACATCCACTGTTATGACTAATATCCTTACTTCCTTGTTTTCTATTCTATGTTATGTTGTATTTTGCACATGTTATATTTTCAGTATATTATTAACCCTCCCCCCCCAAAAAAAAAAAAATGTAAATTTCTTTTTTATTAAAATTGTATATATGCACATATCTCTTATTTTGTTTATTATCTAATTAATTATCAATATTTTTATTTGAAGTAGCTTTAATTTATTATTATTATTTTTACTTTCACTTACTATATATAGTAAGGGGAAGTATTGCGATCGTGAAAATTTTCGAATTCTAGTTTTCAACGGAAATACACATTTTAGGGTCCCCTGAGTCCAAATAACAAGTCCCGCAAAAAGGTCTGTGTGTGTGTGTGTGTGTGTGTGGTAACTCCCGGGCGGAAACGGTAAGTCCTATGAAACTGAAATTTCATATTTAAGACATCTATACGCCCGAGACGTGACATAACATTTTTCATCAAAATGAGCCTACCAGAAGAGGCACTTTATACCATGCATTTTGCACCTTTTTTCGATTTTCTCAAAAACGGTTCCGACGATTTTGAATAAACTCGCTATATCGATGTAAAATTTAATGGGCTTTAATATCATGTAGGTTTTATTTAGATAAAAATGGTCTGACAGGGCTTAAATGCCGATATTTTAAATTTTCTTTTCTAAAGTACCTTCAATTTTGTAGATTCAATAATAATAACTAGATTATCTTGTTAACGCTGATGAAAAACTGGTAAATATAAATTGAATAAATTCGATACCCAACTAAAGGAGAAAACAGAAAAATACTTCTAATGCAATTTTTCGTTTTTTTTAACATTAGAGCAGTAATATACATGTATGATATACCGTTGGAAAGCTAAAGATTTTAGAAAAAATGTCATCTCATACACAAGCTTTTAGAAGTTGATAGAGAGTGATGAGAAGAAGATAAAACTAACTGATTATTTTAGATAATAATATAATAGATTTTTTAATGAAACACATGCTTCTATAGAAATTTAATTTAATTAATTCATTAATAATTTCACGTATTTTTATCTCTAACTGTATTTGAAAATTCTTTTATTGATTTTAAAAATGGAGGTAAGTGAAAGTCGTGTGTTGATCAGATTTTTTATTTATTTTTATACTCTAAGACTATAAAGTGTTTATTTTAATTTTCTTGTAATATTATTCTTAAGGGACTAGTCCAAGAATAAATAAAGAATTTATTATTATATAAGTGAGTGGACTGGACGGTAACTTGCATTTATAAATAGATATTTACTTTTAGCAAAGCATGGTTCGAATGAGTGCAAGTAGATGAGTTTATAAACAAGTGGAATATAACGATAAAAATACTTAAATTTATGAATATTACCTTAAGCGGGGGCGTCGGTGTACGTGTAAGTGATACGTTAGTCCCTTACGTGAGAGCCCTTATCTATTGGCTTCAGTTTATTGTAGCGGGCATTCCATGGCTTGGGTAAAGTACAACGGAAATTCTCAAGTTATGAGAGCGATTTTCTCAATATACGTTCAATATATTCTAGTATACTAGCAAAGCTATCGCATGTGTATAAAATACACCGGAATGGTGCAAAACTCTCCTAAAAAAATAAGAGGTATGTACTAAAATTTAACGATCTAACTTATAAAATCCCTATGAATGGTCGCTATAATACTGTCACTCACCAATATATTAAATATGTTAAAAGGGAAAGTATTGCGATCGTGAATATTTTCGAATTCCGGTTTTCAATGGAAACACACGTTTTATCGTCTAGTCAGTTCAAATTACCAAGTTTTGCAAAAAGAGGTCTGTGTGTCTTTTCGTCTATTTAAAAAAAAAAAAATCTGGGACTAAATCACCAAAGAATAACATTAGATTAGACCTAATACACGAACTAGATCTAGCCTAGAACATAAATTAATAAAAAATAAAACAATTTAACATAAAGAAATATAACATAGTACAATATTAAGGAATAAATTATTCTAGTGACAATAAAAATAAATATATATATATATATATATATATATATATATATATATATATATAATAATATAATAATAATATATAATAATAATAATAAATCTTTATTTATTCTGGGACTAGTCCCTTTAGAATAACATAACAGGAAAATCAAAATAAAAAGTTTAAGGTCTTAGAGTATACAAAAAGAATACAAAGAAACAATAGAAATTACAAACAATGGATTAAAAAGCAGTCTCAAATAATAATATTGAAAATTAAAGTAGATAATAAACATAATAAGAAATATGTACATATATACAATTTTCATTAAAAAAGCATTTCAGTGTTTTTTGTTTTTTAACAATATACTAATAATATAATAAGTGCAAAACACCAGATAAAATAAAATATAATGGGTATATAAACGCTTCTATCTGTTTTGTTATTAATTTTAATTGAAATTAGAAAACTAATTAGGATTCCTCGGAAATTGGAGGGACGGAAGTGATTGAACAGGCGAGATTTGAATGTCGAAAGAGTATTGGAGTCACGGATATTAGAAGGAATAGAGTTCCATAAGGATGAAGATCGAATTAGGAAAGATCTGTCGAAAGCTGCAGTTCGATGGGGCATCATATACATTTCCGAAGGCCGTGAGCGAGTGTGGCGAGAGTGGACTGAGGATTTGAAAAGAAACATATCTGTTATGTAAGACGGACGGCGGGATTGGAGAACTTGGAAGAGAAAGGAAGCCAGGAAGTACTTACAACGGTAGGAAGGGTAAAGCCACTTCAACTCTTCGTAGAATCGGGTGACAGAGGTGTCCCTGGATATCCCAAAGATGAAGCGGATAAAGCAGTTGAATAATCGTTTTAGTTTTGCTTCGAGATCCCCAGAGACACCCCCATACACCGCACAGCAGTAGTCAAAGTGGGGGAATATTAAGAAACTAACCAAAAGCCTACGGGTTTCAAAAGGAAGAAGATGACGAAGGTAATTTAGGTGTTTTAAGGTGGAAAATGTGCGACGAGAGATTTCAAAGTATGGTTTTTCCAGGATAAGGTTTGATCGAGGGTGAGTCCTAGGTTTTTAACGGTTTGGTGAAACTTTATTGGATTGTCATTGAGAAACAGTGTTGGGATTGGTGGTAGGTTTTTGAGGAGAGGATGGGATCCTATCACGATAGCTTTAGTTTTATCTACTTTTAGTTTTAGCTTGTTGTCGGCTGCCCAAGAACTAATTCGGTTGAGATCGTCTTGCAGCTTTTCGATTGCTAGTGATAGGTCCGAAGGAGCGAAGGATTGATAAATTTGGAAGTCATCAGCATAGATATGATATTGGGAGTGATGAATATGGAGAGGAAGGTCATTAATGTAAATAGAAAATAAAAGTAATGTTATATATATATATATATATATATATAAAATATAAAAAAAACTCCATCATTATAAAATATATATAGGTAAGTGAAAGCAAAAATATTAAAGAATTAATTAAATTGGTATATTAAATAAATCATTATATTGTTATCCGCAACAATCAGTTAGTTTTATCGACTTTCCATCTTTCAACATTAAACTTTAAAATTTCGTGTGTAAGATAATATTTTTTTTTTAAACCTTTAGATTTCCAACGGCATACTGTTCTGCGGGTCCTGGCTGTTGGAGAATATTATTTATTCTGTTAATTCAGTCGGGCGGCAGCCATAGGGTATGGAGACTCCTGAGGCAGACCCAGCCTCTAAAAAGTAGGTACCCAATAATTGAGGGAAAACCTGGCGGCTGAGCGTATTCAAGGCCTAAGCACCTCATTCCACGAAGGTTCACTTAGAAACAGTACGAATCTATATATTTATTGAGCCCAAGACCCTGGGTTGTGGTGGTACAGGCTTTTTTAAAATTTTCTTTTCTTTTTTTTTCTTTTAATATTATATCCATATTAAAGCTCCACATGTTGGAGAATATTATTTATTCTGTTAATTCAGTCGGGCGGCAGCCATAGAGTATGCAGACTCCTGAGGCAGACCCAGCCTCTAAAAAGTAGGTACCCAATAATTGAGGGAAAACCTGGCGGCTGAGCGTATTCAAGGCCTAAGCACCTCATTACACGAAGGTTCACTTAGAAACAGTACGAATCTATATATTTATTGAGCCCAAGACCCTGGGTTGTGGTGGTACAGGCTTTTTTAAAATTTTATTTTCCCTTTTTTTTCTTTTAATATTATATCCATATTAAAGCTCCACATGTTGGAGAATATTATTATTCTGTTAATTCAGTTGGGCGCAGCCATAGGTATGGAGACTCTCCTGAGCAGACCAGCCTCTAAAAAGTAGGTACCCAATAATTGATTGAAAACCTGGCGGCTGAGCGTGATCAAGGCCTCATTGCACGAAGGTTCACTTAGAAACAGTACAAATATATATTTATTGAGCCCAAGACCCTTTATGGTTGTGGTGTACAGGCTTTTTTTTAAATGTTATTTATTTATTTTCTTTTTCTCTTTTAATATTATATCCATATTAAAGCTTCACATGCTCTTTTCTCACCGAGTTAAATTTAGAATTTGTTCAACTGATATATTTACCCATTTTTTATTAATGCTAATAAAATGATATGGTTAATATTTTCGAATTTACAAAATAAAAGGTACTTTAGATGAAGAAGATATCGGCATTTAAGCCCTGTCAGGCTATGTCGATCGGAATGAAACCTATATTACATTAATAGCCATTTGATTTTACATCGATATAGTGAGTTTAATTTAAATCGTTAGAGGCGTTTTTGGGTAGATCGTAAAACGTTGCAAAACACAGGTTAAAGTGATAAAGTGGCACTTCTGGTTCGCTGCTTTTGATGAAAAAGTTGCTGTAATATCTCGGACTTTTTATTTTTATGATTTGATCCACTATTTAAAACTGTGAGTACTTCTGGAGTAAGCTATTTGTTTCATGTAATGATGCATCCACGATATTTCGTAAACCTTTGGAATGACTAAATTCTTTGAATGTCCGAATTTTAGCTTCATGAGGATTTTTATATAGTAATTTTGTTATCTGAGGATAATTTTGAGAGAAGTAATCTGGATCATAGCCCATATTGTTTGTCAGCTAGTTTTTTTCTCAGTTGAAGTGAGTCCTCAGTGTTTTGTCTAAGTCCCAGATATTCCTACAACGCTGAAAAACAAAACAAAAAAACTTTGGCATTTATCATGTTTAAATCTTACACAATCTTCGTTTGGTTCATCTTCACGTTAGCGGGATATCATATGATAAAATAATCAATAAGGCATAGTCATTCTCATGTAAGTCCGATTTGTAGATTTTGAATCGCAATGGTTCCAGTACACTGCTCTGTGGAACACCTGCTTTAACACTTTTTGTGTCTAAAAATACACCAATTACTTTTACAGCAATGTGTTTCTCTCAGGTAAGGCATTAGTATTCAAATGTGATTAGGAGGAAGCAAACTTTGAGGTAAGAAGTCAATCTTTTATACCAAATCTTATCAAATGCTTGACTTTTATTACAGAAAACACCTGGACAGTATTTTTTAAACTTCAGAAATCTATCAGAAAAATAAAATCTAATAATCGATGACATAGTTCAAACCGTTTCTTCAGTTTTTTTCCTCTCATGACCAATGTAGGTCCTGTATTTTAAAATTTTTTTGGAAGTGAAAAATTTGGTCAAACTTACCAAAATCAAATATGTAAGCATCTACTTTTCATTAAAGGTAGCTTATTGTACATTTTATTATGAGGATTACTCGCTTAAAAATAATTTCTATTCAACTATTAATTTATAACATATTAATATTCAAATATAGATATTCAAGGTGAGCCTTAGAATGACTTGAAAGAAAAGAAAATAGTTAATTATCACATAATGCCGTTGAATTATAATAAACATAACAAATTTTAAAAGAATGGTGAGAAATTTATGAGCGGATAGCTTGTGACCCTTAGAGTCAGCAGAATTTTTTTAACAATACTTTTCTCAGGGGGCCATGGGGTCACTACGTCTACAATTATATAGAATACAATTATAATTTTATCTTACCTAAGGTAAAAATAATTCCATATTTAAATGAAGGAGTATATTTAATTTATGGAAATTATAACTATGACGTTCGTATATAGAATTAAGGTCCATTATAACTGTATCCTTTGTATACATTACTTAAAGACGGTTCTTAGGAGAAATAATAATTCTGGTGCGTGCAACGCTCGCCTTTCCTTGTTAAAATAAATTTAAGACATCTTCTCCAAATTATGCTTTAATTCCCGGTTAATGTAGTCATGGCTCGTTTCGGAATTTTACTCACTCATACTTAATCAACAAAAATCTGGTGCACGCGACACACGACTTTCACTTACCTCGGCTGTTAAAATCAATTTAAGAACTATTAAATAAACTTAATGTTTTAATTAAATTTAAATAAAAAATCTGGTGCGTTACCTCTGTTATTTATATCAATTTAAGAATTTTTAAACAAATTTAGAAACGACAATAAATTGTAAAGAATTATTTAGATTGGATTTTAATAGAAACAGGTGTTTTTTTAAATTATCTTTATTATTATGACTAATATTATAAAGCTGAAGAGTTTGTTTGTTTGTTTGAACGCGCTAATCTCAGAAACTACTGGTTCGAATTGAAAAATTCTTTTTGTGTTGGACAGTCCATTTATCGAGGAAGGCTATAGGCTATATAACATCACACTGCGACCAATAGGAGTGAAGAACCAGGGGAAAATCTGGGGAAAAAACGGGAAAAATTTGGGAGAAAAAAAACCTCGCATCCCAATGATTCCAAATGATTTACCTTTTATTTTTAAATAATTCAATTTCCCGTTAATTTATATTTTTCCGTTACAATTAATCACAGAGGTAAAAATTTAAACACGTAGGAATAGATTTACGTCAAGATCGGGCTGCGGAGAAAATCAGTATGTGCTGCCACAAGAAAATAAAACTCATTTAGGCGGAAGTACTTTAAAATATATTCTTTTAAAAACTTCTTAATAGCAATAATAATAACAGAAATTGATGCAGAGAAGTCGCTTTAGATATATCAAAGAAGAGGTAACATTACTAAGAAGGTTTAAATTCGGGTGATAAATTCCGGTTCTGGGAAACGCCAATCATTTGGTACTGCTAGGGGAAGACACGGAAACTATACAACTAAATACAAGTGCATTAATAAAAACCGGTAAAGAAATAGGACTCGAAATAAATACCGAAAGACAAAATATATGATTTTTAGCAGAGACGATGGCGATCATAGTGATATTGATATATCAGGGTATACTTTTGAACACATAGAGAAACTTAAGTATTTAAGCTCAATGATAACGAGAAAAAAATAAATCCAGGAGGAAATAAAGTCCTGGTTAAAGGCGGGAAATGCGTGTTATAATTCAGTTGCGAAATTACTTAGCTTCTGTCTAAAAACTTAAAGGTTAGAATTTTTAAAATTTATAGAATTTATAATATGGGAGTGATTCAGTGTAAGGTTTTACCGACGAATATCATTAATTCATATTTAGGTTGTCAAAGGTTTGTTTATTTTTTCATATTAAGTGATTATGGGTATAACCACTTCTACTGGTTTGCTATTGTAAATTTGGCAGGAAGAAGTCAAGATCGGGCTTTAAATGATAACAAAAAGTAGTTGATAGTTGATATTTAATATACCAATATTACCATAAACGAACATAAATTAATACGAAATGCAATATTCGCGAGCAAAGCTGCGTGTCACAGCTATCTAAAATAATCAGTTAGTTTATCGGATATTCATCACTATCCATTAACTTATATAATGTTGTGTATAAGATAATATTTTTTCTAAAATCTTTGGCTTTCCAACGGTATATTAAAGTAAAGTTGCTGTAACATATCGGGCTTTTAGTTGTCTTAAATATGTAATTTCTGTTTCATAGGTATTTTCGTTTTCGCGCTGGACTCTTCACACACACACACACACACACACACTAATATGTAAATATTATAAATTTGTATTAGAACAGGAAAAATAAATAAATAAAAAAATAATATAAAAAAAAATGAAAATGTATGTGAAAAATGTTCATAGGATTGATATGGTATGCTGTGTGATTTAAGCAACCGGATGTATTTCGGCAGTAATGCCAAATAAATAAAGCATGAAAAAAAAAATACATTTCAACTTTGTGTATAACATAATATTTTTTCTAAAATAGTAATCATCCTAATGGTATATTATACATCCATATTACTGTTTTGATGTTCAAAAACACAAAAAATTACATGAAATAATATTTTTTCCTCCTCTAGTTAGTAATTAATTTCGTTCAAATTGTATATTTAGCCGTTTTTCATCAATGCTGACAAGATAATTTATTCAAATTTACTAAATTAAAGATACTTCAGAGTTCCATTTTATAAGCATTTTAATTCTAAATTTGTTGGTGACAATCGATAAAGTTATTCCTAGGTTTTTATTCAGTGAAAATACATTTTCCTAATTTCGCAACCAGTAAAACAGAACATGCTTAATAATCTGTACTATGTATTAAATGATTTTTTAGTTAGCTAATGAGTAATTCAGTTTATTAATTCACAGTGGCGTGGAACATTGACTGGTATCGATTACTGTGCCCTGATATCGAGATACGGGTCTATTGTTCTGTTTATAACCCTCAGTTATTTTAGCAATCTAATTCACCATTATCTTAATTCCGGCGGTGGACTGAAAGCTCTTTTTAGTCATATAGTTTTCAAAGTTTTGATTAGTTTACATATATAATATTTAAAGGAGCATAGATTTAAAATATACCGTAGGAAAACTAACGGATTCTAATGAATAAATAGATAAATATAAAAGTCATTTAGACCATTTTTGAAAAAAAAAATCTTAAAAAGGTAAAAATGCATGATATAAAGTGGCTCCTCAGGTTTGCCGATTTTGGTGAAAAAGTTCCTGTAACACTTCAGACATATACGCTCTGAAAAATCAGTTTTATATAACTAAACGTTTTCGAGCTTAACTGACTACACACACAGACTTTTTTGAGGGACTTGGTCATTTGGACCTAATGGAAAATATCGAAAGAAAACTCAAGAGATGTAAGGTGATAACAATAATACTACAATATAAATTCTAAAAAGATTTAATATGTTTAAAAAAATGTATCGTAATTAAAACAAGAAAAAAGAATTGGATAAAAGGACACTTTAGACTACAATATTGTTTGTCTATAAATACTATAACGTGAGCAAGCTTTATGTGATTGTTATAAACAACAATTTGTACTGTTATTTAATAGAAATAAATTTTTCCATAAAAACCTAATATGATTAGTATTTATTCCATAAGTCTTGCTTGTTACTCTACTGGCTCGCTGATTTTGTTGAAAACGTTGCAGTAACATCTTAGGCCTATACGCTAGGTTTCAGTTTTATACAACTTATAGCTATAGAGCTTGGCTGATCACATGCACAGACATTTTTGTGGGACATGGTCATTTAGACTCAAGAGACCCTTAAAACCGTATATCGGGGAAGAACTTGAATTCGGAAATTTTCATATATGGGTAAGCGAAAGTAATAATTGGGGTCACTTTTGGTTCTGAGGCTATTATGGTCAAGGTCGTGGGTTCGAACCTGGCAGAATGCCCTAGGATTTTTATGGCATTAAAAAAAATCCTTATCAAATGTTCTCCATGGTCAACTAAAAATTATGTATTTTTATACACGGGGCTAATATATATTATCTAAGTTTTATGCCTTAGCACTCGATTAGAAGACAGAAAAGCTCTTCATTGTTCTAAATCAATATCTCAGCATTCTTCACTTCACACTCCGTCTTCTAAAGGCACACAAATACAATAAATGTTACTTATGTGTAAGGTTTTTTGATATCCGCACCCCCAACCATATGCCTCATCAAATATTCTAAACGTTCAACTAGTCTCCATGATTAAAAAGTGCTTAATTATGCCGTCCTTCGGTAAAGGTAAAAAGGTGGTCCCGAACCTGTGCGATGCCTGCACCTGTACCCCTTTCTACAAGATCGTTTAACAAAATTTAGGACTCCCAATGTAGCATTGTCCGATTAGCCGCAGCAGCATCAAGTGGCTTTAAATGAATAAAGGAACAAACAGAAAAAAATTATTTTAATTAGAGAGGCTAGTGAACGTAGTGTATGTATCACAAAAAATAATTACTCATTACAACACTGCTTATATCGTTTTAACGGTTGTCTTCCAGAACGCCTTGTGATCCCCTGGCTCTAGTAGAGGACCTGCTTCCAGGATAATAGGAGGATCGGAAGAAGCCTAAGACACTCCTGGCAGAAATAGATCGTGAGGGAGGAACTGGCAGTCCATCGGCGCAGACGTCTCTGTTAAGGGCCTTAACAAAGTGCACCATTGTTCTTCGGGAGAGCGCCCATCAGTCTTCGCATCGGCTGAGATATTTGTGACGGGCACAGATTCCCATCTCCCGTCTTCCAAGGCTTTTTCTAAATCAAATCACTGTCCCTTTAGGCTCGTGTAGGAGGACCGCTATAAATTCATCCTCGCTTCTTCTCCCGGCTGATCTAGTGCCTCCTAGGGCCACGGATCAGATGGTCAGCGACCTCTTTGCAGGGTTTACGATGTTGCTCGCCCCGATGATAAATAATGCTACTCCGTTTGTATGCTGATTAAACAAGTGAGCCTTTGTCCTCTTTGTACGCAGATGAGAGAAGAAACATATTTAATTAAAGATATATTCCTCATGTCCGTGCTAACTCTAATCTTCAAAAGCACACATATATGTTAAAAACTCCAAACAAAGCCTTAAGCTTCTCAAAACTCAGCTAATAACTAAGAAGTCTAGGATTCGTTAATTTATGCATCATAGTGCAGAAAATTATAGTTCCGTCCTTCGGTGTTCCAGAACTTTGATAAAGGGGCAAAAATTGAGATGGGAAGGAAAAATTGTAGTTGAAATCACCTCATTGAGGTCACCTGTTATGAAGAGGCTAGCATAACTATTTCCTATTCCCAAGGTCGCAGATGGCCCTAGGATTTTATAAGGGAGCCTGTGCGATTTCAGGTACGCCTTATGATCCCTATCCTAATTAAACCTTCATGGTAGCATTAAGTGATCTTGAATGAATAAACAACAACTTTGATAAAGTGGCAAAAATTGAGATAGGAAGGAAAAATTGTAGTTGAAATCACCTCATTGAGGTCACCTGTGATGTGCCATAACAGCCTTCTGTTTCCAAGATCGTGGGGTCAAACTCGGCGGATAGCACTAGCACTAATAATTATAAGAAGTACTATAATTTCATACGGAGGATGATTGTATTCAAAAGGACTACAATAGGTCTAAAGGTTTATTTTTATAAGGTTTTAAAAAAAATATAAATTAGCGTTAATTTATCACAAATATTTTACTTCTTAATAAACGTTCACGCCGGCGTCATTATATGTTGTAGGAATTAACAAGCATAAGGGTTTATTAATTAAATATTTTATAACTTTCAACATGCTCCCCTCAAAGGACTCTTACCGGCTAATTTCACTTTATTACTCTTTTTTAAGAATTTTATTTAGCTGGGCGGGATTTCTTTTCATAGTTTTATTCCTGTAATATGATATAAGAATATAATATATAATAATAATTTTTAATAATAAATAAAAATGTAAGAACCTTTTTTTTTTTAAGTATTTCCATAATTACTCCTTCAAGTCATATGTGTATGTAAAAACTGTTACAATCTCGCTTTGGAGCGTTGGAAGCCTAGAACTGTTGTGATCTCGCACTTAACACTTTGGAACTTGGAACAGTGTCGCCCCGCCCCACGAACCGCAAGCAGCTAACACAGTCCCGCCTCACGCGGAAAAATGTAGATATTCACTCCGACGTGAACGTGTTAAGTTATCAATAGATGAGGAGTCTGTTACCTTAAAAGTATTAATAAACGTAGTTTTAGTTTTATATATTGTGTGAATGGGATCTTATATCACTATTACTAATGTTCATATAGAAACAAATTGTAATATATCTCAATAAATAAAAAAATAAAAAAAAGTTTTAGAGTATTACGAATAATACAATGTTTTTTTTTTTTTCTTTTTTCTTATCCTCCAGCTTTATTTATAAAATAAATACACAAACATAATAAAATGGTGCAGCTAACTACAGCCTATATATTCTTACCTGTTAAAGGTTATTCTTAGTTTTTAAAAAGAGTAAAAAAACCCAAACCCGTCCTTCAGAGGTGACGTAAAATGTAGTCTGTGCATTGTCAGGCACTCCTTAAAGATCCCTTTCTTACTTAAACCTGGATAGGCATAATTAAGGACCCGTCCGATCGTCCGATTAGCCTCAGTAGCAAAGTGACGTTAAACGAATAAACAAGTCACCTCCTTACACAACTATAGGTCTAACATTACGGATACCTAATTTGTATAATACGTTATTTTTGGGGAAAATATTGGGTTGATGCAAAATTAATCCAGGTTTCCTCTATTGCAATATCTTAATTCCAATTGTGTAAACAAAGCTAATCCTAACATTGATCATTATTATACCAAAACAAACCTTATCTAATACCCTCTCTTTCACCATGAATTTGTTTAGTAAAATCGTTTTGTTCAGTGTGTTCAATGGTCTTGAATCGAAAATGTCAAAGTGCGATTTTCGTCAAATTTATTTTTACGAATTTAAATTAGGGCGCAGCGCTGCGAAACGGCTCGTAATATTAATGAAGTGTGGGGTCAGGGGGCTATTAATGAGTACACGGTGCAGTGTTGGTTCCAGAAGTTTCGCAGAGGAGATTTCGACCTCGAAGACAAGGAAGGTCGGGGCCGTCATCTTGCTCTGAACAACGACCAGCTGAGGTCAAAAGTGGAAGAAGACCCAACCAAAACCACACGAGAAATGGCGGCGGAACTCGGAACTCAAAAATTGCAACGTCTTTGCCCAGCATTGATGAATCGGAAGGGGCCGATCCTGCTCCACGATAACGCCAGACCACACGTTGCACAACCAACGCTTCGACGACTGCACGAGTTGGGCTACGAAGTTCTCCAACATCCGCCTTATTCACCTGACCTCTCTCCTACAGACTTCCACTTTTTCAGGCATCTGGACAACTTTTTGAGGGAGAAAAATTTTCAAAACCAGGACGACATTGAAAATTCTTTTCGTGGTTTCATTGAGTCCAGGGATTTGGATTTTTTTTCTGGTGGAATAAGAAAGCTTGTTGAACGTTGGCAAAAGTGCATTGATTCAGATGGAAATTATTTTGATTAAATATATATGGTTAAAGTAAAGATATGGCGTATTTACAATACCTACTAAAAACCTGCATTAATTTTGCATCAACCCAATAGCACTAAAATTCCTTTTATGGCTTAAAAAAAAGTGTAAATTATGAAAATTGATGCGTCGAGATGTGCTAATTCTCATTTTACTTCCAAGAGCTAGAGATTATAATTAATTGTACCAATCAATTTACTCCCCAGCCGACCGACTTCCTTCACAGGCCATTTCCATTTCCAGGAAGGAGCCGTTTGCAATCTTAATGAAGGATTTCTAATGTCCAATTGTCGGCTCGCGGGAGAGTCTGGCAAAAACCGAGCCATCCCTAATAGTTTTTAGCGCAATTCCTCGGCATCATCGTTGGGCGATGTGCGCTCTAATAATAGCTCCCGGGGATGAAAAAATATCTTGAATAATTCATCAGGAGACGTAGCAGTCCATTGTTTACCGGTGTTAGCATTGTTCTGTGATGGAGGCAAAGACAAAAGGGCAAAAACAGAAGAGAAATATTTAAGTAGGAGTTTGTTGTTTTTTTTTTTTTTTTTTGTTCTGTTCTCCTAGGAATGGGAACACATTGGCCCGTACAGAATGGAGAAGCCTTATCTATGCTAATGGTTATGACACTGATATCCCGCCATGAGGAAGATATCATGAGAGGGGAATGTCTTGCGAATATAGTCCGCCATTCACTGATGGCTATCTTCAATTATTCTGTTTGTTAACTAGTTAGTATGTATGACTAGAGGCTTTATTTCACCATTTTTAACTACTAAAACTATATATAGTCAGTCATTTTTTGAAATTTTTTTTATAATTTTGCCAACGTTTCGGCTCCATCATCAGGGCATTACTGAGCAAGCACAAACTGGATCCACATAAATTTCATTAACAAAATAGACTTTAACCAACTTAATACAGATTGTAGGAAGACAGTTCAATCTTTGTAATTCTTGTTTTGGTAAATTAATTTTGTTTGTATTTATATATTTAGCTGTTCTATTATAATTTTGAAAAAAAATCTTGAAATATATAGGTAACATTATTGTTTTAGCTATTTCCTTTTGTTAGTTATTTTACGATTAATGTGTATTTTAATTTGAACTGAAGATCAAAATAATGTAAACTAAATAATTTGTGTAAATTTAACATAGATTACGTGTAGTGTGCCTTAGAACAGACATGGAAATGTATATAAAAATCAATAAACTCTTTGGGGTTACCATGGGAGGAAAAGATACAAAAAAAAAAAAAAAAAAAAAAAAAATATATATATATATATATATATATATATATATATATATATATATATATATATATATATATATATATAAATAAATATATTGTTTGATTAATTCTCGACTGTTGTTAATTTACGTTTTCTACAGTTCTTAGGTATCAGTCAATAAATTAATTTAATTATGCAACGTTTCGAGAATTTATTGTTCTCGTATTCATGCCTTAACAGTGGAAAAACAAAAACAGAACATTAATATTTAGTTATAATAAATAAATTGTTTGTAAAATACATTTAGTAAATATTTTAATTGAAATATCTATTGAAGTACTGTATGTTTGTTCATTGTTCATGCATTCTTTTCTGTCTCTATAACAATAACATCTATTAATTATTGCATGAAAATTAATGTTCTGTTTTTTGTTTTTTCCACTGTTAAGGCATGAATACGAGAGAAAATTAATTCTCGAAACTTTGCATAAATAAAATTGGTTATTTATTGTATGAAACCTAAGAACAGTAGACAACTTAAAATGAAAAATGCGACAAGAAAGAAAATATGTTTATTTTATACCGTCTATTCAATAATAAGTTTCTATCATCGGCAGAAATAAAAAAAAGGTAAATCAAAATTGGTTCAGTATTTTTTGTTTGTTATTTTCTTTCCTATCTAAAAAAACTTGACTTCAATATATTTTTGTGTTTTTTTTTTTTTTTCCAACAACTATAGAAATTACAAAGGTTCCTATTTTATTTGTTTTTTTTTACTTTCACTTAATATATATAGTAAGGGAAAGTAATGCGATCGTGAAAATTTTCGAATTCCAGCTTTCAACGGAAATACACATTTTAGGGTCCCTTAAGACCAAATAACCAAGTCCCGCAAAAAGGTCTGTGTGTGTGTGTGCGCGCTCAAGTGGTGTGTGTGTGGTAATTCCCGGGCGGAAACGGTAAGTCCTATGAAACTGAAATTTTATATTTAAGACAAATATACGCCTGAGACGTCACAAAACCTTTTTCATCAAAATGAGCTTACCAGAAGAGCCACTTTATACTATGCATTTTGCACTTTTTTTCGATTTTCTCGAAAACGGTTCCGACGATTTTGATTAAACTCGCTATATCAATGTAAAATTTAATGGGCTTTAATATCATTTAGGTTTCATTTGGATTAAAATGGTCTGACAGGGCAGTAATATACATGTATGACATACCGTTGGGAAGCTGAAGATTTTAGAAAAAATATTATCTTATACTCAAGCTTTTAAAAGTTGATAGAGAGTGATGAAAAGAAGATACAATTAACTGATTATTTTAGATAATAATATAATAGATTTTTTTAATAAAACACATGTTTCTTTATAAATTCAATTTAATTAATTCTTTAATAGTTTCACGTATTTTTATCTCTAACTGTATTTGAAAATTCTTTCATTGATTTTTAAAATGGAGGTAAGTGAAAGTCGTGTGTTGCCCGCACCAGATTTTTTTTTATTGTTTATTTTTATTTTATTTTTTCACACCTTCTAAATTAGTGAACTTATTCCAATTTTTATTTTTTATTTTTTTATTATTAATATTATTTTTTTAAATTTATTTTTTCTTATTGTTCCGGGAGCAGAGAACATTCTTTGACGAACCTAATTACTGAACTAACTGTTTCACTAGAGTCCTAGCTCTCACTCAACGATCTTGCTAGATTAAGTTTATCCCTTTGTACATGGAATTTGGGCCGTTCTCAATTATGTGTTCTATTAAGAGAGGCACTCTACACAAGTCACACATTGATACGGGCTGCTTGAGGATGAGATGGAAATGTGTGAGCACGCTATGTCCGATGCGAAGTCTCGCCAAAGCAGTATCCTCGCGGCGATTCTTCGCAATGATGTATTCCATGGATTCATAAGAATCCCTAGGTCTGTTGAGCTACCTTGTAAGTAAGTAAGGAAGGAAGGAAGTAACGTTCATAATTTAAAATAATAAACCAACAGTCCTGTTTCTAAAATCTAGCTCTCATACTATCAACCAATCAGTTGTTAAGGATTATTAAAAAATAATTAATTCACCTTTAAACAAACCAGGTAGTTCAGAACATAATTTATTAAGAGTATAATTTATATACTCCTTACCTTGGGAGGGAAAGCTCTGAAAAGTTCTATAATATGACAGGAGGAGGAAGTCGGTTAATAAGCTTTTAACGGATACATAGGTTATGGTGTATGGTTGTGGGTAGTTGTAACCGCTTAATAGGATTCCGAGTATGAATAATTTATTTACAACATTCTCCCCTTACTAAGCTCATTAAGTAGCCGCTTTACTGCGATTATGAGAAATCTAGATAGCGTCCAGGAGAGAGAGATCCTGGGACCCATTTTCTTTGTTAGATATTTTTTAATTTGGAGGAAGTTCTTGGCCGTTATTTCCTAGATAAGAGTTGGTTTCACAAAGCCCTGTATTTTCCTCGACAAAATATTACGTAGAGAGTTATCATTATCTTTAGTTTGTAACCTCATTATAATCGTGTTACTCACGTCACTTCAAGACATGAATGGGTGTAATTTCGATTCACGTGCTAATTAAACCAAATATGCTTGCCAAAAGTATTTTACTTACATTACCCCATATTAATAAAACTAGCTGAACTAACAGTAACAAGCATGTAGCTAGGTGGCTAGCATAACAGCTCCTATGCCAAAGGTCACGGGTTCAAACCCACAGGTAGTCCTAGGATTTTTTAATGGCCGTCCTTCGGAGAGGACCTAGAAAGGTGGTTCTGAGCCTGTGCGATGTCAGGTACTCGTTAAAGATCCCTATCCTAATAAAACCTGGATAGGCTAAAATTTGGAACTCCCACTGTAGCATCGTCCGATTAGCCACAGTAGCATAAAGTGACGTTAAATAAATATACGAAACAACAGTAAAAAACGCTAAGAACTCATTTTACAACCCAATAATAAACATACAAATCTGGTGCGACCAGCACACGACTTTAACGTGCCTCAGCTGTTAAAATCAATTTAAGAACTTATAAATAAAGGCACAAGTTGAAAAAAGGCTATAGAATTACATAGGATTTTGATTGAAACATGTATTTCTGAATATATAATCTAACAATAGAAATTATTATCCACAGCAATCACTTTTTATAAAATCATTTGATTTGAAATTGTATATTATCCATCTAACTTACTAAATAGCTAATCGGCTGATATCAAATTCGAGGTGTTAGAATTATCTTTGGATGCCTGGGTATTTTCGTATTGAATTTTCAAAAAAAACAAATCGATGGACGTCGGATCGACGGATTTTATTTGTTGAAATGTAAGACCTAAAATTTTAAGGGAAATGGTTTTTTTATAATAAACTACAAAAATAATAATATTAATAACAAGAAAATGAGAGGTAAAGTAAAAAAAATGTCTAAATTTGAGTAAAAACCTTAATAATCATATACTTGGAAATACACAATACGTTTTACAAGGATTGATAAAACACTTAGGACGGTTTCTCCTAACACCATTTCTTCATCTTCACCACCCCTGCCATAACTCGAGGAGGCTCAGACCTTGACATGAAGGTCTTTGTCTCCGGTGGTTATGTTCCCGTCGGATGTACTTGGAAGAGGATACGGAGCTATCCATGAGGACCAACTGAAGAAGATGGGAGTCGATAAAAGGCAAGAAATGGCGAGGAGTGGGCATGAGGGATAGCTAGGACGAGTAGGAATCTCCAGCCATTTCTTACAAACCACACAGCGGCTCATGAGACCACATAATATTGCGAAAAAACTTTGAGACTCTTGTAACTGCTTTCTCGGGATCACTTCCCATGTCGGCCTCACAAAGCGAATGCCCTCTTCAACTGTCCCTCCGTATTAGAATATGGTTTGTATTCCGTGGATGGGTTCCTTCGGGATTCTGTCGCTAGTTCTCTTTTCTTTAATGTTCGTCTCGATCTGTATGCGTCATTCATCCCTCTTTGAAGATTTCCCTATACCATTGTCTGACAGCGTAGTGAAGTGGAGATTCAAGAATGGAGACGTTGATTTCTAAAAAGAACAACTGCTATATTGCTGCCATACGAAAAATTCAGGTGCACTCAACACCCGGCTTCCAATTACCTACCTTGTTAAAATAAATTTAAGAGCGTTTAAATAAAGTTAAATAAAAAAAAATCTGGGGCGGGCAACACACGACTTTCACTTACCTCAACTTTTAAAATCAATTAAAAACTAATAAATATACTCTAATTTGAAAAATATTTGAAGTTGATTTTAATAAAACGTGTATCCATTTTCGTGGAACCATATGATTTAGATTAAATATTATAACTATATTAAATTGTTTACCAGTAATAAGTTTATTCCCCATTCGTCACTTTATATTACCTTCTTCAACTCCGTGTATCAGATCATATTTTATCTTAAATCTTTCTCTTTCCAACGGTATATTGTACGTCTATATTACTGTTCTTATATAAATACGTTAAAAAGGAGTTTTGCTCTTTCATCCTTAATCTTTTTAATATAATAATAATCGTTTGGAATGTTCAAAATTAAAGGCAGTTTAGTAGAAGAAAATTTAAAATATCGGCATTTAAGCCCTGACAGACTAATTCAATCAGAATGAAACCTACATGATGTTATTAGCTTATGTTATGAACAGCTTATGGTATGCTTTCCTTTAGCCTTCCAATATTTCAGACAAATTTATCTTGCTCTGATAAACTTTTTTGCGAGATATCCATACGACGATTTAAGATTCATCACTAACGAACGTGCAAACGCTCGCTGATTCCGAAAACAGGTCGTGGAATGCTACCAAAGCAAGCAGATAAATGACCCCCTTGAGATCACAAAAACAGCAGAGTTTACATAAATCGATACGATGAAGGCTGTATTTAGGAAACGAAGGGAAGCAGAGCAATTAAGGGAAAAAAAGGAGGGCGGGAGAGCTTCACTATTTCAAAGGACCACCTGTTATTAGCCCAACAGTGGCTGGGCTTGATTCATTGGCTTGGGCGAGAAAAAATAATTGTGTTGACGATTACCCAGTTCGGGGTAGGTTTTTAGCATGATGTCTGCTTTTTGTATTCATTGTGGATTCTCCTTTCTGGCTGTAGATTATTTCATAATAATTATTCCATCAGTTTGTTATTATTTCTTCTTCTGTTTATTTATTTATGTTATTTTGGCACTTGAGAAGAGATATCCAAGAGCTTACACAGTTTCTATAATACTACTAGTAGTAGTCTTCAAATATATTTATAATATAAAGTAACAACAAATTACGATAGAAAATGCCAAAGTACCTCTCCAAGACCTTTTAAAATGTCTACAGAAAGAAGTAGTCCAGGAATGGCAGGAGAAATATGACTGGGAGTCACAATTTAAAGGCAAAGATTACTATCAAACCCAGCCAACCATTAGCCTTATACCATGGTTCTCCAATAACCGACAACTTGATAGAAAAGAAATTTCACAATTAATACGACTACGGACTAACCATGGCTGCACAAAAAAATTTCTCAGTTTAATGAAAATAGAAAAAGATGGCAATTGCCTAACATGCAAAGTCCCTGAAGACCCGCGCCATATTCTATTTCAATGCAAAAAATTAAGAAAGCAAAGGGAAGTAGTGGTTCCCCCAGAAACAGAAGCCATGTTTTTACATAAGTTAGACAAAGAAAAGTTCATGATCATCAAGCAATTTTTCATTAACGCTCAATGTAAAATCTAAAAAAACTAAAAAAAAAAAAAAAAAAAAAAAAAAAAAAAAAAAAAAAAAAAAAAAAAAAAAGAGGCACTTCACAGAATTTAATTTAATTTTAATATTATTTCATTTCTTCTATTTATTTTGGGTCACCTTCCTCTCTCATTTACATAATTTTATTTTATACTCTATTTAATTAATTTATTGATCTTTTTCTATTATATTTGGTTCCGTAACCTAAGTTTCTATTAAATTATGGCAAACAAGTACTGACCATATAGGATTTGGATTCAAATCTTGACGGTCATATGGTTAAAAAAAAAATATATAAAGTAACGTTTCACTCAATTTTCTGGTCATTCGAAATCCGAGATCTTGAGGAATCCGTGGATCGGTAGTCTAGTATACTCGTACACAGATTATATGAAGACAAATAAATTTTAAAAAGGGGGGCCGTGAGTAACAGGTGGATTAAAATATTACTAAAACCTTTACAAAAAGGTTTGCTAAATAACACAAAAATATATGAGTTAATATCAGTATTGGCAAAGATAACATACAGTGCCCTCCAAAAGTTAGTTGAAATATTTAGATAAAAAGTTTATTGGCCCTATACAATAAATACACTTAATGTTTCATAAACATATGTATTGTATTTAAAAGAACAATATTTAAATTATTATGTAACATGAAAATTATAATTATATTCAACTATATTTTATATATAAAAAAAAATGTAAGATTAAATCATATATAGTTTTACAAACATATAAAAGAATTGTATTTTTTTTTAACTGTATATTTTTAATTTTTCTTTATAATGTTATTATATTTTTAATTATATATTATTCTCTGTTCTCATTTTAACATGTACATATATTTTTTTTTTTTTTATTGTTTTCACGTTTAATTAGAAGTTGTCTTTTGAGTTATTTTATTAATTTAATTCTGTTGTCAATTATTTTATTCTAAGACTCTAGTCTTAAGACCAATGTTTATTTCCTGTAATATTATTCTTATGGGACTCGTCCCAGAATGAATATAGAATTATTAGTAAATAATAACAACAGATTTTCATTGCAATCAACACCAAATAGTTTGTTTTGTTTTTTCACAGAGCATTTCTATAGAACTCTAACACTTAATAAATATAGCTTAACGGGACTTTTTTTCCAATTCAAACCAACATAGACCCTAACGGTAGGTCCTAGTGACAGATGTTATTTAACAAAAATGTAAAGGAACTGTCGTAAAAGTTTTGATCCGAGCAACACCGTTTAAAATTCAGGATGAAAAAAACATTACACTATGAAAGTTACAGCCCCCAGCAGAAAGACATATTCATGTTCTATGATCTTCCTTTAGTATGAAAAAATAAAATGAACATTTACTTTAAATGTATGTACATATAGACCTTACCCAATTTTATAATACAGTAGCTGATCGGACGGTGCTACAGGGAGATTCCTAAATTTTTCCTATTCGTTTTTAATTAGGATAGAGGTCTTCAACAAGTAACTGACATCGCACAGTCTAGGTAGCAATTTTTTAGGTCTCCTCCGAAGAATGGCTCACTATAATCCAGGGCCGTCTGCCAGGTTTGAACCTGCGACCTTGGGCAAAGAAGGCTGTTATGCTAGCCCATACACTGGTCATAGTGTTATGGATTATTTTTTTACGAAATAATGGGTTTTAAGGATTTTGGATTGTAGGAATTGAATGCAGGAGGTATTAAATGGTTTTGAAGAGCCCCAAAGCTCAATTACATATTTCCATGTAGGTCAGATAAAAGTGGCGTAAATGAGGTTTTTGTAATAAAATGAGGGTTTTGAAACGTCGTACAGGCTCGGAACCATCGTTTTACGTCCAAAGGACGGCATTTTTTTTTATGCGTCTACACCTCACTCGCCTTTGTTGGCTATACGGTTTTTTTTCGGGCCAGGGATTAAGGCGGGGGTTAAATGCCGAGTTATAAGACCCTCGGAGCCGTGACGCGAACTAGTAACTATTTGGTTTCAAGTTTCTGGCCATCTGTAGTTGGTGACCCGTGTAAACTCACTCAGCGAACCCGCCCCTAAAAAAAAATAAAATAAAATAAAAGTGGCTATATGAACTATAATACTATAATATGATTATTCGAATATAATAAACTTGAACGTTAAGCCCATTAAAAACTGGATTTGAAAGCACTTCTAAAGAATTATAAAAAATATGTCTTCTTTTCGCAAGGAATTCTTTTACTTTAATCATATTAAATAGCAAATGAAGTCTTTCTGCCTTTTCTTTTTCAAAGGTAGTTTTTCTTGCAATTTTCTACAAAACGCCATTTTGGAATTGCTGTAGCTTCTTTCTTGAATTTTCTGAACAATGGGTTAGTAACGGTGCTCCGTATATTAGAGAAGGTCTGATCACAATTTTGTAAATTAGAAGTTTCAATCTGAAACTTAGATTTGGAGTTTGAAAGAGGTGGTTAAATTTGTAGGTTTTCTGTCTTACTTTTGATAATTTGGTAAGGATATGATTATTAAATTTTAGATGTCTGTCAAGTTTCATACCCAAATAGATGATGTTCCTAGATATTTTCAATTGTGAATTTTTTAATTTGAAATTTAGTCGGCAGTTTCTTCTTATTTTTTTGAAAAGAAAATATAATGCATGTATATATGTATACTATATTATTATTTTATAAATTTATTGTTTTGTATATATTGTGAGAATGTAGTATGAATGTTGTACTTTATCATTATTAAAAAAGGTGATTGTAATTGGACTGATTGTAATATTACTCAATAAAGAATTGTTTCTGAAAGAAAAAAAAAAGGTTCTTTGAAAATAAATAATAATAATAAAAATCTCTAGAGTAATCTAACTGGATTTTAACCCGCGACCTTAGGCATTGAAGGCTTTTTTGCTGGTCACTACACACCACTAGCGGCCCCTTCTCTCCTCTTATTACATTTTTATTACACACATTAACACCTTTATTGATTTTATGTAAAAACTGTGTACAGATGCATAAAATTACATAAACCTCTAAAGCTAATGCAGACAATCCATTCCAGAGTATAATCGTAAATTATCCCGTAAGGAAACCATGTAAATAAGAACTTATTAACTGAATAATTAATAAATGCCCGTGAATAATTAAAGCCAAGAGATGTTTGCCATTAATGAATACCATTACTATAAATCCTTTAAGGAAGCACTTCTTTTTTTTTTAATTCAAACGTCGCTCGGAATTAGCAGAATGGTGTTTCGAAATTAATTTCTTTACAAGGCTACATCCTGCCGTAAATCAGGCGTTTTATTAAACATTTTTGCGATCTTGAGCAAGGCAAACAATCAGGAAACTTAAAATATGACATACCTCTCCTACAATTAGCAAGTTAATGTGAAGACAAATAAAGGATTTAATAGCCCCAAAAGAAAACAATTATCTATTTTCATGTCATTCCGGCAGTATTAGCTAATTTCTATTCGCTATTGTAATAAAATTCTGAACATTATGTTTATATCTATTATATTTTAAAATATTTCAAAGGAATGTCTTTTGTAAACGTAAATTGTTAATCATCTCAGAAGGTAAAACGCTGCAAATTATTATTTAATGGTTTATTATTTTGGATTAATTATATTGTTGTAGAACAATTGATATAGCTGTTGAGGCAATTAACTTATAAATAACCCAAATAGGGTTGTACGTTTCAAGAAGTATATATAAGCAAAATTTCAATATTCTTTTATTAATTTTTTTTTTCAATACTTAATCACGCTTTACTGATTTTAAAACTCTTTACATATTTTTCTCTATCTTTCAAAATAAACAAATTATGGTTGCATATATAAGTAAAACATATTTTTATCTATCTTCAAAACTACGTATGTTATTAACGTATATACAGTCAAAATTTCAATTACCTTTTTTTTCCTTGTGTTTTGTTCGTCGCGGTTTCCTGATCCAAAAACTCTATACATATTTTTCAATATATTTCAAAAACTAAATCATGGTGGTATATACGAGTTAAATTTCAATTTTTTAAAATTAATTGTTGTGTCCTGATCCCAAAAATCTCTATACATTGTTTTCTCTATCCCCTAAAATAACTGAGTAATTTAACTAAAACGTTTTTAATAGCCTCTTAGAAAATAATCGGATACCATCAAGTGTTAGGATCAATGTTGGGTGCCATTTTATTTTTATGACGAATTTTAAAGAAATCAGTAATTCTGTCATTTCAAAGATGAGCAGTGGACGCCGGCTATTTAAAAAAATAGGATATTTGGGTTCCACATATCTTGAAACATAAAATCTCAAATTTCGAGGGAGATTTATTTTGAACCAAGTACAATATGAACAGTTTAACTCAACAAACAAATTGACGGAACTAATTTTGATATAATGACCAATTTATGTTTCTAATTTCTGCCTATGATTAAATATAATAATAAACAGACGTTCTAAAACAAACATAGTATTTTTCTGATAAATGTATGCTTCGTTACGATGAACTTCTAGGGTTTAACTCTTAATTTTCTTTAAATTTTTTAAAATAAATGACATCAGATTAATTCTGCCTGTGCGAAGGAGGGGTGGGTTACTGTTTTTTTTTCGTAGGCGTAAACCACTTGGGTCATTTTCGCCTTAAATCACTTTGATCAACGGATTAAATATTATAGTCTATTGTACAAGTCGGTATGTCGTAGGAAGTCAAAAAGTTTTGCATTTGTCTGTATGTTGTCTTGTAAAACGGTTGGTAAGTCAGTGTCAATTGTAATATGTGCTCGGTGATTATCATAAGCCCTACACTCTGTCAGTGATTGGACAACCGCGTGTTGGGCAGTCCGTAGGAGCTTCCCGTGCCATGAGATGTCCGTGAGTTAGTCGGGTGTGTCCAATACGCAGGCGCGCCAGGATAACCTCTTCTCTTCGCTTCTGTCGTAGGGACGAATGCCAATGGGAGATGTCCCTTCTTATTTCCCTTAATTTTTTGTCAGTAGTGTCATGTCAAATCTGTCCCCACTTCGACCGAATCCGCTGCTTGATGATAGAAACATAGTCGCCAACAGGCACCCCAGTAAAGGGAATGCCATCTGTTATTGCTTCTTTGGCTGCACGATCTGCGAGTTCATTGCCGACTATACCGCAGTGGCTCGGTACCCAGACGAAAAAAACTGAATTATCAGAAACTATTGTGGACTGCAATGATAATAGAATATTTTGAATAAGAGAGTCGGTAGAGAAAAGGCGCTTCAAGCTGAGCAGAGCCGATAAGGAGTCTGTGCAAATAATCCTGGTTGTTGTAGTAGGGTAAATAACATTTAAACTTTTATAAATTCCAACTAGTTCTGCGGTACTCCAATTTTGAAACAGCCGCAGTGATTCGAGGAGCCCAGAAGCGGATCTCGAACGAGAGCTCTAAATTCCATCAGAACCTTATCCATCACTCTAATCCCCTAGCTCAATCCTTATCCAGCTCCACACATCCTTACCATCCTCCTAGAAGGTTGAACCGGCAGTGGCCTCGAGACCTCTTGTAAAATGTATATTGGAGTTCTAGCATTGGCTAGATTCTCCACTCACGTGCTGTATGCTTGTGAATTGTATATAGGTATGAGTGACTTTTGTATATATTTTTATTGATTTTGTTTTGTATTTATTTATATTGTATTATTATTATATAAATTTATTGTTTTGTATATATCGTGTGAATGCAGTATGAATGTTGTACTTTATCCCTATTAAAAATGTCCTAAATTGGACAGATTGTAATATTGTTCAAGAAAGAATTGTTTCTAAAAAAAAAAAAAACGTTCTGCGGTATAGTTGCTACAGAGTGGAGAAAGGGAAAATACATGTTGTCTGCCCTCACACACGACCGATCCTCCCACACCTAAGGGACTCTTAGAGCCATCACTATATACGTAATCAGCAACACCGTGTCTATATTGAAGTTTTTGAAATTCCTGCTTATATATGTATGGAAATGTATTTTGTTTTAGTAATTTGGTAAGGGAAAGACAGATGTTCGGAGAGGGAAATTGCCAAGGATAAATTGGAGATGTTTCTATTGTAAGGAAAGAAGGAAATTCGAGGTTAAGCTCTTACTTTAAAGAGTTAATGGTTTATAATAATATTTCTTAATATTGGAGGAGTATAATAGTAAACCGATACATAATTTTAAATCATCTCAAGTTATTAAACTTTTCCGAACAATTATCTACAGTATAATTCTTTTTTATAGCCTACAATATCGTTTAATAAATGCTCCGTTCCGATCGTTAGTTCATTCGGTCATAAAAGCTTATCAGTGTTGGTTAATATCTTTTACGCTCTCTTTACGCGTACACGAACTAGTAATATAGTAAGGTCATTGTACTTTTTGGCAATTACTTTTTAGAGAAGAAAAATGTAATATTAAATAATTCATTTTAAATTATAATAATGCGTGTTATTATTCAGTTGCTAAGTTACTTAGTTCGCGGCTTCTATCTAAAAACTTAAAGATTAGAATTTATAAAACTATTATTCTTCCAACGGTTCTTTACGGATGTGAAACGTGGCCGCTTACTTTGAAGGATGAACAACGGCTTAAGGTTTTCGAAAATAAGGTAAATATAAAATATTTGGTCCAAAGAGAGATGAGGCCACTGGGGAGTTTAGAAGGTTGCACAACGCGGAATTGCGGAACTTGCATCCTGTGAATATAATTGAGCTGATTGCATCGCGGAGACTCAAATGGGCGAGTAAAGTTGTTGGGCTCGATGACGAGCGGATTCCGAGAAAGTTGGTATTTGCTGATCCGACTGGTAGGCGTCCGAAAGGTAGGCCGAAGCGGAGATGGGAGGATTGCGTTAAGGCTGATCTCGGGAGCTTGGGCTTGAATGGTGAACATTGGACGAGTCTGTGTAAGCGGAATTTGGTGGTATCGGCATCGAACCTTCGGGTTCGCTAAGCCTATTATTATTATTATTATTATAAATTATAATAAAATATAATTGTTATATTTAATTATACGATTTTTCCAACCACGAATAAGATATAATTAAAATGTGAATTAAGGGATAACATATGTGTTGAGTCGAGGTGGGGATAATCGAATGATCGTCATAATCGAATGGGTGGACTTCGATGATTTAAATAATCGAATGATTAATATGCACTCTGAAAGACAATATGGCACACAGTATCCCCCCCCCTCTATGATTGCTGAGCTGGCTGGCTGAGCCTAGGTCCAATACCCATATCATTCATGTGATAAAAAAAAAAAAAAAAAAAAAAAAAAAATATGTCATCACCTTATAATCTCTCGATTATTATTCTAATAATCGATTAATTCGAATGATTCAAATAATCGAACGATCTGATAATCGTCATTCGATTATGCCCCCCCCCCCTCTAGTGTTGAGCACATCTGATTTTTTTTTGTTCCAATAATTTTTAACTCCCCTTCCTCCTTTAGTTAATTCTGAGTATAAATATTTTTCTTGTAGTGTTTTTATGAAAATTACCTTTGAAGGGTTAATGGGAATTCGTTTTGATCGAAACGCATAAATGCAAAACACAGGTGTGTTTATTTATCCTTTTTTTTACTTTCACTTATCTATATATAAAATATATAGTAAGGGAAAGTATTGCGATCGTGAAAATTTTCGAATTCCAGTTTTCAACGGAAATACACTTTTTAGAGTCCCCTCAGTCCAACTGACCAAGTCCCACAAAAAGGACTGTGTGTGTGTGGTAACTCCAGCGCAAAAACGAAAAGTCCTGTGAAACTGAAATTTTATATTTAAAACAATTATACGCCCGAAATGTTACCAAAACCTTTTCATCAAAATCAGCCAACCAGAAGAGCCACTTTAAACCATGCATTTTGCACGTTTTTACGATTTTCTCAAAAACGGCTCTAACGATTTTGATTAAACTCTCTATATCGATGTAAAATTGGACGGACTTTAATATCATGTAAGTTTCATTTTTATTGACATTGTCTGATGGAGCTTAAATGCAGATATTTCAAGATAAGTTGAGTGAATTTAAAAAATAACTAAAGGAGAAAACTGAAAATATATTTGCTTTAATATATTTTTGAACATAAATGTATAATTTACCATTGGAAAGCTAAAGATTATAGAAAACATATTATCTTATACACAATCTTGTTAAAGTTAATAAAGAGTAATGAAAAATCGATAAAACTAACTGATTATTTTTAATAATATCACAAAATATCTGCGGCGGTTGTGAAAAACTGGATAACTTGAGTTATATAAAAAGTGAGTTAACTCCACATATCGCTCCCTCAGACCGTCGTCCATGTCGTGTTAAATTGGTTAAATTTCAGGTGGAAAGAAAGCTGTATGCTATTACTCAATTTTGGGTATTACGTTAAGTTGGGTATTAAGTTATTTTACGTCCTGTAAAATGAAAGATTGTGACTTAACCACTTATTCACGACCGCCACAGATATTTTTAATAAAACACACGCTTTTATAGAAATTTAATTTAATTAATTCTTTATTTGTTTCACTCATTTTTATCTCTAAGTGTATTTAAAAAATCTTAAAAGTCATGTGTTGCACGCACCAGATTTTTCAATTACTGTTTATTCTCCAGCTATTTTAATGGCGGACTTCCTCCTTCCAGTGCTCTATTGATATTCCTCCAGCCTGGAGGAAGCCAGTGCCTTTGTAATCCAGAGAGGCACCGCACCCACTTCCTACTCCCGCGGTTCCTTCACTAATAATCCAATTTAGATTTTTTCGGTAGGGAACCCTCACATCTCTCTGTCGGTTCGGAATTAACAGCTTATCTCCTGACACGAATTTCAATTATTTCTTTAAATCTTTATTCGTAGGATGCGTTTTCCTGATCAAAGCTGGGATCACTTCGGGAATCCTTGATTATATTTAATTGTATCGTTCCAGTTTAGGGTCTCTTTTATTCATGAATTATACATGTTGTACAAAAAGACGGTCTCCCAACTGGGCATTCAAATATCCTGTTATTACTGGAATTTCAATTTGTTCTGAAGTTATCTGATCCCACAACAAATCATTTTGGGCTACTGACCTCGGAGATTGAAGACGATAGAAGGAAAAGGAATGGATTTATTTGATGTATTCAATTATTCCATTATAGATTCGTTATGAATTCAGATTGACATCATTTTTGATGTTAATGGGAATTCTTTCTCCCCATTAAATTTTAAACTCATTCCTAAAAAAATAAAAATAAATAAACATCAGGCTGTCAATTTTTGATTTAATATTTTCGATGAAATCATTCGAAAAATAAATGAGGGTAAATAATTTGAAATCGTTAGATGGGGAGCCCGTGGCTGAGTGGCTAGCGCGCTAGTCTCTCATGCTAAAGTTGTGAGTACAAATCCCAGTCCCAACGGGACTTTTATAAGAATGTAATTAAATGGGGATTCACTCACAGACTCTCCCCCGGGTAGGTAAGGCCCGTCAGCCAAATGGTGGCCACTCACAAAATAAGCGTAGGGAGTGATGACCCTACACTAGAAAACACATCACGAAACGTGAGTGTAACCTCTCAGGAGATTACACCGCGAGGCCCAGGGCCTACGCGGCCTGTTGCGCCATGGAAAAAAAAGAAAAAAAAAAAAAAGATTTTCATTAAGTTAAGCCCAACTCTTAGACAAAATTTCTCTTGGCCGACAAAAATGAAGCCATGCACTCGCGCTCGGAAATTATTGTGGTAAATAAAACAGATTGCATAATTCTATGCCTGTTACAAGCCCTTTAATTGTCTTATTTCCAATAATGGAGAACTGTGCTTTTACTTGGTAGAACAAAATTTCAGGTTTCTGTACCCAAAAAGGCGGAATTTTTATAGAAATACGGCTTACCTCAGGATTTTGAGCAGTTAGCACTTGAGTTTAGACGAAGTCCTGAGGCTCCGTCATTTTCGTACCTAAATTCGGGATCACCAATTTGTAGGGGTGGTGATGTGTTTTATGAATGAAGATTTTTTTTTTTTTACTGAAGCAATTTATTATTACTTTCACTCACTATATATATATATATATATATATATATATATATATATATATATATATATATATATATATATATATATATATATATATATATATATATATATATATATATATAGTAAGGGAAAGTATTGCGATCGTGAAAATTTTTGAATTCCAGTTTTCAACGGAAATACACATTTTAGGGTCCCCTGAGTCCAAATAACAAAGTCTCGCAAAAAGGTCTGTGTGTGTGTGTGTGTGTGGTAACTCCCGGGCGTAAACGGTAAGTCCTATGAAACTGGAATTTCATATTTAAGACAAATATGAACCTGATGAGACGTTACAAAACCTTTTTCATCAAAATGAGCTTACCAGAGCCACTTTATACCATGCATTTTGCACCTTTTTACGATTTTCTCAAAAACGGTTCAGACGATTTTGATTACACTCGCTATATCGATGTAAAATTTATTGGGCTTTCATGCCATGTAGGTTTCATTCTGATTAAAATGGTCTGACAGTGCTTAAATGCCGATATTTTAAATTTTCTTCCTCTAAAGTACCTATAATTTTGTTGATTCTATAAAAATAACTATATTATCTTGTTACCACTGATGAAAAACAGGTAAATATATAAATTGAATGAATTCGATACCCAACTAAACGAGAAAACAGAAAAAAATATTTTTTCAATGCAATTTTTCGTTTTTGAACATAAGAACAGTAATATACATGTATGATATACCGTTGGAAAGCTAAAGGTTTTAGAAAAAATATTATCTCATACACAAGCTTTTAAAAGGTAATAGAGAGTGATAAAACTAAGTGATTGTTTTAGATAATAATATAATAGCTTTTTAAATGAAACACATGTTTCTATATAAATTTAATTTAATTAATTCTTTAATAGTTTCGCGTATTTTTATCTCTAACTGTATTTGAAAATTCTTTCATTGATTTTAAAAATGGAGGTAAGTGAAAGTCGTGTGTTGTCCGCACCAGTTTTTTCTTTTACACCCTAGCACATTTTTATTATTTTACACAACTAAACTTTTAACCCATATGTTTTTTAAAACAGATGTTTGCAAAATCGATTATTGATTTCTCCAACAACCTAGAGCTAAGAAGTTTACTTATTCTTCCATCGGTATCATGCCGGATGACCCTGGTATCATGCTTACACGGCCCTGTCACTTGTTCCCTAGAAGTCCAACAAGCACAAGTGTCCTTTCCCCACGGAACACATCGTACAAAGGAGAACCAGATCCTCGTACTGGGAGCTCTGTTTATCCAGCTCTCTCGATTATAAGTTTATGTAGGGTACACACTTGAGATAGGAGCGTGGGAAGGCAGGCTGTCTCACGGCACTCCAGATAGCACCATCCTCCCAGGGCGGCTGTCTTCTGGATCGTCTTCTTGGTCACCTCTCTCCCAGGCGGGTCACTAGAGGCTAGGAGGGTAGAGGTTAGAGGGTTCGTGAAAGGTAGAGGTTCGCTTTGAAGGTATA
This sequence comes from Piezodorus guildinii, assembly GCA_023052935.1. Classification (NCBI taxonomy): domain Eukaryota; kingdom Metazoa; phylum Arthropoda; class Insecta; order Hemiptera; family Pentatomidae; genus Piezodorus; species Piezodorus guildinii. The sequence goes on from CM041298.1 coordinate 115,714,254, forward strand.
CATTGTCGGGCAAAAGTTTGAGACTACCTAATGTTTACTTCAATAAATCATGAATAAGCTCTATGAATACCTTAACAAAATATAGGTATCTAATTAATATTTGTATTTGGTTGTTTTACATGAAATGTCCGTTTTTATAGTTTCTGAAATACATAAAGGATTTTGCAGGTCTCTGTTGTTTTCTTCCGAATGTTTATATATTTAAAGTAAACAGTTACTAATCCCCTACCTTTGTATTATAAACATTAGCTTCTCAATCAATTACCCGCTTTTTAGTATACCTCCAAATAAGAACATGGAAACACGCGATTTTCGAGTAATGTTTTTGTACGAGTTAAAACTCGGCCATTCAGCAGCTGAGGCCGCTAGAAATATTTGCAAGGCGTTTGGGGAAGGGAGTGTTAATGAACGGACCATTCGTTGTTGGTTTGCTAAGTTTTCAGCTGGGGATACCGACTTGGAAAAATTGCCCCGAGGAAGACCTCCGTTCGTAATAGACAACGATGTCCTCAAACATACAGTAGGAGCGGCAGCAAGACCCCATGTTCTAAAACTTACCGTGCAAAAATTGAAAGAACTGGGCTACGAAGTTCTTCCGCACCCACCATATTCTCCCGACTTGTCTCCAACAGATTACCACCTGTTCAGGAATATAGACAGCTTCGTCAAAGGAAAACTTTTTGAAAATGATGATCAAGTGAAAAGTGCCTTTTCAGATTTTGTTTCACTTCAAAGCTCAGAGTTTTTCAGTTCGGGGATAAAAAAATTGGTGTAAGTTGGGAAAAATGTGTAGAAAAAGAAGCTAAATACTCCGAATAAAATTATCTTGTTTTCATATCGTATTTTTAATAAAAATCCTTTACCTTGAAAACGGACATTTCATGTGACGTAAACCAATATTTATTAAAAAAGTTGTTAATTAGTTGTAAAGAAACGTTTGTCAATATCGTAAATGACAAGAAAGAATTTGATTAAATCTAATTATTACTGACATTTCTAACGTGATAAAAATATATAAGAATAAACAATGTGATTTTTGTGTCTGGGGCTTTATTTAAAGTCTAATAATCATTTAATAATTGAGAGAGAACATTGTTGTTCATAGTTTGATCTATTGACATCTCGACTGCTAATGTTGTAAGACGTTCACTGCACAAGTAATTTTCGTTTTTATCATCAAAGAACGGTTAAGTGGAATGGATATTCAGTTGAATTCCGTAGTTCAATCAACATAATACGCAAAGAGAAAAAATCCGAGCACCAAAGTGCCGTGAAAAAATTCAAACAGATTAATTGATGTAAACCATAGGTGATTTCAAACTATTGACCGGCACTGTAGGTTAAATTTTAGTTAATTGAGACGTTGATTTCCTAAAGGTCTTCTTATTCTTCCAGTGGCGCGACAGGCCATGTAGGCTCTGGGCCTCGCGGTGTGATCTCCTGGGAGATTAGACTCACGTTTCTCGATGCATTTTGTAGGGTAGGGTCATCACTGCTTACGCCTAATTTTGTGAGTGGCCACCATTTGGCTGACGGGTCCCACATACCCGGGGGGAGGTTATGAGTGAATCCCCATTTAATTACATCCTTATGAAAGTCCCGCCGGGACTGAGATTCGAACTCACATTCTTTAGCATGAGTAACTAGCTATTTTTGATTTTGTGACAGATTTGTATTCTCATTGTTTAGCTTTGAATATTCAAGTCCTTTAAAAACGCGATTTAGATATGCTATTATTTTCTAATGGTACTGATTACACATTTAGTTTCATTCCAAATCATACTAAAACATTTAATTCCATAACTTTAAAACAGTGTTATTAAAAAAAAATTTTTTTATTTATTTACAATCGTTTTTGTTTGAGCTTTAATGATATTTGCTATCTGCAAAAAAAAAAAAATTTGCATTAAGCAAATATGATGACTTCCGAAAGTCGGTTAAAGCAAGGCATCTCTAGGCCACCGCCTCGAAAGTCTTCGGGGTGGGTTGTACGGGTTCGTGTAGGATTTAAGTGTTTGGGCCGATGGGTTCATGTTGTAAGTCAGTCTGTCATGAAAACTTTCATAATATTCTGTGGCTGTGTCTGAAACTGTGAGTATGTCCAAGTCCTTGTGAAGTAATTCGTTGGTTACATAAAACGATGCATCCACGATTTTTCGCAATATTTTCGATTGAAGGGTCTGAATTATTTGGATGTTAGAATATTTGGCAGATCCCCATAGCTCTATCCCGTAAGTCCATAATGGTTTGATCAGTACTTTGTAAATAGTAAGTTTGGTGTTCACGGATAATTTGGATCGTTTGTCAAGCAGACGGGATAGTAGTCCAAATCGCCTGTTCAGTTGTTGTCTTTTAAGTCTTATGTGAATCCTCCATGTCAGTCTTTTGTCTAAGCACAGTCCCAAATATCGCACTTCATCTGATGTCGGAATGGGTTTATCCTCGAAATAGACTGCTGGACAATCCCATGATTGAGCGTGAAAACGATAAATAAACTCTTGGATTGATTCATTTTCACTTTCCATCTATTAGCCCAACTGGATAAGTCATCAATGTGGTTTTGCAACATGAAGGATGCAAGAATTGTGTTTTGATGGGATGTCAAAAGAGCTGTATCGTCTGCAAAAGTGGCTAGTAAGGTGTGGTCATTTTCTGGTAAGTCTGCCGTGTAGATATTAAATAGTAACGGTCCCAGTACACTGCCTTGTGGGACCCCTGCTTGAACACGTTTTATTCCAGAAAATGCGTCTCCTACGTTTACAGTAAAGTGTCGGTCTGTCAAGTAAGAGAGTAATTAAATAATAAGTCGGCGGAAGCAAATTTTTGAGCTTGGAAAGCAATATAATTTAATTTTAAAAAAAATTTAAAAAAATCTGTATTTTGATGCAAAAAGTTGGTTTAATAATATAGTAATGAGAATTTTTGCGTTTCCTGTAACATTTCTTAGAATTTTGGATCTCAGCGTCTCAATTGTAGAGTTTAATACGCTATAGCTTTGTCTTATTCTTTGATAGAAGACAATAAGAAAAATATTAGTCTCTTATGAATAACATAAATGCTACAAATAAATATTGCACATCTGGTCAAAATATTAAATTATTTTTTGTTTTATTAATATTATGTATGGTATTAGCTGTGTATTGCTGTGTAGTGCTTCACCAAATTTGATGTACAGTGATTTTTCAGGAACAGTGTAGTTTTTGAGTCATTCAAAAATTAATTTGTTTGTTTTTTTTTTGTTTTTTTTAAATCACTTATGCTACTGTGGCTAATCAGACTACGCTACAGTGGAAGTCCTATATTTTTCCTGTCCAGGTTTAATTAGGATGGGGACCTTTACCGAGCATCTGACATCGCACACCTTTTTACGGCATAGAAGTCTGTTATGCTAACCATTGTGCTGCAGGTTATCCCGTGTGTATTATTAAAAATAGCTGTAATGCTGTATTAAATATCACTATTCAGATGTGAAGGGTTGTAAAATAAATCTCCTCCGTACTTATTAATGATTACGTATTCTAAAAAAGGATTAGTTAAGGTGTTGCAGCAGTTTCAACCTAGATTCCTTATCTTTAAGTGGTATTTTGCTTGCTCAAAATATAGGAGAAATAAATCATTTCCGTCATTTAAATTTTTTATTTTTATTTTAGAAAAAGAAATTCCACTGCACAGACGGTTAGCGAAATTTGCAGTGTGTATGGCGATGATGCGTTAGGGGTAAGCACCGCCCGTAAGTGGTTCGCTCGGTTCAGAACCGTAAATTTTAACATGGGAGACGCAAAGCGCTCTGGTCTTCATTCAACTGTACTTGGAGGACGGAATTAAAAATATACCCAGAATATGGCCACATGATATAGATCAAAATGTGTAATGTACAATGGATTGAAAATATTTACAAGAAACTGAAGTTTTTTTTATCTAAATTACCAGTAAAAAACGCTAACAACTTATTTTACAACCCAATTATTTCACAAAGATAATTAAACTTACTGACTGGGTTTACTATTGATATAAACTTATCCGTCTATTATTATAACTCGTTATTAATTGTCAATGCTGTGAAGTAATGTCACAGCTAACAAAAACGAGGGTTGGAACAAACCCTCGCTCTGATGAAATCAGCTGATCTTTTAATTAAAAAGTATTTAACATGAAGTGACAATGGTTGACTGTGTGTATATATGAGAGAAGTTGGTTGAGGGTGCATTCAATTTAACACACAATTAAACGCAAATTTAATTTATTGGTGCCGACGTTTTGGCCTAAATTATAGGCCTTCTTCAGGCTATAAGAAAAACAAAAAACAAATATAAAAACCAGCAGTGGAATACAATATATAAAGATGATAAGAAAAATCAAATTGTACTAAAGATTACAAACAAAGTGAAAAAGTAGTAATGACAATTGATAAATGTGATTTTTTTTTTTTTTTTTTAAGTGAAATAGTATTGGGTTGATGCAAAATTAATGCAGTTTTTTAGTAGGTATTGTAAATACGCCATATCTTTACTTTAACCATATATATTTAATCAAAATAATTTCCATCTGAATCAATGCACTTTTGCCAACGTTCAACAAGCTTTCTTATTCCACCAGAAAAAAAATCCGAATCCCTGGACTCAATGAAATCACGAAAAGAATTTTCAATGTCGTCCTGGTTTTGAAAATTTTTCTCCCTCAAAATGTTGTCCAGATGCCTGAAAAAGTGGAAGTCTGTAGGAGAGAGGTCAGGTGAATAAGGCGGATGTTGGAGAACTTCGTAGCCCAACTCGTGCAGTCGTCGAAGCGTTGGTTGTGCAACGTGTGGTCTGGCGTTATCGTGGAGCAGGATCGGCCCCTTCCGATTCATCAATGCTGGGCAAAGACGTTGCAATTTTTGAGTTCCGAGTTCCGCCGCCATTTCTCGTGTGGTTTTGGTTGGCTCTTCTTCCACTTTTGACCTCAGCTGGTCGTTGTCCAGAGCAAGATGACGGCCCCGACCTTCCTTGTCTTCGAGGTCGAAATCTCCTCTGCGAAACTTCTGGAACCAACGCTGCACCGTGCACTCATTAATAGCCCCCTGACCCCACACTTCATTAATATTACGAGCCGTTTGCGCAGCGCTGCGCCCTAATTTAAATTCGTAAAAATAAATTTGACTTTTTCGATTCAAGACCTTTGAACACACTGAACAAAACGATTTTACTAAACAAATTCATGGTGAAAGAGAGGGTATTAGATAAGGTTTGTTTTGGTATAATAATGATCAATGTTAGGATTAGCTTTTTCTACACAATTGGAATTAAGATATTGCAATAGAGGAAACCTGCATTAATTTTGCATCAACCCAATAGTAAAGACAATTGATAAATGTAATAATTCCTACAAACAAAAACAAAAGAGGGGAAGACATTTTAATAATCCTTTTAATAATTTTAATAATCCTTCTCAGCTCACACAATCAGTAAGTAGACATATCTGATTTAAATGTCTCTCACCTCTTTACCCGTCCACTTTTAAAATGCTCAACCTTTCCAACTTTTAGTTCTCTTTAAACCTTTACTAATATGTATTCCACAGAGAGATATGTATACACACGTATTCACTATATTTTCATATTTAAAAATTTTTTTCACACTTTATGAAAGAATGGACATTTTGTACGTCATAGATTTATAACTCTTTTTCTCTTACCGTTCAATGTATTTTTAAATTTTGTAAATTTTTTAACTTTATAACGTCTCACATTAAATTTAAATAAGTAATAATTAAATGTAAAGTATAACACACCTTTTATTAAAATGTCTTCCCCTCTTTTGTTTTTGTTTGTAGGAATTATTACATTTATCAATTGTCATTACTACTATTACACTTAAAAAAAAAAAAAAAAAAAAAAAAAAATTATCACATTTATCAATTGTCATTACTACTTGTTCACTTTGTTTGTAATCTTTAGTACAATTTGATTTTTATTATCATCTTTATATATATTGTATTCCACTGCTGGTTGTTATCTTTGTTTTTTTTTTTTTGTTTTTCTTATAGCCCTGAAGAAGGCCTATAATTTAGGCCGAAACGTCGGCACCAATAAATTAAGTTTACGCTTAATTGTGTGTTAAATTGACTGCACCCTGAACCAACTTCTCTCAAAAAAAGTATTTAAATTAAGGGAGGTTACAAAAACATTGATGGTGTTATTGGTTATGTATCTTAGTCTTGTTCAGTTTGTGATACATGTTTATTATGTTAGTTTTGTTTTGATTGATTAATGAATATTGAACCCGTAGGGGTAAGTTTATCTTTGACGTTTAGTATTTTTTTTTTTTTCAGTAAACGTTCTGAATGTGATTTATTATAAAATTGTATTGTAACCTTTTAGGTTCAATTACCTGATGTGAAAATAAAGAAGTGTCAAGTCAAAAATGGTTACTACTCACTCCCCCTCCGCTGAGCTAGCACTTATTTAAATAAATAATTATATAACGTAAATAGAGACGTTACAGTAAATAGGAATGAAAACATTATTATTGAAAACGCGTGCACTATTCTTGATCTAAGGTGCTGCGAGCAATTAAAGTGGATGACCAGGTTGGGAACGGAGTGTGAACTACCCGCCCGAACCAAATTACAGTGATCGCTCCGATCGGCAGCCGATTTCGGCCCCTGCCAGCCAACAAATAACAGATTCCGTGTGTCCATTCGGGACCAACATCCTCTAAATCCTAACGTTCCTCCCGGTCCCTCACTTATATCCACGGCTACCATCTACTTCCACACTGTTATTCCGTATCTACGTGCCTCCGAGCGTTTTGTGCTGAAAAGTCGGAAGCAGTGGGATTGGTAGCAAACCCATTTTTGAATCTCATTCACCGTTACTTTTGTAACACTAACCGCTATAAGCTATTTTTTAAATATTTTTATTTGTTTTAAAATATAATAAAATTATTTATCTTTGGAGTATTCTCAATACTAATAGAGCCTGGCTAGGCTATTTACAACACATTTTATAAGTTATACATTGATAAAAATAAAATAAAGGTACATACGTATTTAAAATGATAATACATCTGTAAAAAAAAAAAAAATCATTTTTAAAATCAATAAAAGAATTTTCAAATACACTTAAAGATAAAAACACGTGAAACTATTAAAGAATTTATTAAATTGAATTACTATAGAAACATGTGTTTTATTAAAAAATCAATTATATTATCATCTAAAGTAATCAGTTAGTTTTATCGGCTTTTCATCACTATTTATTAACTTTTACAAGCTTTTGTATTAGGTAATATTTTTATCGAAAATCTTTAGTTATCCAACGGTATATTACACATCTATATTAATGTTCTTATGTTCAAAAACGAAATATTGCATTAAAAAAATATTATTTCAGTTTTCTCGTTTAGTTGGATATCGAATTCGTTCAACTTATATATTTACCTGTTTTTCATCAGTGGTAACAAGATAATATAGTTATCGTACTTTTATAGAATCAACAAAATTAAAGGTAGTTTAGAGGAAGAAAATTTAAAATATCGGCATTTAAGCCCTGTCAGACTATTGTAATCAGAATGAAACCTACATGATATTAAAGCCTTTCACTTACTGCCGTTTTTTTTAATTTAATTAATTAATAAAGGAAATTCAGCCTTCAGATTTAGAAAGCGTTCAGACTATTTCAATCAGAATGACCCCTATAACATATTAAAGCCCTTTAAATTCGACATCGACATAGCGAGTTTCATTAAAAAAGGTTTAGCCATTTGTGAGAAAAAGTGAAAAACATAGTTGCTATAACAAAAAAAGAAAAAAAAAACCTGAACCACTACAACCCATGAAGGGGGTCTTGGGCTCAGTACATATAGAGATTCGTACTGTTTCTAGGCCAACGGCAGTGCAATGAGGTGATTAGACCTTAATCGCGCTCAGCCGCCAGGTTTTTCCCCAATTAATTTGGGTACCCACTTTATAGAGGCTGGGTCTGCCCTAGGAGGGTCTCCATACCCAAGGGTCGCCCCCCGACTGAATTAACAGAATAAATAATATTCTGCCACAGCCGGGATTCGAACCCAGGGCCCGGAGCACAGCAGACTAGTGCTCTATCCACTAGACCATGCCGCTCCCTTTTTAGTTGCTATAACAACTTAGGAATATGTGCTACTAAAATACGATATTTAAGTTTTATAAAACTTATCGTTTTTGAGCTTGAAATAGCGCAGAATACATGGTAAGAACTTCTCGCTGGGCTTGGAATCAAGAGTATTTCCTTTGAAAATTGCAATTCTAATAAACAGTTTATTTTTGCTGATGAAAGCAAATTTAAAATTTTTGGGACGGATGGACGTGGATACGTTTGGAGAAAACCTGGAGAAGCATTTTCCAAGCAAAATCTCATACCGACTGTGAAACATGGAGGTGGGAGTGTGATGGTTTGGGGATGTATGGCAGCTTCTGGTGTGGGAAATCTGCATTTCATAGAAGGTATAATCTATAAACATTGATATGTGGACATATTAAGGCAAAATCTGAAGGTAAGTGCTGAAAAACTTGGATTAAAAGATATTTTTACTTTTTACCAAGATAATGACCCCAAGCATTCTTCGTTGATAGTGAAAGAATGGCTTACATTTAACTGTCCCAAACTTATAAAGACACCTGAGCAGTCACCAGATTTAAATGTCATTGAACATTTGTGGGCAAAATTGGAGACAGAAATTCGAAAACATAATATTACAAACAAAGAAAATCAAGAAAAGGTACTCTTGGAAGAATGGGACATAATTAGCAAAGATTTTACCCCAAAACTCGTGGAATCCATCCCAAACCGCATAAGAGAAGTACTTAATAAACAAATAGATATTAAAGTTATATAAAATTACTTTTAAATTGAATTTTAGTAAAGTGTATAATTTTCACTATGAGGTCTGGAATTTCATTTTGTTATTTTTATGCTCAGGCATTATTAATTATTGTTCAAGAGAGATATTTATTTTTTTCTAGATCAAATGTGTAATATTTTAGGGAGAACCTTTTTCAAAAAAATATATTATTGTACATAATAAATGAACATTTTGTGAAATTTGTGTGGTGTATCATTTTCACTGTGAGCTACTGTATACATATGTATGAATGAATCAAATCAGATATGTATAGAACAGTCTTCGATTACGTAACTACCAACTTATTCATACATAAACTACACACCATTACAATGAAAGCAACGGTGCCAAATTGGGAATCATTCACTGCTGATTCATTCGTGCTACAATAATCGAAGCTTCGATTCATTATTTTCCTTTAATCTTCTCGATACCAGAGCTTCTGAAGCATAACCATAATGGTGATGGCACGCCATAAGTGGTTATGCTTGAAAAACAAAACTGTTGTGGGAAGCAAGGAGATCGATTCTTCCCGCAACTGGCTCACGTAGATCGAGGAGATTGCTGATTGTATTGCTTCATTTGATTTTTTTTTTAAATATTTATTTCAAATATTTTTTATTACTTTCTATTTCTTAATGTTTGCCTCGTTAATAATTAAATTAAAAAAAGAAAATACAGGAAATTGTCTTAATTATATTAAAATAGCGACGACTTACACATCTATTTGAATATTATTTGTTTTGAAGGATACATAATTCAAATTATCCAAGGACAAGAGATACAAGAAAAAAATCTAGTGCGGACAACACAACTTTCACATTCTCTGTTGTTAAGATCGTTTTCAGAACATTGTAATAATGTATTTCTGCTTTTCATCACTTGCCATTATCTTACACAACTTAATATAATTTTTTTATTTTTTATTTTTTGCTTTCGAGTGGTATTGGGTTGATGCAAAATTAATGCAGGTTTCCTCTATTGCAATATCTTAATTCCAATTGTGTAAACAAAGCTAATCCTAACATTGATCATTATTATACCAAAACAAACCTTATCTAATACCCTCTCTTTCACCATGAATTTGTTTAGTAAAATCGTTTTGTTCAGTGTGTTCAAAGGTCTTGAATCGAAAATGTCAAAGTGCGATTTTCGTCAAATTTATTTTTAAGAATTTAAATTAGGGCGCAGCTCTGCGAAAACGGCTCGTAATATTAATGAAGTGTGGGGTCAGGGGGCTATTAATGAGTGCACGGTGCAGCGTTGGTTCCAGAAGTTTCGCAGAGGAGATTTCGACCTCGAAGACAAGGAAGGTCGGGGCCGTCATCTTGTTCTGGACAACGACCAGCTGAGGTCAAAAGTGGAAGAAGACCCAACCAAAACCACACGAGAAATGGCGGCGGAACTCGGAACTCAAAAATTGCAACGTCTTTGCCCAGCATTGATGAATCGGAAGGGGCCGATCCTGCTCCACGATAACGCCAGACCACACGTTGCACAACCAACGCTTCGACGACTGCACGAGTTGGGCTACGAAGTTCTCCAACATCCGCCTTATTCACCTGACCTCTCTCCTACAGACTTCCACTTTTTCAGGCATCTGGACAACTTTTTGAGGGAGAAAAATTTTCAAAACCAGGACGACATTGAAAATTCTTTTCGTGATTTCATTGAGTCCAGGGATTCGGATTTTTTTTCTGGTGGAATAAGAAAGCTTGTTGAACGTTGGCAAAAGTGCATTGATTCAGATGGAAATTATTTTGATTAAATATATATGGTTAAAGTAAAGATATGGCGTATTTACAATACCTACTAAAAACCTGCATTAATTTTGCATCAACCCAATATTTATTAATATTATACATCTATATATGTATACATGCGGTATACATCTATATGAATATTCTTATGTCCAGAAAAATAACCAAAAAAATAGTTTTAAATTGAGTTATAATTATAACTTCTTGAACAAGCATGTCTATATCAGTCCTTATTCTATTGCTTTTATCAGAAATTAAGAGATAAATTAAGTTCACGTAGGGACAGGCTTCTTGAAATATATGCTGTAAGAAAAAAAAATAATCTACTAACAAAATTTATTTGTAATCATCTATATACATTTAAACATTGCTTCATGGGTAATATCATTCAACCCAATATAGATTCTCAACGTTAGGTCCTAGCGAGAAATACTTTTTTTTTTTTAAATCCATTAAATTTCCGATCAGGGAGTTAATGTCAAATTTTCAATCTGAGTAACACCACATAGCTAGTCGAGGTCATCTGAAGTGTAGTGGTTATCATCAAAAACTTATATGCCCAACGTCACGGGTTCGAACCCGGCAGATGGCCCTAGGCTTTTATGGAATTAAAAAATCCTTCGGAGGGGACGTAAAATGGTGGTCCGATCCTGCGATATGTCAGGTACATGTTAAAAATACCTATAAAATATTTACATACTGTCCCTGGAAAAATCTAACATTTCTCGACATCCAAAAGTGTATGGAAGATGCTAGGAGATCCCAGCGCCTCTCATTCAGCAGCGTCACTTGTCTTGTAAGCCAGTGGAGGCTGAATGAGGGCACTAGAGCCTCATACTCTCAGGACATAAGTGGAGAAGCTGGCCATTCCTATTTCATAATTACAAGTGATCTCTCAGCCTCTGACTCACCTGGTAAGGTAACCTTCTGGTGCAAGTTTAAGAATTTGGATGGAATTAGATCAATAACAAACGGAATGTTTAGAGAGCGGGGTGGCTGAGTGGATTAGCTCGCGATGCCTAGCAACCAAATATAACTAGAAACTTGAAACCAAAAAGTTAGAGTTCACCTCTCGGTGCCTGGGGCGTCGATCTCGGAATTTATTCCCTACTATTGCACCCCTCCCTCCTCGCCCGGAAAAAAAAAGAAAAAAAAAAAACGTATATCCCTCTAAGGCGTGTTAGGTGTAAAAAAAAAATATTTAGAAATTCGAGTGTTATAATAGCATAATAAAAAAAATGTTACATTTTTGAGAATGAAAAAAAAATCAATAAAAACTATAAATACCAACCAAAAGTTATATCTATAAAAAAAGTAGACTGATTATTATCAATATGAGTGATGCTTGGTACGATTAGGGATTCAAAGAAAGGATATGTTGAGTCAATATTATTTTTAAGAAGATATAAAAATACGGAATTTATGACAACTGAGAACAACTACGGAAAAAAAATAATAGAGACGAATTAAAGGCAAATAAAATTGCAAAGAAATTTAAGTTTTTCAGTGAAAAAATAAGCAATAATAGCTTAAAAAGGAAAACATGAAGGAGAAAATAAAAAATTTGGAAAGATTAAGCTTCTACAATAAGAAGAACCTATCTTCTAACGCAAAAATCAGGCACTACAACTCGGCGATAAAACAATTAAACAAACAAATAAAACAACAAATTTTGTTCATAATGAATCTTTATTAAATTTTGTTCATTGTGATATAAAATCTCCCTAGCCTAGGAACATTACTGACAGTAGAGAGAAGGATCCTGAGGAAAATCTACAGGTAAAGGAAAACTGAGGAGCCGAACCAGATAATCTACATGTCGATGAAAACCCTGGAAATCCTTATTAAAAATCCTAAGACTAAGATTATACAGGCACATGGAAGGAATGTACCAAGGGAAAGTGACCAAGAAAATTTTTGACAGAATCCCCGTGTACAAGGAATATAGGATAATTAAAGCAAATAAAAGTAATATTAACTTAAAAGTAACATACAAACACTGCCTCAACAAAGAGAAAAACTTAATTAAAAAATTAAAATTAAAAAAGATCAGGGGTTCTAGTAGGAAATTAAAAAAAACGGAGGGATACTGTGTGGTCGGAGGAAAGAAAAAAAAAATCGAAAATGAGGAAGCACAAATAATCATATTCGCGTGGTCTTAAAAGGCTGTATTGAGTAATAAAAAAATAAAATAAATAAATAAACACGGTTTAGGAAAAAATATTTAAATCTAGCCCCTCCTCAAAATTAGAGTTTTCATGTTTCACGATAAGCAGAACCTAAATATGAAATATGCATAAAGATAAAATACTGAATGGCCTTCGAATGTTAAAACGGCCTCAATATCGCAATTCCGTAACAACTCATTATCAGTTCAACATTTAATATTATTACTCTTCAACGCTATTCATCTTTGTTTTTTGATGAAGTATTGTCGATTCCAACGTTTATAGCAGCATTTATCTTAATTCGAGGATCCGAACGGGTGTTGCTCGAAATTAATAAGAGCTATTGAATTCAAAATTATGAATGAATTAATTCAAAAGTCATATTATGAATGCAACTTTGTTATTCTTTTTTCATTGTTACACATTGCAATATTTAATAAACCCGGTTTAGTCGAATGCCATGCGTTGTGTCTTAGACCATCTGCTTCCTCATTCCATAATTCCATGTGCGCTTTGGCCCACTTCGAATTTAAAATTATTTCCCTATTCTTGAATTATGTATCTCGTGATATCAAATGAAAGATCAGACAAAAATAAGCTATTATAGCGATGACAAGCTGCATTATCTAAAACATATTTATCGTATTCAGGCAGAATTAATCTTGTATATCTCAAATAATTATATATAATATATGAAGATTGAGGAAATGTAGAACATAGAGAATATGTGAATGGAAAATCATATTTGATTATATCAAATCTTATATTTTATTTATTATTATTTTTGTTCAACCTACCGTCTTAAAGCTATACGGGGTTTCCGTGCCAGGGGGGGGGGAGGGGTGAGGGGGGGGATAAATGCTGAATGAAACCCCTCCCCACCAATATGATATATTAGAGTAGATATCAGGTCATTATTTCTTACAAATTCTTAATTTTTTATTAAATCACCATTCAACGTTTCGGGATCTCACTCCCATCATAATAAAATTATTGGTTTATTATTTTTAATAATCAACCTTTGTATGCGACCAAAAAAAAAATTACCCTGCTCAAAATTTGAGAGCTTACGTTTCGAGATGCGTAGAATCCGAATAACAAATAAAAGCATTAAAATGAATAAAATTTGCCATTTGATTGAGAATAACATTTTTGACAAAATGAAAAATGAATCCATTGAAATTGGTTACCAATAGCAGCGATATTGCGTTTTGAAGCAGTAGTGACAGGGTATTATCCTTTGAATTATTGCTTTTCATAATATTTAATTGCCTATCAACAGCAATAGAAACAGTTATACCCTAATATTGTTATTTGGAAATAATAAACATTGTGTAATAATTTGCAGCGTTTTTAGGAATTTACACTATTTAATAACAATAGAACCATACATAATTTATAAATTGGATTAATCCTTAAGATATATCCTTGCTTCAGATATGATTTTTTACTTACTGACTATTTTTATTGATTTATCTTTTAATTTTTGTATCAGTGACAAAGTTGGGATGAACAGATGAATTTCAAATAGTAAAAATCCAGGTAATTTAAAAATATTTATTTATTACCTTAACTTATTACTATGTAACATTGTTAATTGATGTTTTCAATACCTCTTATTAGTTATAAAATTTGTTGTACAGTAATAAGATGTGGTTAATAAGAGCCACCTAGCTTATAATATTTTTTTTTTTTTTAAACGTTCTAATAATTCACTTCATAGTTGTTTTTTAAATGCAATTTGTAATTGTTAATTTACTTGTAGAGTTCTAATGATGGGAGTGACATCCCGAAATATTGAATTGGTGATTTAATAAAAAATTATGAATTTGGAAGAAATAAATCAGCCATAATATCTAGCTCTAATTATATTTTGAGTTTTTTTTTCTATAAATATATCTACTTGGGTCCTCAACAGTTGCTGGATGGCATGACAGTCTCTTTAGGCCCTTGGCTGCGCCATGAGTGTCTAAAGATTCACATAGTGATTTTCGATGTTATGTTACAAATTAGGATCATTACTCCCTTCGCCCACATCTGTAAATAATCCCAGTTGCTGACGGGTCTCACATAGCCTGTGAGGGGAAATCCATATTTAACTATTTGCTTGAAAAATTCAACCTGAGACTGGGATTCGAACTCACTATACATGCGCAGAAAAAAAAAAAAAGTGATAATAAATGAAATAAGAGAAAATTTCCCAGAAGACTAACAAGTCGAGCTCTCAAAATAATAAAGTATGTGCTGTACGTCATGCAGAAATTAAATTATAATATTTTAAAGAATATTCGGAAATTTCAAGGAGCCATTACTTTTTAGCGTTAGCTTTTAAATTTTTTGGATCTCTGAAAAATTATTAATTAGCTCTAAAAAAGTGCAAAATAAAACCTGCCTTCATTAGCCAGCCTCAAGATAGAGGAGGCAAAATTAAATAAAAAAAAGGACTAAAAGGAAAATATGTAGTTAATATGTGTCCTATAAATGTCTAGTTTTAGTGTGGGAGCCGAATCTAAACCTCACGAGAAACCTAAAAGTTCATATGGCACATAGTCCGATTTTCAACGGTTTGGCAATAAACTTAAATTGTGTGATTTTTTATGTTAGCCATGGTTTTCTTTGCACAGCAAAATCTCAAAATTTTATTTTATACTCTATCCGTTGAAAATAACTCTTCAAATATCCGAATATTCTTAGTAACATTAAAATTTAATTTTTTGCATTTACTAACTTTCTTATTTTGAGAGTTGGTCTTTCTAATCTTTTGGGAAATTATCTTTTCTTTCATTTGATACCATTTGTTTTTCTGAGCGTGAACATCAAGTAGGCATAATTGAGTTGTTTTTTTTTTGTTTTTTTTATAGAAATCATGTATACACGAAAAAAAATCTCAAAATTTGATTTTTCTCCTTAGCTTTCAGAATCGAACTATGCGTCATATGATTTTTTTTTCACTTAAGGTCTAATATCTGCTATCACAATATAACGAGATATTTATGAGACATCATGTATATATGATAGGTAACTACCATCAGTTATATTCATTATTTACAATCTGTTACCAGAGACAATTAGGCTTCGCAAATATTTTTATTAAGATAATTTAAAAAACGCTGAAAATTATTGCACTATGGTTTATTATTTACAAATAACTATTTTAGGGTATAACGTAATATGTAGCTTTTAACTGTTTAAATATGCAATTAATTAATAAATAAATTATAGGAAATAAGGTAGTTCCGGGTGCAATGAAATAAACACTTAATTAAGTAAATAAATAATTTATTTGTGCCTACGTTTCAGCCTAAATTTCAGACCTTCAGGCCTATAAAACAAAAAAAAATTTTTTTTTGTCCACCAACAATTTTTATTGAATAATATTACTATTACTTAATATTGTATATATAGTATGAATGTGGTCTCATACCAATATTATTATTGTTCATTTTGTAACAAATTGTAATATATCTCAATAAAAAAAAAAAAAAAAAAAATATTACAATCTATCCTAATTAGGACATTTTTAAAAGTGATCAGGTACAGCATTCATACAACATTCACACAATATATACAAAACAATAAATTTATAAAATAATAATACAATATACATATATACAAAAAAGAATCAATAAGAATATGTACAAAAACCACTCATACCTATATACAATTCTCGAGCATATAGCACGTGAGTGGAGAATCTAGCCAATGCTAGAACTTCAATATACATATTAACAAGAGTTCGCGGGGCCACTGCCGTTTCAACCTTCTAGGGGGATGGTAAGGGTCTGATGGAATAAGATCGTGGTGTTATGTATGGTTGGTGACATAATAAGGAGCATTAACTATTGTTCGGAGGACTTTGGATTGGAAGGATTGAATGCGTTTGATGTTAGAAATTTTGGATCTCCCCCACAGGTCAAGTCCGTAGGTCCAGATAGGTAAAACAAAATACAAGTAAAACGACCAGTAGTAGAATACAATATATGAATATGATAAGTAAAAGAATGTCTTTATATATTGTATTCTACTACTGGTTCTTATCTTTTGTTTTATAGCACTAAAGAAGGTCTGAAATTTAGGCTGAAACGTATGCACTAATAAATTAAGTTTATTCTTAATTAAGTGTTTATTTGACTGCACCCGGAACAAACTTCTCCCCTGTAGATACACATAGTCAACAATTCTCACTTCACAATAAATAAATTAATTAATTACTTAAAAATTCATTTTGCTCCACCCGGACAATTTTACTATGGATCATATGAACGTTTTCATTCTATTTGAGTTCTAGTTTCTGCTCTCATAAAATTATGAGACATTTATGAAACACTCAGTATATTTCTGAAGGAATTAGTCCGGGTGGCGGTCATTAAATGAAACAACTGAATAGTTTCAACTATTTTATTGTTTGCCAACGTTTCGACCCCCATTGTGGGTCATCATCAGGGCGTCTGGTAGGCGAGTGGAAACTGTATATTTCAGTGACAACTCTACAAAGACAACTCAGTATATTTCATACATAGGTAAGTGACATAAAAAAAAAAAAATAATAATAAAAAAAAAATGATAGTTATTATATGTTCTTTTGGACATTATTTCCTTTAAAGACCGATATGGGCATATTTCGCTTTTCCCCGTCAAGAATGCGTATTAAAGCCACATTTTTATTTATTTTTTCGTTTATCGATTGGAAGGAATTCAGAATTTAATGCCTAAGAAAGAAAACAAGGAATTCAAATATATGGAAATATCCCAATATTATTTTCTGGAGGATCTTATCTCTTCCCAGAAGCTGACTCGGATCGGACGGCTGCATCGGGAGGGACGCTGACTGGAAACCAGTAAATCCCCGAGATTGCATTTAGATAGTGCGTACCGCGCTCCAATTTACAGGACCGCAACATGTTAAGTATCTTCGGCGACATTATAAATATTGCCGGGGAGAGAAAGTGTCCTCCGCTGGGAGCCACACCCTGGGCGTAGCCCCTCGAGCTTGCTATTATATGGACGTTATCCTGTAATCTGGAAAACTGGAGGATTGGCTAATACTGTCCAGCCTGGAGATCGATCCCCTCTTACGACACTCTTGAATTCACGGGCATAAATATCCCTGTCGAATTAGCTATTTTTTTTAAAAATAGTTTAATTAGCTCATTCAATCCGAAATACAAAAATTTGGAAACTTCATGCCAATGCATTTACAAATATTTACAAGAATCGTTGTAAATTTACATTTTACAAAAGATAACTAAAAAAATCGTACAAAGGAAACACACGACTTTCCCTTACCCCCGCTGTTAAAATCAATTTAAAAACTATTAAATAAACTTAAAGTAGAAAATAGTTTTAAGTTAATTTAAATGAAAATGAATTTTTTTTTGTTGGAAACATGTCATTTAGATTAAATAATATAACTATATTAAATTGTTCCGTATAATAAGTTTATTCCTATTTCTTCACTTTACTTTACTTTTTACAACTTTGTAACGTAATATTTTTTTACATATAGTGCATTTTTGAGTGTGAAATATTTAGTAAAACTTCCTAAAATATTTAGTAAAACTTCCTAAAAAATTATAAAAAAAAGAAACTAAATTTAAATATGGATATCACCACCAACCATACGACCAACAATTTATCAAATTTGAAGAAAAAAATCTGGTACGGGCAACACACGACTTTCACTTACCTCCGTTTTTAAAATCGATTAAAGAATTTTAAAAGCTTGTGTATGCGATAATATTTCTTCTAAAATCTCTAGCTTTCCAACGGTATATCATGCATGTAGGTATATTACTGTTCTTATGTTCAAAAACAAAAAATTGCACTAAAAAATATTTTTTCAGTTTTCTCCTTTGGTTGCTTTTAAAATTCGCTTAACATGTATATTTAGCTGTTATTTATCAATGCTAAATATACATCAATATAAATCAACAAGATGATATGGTTATTTTTATAGAATCAACAAAATAAAAGGTACTTTAGAGGAAGAAAATTTAAAATATCATTTAAGCATCGGCATTTAAGCCCTTTCAGACTATTTTATTAAGTTACCACACACACACACACACACACACACACACACACACACACAGACCTTTTTACGGAACTTGGTTATTTGGACTCAGGGGACCCTAAAACGTGTATTTCCGTAGAAAACTGGAATTCGAAAATTTTCACGATCGCAATACCTTCCCTTACTATATATATCATATATAGGTAAGTGAAAGTAAAAAGATTTAATGAAATATGTTTAGTTTGGTTGGAAACACACGTTTTAGATTGAATAATTTCCAACGGTATATTATACATCTATATTACTATTCTGTGTTCAAGAATACAAAAATTGCATAACAAATATATTTGCACTTTTCTACTTTATTTGTATATCAAATTCGCTCAACTTGCATATTTTGCTGTTATTTATCAATGCTAACGAGATGGTGTGTTAAACCAGTGTGGATGTCCGGTGTAGCTGGTGAGTGTTAAAGTTTATCTTTGGTTGGTCTCTTAATAAGGATAGCAGTCCCACCGTGTGCTGTGTTGTCCGGCTGGTCTGTTCTATATGTCAAGTAAACAGAAATACCAAATTTTGATCGTGGTGTGTAAGGTGAGTCTGTGATCAGTGCAATGTCAATACGTTTTTCATGTAAGTATAAACCCAATTCTGTCTTATGTTGAAGTAGTCCGTTCGCGTTCCAAAGAATGATGGACAAAGAGCCACAGCTCACAAGAACAAATTAATTTCTATAAACAAAACAAAAAAATACAACAATATAAATCTTTACAAATATACATAAACCTATAAAATTGATGGTTAGGGGGAAAAAAAGAAATAAAACAGAAAGAAAAGTCTATTTATTTAGTCTACTTAAAAAATCCTAGGACCACATGCCGAGTTTTAAACCACCACAAATGGCTGTTATGCTAGCCACTACGACACAGGACCCTGTATGTAATATATTTCTATAACTGAAGGAATTAGTCCGGGTGGCGGTCATTAAATGAAACAACTGAATAGTTTCAACTATTTTATTGTTTGCCAACGTTTCGACCCCCATTGTGGGTCATCATCAGGGCGTCTGGTAGGTGAGTGGAAACTGACACGTAGGTGAGTTTCCACTCACCTACCAGACGCCCTGATGATGACCCACAATGGGGGTCGAAACGTTGGCAAACAATAAAATAGTTGAAACTATTCAGTTGTTTCATTTAATGACCGCCACCCGGACTAATTCCTTCAGTAATTCTTAACGGTCAACTAATTATATCCACAATGATATTTCTATAACATTAAAGTTTTATTTGGGGTGTAATATTTTATCTCTCATCTTTAACCTTCATTTTTTAGTAGATAAACTCTATAGCAGATTCAGGACTTGAGATCGGAATTTTCTAATGATTGTTTTGTTTTTTTCATAATACGAAAGCTTTACTAAGCTAATCTTAGTAAGTGAAATCCGAGGATGAGTCAAGTAGCCCCTTAAGGACAAGATGCCCCCGATGATGGGAGTTGACGAAACCCGAGCCTTCTTCAGCTGGAGATAGTTCTCACTGGAGATTATGATTTGCTCAGCAGGACCAGATAGGCCAAAGCAAACTTCTTCCTCTTTAGCAAATTGAGGTTGCCGATGTTGTTATTTGTTAGCGGCGAATCCTTGTCAGAAGATAAGGAGAGGTATAGTCTAGAAAGGATATCAAGTTAAGATCGAGTAATTTCAAAAGCACTTTTTCGGGACAAAATTTCGGCCGGTTCATTCTGCTTATGATAAATCAGATATCTCAAATTTGTAGTGTTCCGCAATAATTTTTCTTTAAATGGTTGGATTTACACATTTTTACTTTCACTTACTATATATAGTAAGGAAAGTATTGCGATCGTGAAAATTTTCGAATTCCAGTTTTCAACGGAAATACACGTTTTAGGGTCCCCTGAGTCCAAATAACCAAGTCCCGCAAAAAGGTCTGTGTGTGTGTGTCTGTCTGTGTGTGTGTGTGTGTGGTAACTCCCGGGCGGAAACGGTAAGTCCTATGAAACTGAAATTTCATATTTAAGACAACTATACGCCCGAGACGTGACAAAACTTTTTTCATCAAAATGAGCTTACCAGAAGAGGCACTTTATACCATGCATTTTGCACCTTTTTTCGATTTTCTCAAAAACGGTTCCGACGATTTTGATTAAACTCGCTATATCGATGTAAAATTAAATGGGCTTTAATATCATGTAGGTTTTATTTGGATAAAAATGTTCTGACAGGGCTTAAATGCCGATATTTTAAATTTTCTTTTTCTAAAGTACCTTTAATTTTTTAGATTCAATAATAATAACTAGATTATCTTGTTAGCGCTGATGAAAAACAGGTAAATATATAAATTGAATAAATTCGATACCCAACTAAAGGAGAAAACAGAAAAAATATATTTTTAGTGAAATTTTTCGTTTTTGAACATAAGAGCAGTAATATACATGTATGATATACCGTTGGAAAGCTAAAGATTTTAGAAAAAATATCATCTCATACACAAGCTTTTAGAAGTTAATAGAGAGTGATGAGAAGAAGATAAAACTAACTGATTATTTTAGATAATAATATAATAGATTTTTTAATAAAACACATGTTTATATATAAATTCAATTTGATTAATTCCTTAATAGTTTCACGTATTTTTATCGTTTCGTTTATTCATTTAACGTCACTTTATGCTACTATGGCTAATCGGACGATGCTACAGTGGGAGTCCTAAATTTAGCCTAGCCAGGTTTTATTAGGATAGGGATCTTTAACGAGTACCTGACATCGCACAGGCTCGAGACCACCTTTTAACGTCCCCTCCGAAGGACGGCGTAACTAAGGATTTTTTACTCCCATTAAAAAATCCTAGGACCACCTGCGGGTTTGAACCCGTGACCTTTAGCATGGAAGGCTGTTACGCTAACCACCCAGCCGTATTTTTATCTCTAACTGTATTTGAAAATTCTTTCATTGATTTTAAAAATCGAGGTAAGTGAAAGTCGTGTGTTGCCCGCACCAGATTTTTTAACATAGCTGTTAAGATCGTTATTTAAAAAAAAAAAAAATGAAATTATTAAGAATGTTTTAATTATCATTAGATACGTTTAAGAAAGCATTAGGTTTTATATCATATTTTGAAGATTTTTAACAATTTTTCAAAAAAATTAAATAAAAATTATTTTTAATATCTCATTTTAAACAAAATCCGGTGCGGGCAACACACGTCTTTCACTTACCTCCGTTTTTAGAATCAATTAAAGAATTTTCAAATACAGTTAGAGATAAAAATGAGTTAAACCATTAAAGAATTAATTAAATAGAATTTCGATAGAAACATGTGGTTAATTGAAAAATCTATCATATCATTATCTAGAATAATCACTTAGTTATATCGGATTTTTTCATCACTCTCTACTAACTATTAAAAGCTTGTGTAAGAGATAATATTTTTTCTAAAATCTCAAGCTTTCCAACGGTATATCACACATGTATATTACTGTTCTTATGTTCAAAAACAAAAAATTGCATAAAAAATATATTTTTTTCAGTTTTCTCCTTCAGTTGGGCATCGAATTCATTCAATTCATATATTTACCTGTTTTTCATCAGTGGTAACAAGATAATATAGTTATTTTTATAGAATCAACAAAATTAAAGGTGCTATAAAATATTGGCATTTAAGCCCTGTCAGACCATTTTAATCCTAATGAAACCTAAATGATATTAAAGCCCATTAAATGTTACATCGATATAGCGGGTTTAAACAAAATCGTCGGAACCATTTTCGAGAAAATTGAAAAAAGGGGTTTGCCCTTTTGTTGCATTTGATGCATAGTATAAAGTGGCTCTTCTGGTAAGCTGATTTTGATGAAAAAGATTTTGTAACGTATCGGGCGTATAGTTGTCTTAATTATGAAATTTCAGTTTCATAGGACTTACCGTTTCCGCCCTGGAGTTACCACACACACACACACACAGACCTTTTTGCTGGACTTGGTTATTTGGACTCAGGGGACCCTAAAATGTGTATTTCCGTTGAAAACTGGAATTTAAAAATTTTCACGATCGCAATACTTTCCCTTACTGCATATAGTAAGTGAAAGTAATAAAGTCTAGAAAGAATATAATAAAATAGAGCTATGGCATCGCGAAGTGGACGCAAATGCACAAAAATCTGCTTCGTTCGTTCTGTGTATGATAAATTAGTTATCTTAAAGTTGTTTTGCACCCAAGTAATTTTTCTTTAAATGGCAGAATCAACAATTTATTTTTCATGATTTAAAAAAAAAAAAAAAAAAAAATTGATTTAATATTTCAATTTATACATAACGTCCAGAAAGAATGTCATAGTAGAGTAATATATTAAGAGTAATATAATTATATATAGTAATAGAGCTGGCAACGCACAATGGACGTAAATGCAAAAAAAATCTGCCCTTTATGTCCTATTTATGATAAATCAGATATCTTAAAGTCGTATTGTAATTGTAATTTTCCTCTAATTTACATATTTGAACATAATTTTAAAGATCTTTATTTGAAAAAGAAGTGAAAATTATTTTGCTTTAGAAAATAAAAATTTCCAACCAGACATTCTTGCATATTTCAATGTCTTATGCATTATTATATGTTTGTAATTAGTATTAAAAACGTAAAAAAAATTATTAGATTTAATATCACGATTTGGAGATTTTTAACGATTTTTCAAAAGACAAAATTAACATTATTTTTAATATCTCAATTTTTGGTTTATTATTTTCAAAAATGAACCTATATAATCGACCAAAAAATAATAAATATTACCCCCTCCCCCTCAAAATTTGTGGGCTTACGTTTCAACATGAGTAGAATCCGAATAAGGAATAAAAACAAATCCGTTTGTCCGCAGCACAGTGGACAATATGACCGATTTAGGTGGACAAAATTCTAAAACTTGTCTATATATAACCTTTGGGGTGTCAGAATACGGACAAAAATATTTTAAAAAATTATAAGAAAACATTATAAAAACTAATTAATTTTTTGACACGATTGGCGAGTGCACAGTGGTCAAACATCAAATTTATTAGCTAAAATCTAAAACTTCCCTATATGTTTCGTTTGAAGTCCCAGAATACGGGAAAAATTATACAAAAGATCTAATTATGGCTCGGAGCTGCTAAAATCTGCTAAGAGATGTATTTTATATGATTTAGTAAATTCTTGAAATTATGGATTGTAAAACTTTTAATTCGGAGTATTGTGTCTGAAAAAAAAAATATGTATCACCTAAAACGCAAAAATTCTTTGTAATTTCTAAAGACTAGAAGGATTGGTAAAACAAATCCTACAAACAAATCCTTGGGGTAACTTGGGGGTTATATAGTTTTTCGTTATTGAATAAGAGCGTACATTTACAAGTTGCTAAATTAACTCTACAGGTGAGTTTGCAATTTATATTCAATAACGAGTTTGGAAATATAATGTCTTACCTGTCTCAGCAATGCCCATTGTTAAATAAAAGCAAAAAGACTTTGCTCTAAATACACCTTGAACAGAATAAATTACCATCGAATAAAGTTAATCCTACTGTCGGTTATTAGGCACTTGTGTGAACAGGAATGATTCATTCATTTACTATTTATTTGTAAACACGGTATGGTGGAAAATATGAGTATTAATGGTCTTGCCAACTAATTATAATAAGGTGAAGCACTGGAAAGTTCCAAACTTTTGACTTTTGCCCACTTTGCGCCGCCCGCGGCATTTCTCCGAAACTACTGGACCAATATTTTTTAAATTAACCACAAAAATACTACCCCATACAACGATGCATTATAATTAATTAATCTCTCATACAAATTTAAAAAATATATAATAATGATTCGCTTTGCAAACAGAAGACAAAAGTGTTTTTTTTTATGTTAAAGAAGGAATCATTTAGTAATTCCCAAGCTCTTTTCACAAGAGTTTTATGGCTCCAGAGGTATCTATCTATTTGACTGTTTGGCATAGCAATTTTAGAGAAACCATTCATTTATATTCTCCCAAGAGGCAAATCCATTTATTTGCAGAACATGCGCCATCGTTTTAATCGCAGCCATGACACAATGTAAGAAGCAGAACCTGAGCATTTCCTTGAATAATAATTAATAATATGAATAAGGAATAGTCTTCCAGGATGAACTGGAGAATGTCTATTTTTTAACTTGAGAATACATTTTTAATATTAATCGAAATATTGAATATCTCTCTATATAAAATAATGTCATGTTTATTGGTTTCCGCTAACTCCTTTCTATTTATAAGTAGAATACATTTTAAGGTTGGCAGACAATAAATAGTTGAAAATATTTAATTGTTTCATTTACTGAACGCCATCCGGACTAATTATTTTAAGACATTTTAACTAGGTTTTCTTTAGATGGAAAATTAAATTTTCTGTATTCAAGGCATCAAAAATTTTTCCTTAATCAAAACTTGTTTGCGTTTGGAAAGCGCAGGATTATAAAAAAGTTAACATGCAATAAAATTAGTAGGTAATATAAATTAAAAGAATGTTGTTATAAGCATATGAACTTATGGACATGCGTTATTTGTAATGAAAGTTATCTGGTTCAGTGTAATCATGTAAGTTTTATTCTTCCATAGAGTGCGAGAGATTTTAGAAATATATTACGTGTCAAATCATAAGTTGTTAAAATAAATGAAAAGTTGTTATAAAACCTTGTAAACTAAATGTCATTCGAAAGATATAATAATTACAAACCGAATAAAATAGAAACTGTTAAAACAATATTGCAACAAAACAAAATATTAAAGGAATAAATAACAATAAAACTGGTGCGCGCAACACACGACTTTTACTTATCTCTTTTGCTAAAATTAATTCAATATTTTTTAAATAAACTTAGAGATTTTTAATACAGATTAAAGAATTAATTACATAAATTTTTGAT
Organism: Piezodorus guildinii; assembly: GCA_023052935.1. NCBI lineage: Eukaryota > Metazoa > Arthropoda > Insecta > Hemiptera > Pentatomidae > Piezodorus > Piezodorus guildinii. The sequence continues at coordinate 115,739,992 of CM041298.1, forward strand.
AGAAACATATATTTTATTAAATAATTTTTTTTATTTTTATCTGCTAAAATCAGTTAGTTTTATCCGCTTTTCATCATTAACTGTTGCAATTCCTTGTATTAGTAATATTTTTAAAACAGAGTTTTAAATTATTATATATTTAAAAAGGTGAATCCACTTTCGTTCAACCGAATATCAAGTTTCGCGCTAGACTTACAACACACACACAAGGACACGCACACAAACAAACAGTCCATATTTTCGGGACTTCGTTATTTGCACTCAGGTGATTCTAAAACGTGTATTTCCGTTGAAAACTGGAATTTGAATAGGTAAGTTAAAGTAAAAACTGTATATTGGTATGAGTGTGTTAATTTATTTGTGAACCTTGTATTTATTTTATTTACATATTTTGTTATTGTATGTTGTTTTTTCTTCGTTTCACCTACTGATTGGTATGTTAGATCAATCAGTTTTTGATGTTATGTGATTTTCTGGCTGTCCAGTGTTTCTTCATTATTTCAGTTCTTATCTTCCTCTCTTCGTCGGAAATACTCTATTGCCGTTTGGTCTTGACACTGTCCTGGGACCTCTTCATTTGTACTTGGTAGTGTTCTTCGCAGTTCCATTCGTTAACATTTGTTCTGTAATTTTTAACTCTCGTGGGTCATTACAGTCTTTTAAAAGAAGTTCGGTGTAGTTTCATTGTTGCGGAAAAAGTCAAAAGATTCTTTTCGTTATCCTTCTTGGATCCATTCTCACGGTGTGATCGTCAGGATGTGAATTTTTCTTAGAATTTTCCTCTTCTAAATCTCCAATTATATACATAATTTTATTTTTATGTGATTTGATTTTACCTGTTTATTTTATAACTAGCTGTTGCGCGCGACTTCGTCTGCGTCAATTTCAGTTATTATGATCGCTATCAAGACGTTTTTAAAAGAATATATTGGGTTGTCGGGAAAGTTCGTAGAAAAATTCGGACAACAATTAAAATTGAACAGCTTAAAAATTATTTATTTAATCTACAAAATAGTTACCACCGTTAGTGATTACCCTTTCCTAACGGTTTGGAAGGTCCATTATCCCTTTTTTCCAAAAATCACTGTCCTTCCTCCTGAAGAACAATAAAAGGTCCGTTCTGACATCATCTTCTGAAGAGTAGGATTTCCCTTGTCGAAAATTATCGAGGGAACGGAAATGATGGAAATCCGAAGGAGCAATGTCAGAAAAGTACGGTGGGTAAAACCTAAACCACTTCTGAATCGTGCTATCAGCAATTGAATCGCGTTTTTCCCTTTTTAAAAAAGAACAGCATAATATGCCGAAAATGAACTGAATCGTCACTCATGTTGGTTTGAAATAAACTATGATCCTTAATAAAGACGAATTCAGTGTGTAAACATAGTTCATTCCATGAGAATTAAAGGCATATAAATAAACATTAGCCTCGTGATTCATTTTTATAGAAAAAACAGAAGGTAAATTTTATTTTAAAAACCTCTACCAAATTTTCGGACGACCCAATATTTTTAAGTATTTCTGCTTAAATGATATTTTTGGTTTTATTTTCTTATGGCAGAAGAACATACTGATTTTCTCCGCAACCCGATATTGACGTAAATCGATTCCTACGTGTTTAAATGCTTGCCCATGTGATTTATTAATTGTTACGGCAAAAGATAACTTAACGGGAAATTGAATTATTTTAAAATTAAAAGGTAAATCATTTGGAATCGTTGGGATTCGAGCTCAATTTTCTCTGTTTTTTCAATGGTTTTCCACTGATTCTTTGGTCCTATTGGTCGCAGCGTAATGTTGTATAGCCTATAGCCTTCCTCGATAAATGGACTATCCAGCACAAAAAGAATTTTTCAATTTGAACCAGTAGTTTCTGAGATTAGCGCGTTCAATCAACAAACACAAACTCTTCAGCTTTATAATATTAGTATAGATATGAATGTGATCTCAGAGCACTATTATTATTGACCATGTGGAGATAAATTGAAATATATCTGAATAAAGAATAGTTTGTTGAAAACATTATAGGTTTTAATAACTCTGATGGCGTTGTTTTTGTTCTATTTGATATTGACAGTAACTGTAATAACAAAACAAATAACGTCCACATATGTGGCCAAGAGAAGAGGTTAAATATGTGTAATGCTCGTACTAGATATTTTTTCCATTGGGCTATCATGGTGACGAACTTCCGGGTCCCAATGTTGGGTTGTTATTGAACGGTAGCGACCCTCCCAGAAAGCCGTCAGAAGTGAATAGCGGTCATGTAGATATTGCCCTTTGTTCGGAATAAGCGATGTTTTCACGGTAATCTGAGCAGGGCTCTTTAATACAATAAATTAGCCCACTTTGGTTCGATGCAACTGTTGAATATCCACAGGAAAAGGCCACTTTCGGCTTTTACCGGGCCCGAGGCAGCGGACTGTGTAAACTGACGAGCATCTTACTGAAGTGCGTGTTGACTGAGCATTGTGGGAGGCGACACGGCTGAGTGAGCCAGCACCGGCTGAAAAAATGTATTCTATCTCCCGGGTGAGGGGGGCGATTTGGTGGGCCACTCCCTAACAGGAAATTAACCGAAATATAAACAGTCGGAAATCAGTAATTGTGGAACAATGATACAGCCGGGAGAGCATCACCCATTTCCTATCCGCTATCTGCCTATCTGTCGCTTCCTGGTCTCCCCTGCCTATCTTCCCAGGCTCTTCCGATTAGCATGAAGTTCTGCTTTGTCGGTGACTGAAAACCACGAGGTTATGGACCTAAAACACCCTTTATTTTCACTTACCTTTATATGAAATAAGGGCACTCCCTTACGCCATTCCGTGGTCTACTGTGTTGTTTCCAAACGAAATTCTTCGCGGACCCCTTCATTTCTCCACTTCCAAGATGAGGACCCTATAAATCCAAAGAAATTGTGTATATTTTTTTGGCGCTGAAGGCGGCTAAAACGAGACAAATGTAGGACTGTGCTTAAGGAAAACAGATCTGGTGTACGCAACAGACAACTTTCACTTTCCTCCGTTCTTTAAAGCATTAAGAACTTTTGAAAAAAAAAAAAAAACCTGTACCTCTACATCCCAAGGTTCTTGGGTTCTGTACATATAGAGATTCGTTCTGTTTCTAGGCCTACGGCCGTGCAATGAGATGATTGGGTTTTTTCCCCAATTCGGGTACCCACTTTAAAGAGGCTGGGTGTGCCCCAGGAAGGTCTTCATACCCTAGGGTCATCCCCCGGCTGAATTAACGAATAAATAATATTCTGTCATAGACGGGATTCAAACCCAGCTCCCGGAGAACAGCTGACTAGTGCTCTATCCACTAGACCAAGCCGCTCCCTTTAAGAACTTTTGAATATTTTTTTTCATAAAAATAGGTCCATGAAATTACATCAAGTTTCAATATATTCATGTGTTTAATTAAATAATCTATTATATTATTATAAAAAAAAACACTTACTTTTATCCTATTTTAAATACTCTCCATCACCTTCACAACTTTGTGCATAAGATATAATTTTTTTCTAAAATCTTTCTCTTTCCAACGGCATATCATACTGTTCTTATTATAAACAAAAATTACATTAAACAATATTTTTTCTAATTCCTCTTTTATTTGGTTATAAAATTCGTTCAAATTGTATATTCAGCCGTACTTCATCAATGCTAACAATATGATATAGTTAATTTTTCCGAGTCACACTATTTTAATCAGAGTGGAACCTATATGATATCAAAGCCAATTAAATTTTACATCGATATAGCGAGTTTAATCAAAACCATTAGAGCTGTTTTTGAAAAAATTGTGAAAAGGTGTAAAATGAAAGTGAAGTGGCTCTTCTGTTTCTCCGATTTTGCTGAAAAAGTTGCTGGAATATCTCGACCAACCCCTAGATAGAGCACTAGTATAATGTTTTTCGAGCCCTGGGTTCGAATCATCGATGATGCAAAATTATTTCAGCTGTGAAGCGATTCTGGGAAGATGAGACCCTTCTGGGGCACACCCAGTCTCTTTAAAAAATGGGTACCAGAAAATTGGAGATAATTCTCTCGGCTGAGCGTGATCCCAATCTCCTCCTCTTATTATTTTATATTTTGACCATATTTAATACTTAATAACCGAACATTTTAGTTATTTTTGTCCTACGGAATTTTAAGTAATTAAGGAAAAGAACAAAACATAGACTGCGTCTGTAAAAAACAATATAGAGATGAAGTGGAATGTGTCTTTGTGTGTTGGTTTGGAAAATTTAGCAGTGGAGGTACGCTATATCGACGTAAATTTTAATATGATGATTGTTTCATTCTGAATGAAATGATCTGACAGGGCTTTTTGATATTATTTTTTTTGTGTCTAAAGTACCTTAAATTTTGTTGATTCGAAAGAATGAAACATATCTTCTTAGAATTAATAAAAAAACAAAAAAAAAAAAAAAACAGCGAAATATTGAAGTATAATGAATTTGATAATCAACTTAAAGAGTAAAGAGCTAAAATATTTTTGTATATAATTTTTGTTTGTTTTTTAACACAAGAATAGTAATGTAGATGTATAATATACTATTGCAGAACTAAATCTTTTAGAAACATATTATCTTATATACAATATTGTAAAAGATAATGGAGAGAGATGAAATGCCGAAAAAACTACCTGATTGTTGTAGATAATAATGTAGTAAATTATTTAATAAAATGTTTCCATTGAAACTCAAGATAATTTATACTTTAACAATTAATTTCATCTCTAAATGTATTCAAAAATTCTTAAATTGATTACAACAACGGAGGAAACTGAAAGTCGTGTTTTGCACGCACCAAATTTTTTATTCAAGCCGTTCCCACGGACGAAAATTCTATCTCATTTATAATTTATTTTTCTGATTTAATATGTTTCCACAGAATTGCATGTAGTCCTATTTGTCTATGATCTTCTGGTTTTCCAAATCTAATTTCAGCCTCTGTCCAGTGTGTCCATACAAAAAGTGCTGAGCTTAAGCTTTAATAAAGTTTTGCGAATCGCCCTAACAGACAGGTGATACATATGCAAAGGTCTTCCTGAGAAGCAGCCGACAGTGCTGCCAACCGTAATTGCCTTCCAGATAGCCCCCGACGATGAAGACGTCCACGCAGAAGATACTGTTGGGAGCTGTCACTCAGCGACTGTCGAGTACTCTATAGTAATTATAGGATTCAGTTGGAACGGTATTTCCATACAAATGGTCACAGGACCCAGTAATTATCCGATGTTATTTCCAACAAACGCCAGATCCCCTTTGTCCGATTCTCAATTAATTTTTACCTCCTTTTTTCCATTGAACGTTTTCTGTCTTTATCGCTTGCTTTGCATCCAGAGGGTCGGTTTAATTGAATTCATTGTTATCAAGTTTAATTATTGGCGTTCGATCCATTTCTATACAATACCAGTCTCTGATTTTCATTTTATAATTTTAATTTATACCATACTAGCTGCGCACCGTGGCTTCGCTTACGAATATTTAATTATATATCATCAATGTAAATTAAAGAGTAACCTCGTAATGAGTTACTATTTTTATGGACAACTAATATAGTGTTATTATTTAATAGCAGATCCGTATTACATAATGTAAGTATTGGTGGCTTTTATGGAATTCTTGCGGAACCCTACCCAATAAACCTAAAAATTGTTACGCATTTATGTCACGGAAAATCTAAAAAAAAGATCTCAACATGTTTCTTCTCAGAACGTTGATCATTCTTAAAGGTGTCGAAACTTATCAGTATTTTGTAACGATCAAGTATTTGAAGTCATATCATTGTTATTATATTGTTTATTGATATTGTTATATTTAATTTAAGTTACTGATGTATATCTTGGATAAAATTGAACCTAATAATAGCAACACTGCTATGCTTATTGTTGTTTTTCGTTTTAAATATTTATTCACTTTGTAATTATTAATATATATATATATATGCTGGAGATAGATATTGTAAAGGGATTTGTATAGGGATTGCCCTAAAGCAAATAAATAAGTTATTATTATTATATTATATAATAGCAGATATTAATTACTTTCATTTACCTATAAATGAAATAAATAGTAAGGGAAAGTATTTTTTGAAAATCTTCGAGTTTCAGTTTTCAGCGGAAATGCACGTTTTAGGGTCTTCTTAGTCCAAATAACCAAGTCCCGGAAAAAGGTCTGTGTTTCTATGTATGTGTGGCAATTCTAGCACGAAACTGCGACAAAATTATCTTTCCACAAAAAAAAAGTCGAACAAAACTGAATATTCATATTTAAGACAGCTATACGCCTGAGATTTTACAGTATATTTATCCACTAAAATCGGGTGACCGGTGCTGGTCAAATGTACCTCAAGATAAATGACTTAGTGAGTTGTCACTTGAAAATTGAACAACTGCTTCAACAGAGTAAGCAGGTGGACCACATTGGCGTAGTATTTATTGGAATGAAGTACTCGTAGCTGACAAGCAGAAGAAGTTGCAGTTTCAGAGCAGTCGGATAACCAAATTTCTTTTTGTAGAGCTAGGGATGAAGTTAAGTGGGCATATCATGCACTACTGATCAATTCTCTGAGGCTCAGGTCGATTAACAAGCACTCCAAACTCCTTCTTGACGAAGAATGCATACCGATAGATTTTCAAAGAAAAGATGATGTTGTACGGCCATGATTATCTAGCTAAGCACTTGCAAAGGATCGGAGTGGTAGAGTTTCCACTTTGCTGTCTGTGTGATGCAAAGCAGGAAATGGATGCAGCGCTCTAGTTAACAAAAAATTATTGAGAAACAGTTCTTTGTTAAGTAATATTACAATCAGTCCAATTTAGGACATTTTAATAGTGATAAAGTACAACGTTCATATTAAATTCACACGATATATACAAAACAATAAATGTATATAATAATAATACAATATACATATATACAAAATCAATAAAATCAAGCATACAGCACGTGAGTAGAGAATCTAGCCAATGCTAGAACTCTATTATACATATTACAAGAGGTCTCGAGGCCACTGCCGTTTCAACCTTCTAGGGGGATGGTAAGGATGTGTGGAGCTGGATAAGGATTGAGCTAGGAGATTAGGGTGATGGATAAGGTTCTGATGGAATTTAGAGAATTTCGATGGTATAAGGTCTAAAATAAATGGAATATTTAGGTCGCGGTGTAAGGTAAGGTTGGTGACATAATAAGGAGCATTGACTATGGTTCTGAGGACTTAGGTTTGGAAGGATTGATTGATTGATTTTTGTGGCGATATTACACCGGTATCAATAACGTTAAAGGAAAATTGATATCGATATCCTATCTCTAGAGGACAGGTATACACAGTCGCTGCGCGAGCGCCAGTCTAGAGCTCGTCGGTAACGCAAATCGTCACTATGGAAACGAAATCAAAGCTTTCACCGAAAATCGCATTAAGCGCCTAAAGATGTTTTTAATTAAAAAATTGTATTATATCGTTGCTTACTCCTTTAACCTATCATATAATAAAAAAAAAAATGTTTTAGATGAATATGGCACTATGACGCCTACTATTGCGCCTTAATAAATAGTATGGACTACTTTTTGTGTAACTTTCCTTACTTATAATTTGTAATATTAAAAATATTCCTGTGAAAAAAAAATTGATATACTGTGTTGAAGCAACCCAATTAAAATGGACAGCACCATTTTGCCAATAAACTATCTTTTTTTTTTATATTACTTTATGGCTTGCAGTATGATTCTTTATGATTCTGACGTATGTATTGCTAGGCTGTTAGATCTATCCTAGAAGAGCTTCTAGACGAAGTCCGATGCGGTCGACGAACCCAAGTTCAGCTCCTGAATTCATAAGATCTTCCCGATGATGAGGAATTAGCTCACCACCGGAACCGGACGGGATTCGGAGAGTATTTCTGCGGATCCTTTGAATGGGACGGCCGTAGCAGAGGCTCCTGATAGCTTGTATTAATCCAGAGGACAATCAGTGATGCAAGGAAACTCCTGGAGAGATAAGTGTTGATCTGTATTCATTGCCGGCTCGCTGGACATCCTCTCCTTCTGTCGAAATAACAATTAGCAGTCTCTAGTCCTCACTTTGGAGTCCCACCGCCGTAGTCTAACATCTTGTTTTTATTTATTTATTTGTATTACATTCTGTCCAATATGGTAATATCACAAAGTACTATAATCTCTCCTATCTAAATCATCAAAACTAAAAATTAGACAGAATATCAATACATACACATTTCTACTTAAACCAGTTTGGACCGACGCTTTACAAATTTATGGATCAGCAAAAAATACTAGCATACAACTGCAATAATTTCAATAGAAAAATTTAAGACTCATAACTACAGCTCCTTGGTATGTAAACAACAGAACCTTACATGCGAACTTAAAACAACCCACATATACGAACTCTGTATTCTCGTTGACGTTGACTCCTAATTGTTGATTATGTAATAATGAACTTATAAGGAAGATTAAGGAACCATCTATTTAGTAATAATTTATGTTTCTTCCGATTATGTAAGTAATTGGAAGTAAAAAAAAAAAAAAATGGTGCGGGCAACACACGACTTTCACTTACCTCGCCTTTTAAAATCAATTTAAAAAGTATTTAATATACTTCAACTTGAAAACATTTAAAGTTGATTTTAATTAAACGTGTATTCATTTTCGTTGGAAACATATGATTTAGATTAAATTATAGGTGGAATAACCAGGAATCAGTCATTTTTTTAAAATTATTTTTTATTTTATTTTTTTATTATTTTAATTATTTATTATATTTTTTATATTTAATTTTAATTTTTGTTTCATAAAAAAAAAGAAATTTAAAAAATGACTGATTCCTGGTTATTCCACCTATAATAGTTTCTACAGTCGACTATACATCCTCAATATGATTTAGATTAAATAATAAAACTATATTAAATTGTTAATCAGTAATACGTTTATTCCCCATTCATCACTTTTACAACACTATACCATATAATATTTTTTTCTCTCTTTCCAACGGTATCTTATACGTCTATAATACTGTTCTTATTACCAGTAAACCAATAATAAATTTAAAAAATAGTTTTGCTCATCAATCCTTTGGTTAGTCATCAAATTCGTCCAAACTGGTTTACTTAGCCGTCCTTTATCAATGTCATTAGGATGATATGGTTAATCTTTTGATATGTACCAACTTAAAGGTGGTTTAGAAGAAGAAAATTTAAATAGTAAGCATTTAAGCACTGTCAGACTATTTCAATCAGGTTGATTAAATATGATGATATTAAAGCCCATTTAATTTTACATCAATATAGCGAGTTTAATCAAAATCGTTTGAGCAGTTTTTGAGAAAATCGTAATAAGGTGCAAAATGACTGGTATAAAGTGGCTCTTTTGGTTTAAAAAAAATTGGCTCTAGCATCTCGGACGTATAGTTGTCTTAACTATAAAATTTCAGTTTCACACAACTTATCGTTTTTGCGCTAGACTTACCACACACACGGACACACACACACACGGACACACAGACCTTTTGTCGGGACTTGGTCATTTGAACTCAGGAGACTCTAAAACGTGTATTTCCGTCGAAAACTAGTATTCAAAAATTTCCACGATCGCATACTTTCCCTTTATATATATATATATTATATATATATATATATATATATAATATATATATATATATATATATATATATTAATTATATATATATATATATATATAAAACCTGTACCACTACAACCCATGCAGAGTTTTGGGCTCAGTACATGTAGAGATTCGTACTGTTTCTAGGCCAACGGCCGTGCAATGACGTGATTCGGCCTAGATCACGCTCAGCCGCCAGGTTTTTTTCCCATTTTTGGGTACCCACTTTACAGAGGCTTGGTGTGCCCCAGGATGGTCTCCATACCCCAGGATGGCCCTGCGGCCGAAATAACAGAATAAATAATATTCCGCCACAGCCGGGATTCGAACCCAGGACCCGGAGCACAGTAGTCTTGCGCTCTACCCACTAGACCACGCCGCTCCCATATATATAGATAGATAAGTTAAAGTAATTAAGGCACGTGAGAACAAAGCGCTTCTCCCTGATAGCCAGGTTATGCGCACATATATAGCTACAACTGAATGCAGGTAAAACTATAGCAATCCTTATCGATTCCAAACCAACCTTGAACTCCGTTCAATACTTCCCGTTCTTTTTTTCAATAAAGCCCCCATTCCTTTCCAGAAAACTGTTAAAAAACCTTGGATTTACCTTTAAACAAAACCTATTCTAGAATAACCATGTATCTGAAATATCCCGAAAATCCATTTCCATACTCAAACAGCTCTATGGATTCCGTGAATCCTTCCCTTTAAAATCCCGTCAGTTACTTGTTTCCTCTGTTATCTTCCCCAACTTCGACTGCGGTTGCCTAGTTTATAGAAGACTAACCGATGAACTGGAAATAAAATTCAAACGTTTAATGAACTGCTTTATAAGATTTATTTTCGAAGCCCGTAAACATTGCCATATTTGTGGCTATTATATTAACTTAAAATGGCTTTATTCTTCTGTTCGATTGCAATATTTTTATGGTTCTTACCTATTACAATCTTTAAAAAATAGAATACCTTCCTACATAACTGAACTCCTTATATCCATTTGTTAAATACTAAAACCCAATCAATCAATTTATACCCTATCACATAAAACTGCATCCTTTCACCAATCGTTTCTCGTTCGCTCCTCATACTTCTGAAATTCGCTGCCTAGCTCATTCCGTAAAACCACCTCTCTTTCTTCCTCCAACCATGAACTCTTTCACTACCTTTTCTTATCTCAATATTCCGTTCCATTATAAAATACAGTTTAAATATAAATTTTCAAAGATTAGATATATAGATATATTGAATTGTTAATCTTTTATATTTTATTTTTTTAAATGTAATCAGACCGTAAGGATTTCTTTTTGTCCATTGTCTTTATTCTAAGGGGACTTGATGCCAGAATAAAAAAAAAATTCATTTTATCTCAATTCCTCCTTCTAGACATTTGTTTTCATCAAGAGATTTTCCTCGTTTAGTTGATAATAATTTCCTCTAATACTAAGATATCGCCAATCAGCGTTTCCAAGTTTCCCAGACTCTCTGACGGCCCGAAGCCATGAGACGTACCGCGATCGGACATAGACTGCTGGGCGGCCGACTTCTGGGAACCTGATGAGATACCGTTGGAGTAGGCACTTCACAGGCCAGCTGCTAGAAGCTACTAGGAACAGCAGGTGTCAAGCGCGATCTTTACTTCCTTAATTAGATAAATTAGTTAAATAGTAGTTTAAACCTCAGGTTATAAAAACTGTTTTCCGAGGTTTTATCATCAGGTGTAAATTCCTATTTAGTTGCTAATAGAATCGTGAAAATACTCTTCTGTTTATTAGGCGTTTTGGGTGATTGTACAGTCGAATTCATATAATTATTATTATACATAATTCTAAGGGAGCGGCGTGGTCTTGTGGACAGAGAGCACTAGACTACTGTTCTTCAGGTCTCAGGTTCGAACATCGGCTGAGGCAGTTTTATTTATTACGATATTTCAGCGGTAGAGCCGTCCTATGGCTTGGAGATACTTCTAAGGCACACTCAGCCTCTATAAGGGGGGTACCTAAAGATTGGGGAAAACAACCTAGTGGCTGAGCCTGATTTAGGCATAATAATCTCAACAAGAACAGTGTAACTCTCTGTAAGTAATGAACCTATGTAATGAACCCAATGTCCCTTTCTTGGTTGTAGTGGTAAAGTTTTTTTATTTTATTTTTTTTATACATACTACTTACTACGAAATAAACCATACAAGGGGTCACCTGTGACTTAGTCGTATAACGTCCCTCTATGCCCGAATTACTGGGTTCGAACCAGGCAGATGGTCTTAGGATTTTTAAATAGAGTAAAATATACTTGTTTATACCTCCCTTCGGAGTGGATGTAAAATGGTGTTAAGAATTTTCATCCTAATTAAACCTATATTAACCTGTAACCATAAACTAACAACTCCACCGTAGCATCGTCCAATTAGACACAGTAACGTCACGGAAAATAAAAAAATCTGGTGCGGGCAACACACGACTTTCACTTACCTCCATTTTTAGAATCAATGAAAGAATTTTCAAATACGGTTAGAGATAAAAATATGTGAAACTATTAGAGAATTAATTAAATTGAATTTCTATACAAACATGTGTTTTATAAAAAAATCCATTATATTATTATCTAAAATAATCAGTTAGTTTTATCTTCTTTTCATCGCTCTCTATTAACTTTTAAAAGCTTGTGTATGAGATAATATTTTTTCTAAAATCTTTAGCTTTCCAACAGTATATCTTACATGTACATTACTGCTCTTATGTTCAAAAACAAAATATTTCACTAATTTTTTTTTTTTCAGTTTTCTCCTTTAGTTGTTTTTTAAATTCGCACAACCAACAAGAAGATAATATAGTTATTTTTATAGAATCAACAAAATTATAGGTACTTTAGAGGAAGAAAATTTAAAATATCGGCATTTAATCCCTGTCAGACCATTTTAATCAGGATGAACCTACATGATATTAAAACCCATTAAATTTTACATCGATATAGCGAGTTTAATTAAAATCGTCGATACCGTTTTTGAGAAAATCGAAAAAAGGTGCAAAATGCATGGTATAAAGTGGCTCTTCTTCTTAAAAAAAAAAAAAAAAATTACCCCGGTTCAAGATTTGATAGCTTACGTTTCAAGGTGCGTAGAACCCGAATAACGAATAAAAAAAATACCGTTTGTCCGCCGTCCGTGGCATATCTCCGAAACTACGGGCCGATTTTTTTGAAATTTGCCACAAAAATACTAGTCCATGCAACGATGATCCGAGACGTTGATATCAGCTGTTTAGTTTTAAAATAGCGGCTGATTATACGTGTTTTAATTCAATAACTCAGTTATTTTTGAAGATAGGGAAAAAGTTTATAAGTGTTTTTAATAAAATAAACGCGAATAATTATTGGGTTGATGCAAAATTAATGCAGGTTTCCTCTATTGCAATATCTTAATTCCAATTGTGTAAACAAAGCTAATCCTAACATTGATCATTATTATACCAAAACAAACCTTATCTAATACCCTCTCTTTCACCATGAATTTGTTTAGTAAAATCGTTTTGTTCAGTGTGTTCAAAGGTCTTGAATCGAAAATGTCAAAGTGCGATTTTCGTCAAATTTATTTTTACGAATTTAAATTAGGGCGCAGCGCTGCGCAAACGGCTCGTAATATTAATGAAGTGTGGGGTCAGGGGGCTATTAATGAGTGCACGGTGCAGCGTTGGTTCCAGAAGTTTCGCAGAGGAGATTTCGACCTCGAAGACAAGGAAGGTCGGGGCCGTCATCTTGCTCTGGACAACGACCAGCTGAGGTCAAAAGTGGAAGAAGACCCATCCAAAACCACACGAGAAATGGCGGCGGAACTCGGAACTCAAAAATTGCAACGTCTTTGCCCAGCATTGATGAATCGGAAGGGGCCGATCCTGCTCCACGATAACGCCAGACCACACGTTGCACAACCAACGCTTCGACGACTGCACGAGTTGGGCTACGAAGTTCTCCAACATCCGCCTTATTCACCTGACCTCTCTCCTACAGACTTCCACTTTTTCAGGCATCTGGACAACTTTTTGAGGGAGAAAAATTTTCAAAACCAGGACGACATTGAAAATTCTTTTCGTGATTTCATTGAGTCCAGGGATTCGGATTTTTTTTCTGGTGGAATAAGAAAGCTTGTTGAACGTTGGCAAAAGCGCATTGATTCAGATGGAAATTATTTTGATTAAATATATATGGTTAAAGTAAAGATATGGCGTATTTACAATACCTACTAAAAACCTGCATTAATTTTGCATCAACCCAATATATCAAAGAGAAAAAAGAAAAGAAAAAAAAATGAAATTTTACACATAAATACGTTCATAACTCAGTTATTTTTGACGATAGAGAGAAGTTTATAAAGAGTTTTAGAATCAGTAGAGCGCGATGAACAACAAAAAAAGAATAATGAAAACAAATTGAACTCTCATTTTGCGTTTTGAAATCAGTGACATGATATTATCCTTTGAATTATTGCTTTTCATATTACATAAATGCCTATCCACAGCTATTTAAACAGTTATACCCTAATATTGTTATTTGAAAATAATAAACCATTGTGTAATAATTTGCAGTTTTTTTTAATAGATTTTTTTTTTTCAAACTTCTTTATTCAAATCAAATTGCAAACAGTTTTATATTGCAAGTAGAAGTCACTAGTCACCAAAGCAAGCCCATGTGTGGTTAAAGGTGTTCACCTGTGCCAACGCAATAGGTGTACAATGACACTGAATGAAATCGTAATTGAATAAATAAAAAAGCAGTTAAGAAAACATATACATATATATGATATAAAATAAAAGGGCGTAGATACAAACTTAAAATATATAATACTTAAATAATATAAAACACATCATTCAAAATAAGCAACAAAATTAAAATGAATGACGTAGCCTGGCATTGAGGACATATCTATATCGATAAATCATATGATTTTAATAACTTAGAATTTTTTCCTTACTGGTATTTTAACATTGTAGTAATACTTAGTATGATTTGTGTTAGAATATCGAAAATTTGGAGGCAAATTAGTGTGAGCAGTAGCTATTAAACAAGTCTGGTGTGTCTTCCAGCTATGTTTTGGTTTTGGCTCCACTAAACTGTAGTAAGATTATACTCTTATGAAAAACACAAAGATTATTTTTAAGAATGAAGATCATTTTTTGTTCTGTATTTTCAGATAAATAATGACTTATTATTTTATGAGAAGCTTCATACCCTAAAACCAAATCACATCACTACGGAGATTAGAAAAAATAATAAAGAGAAATAAACGTAGAGACATAAGACAGAAGGTGGGTGTTGAGCTGTCATGGCAGATTAACATGGGGCATATGCCTCGCCTCGATCTAGCCTAAAAACTCACATCCTCTCAATCCTTCGGGCGCCATCTAATACTAATAGGCTAAACTTCCGCTTCCTCTCTTTTTTTACTTTCATAAATAAGTAAATGTTTTTACTATTATTATTTAATAAGACATAGCATTGTATGTAATTGATATATGAGATGAAAGTTTAGTCTGAAATCCAATGGGGTTATACAGGAAAAGAGAGGTAGGACATTAGGAAAAAAACAAAAACATAATGAAGTAAAAAAGGCTACAAATCATTACTCAGTGGTTATTTTTCCCAAATAACTGTTTACAGACAATTAACTATTGGGTTGTGCCACATGAAATGTCCGTTTTCAAGGTAAAAGATTTTTATTAAAAATACGATATGAAAACAAGATAATTGTTTTTGAAGTATTTACCTTCTTTTTCTACACATTTTTCCCAACGTGACAACAACTTTTTTATCCCCGAACTGAAAAACTCTGAGCTTTGAAGTGAAACAAAATCTGAAGTCTGCTTATTTCAAACGCTGTAAATATTCTATTTCTGAACCGGTTTCAAGTTTGTTTTTTTTTTCAATCGTTTTTTATGATTTTTAATTCTTTATCGAATAGCACTAATTTAGGTATTTATTAAATCTGAGGCGGACTTCATGTTATAAGAGAGAGGGTAATTTTTTTTAGATCGATTACCAAGAATCAATAGTTAAAATAATAAACCAAATGCATTTATAATAATTTTTTTTTTTTTACTATTTGCTCTACTTTGATTTCAATTTTCATTGAAATAATTCAAACAAAAATTTCTAATTCAGAAAACAGAAAAATTCTTTATGCTACTATGGCTAATCGGACGATGCTACAATGGCAGTCCTAAATTTTGCCTATCCAGGTTTTATTAGGATAGGGATCTTTAACGAGTACCTGACATCACACAGGCTCGGGACCACCTTTTAACGTCCCCTCCGAAGACCGGCATAACTAAGGATTTTTTACTCCCATTAAAAAATCCTAGGACCACCTGCGGATTTGAACCCGTGACCTTTGGCATAGGTAATGACTAAACAACAACCCAAAACTTACCTATATATGAAATATATAGTAAGGGAATGTATTTCGATCGTGAAAATTTTCGAATTCTAGTTTTAGAAGGAAATACACGTTTTAGGGTCTCCTGAGTCCAAATAATCAAGTCCCACAAAAAGGTCTCTGTGTGTGTGTGTGTGGTAACTCCCAAGCGAAAACGATAAGTCCTGTGAAACTGAAATTTCGTATTAAAGGCAATTATACGCCCGAGATGTTACAAAATCTTTTTCATCAAAATCAGCTGACCTGAAGATGTACTTTGTACCATGCATTTTGCACCTTTATACGATTTTCTCAAAAACGGCTCTAACGATTTTTATTTTTAACTCTATAAATCGATGTAAAATTTGATGGGCTTTAATATGATGTAGGTTTCATTCCGATTGAAGTAGTCCGAAAAGGCTTACATGTCGATATTTTAAATGTTCTTTCCCTAAAGTACCTTTAATTTTGTACATAATAAAACAATAACAATGTAATCTTGTTATCAACGATTAAAAAAAACAGATAAATATATAATTTGAACGAATTCGATATCCAAAAATGCAATTTTTTGTTTTTGAACATAAGAACGGTAATATACATGTATAATATATCGTTGGGAAGCTAAAGATTTTAGAACAAATATTATTTTATACAGATAATTGTAAAAGTTGATAAAAAGTGATGAAAATGCGATAAAACTAACTGATTGTTTCAGATGATAATATAATCGATTTTTTAATAAAACACATGTTTTCCTAGAAATTCAATTTAATCAATTCTTTAAAAATTTATTTTCGTTTATAATTAGTTTAAAAATTCTTGAATTGATATTAATAATGAAGGTATGTGAAACTCGTGTTTAGCACCAGATTTTTTATTTTCATCGCGATGTCTTCATCCCAAAAATCTTTTTCTTTTTTTTTTTTTTTTTTTTTTCTTCAATAATTTTGATCGAGTCTTGGGAGAATTACATGTCTCATAAGTTGCAGCTTGACCATATAAGATTTTTTTTTTTTTTTTTTTTTTTTTTAACGACCAAGTCCAGAAAAAATGTAATTGTGTTTCACGACTATCTAGAAAAAGAGCCGTACAGAACTGCAATTTCATATTATGCCTGCTATGCTTATGGAATGTTACAGCAACTTTTTCACAAAAATCAACCAACTAGAAGTATAACTTAATACCTTTTATCGATTTTCTTAAATACGGTTCTAACAATTTTAATTAATCTAGCTATATTCACGTAAAATTTAATAGATGTAAATATCATGCAGATTGCATTGCGTTTGAAACAGTCTGACAGGGCTTAAATGTCGATATTTTAAACTTCCTACTTCAAAAAAAAAAACCTTTAATTATGTAGATTAAAAAAAAAAATGAATATGTATCTTATTAGCATTGATAAAAAATGGATAAATATATTAGTTGAACGAATTCGATGAACAACTTGAGGAGAAAAGAGAAAACATATTTTTTAGATAATTTTATTTTTCCGAACATTTGGAAGCTAAGGAATTGAGAAAAAAAAATGTTATCTCATTAACGATCGAGGTAAATGAAAGTCTTATGTTGTTCGAACCAGATGTTTATTTTCTTTGTCAAGCCTTCGATATATATCATTATATGATATTTTATATAAATGTTGTTTTAAATAGAAATATATTTAAATTTTTATATATATAATTAAATAATTATCTTAGACAAGCAATAGTTGCGTGGACAAGATGCCTTTTAGGGGAATATTCACTGATTGGGGTCATACAGCGCCTTAGTCAGCAATTCAAGAGATCGCTATTTATGGCGAAGTCGTTTCTTGTACCGTTAAATTTTGCCTACAGAACATCTTAGACTTTTAAGAGGCACTTAAATATTTATTTTTAAATTAATTTTTTTTTTTATATTTATTTATTTATACTTATATTTATGTTTATTTTTTAATTATTTAACACTCTAAAACCTATTTATAAATAATTTAGACGGGTACCTGAAAAGTAAATCTCAGAAAATCTTTTAAATTTTCTAATAATTATTTAATTAAGTATATTTCATTATATATATCTCAGTATAAGATAAAAGTAAATAATATATTTTTTTTCAATTTAATATATTCTAATCTAATGAAAAACATTATATTGTACAAAGTTGTAAAATGTAATGGAGAGTGATGAAAAGCAAATGAAACTAACTGAGTGCTATAAGTAAAATTTTATATTGTAATGCTTCGCAGGGGTGTGATTTGAATAAGGGCATTGATGTTTAAAAATCTCTGCCTCATCGATTTATTGTCAATCGCTTTTGGAGTGTATCGTAAAAAAAAGTGAAATTAGCTAGATAATATGTTTATTTTATAATATCTATTCATCATTACATTTAATTATTAGCAGAAATGAAAAACATAACTGAAAACTGGTTAAGTTTATCTTTTTGTTACTTTAAAGTGAAGCACAGATGACGGGAAATTTAATTTTTGCATATAATTCCTCCTTCAGATACAGTCCGGTATCTTGGCTTACTATTAGACAAAAGATTGACTTGGAACCCACATACAAGACTTAAAAGACAAGAACTCAACCGACGATTCGGACAGTTATACCGACTACTCAACAGAAAATCTGAACTTACAGCTGACAACAAATTATTAATCTACAAGACAATACTGAAGCCCATTTGGACCTACGGACTTGAACTGTGGGGGACAGCTAAACGTACTAACATCAAACGCATTCAATCCTTTCAATCCAAAGTCCTCCGTACAATAGTAAATGCTCCTTATTATGTCTCCAACTATACCTTGCACCATGACCTTAATGTTCCATTTATTTCAGACCTAATTCCATCCAAATTTTCCAAATTCCACCAGAACCTATTTCATCATCCTAATCCTCTAGCTCAATCCCTATCCAGCTCCACTCATCCATACAACCCACCTAGAAGGTTGAAACGGCAGTGGCCCCGCGACCTGTTGTAAATACATTGGAGTTCTAGCACTGGCTAGATTCTCCACTCAATGTGATGTACGTATGAGTGTGTGTATGTGTATATAGGTATAAGTGAATTCTTGACTATTGTATTGATTCATTATTGTGTATATATTTTATTGTAATTTTATTCCGTGTAAATATTGTATGAATGTAGTATGTATGATATCTTTCAGCACTACTATTAATGTCCAAATTGGGACAGATTGTAATTTTACTGAATAAAAATTGTTGTTGTTGTTGAAAAAAAAAATTTTTTGCATATAAAGAAGCAACAACTAAATACAAGCGTTTTAATAAAACCGTTAAAGAAATAGGACTCGAATTGAATACCGATAAGACAAAATATATGATCAGTAGCAGAAACGGTGGCGATCTTGGTGGTATTGATATATCAGGGCATACTTTTGAACACGTAGAGAAATTCAAGTATTTAGGTTCAATGTTAACAAGAAAAAATGAAATCCAGGAAGAAATAAAGTCCAGGTTAAAGGCGGGAAATGCATGTTATTATTCAGTTGCTAAATTAATTAGCTCGCGGCTTCTGTCTAAAAACTTAAAGGTTAGAATTTATAAAACTATTATTCCTCCGACGGTTCTTTACGGATGTGAAACGTGGCCGCTTACTTTTAAGGATGAACAACGGCTTAAGGTTTTCGAAAATTAGGTACTGCGTAAAATATTTGGTTCGAAGAGAGATGAGGCCACTGGCGAGTTTAGAAGGTTGCACAACGCGGAAATGCGGAACTTGTATCCTGTGAATATATTTGAGTTGATAGCATCACGGAGACTCAAATGGGAGATTAAAGTTGTTGGGCTCGGTGAGGAACGAACTCCGGGAAAGTTGGTATTCGCTGAACCGAATGGTAGGCGTCCGAAAGGTAGGCCGAAGCGTCGATGGGAGGATTGCGTCAAGGCTGATCTCGGGGACTTGGGCTTGATTGGTGAACATTGGACGAGTCTGTGTAGGCGGAATTTGGTGGTATCAGCATTGAACCTTCGGGTTTGGTAAGCCTATTGTTATTATTATTATATAAAGAAAACTTGATTGCTATGTATGTAATAAAAAAGTACAGATATAATAACAGCTTCTATTTTATTCACGGGCTATTACTATTTTGTATTCCAAATGAACTATTTAAATTACTTTTTAAAAGTTAAATTAAGTTTACATAGGAATCCCGTATAGTTTACAGTAAAATATATATTTTCATGAAATACTATTAAATTTGAAATAATTAATAAGAATGTTAGTTTATATATTTATAACAACTTACCATTTATGTTTCCCTAAATCTTGCGTACTAAATAGAAGAATATAACATGCACGATCCTGTACCTACTCATAAAGTATGGTCATAAGTTCATGAGCTTAAAACTATTTTAAATTAACGTGTAGGATTTATTTTTTTGCATATTAACTATTCTAAAATCTTGCGCTTTCTAACCATATATTATTCGTCTATATTACTACTTAAATTTAAAGATCAGCTGATGCGCTCGATGATAACAGTCATACGTTACATCGTCTCTCAGATTTTTGCTTTTTTCAGTAGGAATTCGCTAGAATTCAGTCTGGAGAACATCACTAGACCTCAGGAATATTACGGCAGTGAATATTGGAGAAGTTTCGGTAAGCAAAGTTATAATTTACTTTGTACAATCACGGAAAAGTGAAAGAAGGGTCACTGATCAGCTGATTGCCGCTAGCTCGGCAAGCTAGGGCTTGCTTTTCTTTTAATTATCTTTAATTCTTATCTAATTATTTATTTATTATTATTATTATTTTCTTAATCAATGAGATATTTTCATCAAGTCATGTCCTCAAAGTCCGCAAGTAAAAGATCTAGATCTGCAGGTTCGAACTCGTCTCCCACAAAACAGAGACCCCGCCGTGAACAAAATAAAAAAATGATTCCACCAGCGACCGCGTCAGCTACCTCATTAGGATCTGAACCACAGCCCAGCACATCATCACAAGGAATAACTGATGAATCTCCGTTTTTTACACCGAATCCATTTCAGATCCTCCAAAATGAAAAAGAAACCATGGAATCTTCTCCTATACCCAGAGAACCACTACCTCCACCAATATTTGTTAAAAATATTAAAAATTTTAAACTGATGTGTGCGCATTTAAACACAGTAACAGATCCTAATAGTTATTATTGTATAAGTAGAACCAATGATACTAAAATATCTCCGACTACTGCTGAAACCTACAGAAAGATTGTAAAATATCTGACTGAGACCAAAGCAGACTTTCATACTTATCAGCTGCGCCAAGAGAGAGCATTAAGGGTCGTAATCAGAAACCTACATTCCTCAACACCCGTTGAAGCAATCAAAGAAGAACTGACAGAATTAGGATTCCAAGTGAGGCAAGTCACCAACGTTCTAAAAGATAAAAGTCCACTGCCTCTATTCTTCGTGGACTTGGAACCATCAGCAGGAGTCGAAAAAATCTATGACCTCAGTAGACTGTACTATACCCGTGTAAAAGTTGAAAAACCTTACACAAAGAAAGAAATAGTCCAGTGCCATAACTGTCAGGCATATGGTCATACCAAAAGTTATTGCCATCACATACCACGCTGTGTGAAATGCGGTGAACAGCATAAAACAGAAGAATGTACAAGATCAAGATCAACACCCGCTGTATGTGCTCTGTGCCTCAAGGACCACCCGGCTAACTACAAGGGATGTGAAATCTACAAGAAACTCAGAACCAGATACCAAAAACCTCAGGATCAGAATGAAACAGCTGTACCAACCAGAAGCAGAAGAGAACCATCTAAACTTGTAAATTCTAACGTGTCATTTGCCCACTTGCTTGGAGGTGGTAACCAGAATCATGAAGTCGAGGCACTGCCGGAACAACATTTTCCTCAACATTCTCAATCTATTGTACAAGAATCTATCCCTCAAAGTTTACCTAATCTTCAAAAAACTCCTCAACATCAAATTTCTCATATCCCTCCACCATCAAACGTCACAGATCTTACCAGTCTAATGACATCGTTCATCTCCGAAATCAAATCTCTTGTTATGCCGCTTATATCACTCCTTACAAATCTAGTATCGAATCTAATCCCTGCCTTAAAAAATCCTTAAATGACTTCACCTAACTCCTTATCCATTCTCCTTTGGAATGCGAATGGTGTTAGAAATCATACTGACGAACTGACAGCGTTGTTGCAAGACAAAACAATCGATGTTGCACTTATAACTGAAACAAGACTAACGACTAAACAGTACTTCAAAATACCGCAATACATGACATACCGTACTGACCACCCAGACGGTAAAGCCCATGCCGGTTCTGCTATCATTGTCCACCAATCCCTCTCTCATCATTTACTCCCACTTCCCACCTATGATTTCCTACAAGCCACAGCCATAGTAATCAAGACTTTTTCCTTTCCGGTAACCCTCACATCTGCATATTGTCCTCCTAAACATTCCATTTCCAATTCTGAATTTGTATCCTTCCTGGATTCCTTAGGAAATCGTTTCATTCTGGGTGCAGACTTAAACGCCAAGCATCAGCAGTGGGGTTCCAGAACCACGAATTCTCGGGGACGAAATTTGCTGTCTGCACTCAACTCCCGAAATTTTAATATCCTGCCTCCTGACTCCCCTACCTACTGGCCAACCGATCCTAACCGCAATCCTGACATCCTCGACTTCTTTATTCACAGCGGATTAGGCTCTCTCAACTTGTCTTTAACTCGCCTAGATGAACTATCCTCAGACCATAGTCCACTGATCCTAAAAGTATCTCTCACTCCAATTCCAAAACCCATTCCACCATCATTCATCCGAGGCCCTGTCAACTGGAACCTTTTCCGCCAAATCCTGACCGATAATATTGACCTCAGAGTAACCCTCGAAACCCAAGATGACCTAGATAATTCCGTCTATTCCTTTACCACCGCCATCCAACAAGCTGTCTGGACTGCTTCCTCTCCTAAACACTCCAATATAAATCCAGACCAAAATCATTTCCCACAACCTATTATAGACCTTATCCACACCAAACGCCGAGCAAGATCATTATGGCAGCGCACCCGACACCCAACAGATCGCCGCTCCTATAACTTCTATTGTAGACAATTGAAGAGGGAGTTGGCGAACTTCCGTTCCCAGTCCTTTAATTCCTACCTCTCCTCTCTATCAGCTCGTGATAATTCCCTGTGGAATGTCACGAAAAAGATCCTAAAATACCACCATGTTTCCCATCCTCTCCGACGTGGTGATGACTCCTGGGCTGCGTCTGATGAAGATAAAGCCGAGGAATTCGCCACACACCTCTCCAAAGTATTCACTCCTCACCCGGAATCCCACATCAATCACACCGCAAAAGTGCAAGACTTTCTTATGTCACCGATTCCACTTTCCCTACCTCCTAAAGCTATTAATCCCTCTGAGGTCAAATATCTTCTCCAAAAACTGACTCTCCGTAAATCTCCTGGACACGATCTCCTTACTCCCCAGATCCTCCGACAACTTCCGCAGAAAGCTATTATATTCCTTACTTATATTTACAACTGCATCCTCCGCACCACCTATTTTCCTCTGTTATGGAAACATTCCACCATCATCCTTTTTTTAAAACCAGGTAAACCTTCTAACAACACTTCATCCTACAGGCCTATTAGTCTACTCCCCATACTCTCAAAAATCTTCGAAAGGCTTCTTCTTAAACGTATCCTACCCATATTAGAATCTCAAAATCTTCCTTCCCATCAGTTTGGATTCCGTCCTCAGTATTCCACAGTTCAACAGGGGCTCCGAGTTGTAGACCATATTTCCTCAGCTCTTGAATGCAAAGAGTATTGTTCTGGTGCGTTTCTGGACATTGCGCAAGCTTTTGACCGGGTATGGCACACTGGATTACTCTTCAAGCTGAAAACCCATTTACCCCAGTCTCTATACCTCATTCTCCGATCCTATCTCTCGAACCGTTCCTTCCGAGTTCGCTGTGGTGAAGAATTTTCTAACCTTTATCCCGTTGAGGCCGGTGTTCCTCAAGGCAGCGTCTTGGGACCCATCCTCTACATCCTTTACACTGCTGATATTCCTACACATCCTGATACCTTTCTGGCAACTTTTGCAGACGACACCGCCATCCTTTCATCCAGTTCCAATCCTGAAACAGCATCCTTAAACCTTCAGAGACACCTTTTCCTTATCGAACACTGGTGTAATAACTGGCGTGTAAAGGTGAACGAAGCCAAATGTAAACACATAACCTTTACTCTTAGAAGAAAATCCTGTCCGCCAGTTTATTTCAACTCATTACCGATTCCTCTCTCAGATACAGTCCGGTATCTTGGCTTACTGTTAGACAAAAGATTGACTTGGAACCCTCATACAAGACTTAAAAGACAAGAACTCAACCGACGATTCGGACAGTTATACCGACTACTCAACAGAAAATCTGAACTTACAGTTGACAACAAATTATTAATCTACAAGACAATACTGAAGCCCATCTGGACCTACGGACTTGAACTGTGGGGGACAGCTAAACGTTCTAACATCAAACGCATTCAATCCTTTCAATCCAAAGTCCTCCGTACAATAGTAAATGCTCCTTATTATGTCTCCAATTATACCTTGCACCACGACCTTAATGTTCCATCTATTTCAGACCTAATTCCATCCAAATTTTCCAAATTCCACCAGAACCTCATTCATCATCCTAATCCTTTAGCTCAATCCCTATCCAGCTCCACTCATCCATACAACCCACCTAGAAGGTTGAAACGGCAGTGGCCCCGCGACCTTTTGTAAATATATTGGAGTTCTAGCACTGGCTAGATTCTCCACTCAATGTGATGTATGTATGAGTGTGTGTATGTGTATATAGATATAAGTGAATTATTGACTTTTGTATTGATTCATTATTGTGTATATATTTTATTGTAATTTTATGTTGTGTGAATATTGTATGAATGTAGTATGTTTGATGTCATTCAGCACTACTATTAATGTCCAAATTGGGACAGATTGTAAAATTTTCTCAATAAAAAATTGTTATTGTTCAAAAAAAAACAAAAAAAAACTTAAATTTAAAGAATAATTTTTTGATGGCTTGGTTACAGAAAACTTATTTTTCCCGTTTAAAAAAAAAGCTTAATTGCAATTTATTTTACTTATAAGCCTTCAGGAAAGAATGCCTTTAATGATGGTGAAAACCGTATCAAGGTCCGTCTTGTGGTTAAGAAGGAGATAGCGGAAACCAAAATCGCGTTATCATTTTATATATATATATATAATATATATATATATATATATATATATATATATATATATATATATATATAATAAATGTTATAGATGAATGTAGCACTATGAGACCGATGCCTACTATTGCACTTTAATAAGGAGATATATAGTACTATCATTTTATATCTGTGGCGGTCGTGAAAAACTAGATAACTCGAGTTATATCAAAAATTAGTTAACTCCACGTATCGCTCCCTCAGATCGTCTCCAAGTCGTGTTAAATTAGTTAAAGAAAGCTGTATGTTCATATATGTTGATTACTCTATTTTGGGTATTACGTAAAACTTTAAGTCGCTCCCCTGTAAAATGAAAGAATTTGGACTTAACAACTTATTCACGACCGCCACAGATATATAGAGAGGTATTATTCAATCTAAAACATGTGTTTCCAACCAAACTAAATATATTTCCTTAATTTTTTTTTCGCTCTATTCATTAGTTCTTAAATTGATTTTAACAACCGAGATAAGTGAATGTGGTATGTTCCCCGCACTAGGTATTTTTTAATTTAACTTAAAACTGCTGGAAGGAATTAGTCCGGGTGGCGGTCATTAAATGAAACAACTAAATAGTTTCAACTATTTTATTGTTTGCCAACGTTTCGACCCCCTTTGTGGGTCATCATCAGGGCTGAAGGTGTAGAAATGATGGCTTGTTGAGATGAGAATGCCTGCTGTTGTTGAGATGTAGATAGTATGTCCTGCTTGCGATTTTGTATTCTGGCGCTGCGGCGGAGAGTTGAGGTGGATGTATCTTTTTGTTGTTCCCGTGTTCTTTTTATCATTGTGGATGTAATTAGTTGACCGTTGAGAATTACTGGAAGGAATTAGTCCGGGTGGCGGTCATTAAATGAAACAACTAAATAGTTTTAACTATTTTATTGTTTGCCAACGTTTCGACCCCCTTTGTGGGTTAACTTAAAACTATTTGGCCCGTACCAGGTATCACACCTTCCATGAAAAACTCCACTCCCACTCTAGTCCATTAGTTTCAATCCTTGCTTCCTCTTCCATTCCTGATAATCCTCCGAGGCTTCTGAAAAGAAGATGGCCTCGAGAACTTCTGGTTTAGACACACTACCAAGGAGTGCTGCCAATGGGCAGTTTCTCTTCATGTTTATTTCATGTGTTATAACATTTCAGTATATTTACTTGATGTATTTTTTATACAGTTGTAAATTTCAATAAAAATATATTAAAAACAATTTTTTTTTAACTTTTTGCATCTTTAACTTTATAATAGTCATTAAATTGATTTCAACAGCCGAGTTAAGTGAAAGTGGTATGTTGCGCAGATCTTTTATAAAATAGTGGATATAATTAATTGACCGTTGAGAATTACTGAAAGAAATTAGTCTGGGTGGCGGTCGGTGAATGAAACAATTGAGTAGTTTCAACCATTTATTTTGTTTGCCAACGTTTCGACGCCCATTGTCGGTCATCATCTGGGCTAAAAAGATACAAAAGAGATACATTTAAAATAAGATTAAATATACTATTTTCAAAAATATTGCGCTAGAGAATGTCAATATTATAACATAAAAGGAGCTAGATGTGTAAACAAATCAATTAATTAAATTACAATGACAAAGGTATAATAATGAGAGGGCTATATAGAGCAGATAATGAATAAAGGTAATGTATAAATATATAAAAAAAATTACATGAAATAAAAATTATTGAAAAATGGAGTACAGTGGAGATACGTGTTGTAGGCGAATGGAAACCGGGTACAATTTGGTAGTATGGAATTTAGGCTGGTAGATAGGAAAGTACGTACGAAAGGTTGGGTAAAATGGAAAATACGTACCCTATTTTTAGACGGGATCTGACAACAATGAAAAAAATTGTAATATTAACATAAGAAGAAGTAATCAGATTAAACATGTTTTAGTAATAATATCCTAATGTTACTAGAAAATGTTTTAACAAGATTGCTAAAGTAAAAACCTATGTAATGCAATAATAATGAATGAAGTATATGGAATAAAACTGACTGGTAGTCCCAACCAACGTTTTAATAATTATCGTAAATATATAGAGACAGTTAACATAAGAAGGTGAAAATATTATGAGAAAAAAAAAATCAGTAACAATCATGGACGGATCATAAAAGTTGATACAAAATAATAACATGTAAGGATAAATTGAACTGTAAAACCATTAAAAAAATTTTAAGTACATAAACAAATAAAATAAATACATATATAAAATAAATTTATACATAAGTAGATGAAATATAAATCAATAAATAAACAAAAATTTATACAGTGGGATGGACATGGGAAGCGGTGTTACTTGAGAGTTTAATATATGGCTATAGGTGGAGGAGATGCATTGTTTATCAGTTTTATGATTGACAGGATTAGATTGGAGATGGATGTGGACGGATTCAGCGATGAGTCTTTCATAAAATATGATTACACTGTATGTTCTTTTTTATACGGCTACTATCGTGAGAGTACTGTCACAGCTAAAACTATCATCGTTTAGAGAGAAAGAGAAAGTCGTATGGGCTAAGAAGATAGATATGAAGATAATGTGTCGTCTTGCGGCTTCGAACGACGGCCCTGCGGGCGAAGGTTTCTCATGGTTTCCATCCTCCGGACCGATAAAAAATACAAGAAGAACCTTCGAGTAGGTAATAAAGGTGGATGCGGGACCGCAATGGATATAGGCTATCATTTCTTTGGGACAATGGTGACAAAAAGTCGGGTCATTACACATCCAAGCCTTTGTTTTCGACCAAAAATGATTCCCCTTTTGTGTGGGCTCTGTAATCACGGTATGGTGTTCACACCTGACCGCCGCCTGCTCTGGGTGACCAACAATCTTGTATCTGAGGATAAATCGATATGTATATACATACCTCTTGGAGATAAAGGCTATTTTCTCCAGTAATAACGGATGGAAAAAAAAAATCCTAAGATATAATAGAGAGAAAATACTTTATATATAAAGTAGTACTGCCCAACTATATAGGTTTGCTTACAACACAGCATACTATAATTTCATAAGAAATATTTGTTTAAAATAATTACAATATTAACTATAGTATTAATATAATTCCAATTTAGTTGATTCTTTTTTTTTTTTTTTTTTTTTTTTTTTTTTTTTTTTTTTTATGCATATAAAGAGAACTCAAAATATTTGAACATTCGTCTTAACACATTGAAATTAAATTCTTTACTTATTTCTTACTGCACATTTTATTACTTTCAGTTACCCACATATGAAATATATAAGAGTATAATATATTTCATAAGTATGATATATAAGATAATATATATATATATATATATATATATATATATATATATATATATATATATAAGAGTAAATCCATGAATATAAGATAACATTTTTTCTCAAATCTTTGGGTTTCCAACGATATATTGTACATCTAAATTATTGTGTCCGAAAAAATATTATTGGTTTTTCCTTCTCTAGTTGGTTATAAAATTCGTTTTACGTTTAGCTGTTCTTGGTTAAGTCTAGCATAAAAACTGAAAGTCGTACGAAACTGAAATTTCATATCTAAGATAACTATACGCCCGAGATGTTAGACCAATATTTTCATCAAAGTCAGCTAACCAAAAGAGCCACTTTATACCATTCATTTTGGACCTTGGATTTTGATTAAATACGCTATATGGATGTAAAATTTAATTGGCTTTAATATGATGTAGTTTTCATTCTTATAAAAATAGTCTGACAGGGCATAATTACCGATATTTTAACTTCCTCTAAAGTAGCTTTAATTTTGTAGATTTAAAGGCAAATAGGCACACCATTTTGTTAGCATTGATAAATAACAGCAAAATATGCAAGTTGAGCGAATTTGATATACAAATAGAGTAGAAAAGTGCAAACATATTTTTAATGCAATTTTTGTGTTCTTGAACACAAGAATAGTAATATAGATGTATAATATACCGTTGGAAAGCTAAAGATTTTAGAAAAAATATAATATAATAAACGGAATTTTAAAAGTTTATGTAAAGTAGCGAAAAGCCGATGAAACTAACTGATTGTTGTACATGAAAATATAATATATTATTTAATAAAACACATGTATATATTAAAATTCAATTTAATTAATTCTGTAACAATTTATTTTTACCTCTAAATATATTTAAAAATTCTTAAATTGATTCTAACAACGAAGGTTTTATATTTTTTTATTATTCTTGCATAAGTACTAGCAAAAATTGTTGAAATTAACTTTATATTTTGCTCTATCCTTATAAACAACCAAGTGATTCGGGGTCACCCATAGCGTAGTGGCTTATAACAGCATTCAATGACAAACAGGGTTCAAATCTGCGGGTGGCCCTAGGGTTTTTTAATGGGAGTAAAATATCCTTAGTTATGCCGTCCCACAGAGGGAACGTTAAAAGGTGGTCCCGAGCCTGTGCGATGTCAGGTACTCGTTAAAGATCCCTATCCTAATTAAACCTGGATAGTCAAAATTTAGGACTCCCACTGTAGCATTGTCTGATAAGCCACATCAGCATAACGTTAATCAATGATTATTATTATTAACATACTGTATACATACAGCTTAAATGTTTAAAAAGAGGATCCATCGCCGTAACTCGTTTCCGTTACATTGACGTCATAAAAAAAAATTCAGTTACACCGTAGACGCGCCTAAAGAAGTTTTACTTGAAAAAATCCCTTTCCTCCCCATTTAAAGAGAATCCCTACTAGTCCCTAAAGGACTAATGAAATAAAGTGATTAGATGATGAATGGAAGGTAGTATGTGCTTTTTTATATGTTCCAAAAAAGTTTGTGTTAAATAAATAAACAAACTTGTAAACAGGTTGATTTTCGTTGTTTTTAGTTTTCGGTAATCTCATTCCAAAACAATTTATATTGGGTTGTTTCACATGAAATTTCCGTTTTTCTAGTTTCTGAAATACATAAAGGATTTTGCAGGTCTCTGTTGTTTCCTTCAGAATGTTTACATATTTAAAGTAAACAGTTACTAATCCTCTACCTTTGTATTATAAAAATTAGCTTCCCAATCAATTACCCACTTATTAGTATACCTCCAAATATGGAAACACGCGATTTTCGAGTAATATTTTTGTACGAGTTTAAACTTCGCCATTCAACAGCTGAGGCCGCTAAAAATATT
Source organism: Piezodorus guildinii (assembly GCA_023052935.1). Taxonomy (NCBI): domain Eukaryota; kingdom Metazoa; phylum Arthropoda; class Insecta; order Hemiptera; family Pentatomidae; genus Piezodorus; species Piezodorus guildinii. Next base: position 115,770,462 of record CM041298.1, read on the forward strand.
TGCAAGGCGTTTGGGGAAGGGATTGTTAATGAACGGATCATTCGCCGTTGGTTTGCTAAGTTTCAGCTGGGGATACCGACTTGGAAAACCTGCCCCTGGAAGACCTCCGTCCGTAATAGACAACGATGTCCTCAAACATACAGTTGAAGGAAACCCCTACCAAACAGTTAAAGGACTATCAGCACAACTAAATGCAAGTGCATCTACCGTTTCCAGACATTTAAAGTGTATTGGGAAAGTAAAAAACTAGATACATGGGTACCTCATGATCTCACTGAGCGGCAGCAAGACCCCATGTTTCAAAACATACCGTGCAAAAATTGAAAGAACTGGACTACGAAAATCTTCCGCTCACACCATATTAGACAACTTCGTCAAAGGAAAACTTTTTAAAAAATGATGATCAAGTGCATTTTCAGATTTTATTTCACTTCAAAGCTCAGAGTTTTTATGTTTGGGGATAATAAGGTCGGTGTCATGATGGAGAAAATGTGTAGAAAAAGAAGGTAAATACTACAAATAAAATTATTTTTTTTCTTATCGTATTTTTAATAAAATAATCCTTTACCTTGAAAACGGACATTTCATGTGACACAACCCAATATTTTCGGTCTTTCCTTATAAACCACCCAGTAATCCGAGAACATCGGTAATTACGTTTGCAAACAAGTTTTCACTTCTTCCGCGTAAAATAAAGAGTATCTCGTTAGGATTTACTGATTTAATTTCACCGTTCGCATTGTTCTTGAACTTTTTCCCACTTGTTTATGACGTCTTCCTCCTTCGGGGAAGAGTAAGTAATTGACATTAAGAGCTCTGAAAGGTAAGACGTAGAGATATGTAGCGGGGGATATAGAGAGGTGGTACCCGACAGCCTGATTAAAGATGTTGCTCGTCTGAATTACAGGGACAGGGATGCCTGATTTCCATAGGAGGGGGCCTTCTCTTAAATCTCTTCGGACCTCAGCAACATTATTTCCATAGCCTCGGCAACTCCTTACCAATAACTGGGAGGGTTTTAGCATTTGAGCTGAAATACTTTGAGAGAAAATAACAAGATAAGAAAGAGAAGAGGAGGGTTTAAAATGCCGGAGCTGCATAAATTCACCCGCGGCTAGGGCCATTATTCAATAGAGGAATCTCTTGTACATTAATTGCTTTTACTGATATCTCCAGATAGGGATCAGTAAATTCTAAATAAAGAATTACTTGAGAATGTAGAATTTAACTGAGGAGAAAAAATGTTTTTCTGAGGAAACTCTCGGACATTTATGCAAGGTATACTAGTTGTTGTTTGTTTGTTTATTTATTTAACGTCACTTTATGTTACTATGTCTAATCGGACGATGCCACAGCGGTAGACCTAAATTTTGCCTATCCAGGTTTTATTAGAATAGGGATCTTTAACGAGTACCTGACATCGCACAGGTTCGGGACCAACCTGCCACGTTCCCTCCGAAGGACGGCATAACTAAGGATTTTTTACTCCCATTAAAAATTCTAAGACCACCTGCGGGTTTAAACCCGTGACCTTTGGCTAAGGAGGCTGTTATGCTAGCCACCCAGCTTGCCACAAGTGATCCCCAGGTTTACTAGTTATATTACATAATATTATATCAGTATTTATTGCTTATTACACAGAATGTCATGAGTCACACAAATTTCATAAATATTAGTAGTAATATTTATTTAAAAAAAAAAAAAAATCCTTACTCTGTTGGTGTTGTTATCGAAAATGTGACAACAGGTTTTTAGTCAGAAATTTAATTAATTTATTTTTCTTATATATATTTGTTTATTTATTTAACGCCGATCGGACAATTCTACAGTGGTAGTTCTAAATTTGCCTATCCAGGTTTAATTATGATAGGGATCTTGAACGAGTTACCTGACATTGCCGAAGCTCTGGACCACCTTTTTACGTCCCCTCCAAAGGACGGCATAACTTAGGATTTTATACTACCATCCTAGGACCACCTACGGGTTCGAACCCGTGACTTTTGGCATTGAAGGTTGTTATTCTAGCCACTATGCTACAGGTGATCCAATTTTTTTCCCTTATATAACATTTGTCTGTAAGACTTACCATGAAGGACTTATATTGGTGTGAATAAAAAATTATACGTTTTTCCTATTAATTGTTGGGGCTCTATTGACACGAATGAATAAACTTTGGTGCTTACAATACGCGACTTTTATTTACCTCTGTTGTTAAAATCAATTTAAGGATTTATAAATACAGTTAGATATGACATATATATAGGTGAATTTCATTAAAAAAGTTTAATTTAATTTCGATATAAACACGTGCTTTATTAAATAATCTATAATATTACTGAATATTATCTATAATATGACTGCCCTGAAAAGGACGGGGCAGGTTCATTACTTAGTGTGGTTGCAAGAATAAGCCTATTAAAACTTTCAAACAATCGAACTAAAAAAAAACTCAACTTAAGGTTGATTTTGTACATATTTATTTGTATTGAACAAAAGAGGAAGTTTTGTAAATATATTTTTTGTTATATTTTATGTACAAATAAAGGTTATTATTATTATATTACTATCGGTAATCAGTTACTTTTAACGGTTTTTTATCTCTCTATTTAATTTTATAATTTTGTGTATAAGATAATATTTTTTCTAAAACTTTTTGCTTTAAAACATTTGTCTCTGTCTCCAAAAATAACTTGAGTTACAGAATCAAATCAATTTTAATCATAAGCATTGCCGCCATTTTAATTCCTATTCTTTTCTTTTCTTTTGATTTTTATTCATATAACTCAAATAAAATTTCCTGATTCCAGAACACCTTACATTTTTTTCTCTATCACCAATAATAACCCAGTTATCAGTGAGTCACATCTCTCACAAGTTGTGGCTTGACCAATAAGATGTTTTTTTATTCTTTTTCTTCTCTTTCTTCATCACCTTGTTGTATTCACCTTAAAAGTTTTTTTCGATTTTTCTCTATCTTCAATAATAACCGATTTTTGGTAGAATTACAGCTATTATAAGTTGTGACTTAAATAGACAGATCAACTTCTTTATTTTTTTTTTGGGAGGGAGGGAGGAGGGTATGACGCACAGTGGGCTAAATCCCCAATTTAGGTGGACAAAATGTCAAGTCAAAAGTTTGGAATTTTCCAGTGCTTCACCTTTTTATTATTAGTTGGAAAGACCTTGATTACTTATATTTCCCGCCATATTGTGTTTACAAATAAATAGTAAATAATGAATCATTCCTGTTCACACACGTGCCTAATAACCGGCAGTTGGATTATCTTTATTCGATGGTCATTTATTGTGTTCGAGAAGTTACCCCAAGGATTTGTTTGTAGGATTTGTTTGTAGATTTGTTTCATCAATATTTTTAGTCTTTCGATATTACTTTATTATTTTTTGCGTTTTGGGTGTTACCTAATTTTTTTCAGACACAACACTCCGAATCAAAAGTTTTGCAATCTATAATTTCAAGAATTTCCTAAAGTATATAAAATACATCTATTAGCAGGTTTAAACAACTCCGAGCCATAATTAGATTTTTGTATTGTTTTTTCCCTATTCTGGGACTTCAAGTGTAAAATATAGGGGAGTTTTAGATTTTAGCTAATAAATTTGGTTTTTGACCACTGTACGCTCACCCATCATGTCAACAAATTAATTAGTTTTATATTTTTTTAAAAATATTTTTCTCCGTACTCTGGGACTCCAAAGGGTAAATATAGACAAGTTTCAGAATGTTGTACGCTATATCGATGTAAAATTTAATGGGCTTTAATATCGTGTAGGTTTCATTGGGATAAAAATGGTCTGACAGGGCTTAAATGCTGATATTTTAAATTTTCTTTCTCTAAAGTACCTTTAATTTTGTTGATTCTATAAAAATAACTATATTATCTTATTACCACTGATAAAAAATAGGTAAATATATAAATTGAATGAATTAGATACCGAACTAAGGGAGAAAACAGAAAAAATATTTTTTTAATGCAATTTTTTTGTTTTTGATCATAAGAGCAGTCATATACATGTATGATATACCGCTGAAAGTTAAAGATTTAAAAAAAAAATATTATCTCATACACACACAAGCTTTTAAAAGTTAATAGAGAGTGATGAAAAGAAGATAAATCTAACTGATTATTTTAGATAATAATAAAATAGATTTTTTAATAAAACTCGTGTTTCTATATAAATTTAATTTAATTATTTCTTTAATGGTTTCACGTTTTTTAATCTCTAACTCTATTAGAAAATCCTTTCATTGATTTTAAAAATGGAGGTTAGTGAAAGTCATGTGTTGCCCGCACCAGATTTTTATTTAATTATTTGGTAGATACAAAGGTTCATAATTGAAAATAATAAATCAAAATATTAATAAAAGTGAAACCTCTTTGTTTTTCTCCTTCATATTATATTAGTGGGGTATTTATCTTGAACGAACCATCAGCCTCTGCTAATGTATATGTAATGGGATCACAAGAATGCTCTAAAAGTTACATTTCCTCTACTACTGAACTGGTACTTAGCAAATGGTACATCCAGTTCCCAGACCACTTAGTTCGCCGGTGACCTTGTGTGGGAGATAAGGAGGTACACCAAGACATCCTCCCTCAGGAGGACAATTATGCCAGAAGACAATGGACAATACCAGTAGCAGATATGACCTATAAGAGGGATGCCGTGTAATGTTAATGTGTATCTAATGTTATTGTTGTCCCATCGCTACAATTATTGTAACGGCATCCACATTCGGCGACATTTCCTCCTGTCACACCTGTATAAGTCTCTTCAATAAGGGTAGTCATTTACGATTCCGTTGTTGAAGCATTAAGGGTATAAGGGAATTATAAAGGATGTCTTATAAATGTCTAGTCATATTTTTGGAGCAGATAGTGGACGTTAAGAGGAACAAAAAAGTTTATATAACCCATAGTCTCATTGTCAGCTGCTTGTTAGGAAAATCAATTTTGAAAATGTTTTCTATTATCTAAAGCTTTCATCGGAAAAATCAGATATATCTGATCGATGTAAACGCACTGAAAAATAACTGGTATCACATGAAAGAATAGGAAGTTTCCCAGAGGATGAAGAAGTCGGACCATCAAACAGAAATAAAAGTGTAACACAACGTCATGCAGAAACTTCAAATTTAAAATTCCTAAGAATATTCGGACTTTTCAAGCATTTCTCTTCTATTTTTAGAGTTTAAACCTTCCTCGCCGGATCTCAAAATGGAGCAAAAAAAAAAAAAAAAATTTACGAGCTGATACTAGAGCTCAAGAAAATATAAATAATAAATTATATTGTCAACGGTTAATGAGGAAATTCATATTTTAAGATTTTTCTTGTTATCCGTGGTTTTCGTCATATAAAGAAGTAAATATATCTACTTAATGTAATCGCTCATATAAAAAAATCTGGTGCGGGCAACACACGACTTTCACTTACCTCCGTTGTAAAAATCAATTACAAAATTTCAAATACAGTAAGAGATAATAATTAGTGAAACTATGAATTTAATTTAATTTATATAGAAACATGTTTTATTAAAAAATCTATTATATTATTATCTAAAATAATAAGTTAGTTTTATGTTCATTTCATCACTCTCTATTAACTTTTAAATGAGATAATATTTTTTCTAAAATCTTTAGCTTTCCAACGGTATATCATACATGTATATTACTGCTCTTATGGTCAACAACGAAAAATTACATTAAAAAATACTTTTTCCGTTTTCTCCTGTAGTTGGGTATCGAATTCATTCAATTGATATATTTATTTGTTTTTTATCAGTAGTAACAAGATAATATAGTTATTTTTATAGAATCAACAAAATTAAAGATACTTAAGAGAAAGAAAATTTAAAATATCGGCATTTAAGCCCTGTCAGTCCATTTTAATCAGAATGATACCTACATGATATTAAAGCCTACTTAATTTTACATCGATATAGCGAGTTCAATCAAAATCGTCGGAACCGTTTTCAAGAAAATCGAAAAAAGCTGCAAAATGCATGGTATAAAGTGGGTCTTCTAGTAAGCTCATTCTGATGAAAAAGGTTTTGTAACGTCTCGGGCGTATAGTTGTCTTAAATATGAAATTTCAGTTTCGTACGACTTTTAGTTTTTGCGCCAGAGTTACCACACACACAGACCTTATTGCGGGACTTGGTTATTTGGACTCGGGGGACCCTAAAACGTGTATTTTCGTTGAAAACTGGAATTCGAAAATTTTCACGATCGTAATACTTTCCCTTACTATATATAGTAAGTGAAAGTAAAAATGAGTGAAACCATTAAAGAATAAATTAAATGGAATTACTATAGAAACATGTGTTTTATTAAAAAATCTATTATATTATTATCTAAAATAATCAGTTAGTTTTATCGGTAAAATATTCTAATTTAATATTTCTGAGAATATTCGGACATTTCAAGCTAGCTATTCTTTCCAGGATTTAAAATTTACCGATCCAAAGAAGAAAATTTCGTTTAAATAGTTCATAAAAAAAAAAAAAAAAAAAAAAATCGTATGAAGTAGTACTTCCGGTCAGCTGGTTTAGGTGAAAAAGTCTAACTCTGGCGTATAAATTTCAGTCTCGTACGACTTTTCGTTTACCTGCTAGACACACACATTTTTACTGAACTTGGTTATTAGTCATAGAGTCAGGGATTCATAAAACGTGTATTTTCTTTTAAAACTGGAATATACAGTAAAAAATTCAAGATCAAAATTCTCTCCCTTACAATATATTTCATGTATAAGTAAGTCAAAATATAAAAAAAAAAATTTAATTTTAAAATTTTTGTGTTTTCCTTTCTAACTCTGTATGGTTCCAATAATCCAACTCTTTAATATATATCATAAAAAAAATATTCAAAAGGTCAGTAACCATATATTATCATAAATTTATCATGTTCTTCTACGCACACCTGTGCCCTACATAAGCCTCACCTGCCTCGAATTCTTTTGTTTAAAATTCCTAATTCATTGAAATTAAAACTGGCGTTTCTCGAAGGTCGTCGGCGACACTGTGCGTTTTTTAAAAATGCAAGAAAAATAATAAATTCAGTGAGAAAGCCTTAGAAATATTGGTTCAGGATGTCGTTCCATTTCTTTTACACCTTGTCGTTTTCCGATACACCTGTTTTCCGGAGGATGATATAGGAAGTGGTCACCGATACCATTGTTATTTTTTTTCGTTGATATCCTGAGAACGAAAAGAAAGCGGACGGACATTGACAAAGAGCGCTGACAGAAGTATTATATAAAAAGGCGAGCCAGATAAGGCTCTCCTTCTCGGAATATGAGGAGAAGCTATTTCTTGTTTCGCAGCTATCTCGTGGCCACTGATAGCCGCCTGCAGACCCAGGAGACAGCTTCTGCGAATCCTTACTGACACTTCTTCACAAATACCACTCTGTGTACAGCTACTGCGTTTGAGGTAGCTTGCTCCACTGATACCAATATTATGTTTCTCTAATAGACACTTATTACTAGAAATTACCTATATACATATATATATATATACAGTAAGGAAAGTGTGAACCCACAAATTACAAGGTGAGGGGAACAAGTAGTTTTAAATACTGGCGTATTTTTTGTTGCATTACAAGTTCTAAAATATCCTTTTTGTCACTGATCACTAGAGACTGGATTTTCGTACAATAAAATTAAGAGTGGGTCCACGATATGTCATTGGGAAATATTATTATATCATGTATATTTGTTTTATTATGAATATTAATAAAAAAATATTTGTGAAGCGTTAGCTTGTTAAAATAATCATCCAGGTATTGCACAGACTCATTGAATTTCGCGGGGTAACTTATTATTTATTATCAGTATAACGTTACCTTTATCCTTGCATATTGAATATATTTGTAGTTCTAAAATCATTTGTAATTTATCTTTTCTTTAAACGGGAAAAATAAATTTTCTTTGAACAAGTCATAAAAATATTATTCCTGAAATATAAGTAGTAACATAGACGAATAATATACCTTAGGGAAGCGCAATATATTAGAAAAGTTAATGTGCAATAAATTAAATCGGACATTTTAATAAAAAGATGTTATAAGCGCATAAATTTATTCACAAATGTTATTAGTAATGTTGTAGATTTAGGGAGGTTATGGGGATTCATGGTGATGGTATGGGTTATATATAGGGGTGGGCATAATCGAATGATCGTCATAATCGGATGATCGGACTTCGATGATTTAAATAATCAAATGATTTCATAATCGAATGATCCAATGATTAGTATGCTTCTGAGAGACAATATGCCACATCGTTCGATTATTCGAGCATATCCTTCCCTCGATTATCGTTAAACAATTTAGTTCGAATGATCATTCGTTTCTCCGAACCGATTAATCCGATAATCGATTAATTCGAATGATTGAAATAATCGAATGATCCGATAATCGTCATTCGATTATGCCCACCCCTAGTTATATACATAAAGTAGTCTAGATTTTAGAAAAAAATATGTACTGAATGGTGCGTAAGTTACTAAAATAAAGAAAAACTTGTTATAAATTAATTCTATTTCTATTGGGTTGATGCAAAATTAATGCAGGTTTTTAGTAGGTATTGTAAATACGCCATATCTTTACTTTAACCATATATATTTAATCAAAATAATTTCCATCTGAATCAATGCACTTTTGCCAACGTTCAACAAGCTTTCTTATTCCACCAGAAAAAAAATCCGAATTCCTGGACTCAATGAAATCACGAAAAGAATTTCAATGTCGTCCTGGTTTTGAAAATTTGTCTCCCTCAAAAAGTTGTCCAGATGCCTAAAAAGTGGAAGTCTGTAGGAGAGAGGTCAGGTGAATAAGGCGGATGTTGGAGAACGTAGCCCAACTCGTGCAGTCGTCGAAGCGTTGGTTGTGCAACGTGTGGTCTGGCGTTATCGTGGAGCAGGATCGGCCCCTTCCGATTCATCAATGCTGGGCAAAGACGTTGCAATTTTTGAGTTCCGATTTCCGCCGCCATTTCTCGTGTGGTTTTGGTTGGGTCTTCTTCCACTTTTGACCTCAGCTGGTCGTTGTCCAGAGCAAGATGACGGCCCCGACCGTCCTTGTCTTCGAGGTCGAAATCTCCTCTGCGAAACTTCTGGAACCAACGCTGCACCGTGCACTCATTAATAGCCCCCTGACCCCACACTTCATTAATATTACGAGCCGTTTGCGCAGCGCTGTGCCCTAATTTAAATTCGTAAAAATAAATTTGACGAAAATCGCACTTTGACATTTTCGATTCAAGACCTTTGAACACACTGAACAAAACGATTTTACTAAACAAATTCATGGTGAAAGAGAGGGTATTAGATAAGGTTTGTTTTGGTATAATAATGATCAATGTTAGGATTAGCTTTGTTTACACAATTGGAATTAAGATATTGCAATAGAGGAAACCTGCATTAATTTTGCATCAACCCAATAGATCATTCCACAAAATATTTAAAAAAAAAAAACACTAAATATTTTCACATTGAATCTAAATTAACTTTGCTACATTAAACTGTATTTAGAAAAAGTTCATATAAAATTGTTATAAACCGAATAGAATAGGAACCCTTAAACATAAGAAAAAAATGAACTAAACCAATTTTTGATCTTTTGAACAATTTATGTTTCTAATTTCTGCCGATGATTAAATATAGTAATAAATAGACATTATATAATAAACGTAATATTTTCTTTCTAAGGGAAATTTCGTTACGATGAACGTAATAAACGTTTAATTGGTCAAACTGAAGTTTTTTAAACATAAATTACACCAAATTTAAATTGCACCCGTGCGAAGGAAGTGTGAGTCCCTCGTTTTTAGATATATGTGCAATGCTTCAAAGATAATTATTACAAGCTTAAGCTTCGCAAATATTTTTTATTAAGGGGGGCAGCGTAGTGTAGTGGATAGAGCGCTAGTTTATTATCCTCCGAGTCCTGGGCTCGAATCCCGGCTATGACATAATATCATTTATTCAGTTAATTTGGCCGGCGCACAGTGGGCGAAATCAGCTATTTAGGTGGACAAAAGTTTGGAATTTTTCAGTGCTTGACTTTTTTATTATTAGTTGGCAAGACCCTTAATACTAATATTTCCCGCCATACCGTGTTTACAAATAAATAGTAAATGAATGAATCATTCCTGTTCACACAAGGGCCTAATAACCGGTAGTGGGATTATCTTTATTCGAGGTCATTTATTGTGTATTTAGAGCAAAGTGTTTTTGCTTTTATTTAACAATGGACATTGCTGAGACTGGTAAGACATTATTATTCTAAACTCGTTATTGAATATACATTGCAATCTCACCAGTAGAGTTAATTTAACAATTTGTAATTGTACGCCCTTATTCAATAACGAAAAACTATATTATCCCCAAGTTACCCCAAGGATTCGTTTCATCAAATCTTCTAGTTTTAAGATATTACAAAGAATTTTTGCGATTTTTTACGTTTTGGGTGATACATAATTTTTTCAGACGCAACACTCCGTATCATAAGTTTTACAAGCTATAATTTGAAGAATTTCTTATATGATATATAGCATTTCCAAGTCAAATTCAACCTTTTCCAAGTCAAATTCAACCTTTTCCAAGTCAAATTCAACCTTTTCCAAGTCAAATTCAACCTTTTCCATTTCAACTTCAACCTTTTTCGATTTCAATAAAATAATAAAATCAAATTAACATAATTTTATGTTTTAATGGTTATTTTAATTACACCTTGTGTTTTTAACCCTTGTGGCTTGTTAAATGTTCCCAGGGGCCTTTCTATATATAATTAGTCACGAATATAATAATAAGTATAACCGATACATTAATTTTAAGACATTTGCAATACAAGGTCTGGTAGTCGGATTAGCGGGATTCGTTTTATTTTAGTTTTATAATCGCGGGCGAAAATATTATCAATAGAGGTTTATTTTAACTTTTTCGTATTTATTAGATAGTAGGCTCAGCAGATGCGTTCCCAAAGGTTCGTAACCGATTATACTATTAATTTTAATAGCGCTCGCTCAAATATGGGTTTATTATAACTTTTTCGTATTTATTGGATACAAGGCTCAGTAGCTGCGTTCCCAAACGTTCGTTACCGACTACACTATTAATTTCAATAGCGCTCGCTCAAATATGAGTTTATTATAACTTTTTCGTATTTATTGTATACAAGGCTCAGTAGCTGCGTTCCCAAAGGTTCGTTACCGACTACACTATTAATTCTAATCGCGCTCGCTCAAATATGAGTTTATTATAACTTTTTCGTATTTATTGGATACAAGGCTCAGTAGCTGCGTTCCCAAAGGTTCGTTACCGATTACACTATTAATTTTAATCGCGCTCGCTCAAATATGGTTTTATTATGACTTTTTCGTATTTATCGGATACAAGGCTCAGTAGCTGCGTTCCCAAAGGTTCGTTACCGACTACACTATTAATTTTAATCGCGCTCGCTCAAATATGGGTTTATTATAACTTTTTCGTATTTATTGGATACTAGGCTCAGTTGCTGCGTTACGGGGGGTTCTTTCCCGACCATTCTATTAATTATTCGTGCGCTCGCTCAAATATGGGTTTATTATAACTTTTTCGTATTTATAGGATACTAGGCTCAGTTGCTGCGTTACGGGGGGTTCTTTCCCGAGCATTCTATTAATTATTCGTGCGCTCGCTCAAATATGGGTTTATTATAACTTTTTCGTATTTATTCACTATTAGGCTCAGTTGATGCGTTGCGGAGGTTGCTATCCCAATTATTCAATTCATTTTAGTGCTCTCGCTCAAGAAGAGTTTTATTTTAACTTGTTCGTATTTACTGCATACTAGGCTCAGTCGCTGCTTAACCAAGGACTCCTTACAGATTATACTATTAATTTTAATTGCGGTAACTCAAGTAGAGGTTTATCAAATAAGAATGTACTTATAAAATCGTTCTGTTTAGCTGATTATTATCAAACTCCAAAATATTAACCAAAAAGATGACATACTATCCTGAAAAAAAAAAACCAATAACTGAAAAGTTACAAAAAACACGAAATAAACATACATTAGACCAACTGACTAAAATAACATTAACACGTTCACTAACAAAACTCCCGAAACACAAATACAGAAATTAGCATAAAAAAGAAACACGAATTTATAATAAACCCATAATTGAGCGAGCGCGATAACAATTAATAGTGTAATCGGTAACGAACCTTTGGGAACGCAGCTACTGAGCCTTGTATCCAATAAATACGAAAAAGTTATAATAAACCCATATTTGAGCGAGCGCGATTAAAATTAATAGTGTAGTCGGTAACGAACCTTTGGGAACGCAGCTACTGAGCCTTGTATCCAATAAATACGAAAAAGTTATAATAAACCCATATTTGAGCGAGCGCGATTAAAATTAATAGTGTAATCGGTAACGAACCTTTGGGAACGCAGCTACTGAGCCTTGTATCCAATAAATACGAAAAAGTTATAATAAACCCATATTTGAGCAAGCGCGATTAAAATTAATAGTGTAATCGGTAACGAACCTTTGGGAACGCAGCTACTGAGCCTTGTATCCAATAAATACGAAAAAGTTATAATAAACCTATATTTGAGCGAGCGCGATTAAAATTAATAGTGTAGTCGGTAACGAACCTTTGGGAACGCAGCTACTGAGCCTTTTATCCAATAAATACGAAAAAGTTATAATAAACTCATATTTGAGCGAGCGCTATTGAAATTAATAGTGTAGTCGGTAACGAACCTTTGGGAACGCAGCTACTGAGCCTTGTATCCAATAAATACGAAAAAGTTATAATAAACTCATATTTGAGCGAGCGCTTTGAAATTAATAGTGTAGTCGGTAACGAACCTTTGGGAACGCAGCTACTGAGCTTTGTATCCAATAAATACGAAAAAGTTATAATAAACCCATATTTGAGCGAGCGCTATTAAAATTAATAGTATAATCGGTTAGGAACCTTTGGGAACGCATCTGCTGAGCCTACTATCTAATAAATACGAAAAAGTTAAAATAAACCTCTATTGATAATATTTTCGCCCGCGATTATAAAACTAAAATAAAACGAATCCCGCTAATCCGACTACCAGACCTTGTATTGCAAATGTCTTAAAATTAATGTATCGGTTATACTTATTATTATATTCGTGACTAATTATATATAGAAAGGCCCCTGGGAACATTTAACAAGCCACAAGGGTTAAAAACACAAGGTGTAATTAAAATAACCATTAAAACATAAAATTATGTTAATTTGATTTTTATTATTTTATTGAAATCGAAAAAGGTTGAATTTGAAATGGAAAAGGTTGAATTTGACTTGGAAAAGGTTGAATTTGACTTGGAAAAGGTTGAATTTGACTTGGAAAAGGTTGAATTTGACTTGGAAAAGGTTGAATTTGACTTGGAAAAGGTTGAATTTGACTTGGAAATGCTATAAAATACATCTATTAGCAGATTTTAGCAACTCCGAGCCATAATTAGATTTTTTGTATTGTTTTTTCAGTATTTGTTTTATATTAGATATTAGTATTGTATTATGTTTCTTACAGCTATAATATTCATATTATTTATTTTGTAAATTTAAGTTAGTGTATCAATACTTAAAGGGGAGGATGTTTAGATGTAGTCACATGGCAAAAGCTCCCATATGTTTGATGAGCTGGAGGTTGCAGTTCAAAGTAGATTATGTTACATGTTATGTGTTAAATTATAATAAATTATTTTGATATGTCTAATCTTCCAATATAAATTTAAACACTGGGTCTTCAAATGTAAAATATAGGAAAGTTTTAGATTTTAGAAAATAAATATGATGTTTGCCTACTGTGCGCTTGCCAATCGTGTCAAAAAATTAATTAGTTTTTATAATTGTTTTGAATATTTTTTCCGTAATATGGGACAACGAAGGTTAAATATAGACAAGTTTCAGAATTTTGTCTAAATAAATCGGCCATATTGTCCACTGTGCGGCGGGCGACCCTAGGGTATGGAGACACTCCTGGGGCAGACCCAGCCTCTTTACCGTGTACCTAGTTGTACCCAATGGTACCCAAATTGGGGAAAAAATCTGCCTTTTGTACAGGAGTTGTACATTGTACAGGAGTTGCCTTAGAAACAATACGAATCTCTATATGTACCTTCATCGATTGTAGAGGTTTTTGTTTTTTAGGTAATTTAAAATAATTATCAAATGGACTCACTTTGGCATCGTCAGCGTACCACATGTTAGAAACCCCTGTTCCATAAAATCATACCCAACTCCATTAACAATTTCTTTCCATAATATTGAAGATTGAGGAAAAACCGAGAATAATTAAATCCTGAAGTAGCGGATGGAAGCCTAGGAAGATAGGAGAGTGGAAGGAAGCGAAGAAGGCTGACCCCATAACAAGATGATGAGATGAGGTAGAACTAAGTAGACGCTACAACTATCGATTTACGTGATCTCCACAATATCGATAGCAAGGTAAATAGCATCTGGGGGCAAATTACATCCAACAGCTGGGCAGCTGATGATATAAGATTGTCCGCCGTAATGAGATCAAATTGAAATAAGTATAGCTACGTGTCGGCTTGGCCGGAAAATAGGAAACCCGCTCTCTCTACCAACTTTTTTTTATTTCTTTTCTTCTGGGTCTCGGCTTTTGGGAGAGTTTTTTTTTTAGGTCCTAACCCATTACTGGTCCGGACTGCGGTTGCCGGATGCCTGGCCGGCGGATATGTGAAATGGATATAGGAAATCTAACAAGTTATCGAGGTGGCTTTGGTTTACCCCTGGCTGCAAGCCAATCCGGCGCCGTTAGAAAAAAATATTCTTTTATTTTAGGCTTCATAGTAGAGGTGAATTGATTGTTCCCTGCTTTGTTTGTTTCTGTAAAATAACAACCGACACTGGAGTTACGTTCTCCTTGTTGTAGTCCAACTCAAAGGGAGCCATGATCTATATATAAATTAAATTAAAAAATAATAATAATCTTAAATGGTCAAATAATATACCTTAAATCGTTATATACGAGTATCTATGTCATGGATAATCTACAAATCAGATCTTATCATGTTTCTTCTCAGAATGTTGATCGTTGTTAAAAGGTTGTGACTAAACGATATTTTTTAACACTCAAGTATTGGTCTGGTTCAATCAACAATCAAGTTGTATCATTGTTATCTTATATATATATATATATAACAGTGCACATGTGAATAATAAGCCTGTTATGCTTATTGCTGATTTGTTTGGGATGTATTTGTATTGTTTTTTGTTCTGTAGTTTTATTTTTATCGTAATTATTAATTATGCTGGAGATATATTTGTTATTTGTGCTGTTCCAGCCAGTACATTTGTATAGGGATTGCCCAAAAAACAAATGAATAATTTATTATTATTATATGGTAAAGCCACAACTTATAAGAGATGTGATTCCATGATAACTCAGTTCTTTTAAGTTAAAGAAAAAAATTCTTTTGAAAATAAAAGTATAGAGCTCATGAGGAATGATAGAACTAAAAAAATAATATTTTTTTAACGACCTGAAAGGAAAACCATCTTTACAGTATTCGCAGGCCCTAAAATCTAAAGATTTTATGAAACAATTTATCTAATGGATAGTGATTCGCCGCTTTAGGCTACTTCAACACTTACTAGACAAACGGTCAAACCTTCCTCTGAACTACAAAAGGCTCATCTACATGACTATTATAAGACCAATCTGGACTTATGGAGTAGAGCTTTCGGGCCCTACTAAACCATCAAATTCTTCCCGTATCCAATCCTTACAATCCAAAATCCTTCGTATAATCCTCAATGCTCCTTACTTTGTCACGAATAAACTTATCCATAAAGACCTTAATGTTCCCTTTGTTACTGATTTGGCCCGGACCAGGTATCAATCCTTTCATGACAAACTCCATTCTCACTCTTACCCACTAGTTTCAATCTTTTCTTCCTCTTCAGTTCCGGATAACCCTCCGAGGCGCCTAAAAAGGAAATGGCATCGGGACCTTCTAGTTTAGAATATTTTTAGAGTGCTTCCAATGAGAAGCTTCTCTACATGTATATCATGTCATTGTATTATATAACACATCACATTTACTTGATGTATTTTTTTTTTTTTTTTGTAAATACGGTTATAATACCAATAAAATGATTTAAAAAAAATGAATAGTGATGAAAAGAGGAAGTTAGTCATTGTTGAAGATAATAATATAATAGGTTATTAATCGTAAAAACAGTTACCATTGAAAGTGAATGTAATCCTTTAATATTTTTTTTAACTTCATTTAATTGATCTTCAAATATATTTCAACACTGAAGGCAAGTGAAAAATTTGTTTTTCTTTTTTTCTTATCTTCTTTACTGTTTAACACTCAAGTTAAAAAAAAAAAAACAATGTTGCAAAAACAAATTAGTGCAACAGTACAGGCATACAGAGATTTTTGCATTCAATGTCAAACTTTTTAAAATGGAAATATTTATTGGGAATCATGGTCTCAATTGTCAGCCCTTTATATTTCTATGTTTGTTTATTTATATTTGGTATTGTAGGAGTCAAATATTATTTTCTCTAATAAAATATGGGTCTAAGAAATGAGCAGAGCGGCTAATCAGAGTTGACGCCAATGGGAGCCGAAGGCTGCATCATCGTCTAATCTAAGGTGACCACAGGGACCCTATTACGGGGCGGTATTATATCTCATTTAAGAGAGCGTTTAGTTATTTTGTTTTTTGAAGAGGGCCGTATTGCCGGTCACTAATGGAGCCCTCTTTATTGCCTATTATCGGCCGACTGTCGTTCTCCCCTCCTTTGTCCTCAGGATGCGGCAGGATCAAGTCCTGTCTTAATTATTGACATGAGTATATCGCTCATAAGTAATCTTCAATAGTTGTTTATATAACATAAGCTTTACCTTGTTTTAAATGCATATTTTGGAGAAAAATGTATTTTGCACATCATTTCTATTTATATATACAGTAAACACTCGTTATAACGAACTCCAAGGGAGTAAAAATTTCTCTGTTCGTTATAAAAGAATTCGTTATATCCAAAAAATATATAGTATGTATGTTAAATGTTTTGGTATAAATTCAGGTGGCTAAAAAGAGATATTTTCAATACAACATTTATTTAGGAGCTAAAAGAACAGTTAAAACTATGCGCTATGTACATTGTATCTATCATGTTTCACATTTTACATAACACTTTAAGATTAACAAAAACCATAATTCAAAATGCAAAACTTAAAAAAAGAACTTTCAATGGTAGAATCATAGCAATTAATATAAAGTTAAAATAATAAAAAAAATATGAATGAAAAATTATCATATTGATGCTTTAAAAAAACTTACAATTTTCGTTTGCTGAAGCTTTGTGATTTGAATAAAGTTATTAGGTCTGTGCCTATGACGTCCAGAGATTCAACAATGTTTGTCCTTTGAATTCCAAGGTACGGTCGGGTAACTACCAGTGATGTGATCTCATGACGTTTCTGAAAGCGCCAAAATCAGCCGGATGAGCACTGAAAGTCTGAGATGCCCAATTCTTTAGCTATTTGAAGTGATTACTCCTGGACGATAGGTCCTGAAATGGGTATTTCTGAGGTCCTCATTTCTCGGAACAACATGGCGATCAAGAATTTCATGTGTTGCTCCTCAATTTTTCTTTTTTTTTTTTTTTTTTTTTTTGCACATCCTGATGAAGACGCAACGGAGGCATCTTTATTAGCGATAATCGTTGATAGAGTAGATTTTGATGTCCCGTATTTTCCCGCAAGTTTTGATTTTGACTAAATTTTTTTATCTACTTCTTGGAGAATCGCCAAATATGTATTTAAATTAATGGATTTTCTCTTTGACATATTGTAAACGAAGCAGAAGCGCATTCAAAACGAAAAGCGAGACAGGCTTGACCTCGAAGGAAACTCGAATAAAAGCAAGTAACAAAAAGTATAACAACAAACAGTAACAAAAACAATAACAACACGATAACAAGCTGAAACTCTAGAAGCCAAAAGCTGTCACAGACTGTGAATCACAAAATTCAACTGAATAGAGTGGGGAGGTAAGAAGGTTTCGGACAGAAAGGTGCCGCACTTTACCGGGAATTAAGACGTATTCTAATTTTTTTTCTTCTTTATTTTTCGTTGTAACCGAACAAATTCAATTCTGGGGTCCAGAAAAGTAGTTCGTTAGTTCGTTATAAGAGAACATTTCGTTATAAACGAGGAAAAACATAGTTTTCTATTCATTTTTCAAGGGACCGCAACTACAGTTCGTTATAAACGGGTGTTCGTTATAACCATGTTCGTTAAAAAGAGGGTTTACTGTAAAATGATTCTGATTAAAATGAAACGCGATTTTGATTCTTCAGAGCCGCAAGACGGATTTTGATACGGTTTTCACCATCGGTTCACGATTTTACTTTTTTACGAGACACTTGTTCTCCTTTCGGCATTATTTAAGTTTTTTAAACACTGCGAATTCTGAAGAAAATCTGAAATTTGAAATCGCACTTTAAATTAAATACTCAAAGAAAATACTGAAGAGTTTGAAAAAGAGGATTCAGTATAACAATGAACTTCTTCGAATTAGTCTCTGTAGTGTCTAATTTGAAAATGTCTTTAAATAAATTAAATTAATAAACGAATAAAAATGTTAAACGGATGATTTAACTTCCTGAAATCAATAGATCTAATATTTCCCTTAATTTTTTTATCTTCTTAATTAATAATTTAACAAGAGAAATATGATACAATTTTAAATATTTATTAGTAATTTATGTGATTTATGCAGAAAATTTGGCTCAATCAATTGTGACATTAAAATTTACCAATAAAATTTAACTCAGAAGTGCAATTTAATGCAATACAAATAGAAAAATTTACAAATTTAGCCGTAAAAAGGCAAAACGTGCAATTTCGTGGAATCTAAAATTGTAATATATTATTTCCTAATGGTTTCCGGGTTCGAAGCTGATACCCAAGCAAATAGAACGTGCAAAATCGCGGAAATCCGGTCTCTAATTATGAGTTTGAAAAGCGACACCACCCAGCATATATTGGACCTAAAAAACACGTGTTATAACGTAGTAGAATTTGTAATTTTCGAAATTTACCAGAGTAATTTTAATCTAATTTCGCATCTCTCCCACTTAACAAGACATTATTCAAATCAGGCTCCAGAAAATAAAAGGTCGGTACAAGGGAACACTTAATCAGCACTTATCGAAAAAAACGGTTCCTCAGTGTAGAAACTCCTCCGGGAGAGGGAACCATTTGTCGACTCCATGTAAAAGGAGAAAACGTCCAGATGGCAAATATGGTAGCCATCAATTCTCCAGATAGTCATCTTACCCCGGGCTGGAACGATTCTCGGATCCTGGAATCCGCTGGACCTACCCCAGGGCTAGCAGCATTTCTTTTAAAGGAGAAATGGACCTGATTATAGAGCTTTATTTAGAACAGGTGGGGTCGCCTGCGAGGTATATTGCCTCTCAACGTATTGCATATTATACAACTAACGGAGGAGTATTTAGCAGTGAAATATCCTTGTGTCATTATCTCCGAGAAGGCCTTATAAGCAGTCATTAAGTATTCTAACTGATGGTCTTGAAGATCTCCGTTTTCTAGAAGATGTAATATAGTTACTGTTTAATTAGTTATTCAAGCCAACTTTATTTGGTAATATTACGATTCTTCTTATTTAGGACATGATGTAGGGTACGGTTGATGACATAATAAGGATCATTAACTATTGTTCGGAGGACTTTGTATTGAAAGGATTGAATGTGTTTGATGTTAGAAAATTTTGCTGTCCCCCTCAGTTCAAGTCCATTTAACTGTTTATTACTAAATAATTCAGTAGTAACAATGAAGCATGTAAGAGAATTCCTTACTTAAGTCCATTCGTAAATATTAATTTTCCTTCAAATACCAAGATTTATGTGCATTTATTAAGTAACTATTTAGCCTCTGTATTCTTTATTATTTTATTTTCTTGCTGTTATTGTAATATTTATTTTTCATATAATTTTGGAGGTATTATTCTCAGATGACTATTCTGGGACTTTTATATTCCAGAATAAAAAAAATAAATAAAAAAATATTTGCATTTCAAATAGTTATTGCACGATGGTTTATTATTTCTTAATAACTTTATTAGGATCTGGCTGTTTACTGGCTATCTATTATGAATAGCAATTAATTAATCAAAGGAAAATAGTCACCATTGCTAATTTCAAAAAGCTATTTCTTCTCCGATTTTAGCTTCGCGTTGATTTAGTTGTTTCATTTTTTTTTTTTTTTATTTAATCGCTTTGTCTTGATCTCTAAAATCTTTTTCTCTTTTTTTTAATATATTTCCAACACCAATCCCTACAACCCCCCCAGACGACTTTTGTGGCGGTGGCCTAGCGATGTTTTCAATTAACATGTTCGCATATTTCCTTATTGTAAACAGTTTTTATTTATTTATTTGTAAATGGCAAATATCAATTTTACTAGCCTTAAAATAAAATAATTGTAAATAAATATGTTATTTCTATATATTTATTATGAACCGAATTTAGGTGGGATTACATCTCTTATAATCTGGGACTTGAATTTATAGATAATTTTATTTTTTTTATCGCTCTTTACTGATTTTACAACTCTCTATATATTTTTCTCGATCTTCAAAAATAACAGAGTAATGGGAAAAAAAAAACAATTTTTTTCTGTTTTATTTAATCGCGGTGTAATAATTCTAAGACTATAGAATCATTTCTTTAACTTTGAAAATAACTGAGTTTTAAGCGTATATATGGACAAGATTTCATTATTTTTCCTTTATAAGTAAAATTTATTATTATTATTTTAATAATTAATTAAGGTTTTTTTATTAGAAAACTCTATAAATTAGTTTTTTTTTTATATTTAAAAATAAACGAGTTATTGGATTAAATCGTTTTTCATCGATGACTATTTCAAAACTAGTCGACTGCGTCCAAGGTTTGGAATCATCGTCGGATGCTCTAGTGTCTGCGCCAAATTTTGAAAAACCTGGTTCAGTAGTTACCGAGAAAAGGCGCACAGCGGAAAAAACGATTTTTTTTTTCGTTCCTTATTTGAGTTCTCATATCTTAAAACGTAAGCTCTTAATTTTGAGTATGGGGAATTATTTTATTTTTGGTTGATTACAATGGTTCTTTTTTGAAAATTTTAGTTTATTCTTTTCAAAAAGAAATTTATATTTATAATAATGAAGATAGACCCCTCTGTCATCGAACGATAAGATCTTCCTCAGGGGATCCTTTTGAACTAAAAATGATCGGTTCGTTCTCCTTTTTTTTTTCTTCCTCGAACACCGTCCATTATAACCCGGGTTAAAGTGTGCCTCGAAGGCACTGTGTGCCTGCACCACTCCTCAACTACCGTAACCCTCGCATTTGTTATTCCGTGTTTTCATGTTAAATTCACTTTCCCATAGAGGCGCAGGTGTCGCGGTGAACATTTCCTGGAGATAAGGCCACAAGCATTAGCCTGCCCTGTAATATGGTAATCCTCCCCCAGCACACACAACATATAATTAGCATCAGCTCCTCTACTGTGTTCCGAGCTAGCTCTATTAACTACGGTTAATTCTTTGTTCTTGGCATTTGCATAGGCAGGACATTCACGCAAGGACGTCAATAGTCTTTGTGTTACTCGAAGGATTAACCCTAATTCGTTGCGGAAGATCCCTTATTTCGTATCCTTGGCTGACTAAACGTTTAAGAAGGAAAATCACTTACCCCGCTTGTTAAAAGCCAATTAGGAAATTTTGCAGAGGGATGGCTGAAAAAAGGATAAGGACTGAGGAATAGTATATAACATTTTTTCATCCAGCACTCTATTTCAGATGGAGATAAAATGCAACTGGAAAAAACATAAATTTTTTTTTTTGGAGAATAGCACTGGGATCTCCTGGAACCCTGAATTGCTATCTACTTGTGAATGGCAAAATTTATTTTGTCGTTACCGAGTGTATAACGTAAATCAATAGTTCAAGATAATTGTTTTGATGCTAATAAAGTTTTTTTTTTTTTTTTTGTTAATCGCGCTTTACTGATTCTAAAACTCTATACATACTTTCTCTATCGTCAAAAATAACTGAGTTATGAGCGTATTTATGTGAAAAATGTCAATTTAGTTAGTTAGAGTATATATAAGCGAGATTTCGATTTTTTTCATTTTTTATATTATTATTATTTTTATTTTATTTTTTATCGCGCTTTACTGATTCTAAAACTCTATACATACTTTTCTCTATCGTCTAAAATAACTGAGTTATAAGTGTATTTATGTGAAAAATATCAATTTTTTTTTATCTTTTTAATAATTTGTTGGTTTTAGTGGTTAAAAAACACCGATACATTTTTTTTCTATCTTCAAAAATAACTGAGTTATTGATTAAAATCCTTTTAATCAGCCGCTATTTTAAAACTAACCAGCTGATATCAACATCTAGTTGTTAGGATCATCCTTGAATGAGCTAGTATTTTTGTGACGAATTTAAAAAAAAAATTGGTCCAGTAGTTTCGGAGAAATGTCGCGGACGGCGGACAAACGAACTTTTTTTTATTCGTTATTCGGATTCTACGCATCTTGAAACGTAAACCCTCAAATTTTAAGGAGGGGTAAATTTTTTTTTTTTTTTTTGTCAGTTAAAAAGATTGATTATTGAAAATAATAAACCACAAAGTCAAATAAAAACGATTAAAAGAAATTGTTAATGAAAAAAAACAACTATAGAACAGAGATCTCTTACTTTTACTAATATGATAATGATCACCCATAAAATATAATAATAGATAAAAATGAGATTTGATCAAAATCAACATACATATCTTCAATATAAAATAAAAAAAATAAAAAATGTTCAATGTTTAATATAATAAACTTGTTTCCGTTTTAAAAATAAAAATCTGGTGCGGGCAACACATGACTTTCACTTACATCGGTTATTAAAATCAATTTAAGAACTATTACTTGTAGAGAGTTAAAAAAGTCTAAAGAATCATACTCAGTTTCCTTGGAAACATATAATCAGTTAAGTTTATGCCCTATTCTTCCCTTTACCAATCTTATTAAAATCAATTTACGAACTTTTAAATAAAATAATTTAACAGTAGAAATCATTCTCTTCTACAATCAATCTCTTTTGAGAAATGCTTTCCACGCCACAAAGTGCAAAATATGACCGATTTAGGTAGACAAAATTCTGAAACTTGTCCATATTTAACTTTTGGGGTCCAAAATTATAAGAAAAAATCATAAAAAATAATAATTTTTTTTTTACACGATTGGCGATCGCGCTGTGGTCAAACATCAAATTTATTTGCTAAAATCTAAAACATTACATTTTACGTTTAAAGTCCCAGAATACGGGAAAAATACAATAATACAAAAAATCTAATTATGGATCGGGGTTGATGAAACCTGTTAATTAGATGTATTTTGTATCATTTAGGAAACTCTTCAAATTATATGTTGTAAAACTTTTGATTACATACAACATTATCCTCTACAACTTAATATAATAGATAATTTTTTTTCTAAAATTTTTAGCTTTCCAACAGTATATTATACATGTATATTTCTGTTCTTATCTCAAAAAACAACAACAAAAATTACATTAAAAAATATGTTTGCTTCTCTCTCCTCTATTTCATTATAATATTCTTTGAACATGTATATATATTTTTATCAACGATTAGATTAGATGATATGTTTTATTTACTTTTTCAAATCTACAACATTAAGGGTGCTTTAGAGGAAGAAAATTTAAACTATTTGCATTTAAGCTCTGTCAGATTATTTCAATCAGAATGAAAACAATATAATATTAAAGCTCATTAAATTATACATCGATATAGCACGTTTAATCGAAATTGTTTGAGCAAATTTGGAGGAAATCGTGAAAATGGTTCTTCTGGTTTGCCGATTTTGATTAAAAAGTTGCCGTATCATCTTGGGTTGATTCAAATATGGAATTTCAGTTTCTTGCATTTTTTTTTTATTTTTTTTTTTTTTTTAGCTAGACTCACCAAAACACACACGCAAAAAAGCTTGTTTTTGGAGAAATTTCATGTTTTAACTGAGGGGAGTCTCGAACTTGTATTTCCGTTGAAAACTAGAATTCGAAAATTTTCACGATCACAATAATTTTTCTTCCTATACATTTCATATCTAGCATGTGAAAGTAATAATGAAGTCAATCAAATATTTAAAAAAAATATTTATTCTTCTACGCAAAAAAAAAAATATACTAACATTGTTATTAACGAATATTAATAGAAAATAAAAAACTTCAAAATAAACAATTAAAATATTTGTTCGATAAATATTAGGCCGTTCAACAAAAGAAGTCTTGGATGTATTTTTTTTTTTTTAATTTATTTAATTTCCAGACATTGCAACGTTTCAGCCTCTAGGGCCATTCTCAAGCTTCATGCATATCCATGTTACATATCAATTCATTTCACCGCTTATCAGTAGCGTCGTCATAATTTTTAAAAGTATCATTTTTCAAAAATACTCAACAGTTTTAGGCCGTCTTATAGGTGTTCTGATGGTTTGTTGAGTATTTTTGACTAATGATATTTTTAAAAACTTCTTTTGTAGAACGGCCTAATATTTATCGAACAAATATTCAACCAAAAGAACACTTAAGACGATGATGAGAAAATAAAATATTTCTTATATAAATAAAAATAAAATAAAAAGTTAGTCAATAAACATCTAAGAGGACGAATAGCAGTAAGCTATAAATGTAAAATAATATATGTGTTAAAAAGTGTTTTTAAAAAATTCTTGATAATGGGGAAAGAACCCCGAAAAGTAGAAAAACTATGTAATAAATTGTAAAAAAAAAAAAAAAAAAATGTATAATAAAAATAAGTTATTTTGCTTTATTTTGCCACAGCGTGGGTTTAAACCGCATTAATAGTATCATAAAAAATACTTAAGGAAGTAACCAAAAAAAAATAAGAATTTTACAACTACAACTTTAAGTGATAATTTTTTTTTTTTTAGATATTTATTAGGATATATTACAATTTGTTTCAAAATGAATAATAATAATAATAGTGATATGAGACCACATTCATACAATATTTATAATTAATATTATAAATATTTATGCATTAATAAAGTCGAATTAGGTAAAAATAAAATAAAATTCATATGTAAATATATACAGAAGAAAAAAAAACAAAAAAAAAACAACCCATAATTAAAATAAATACAAAGACCTAAGTGATAAATTAAAAAAGAAAAAAAAAAGTCTTTACTTTTTTTCTATTTTCTAGATTCTTCTCTTAAGCGTAAAACCTTAAAAATTCAGAATTGGAATTTGATTATTATTTCCTGGTCGAAAAAGGACCAATGCTGAAAATGATATACCTGAAATTAATAAGTTTGCCTCCAAAACTCCAATAATAAATAAAGCTTCAGAACCAATAACAATTGATTGGAAAATACTAATCTTCTCATTTGTATACTGTTCTCCAATATCGTAAATTAGGACCGACTCTATTGATTCTGGCAGTCGGATCATCAACTGGCCTGGAAACGGTGGGGTGAAAAAAGAAATCGTTTTGTGATTCGAAGAATGGGCGGCAACAGAAAGTAATATAGGGAAAAAAAGAAAAGAATGGTGATAAGAAAAATGAGAATTGGGATGAGAAATACCGAATGATTCAAATCACCTCAACCAATCAGAATAGGAGTTAATTAAGATTGTGAAAGCTTCTATGATTAAGGTTTGTCTAAAGCTTCCCGTAAAATCTGTTCAATATTCCATGTGAGATTGGGTGACATACTTGAAATAAGTTGAGCAATTATATTTTTACTTTATTTTTAATCTATTTAGAAAAATATATAATAAGCGAAGGTATTGCGATCGTGAACATTTTTGAATTCGAGTTTTGACCGAAAATACTCGTTTTACAATCTCTTTAAGTCCAAATGACCAAGTCCAGCAAAATGGTCTGCGTGTATATGACAAGTCTAGCAGTAAGAAGGAAAGTCATGAAAATGTTTTAAGAAAGAACTACCTAGTGGTAGCACTTCACCAACTATTTTAAGGCAGTAGGTCTCGAGACCACCTTCTTTTCAATCGCCCCTGAGGGTTATCAGGGATATCTAAGGAAGATAAATTACGGACAAGTGGGTTTGTATGGGCAGGGAGTACAGAATGAAAAGAGGTGTATCTATCACAGGCTATGTCTGCAACAAATGGGATGTTTAGGTCATTATGAAGGAGTTGTATTGTAACAAAGTAAGGGGTATTTAGGATTTTAAGTATTGAATGCCGGAGGAATTAGATGGTTTCGTAGAGCCCCAAAGCTGGATTCCATATGCCCAAATAGAGACCTATCAGACGATAATAGTGATGTAAATGAGTCTTTTGTAATATACTAGAGGTTTTGAACGTTTGTGTAGTAGAAAGTTAAGTTTGTGTAGTAGAAAACTGAAAACATATTTTTTTAATGCAAATTTTTGATTTTGAACATAGTAATATACACTTATAATATACCGTTGGAAAGCTGAAGATTTTAGAAAAAAAAATATTATCGAATACACAAGAGCTTGTAAAAGTTAATAAACAGTGATTAAAAGCAGATAGAACTAATTATTTTAGATAATAATACAATCGATTTTTTAATAAAACACATGTTTCTATATAAATTCAATTTAATTAATTCTTCAATAGTTTCACGTGTTTTTATCTTTAAATGTATTTGAAAATTCGTTCATTGATTTTAAAAATGGAGGTAAGTGAAAGTCGTGTGTTGCCCGCACCAGATTTTTTTTTCTGTAATACACTTTGCATTAACCAGTGATGAACTCATACTGGATTTCAATTTCAACTCCAATTTCGTTTTCCCGTTCTCGGAGTGTCCTGAGGATGCCTGGAATTATCCTATCTACCATCGCAGGACTTGTCCTAGTTTCCACAGTTCTTACATCCCCTTCCATCCGTTGTGTCGATCGGAATAATGGACCACTTCCTCCCGCGAAACCAGGTGATTACCGACACGTCCGAGTGATAGCTAAGGGCTGTAATTATTCACAATTATTCCTGTCGTCGTATTCTCCGAAATTCCGATCGACAAGTCTGATTTTTCTCATACAACATTTTTGGTAGTATTATTCTTATGTTATGTTTTGAAGAACGGTTGCTTCGTGTTGAATAAATTATTCTCGAGTACAACTCAAGTTTTAATGATAACGTTTTGAATGGATCTTAGGGTAGACGTAGGATATATTCTTTATGGACACACAACTACTGAGGTATTAGATCTACTTTCATTGTAGTGTGTTTTTGAAAGGTAAATTTTTTGGACTAAATTATTTTATTATTATATTATTTTTTAGAACTATTTCCACGTTCTTGAAATTTCCAATAATAATTGAGTTTTCCCCTTTAGATTTAAGTTTTACTACCAAAGTCGATGATATATTTATGTTATCTGTGAATAATGATCCTATTGCTGCATCCTAAATCCTACAGAACCATGTATCAGCCATTGGAGAATGATATCAAAACTGGTGAATTAAAATAAATCCCATGAAATATCTTAGTCTAAGTTGGAAACCTATGACCTCCTGTCCCACCGTTTCCTTTAATAATATTTCACCTGCTCGTGTAGAAAAGATTCGGTACTTAGGACTCCATCTTGACGAACACCTTATATGCTGACGACTTTCAGATCTACCTATCTTTCCCTCCTTCTGAGTTACTAGTAGTATTTGCCAAAATTCAGGAAGACCTTGATAGAATCAGTGCCTGGGCAACCCTAAATAAACTAAGGCTAAATGCTATGAAAACTCAGGCCATCCTAATAGGTTCCAATTCCCTCCTCAGAGCCAATACCACATTTCCAAGTCTAATCCTAAATGACCACCCAATTATCTTCAGTTCCACTGTCAAAAACCTATGTATTACCGTAGACCAAACCCTTTCCTGGAAACCCCACATTGCTCAAATTTCCAGACGAAATATAAGTACCCTTAAGTTCTTCCATCGCTCCCGTCATCTCCTCCCACTTCCCACCCGTAGGATGCTGGTTTCCTCGCTCATTTTCTCCCACTTACATATTTGCTGTGTGATATATGGAGGCCTCCTGACTGTACTTGATAACAGACTAAAGCGGATTATGAATTTGTTTATAAGATTTATCTTCGGTGCCTTCAGGAGGTCGCCAGTAACCCACTTGTACAGCGAATTAAAGTGGCTCCTACCTTCCATTCGTAGACAATATTTCCTCGGAACATACCTCTACCGAGTCATTAATTCTCAACTAATCCTCCATACATTCACCGTTTCCTTCAATTCAAATCCTCATTTTACTCACTTGAAACCAGATCACGCCATTCCGATCTTTACATTCCTACCCATAGAACCAAATCATTTGATAATTCCTTTTATATCCGCTCTGCATCTCTCTGGAATTCCCTACCTAATCATATTCGCCATGCCTCTTCCCTTCTCTCATTCAAATCCCATCTTTTCCACCACCTTCTAGGATCCCAAAGAGACGCACACTAATGGTAAAATTGGTTATCCAACATCCTACTTTTAAGGAAGGACAGATTTTTTTATTTTATCAAAATCCTAGAGTTATTAATTTATTTTATTTACTTGGAAATTGTTCAGCTCTATTATTTTATAACATTTTTTTTCCATTTGTTTATATTCTATATATTTTGTATATATCTATATAAATAGGTTTATTATTATATATATATATATATATATATATATATATATATATATATATTTTTTTTTTTTTTTTGAACATTTATAAATAAAAATTTATTTTTTTGGTCTCTCGGCCAGACATGTATGTATTGAAGTGTATATTTTCTGTACTACATTGTTATTCTTAAGGGACATGGTCCCAGAATAAAGTTATTTTTATTTTTATTAGTTAGAGTGCTGCCAATGGGCAGTTTCTCTTCAGGTTTTTCATGTACACTATCTTTAATCAGCACATTTACTTGATGTATTCCTATACAGTTGTAAATTTCAATAAAATATAATAAAAAAAAAATTATTATTACTAGACTGAAACGACAGTAAACTGCTCGTAGATCCCGATCACTACAACACTTACTCTACAAACGTTCAAAACATTCTTTTTACTAGAAAAAAAATCGTTTATATAACCATTAACAGGTCTATTTAGAACGGCATTGATCTATGGGATTCGAATAAACTATCAAACTCCTCTCGATCCAATCCTCGCAATCCAAAATCCTTAATGCTCCTTATTTTGTTACTGATAAAATCATCGTTAAAGACCTAAATATTTCACTATTTAAAGACATAGCCCGATATAGAAATATCTCTTTTTATTCCAAACTCGCTCGTCAGAGACCTCCTCTCTTTGTCTATTCCTGACAATCCACCGAGGCGACTTAAGACGGCCAAGAGACCTCATACGATAAATTAGACATTGGCTTGCTACTAATGGGTAAATGTGTTTTAACCATATATTAATCGAATTTACTTGTATTGATTTAACAATTAATATTTTATTAAATGTATTTAAGTAAAAAAATCATCTATGTTACGGACGTTTTAATCATATAGATCAAAATGGGTCATATTTTATTATTTATTTATTTATTTAGCGTCACTTTATGCTACTATGGCTAATCGGACGATGCTACAGTGGGAGTACTAAATTTTGCCTATCCAGGTTTTATTAGGATAGGGATCTTTAACGAGTACCTGACATCGCACTGGCTCGGGACCACCTTTTAACGTCCCCTCCGAAGGACGGCGTAACTAAGGATTTTTTACTCCTATTAAAAAATCCTAGAACCACCTGCGGGATGGGTCATATTTAATTGACTAAAAATATTTACAACTTGTTTTACAAGCCAACTAATAAAAAGAAAATGAAACGGACTCTACACTGAATGTAACTTTACTTAAGTATAGATAACATAGTTTGTTTATTTATTTAACGTAACTTTATGCTACTATGGCTAATCGGACGATGCTACAGTGGGAGTCCTAAATTTTGCCTATTCAGATTTTATTAGGATAAGGATCTTTAACGAGTATCTGACATCGCACAGGCTCGGGACCATCTTTTAACGTCCCCTCCGAATGACGGCATAACTAAGGATTTTTTACTCCATATCATTTAGGTTTCATTCTGATTTAAATAGTCTGACAGGGCTTAAATGCCGAAAAATCAAAATTTCTTTCTCTAAAGTATTTTTAATGAAATTGACCATATCATCTGATTAGAACGAAGAAAATTTAACGGGAGTAAAAAATCCTAGGAGCACCTGCAGGTTTGAACTCGTGACCTTTGGCATAGGAGGCTATTATGCTTACCACCTAGCTACAAGTGATCTCTTTTTTATTCGTTATTCGGGTACTAGGCACCTTGCAACGTAAGCCCTCAAATTTTGAGAGGGGGTAGTTTTTATTTTTTGGTCGATTACAAAGGTTCGTTATTGAGAATAATAAACCAGAACTATTTTAATGATGATGAGATAGAGACTTATCCATCATCGAACAATTCCATCTTGCTCAGACAAAATTTAAATCTCAGGATGGAAGTATTAATTCCAAAACATTATTTCTTACATAACATATATGAAACAGCACATGGAAGATTAACTTTACCACCAATTTTAATAATAATTATCTTCTATTCTTAATAGATAATACGTAATTTCACAGTATCATCATTTATATATCTTCAGCTAATTCTAAACCTATTCATTTTTCTTTTCTTTGTTTTTTTTTTTTTTTTTTTTTAATTCTTCTCCTCATCTATTATAGAACTCCTTTTGTTTTCCAGCTTCTATTCATTTTTTATTCTGAAAGGACTATCCCTTCCCGAAAGTCCATCAGTTAAGAACCGTTTAATAAGAACTAAATGATATAACCGCCTGGAGGCTCCAGGATATGATGAATTCGTTTTGGAGAATGGAAGGTATTTGAGTGGTACCAACCCTCGGGCCAGGTGCTCCAATTAACCTCCTCTTTGAGTCTTTGACATCAAATTAAATTTTATAACTCATCAGAAGTCGTTTTTTATGTTTTATAATTGGCTTCGGTATTTTTTTTTTTTTTTTTTTTTTTTTAGAGCTGTGAATGGAAATATGCCTGGTTTAGAAATATGAATTCTCCGGCAGGATTAATGGAAACCCGTCAATTTTCTTATTTGTCGATATAGCAATAAAAAAACTAAAACTAAATAAAACAATCAATTGCTATCACATTTTATTATGAATTTATAACTGATTTTATGTGCTTACATATACTTAAATAAAAAAGATCGAAGAGACAAATACAATAAAACCAATGTAATTTACAAAAAAAAAAAAAAAAAAAAAAAAAAAGGTTAAGAAAACATCTACAAGATATTGGGCCAGCTAAATAAAATGTGGTACGTGCAATACACCACTTTCACTTTCTTCCGTTGTTAATATCAACCTAAGAACTCTTATCTAAAGTAATAAATCTATACAGCATGCAAAAAAAAAAAAAAAAGTAAAAAACTTCATATCGATTAGACAGAGTCATGTTAAGTCATGATTTCATTAAATAATCTATTATATTGGGTTACGTCACATGAAATGTCCGTTTTCCGAAGGTAAAGGATTTTTATTAAAAAAGCGATATGAAAACAAGATAATTTTATTCGAAGTATTTACCTTCTTTTTCTACACATTTTTCCCAGTGTGAAACAAACTTTTTTATCCCCGAACTAAAAAACTCTGAGCTTTGAAGTGAAACAAAATCTGAAAACGCAATTTTCACTTGATCATCATTTCCAAAAGTTTTCCTTTGACGAAGTTGTCTAAATTCCTGAAGGTGGTAATCTGTTGGAGACAAGTCGGGAAAATATGGTGGGTGCGGAAGAACTTCGTAGCCCAGTTCTTTCAATTTTTGCACGGTATGTTTTGTTGCCGCTCAGTGAGATCATGAGGTACCCATGTATCGAGATTTTTTACTTTCCCAATACACTTTAAATATCTGGAAACGGTAGATGCACTTTCATTTAGTTGTGCTGAGAGTCCTTTAACTGTTTGGTAGGGGTTTCCTTCTACTGTATGTTTGAGGACATCGTTGTCTATTACAGACGGAGGTCTTCCTCGGGGCAAGGTTTCCAATCAGAACGAAACCTACGAAATATAAGAGCTTATTAAATTCTAAAGCGAGTTAAATCAAAATCGTTTTTGAGAAAATCGTAAAAAGGTGCACAATGCATGCTATAAATCGGATCCTCTAGTTCGCCGAATAAATGAAAAAGTTGCTGTTACATTTCAGGCGTATAATCTTCTAAAATCTGAAATTTAAGTATAATACAACTCACCGTTTTCGAGTTAGACTTGCGTGTATTTTAATATTCTCAGGATAATATACATGTAATTCAAAAGTAACAAATTCTTTTTCATTCATCCGAAAGTTTACTCTTATCACAAACAGGAACCCATAGTTGGATGACCTCGTATAATATCTACACCGAAGCTGTTCTGTCTATATCACCTTTTTCCTCCTCACTGCCTCATATTTCTACATTCGGTTTTTAAGGTTTGCTTTGTTTTGTTTCATTTTCTTTTCTTAAAAAAGAGAATGTGTATTGGCCGAAGTTGTTTAGTGAGGCCTTGGGGCCCTCCTGAACAGATTTATTGTTCGGAAATATTCCTTCGCTCGCCTCCGGCTCGGAAAGAACAGCAGATATGCAAATGCCGCCTCGCCCACGATCTGGAGTATGGAGTACAGCGCCTGGAAGAGATATAATTAAGAAGGAGTCTCCAGGATAAAGTACCATTTCTCCAGGTTCCAGTAGCGTCTTATTCTGTGATTTATTCCTAGCCCATTGGCAGATATTGAACCCGCAACATGATCTATGGCTTGTACCTGCTAGGGCGGTTAATATGCTGCAGTTGGTATCGCTTTGCTCCAGGTATTTTATGACAAAACATTTCCACATTAAATTTATTTCCTTTGTTTATATATTTTCTATTGTATCATACTATATTTTAAAAATTCGAGTGCGTGTAACACACGACTTTCAGTTACCTCTATTGTTAAAATCAATTTAAGAATTTTCAAATAAAGTTGGAGATGTAATATACAGATAAGTGGAAGTAAAAAGGTTAAAGAATTAATGTGTAAAGAAACATTAGTTTTTATCCTTTTTCGTGACCCTCTTATAAACTTTTACAATTTTGTTTATAAGGTTATGTGTTTTTCTAAAATCTTAATTTAATCTTTTTCTAATTTAATTTTGTTTTTTTAATTGCTGCGAATTAAGAAAGTTGTTAATAATAACTTTATTAGGTGAGGTTATACAGTAGAAATATACCTGAGGTAGCAGTGAGTTAAACTTTTAACTATGCCTAACAAATAAATGATTATTCTTGATTGTCAGATATCAATTTTATTCAGTTTAAGTCCATACTCAAACAGCTTCTTACTTCAGTAAAACACCAGTCTCCAAAAATCCTTTAATAAAGGAAATCGGTAACTATAATAAAGCATCTCTAAAACGCTACACTCATAAAAGAACTAAACATGTGTTGCTAACTTAAGCTAGTTTATTTTAATTTCTAATTTTATATTATCAATTGTGTTATCTGTTTTTTTTTTTTTTTTTTTTTTTTATATGTAGGCTTTTTATTTAGTTTTTCCTACTACCATAGTTAATATCAATTTAATTTTACCACTAATTATAGATTAGATAATTAGATTATAACTACCGAATGAGCCAAACATTTGATGATTGTAAGGATGTCTCATCCGAAATCATTTATAAATTGTTTGTCAATATTAAAAATGTAAATAAAGTTTATTTTCTCTTTCTCTCTCTATTCAGTTTAATCTATAATGACATAGCAGTAGCAAGTAGCCATACCCGTGATTATCTAATACTGACATTTTTCCTTCAAAACATTATCATTCTATACCATCGTGATTTCTATGTAACATAAATGAGTATTTTTTCCACACGGGAGTGTACTCTTCCACCTGAATAAGCTCGCATTTTCTTTTGGATTCAGAACTAAGTTCTATTATTTTTTCAAAACTTGAACCTTTTTCAGCCTATTGATCATTTTAAAAACCAACAATTTAGTATATGTACCGCCGAAGCGAGTACAAGGTGTGGAGGTACGGAGTACCCCTGAGTCATGATTGTCATGCAATCGAAAGAGAAATGACTAAACAACAACCCAAAAACCAACAACAATAAAACATATGAATGCGATAGAAACCTACACAGAAAACATGGCTATGAACCGAAACATATCTAAATATATTTGTTGTTGATGTTGTTTTGGTTTTATGGGCAAAAAACTGCGAGTGGTTATTATTGCCCAAAACATCTTCAGAAGACGATTAACTTACCTATGATGAAGAGAGAAAAAAAAAAAAATTGTGAGTAAAATATCAAAAATTGTGTAAAATAGCCTGAATGTGTTAAATGAGGTGATATAAACGAATGTTCTTCACCAATTGAATGACACCATCGACGGCCCGATCACTATCGCTCAATGCCTCAGAGACTTTACGTGTAAATATATTTGTTATAAGTATTTTAGTATCTTTGCTATTACTGATCAGATCAAGACTATTTCGCTTCTAGGTAGTTAGAAATTTGATTGTCATTCAAATGAGTACTTATTGTTTTTGAGGATGCGTATAGTTTTTGAATTATTCGAAAAACAATTTTGTTTTACGTTTTATAAAAATATTTTTTTAAATCACTTATAGGACGAGTTTTCCCAAACCCAGCCTTATTGCTCATTTAGACGGTAAGAGGAACCTCCAGGAGAAATTTCAACTTCACAACCATAGTCGTTTTTGAGAAACTGCGATAACCAGAAAGTTGAGAGAAATGGCACTTTCTTTTATAAATATAGATTAATGCTCTTTTGTTCAAAAACACAAAAATTGCTTAAAAAATAAGTAATCGCTTTTTATATGATAACAAGATGATATGGTAATTTTTGTTTGAAACCTACAAAATTCAAGGTACTTCAAAGGGAGAAAATATCGGCAATTAAGCTCTGTCAGTCTATTTCAATCAGAATGTAACCTATATGATATTAAAGCCGATTGAATTTTATATCAATATGCCAAGTTTCAAATTCATTTGAGCCTTTTTTTTTTTAAATCGTAAGGTACAAAATTCATGGTAAAAATTAGATCTTCTGTTTGGCCGATTTTTATGATAAAATTGTAACATCTCGTAACATTTTGGGCTTATAGTTGTATTAAATATGACATTTCATTTCACGACTTTTGGTTTTTCTTCTAAACTTACCACACAAACACTCACCTTTTTGCGGGACTTAGTTTTGTCTCAGGGAGCCCTAACACATGTATTTTTTGTAATACTTCATTGACAGTATTAGAATAAACGGCATGTGATAGATTTTGCTTTCAAGCAAGTTCTCGATATTAGAATGTATTTGTATTTGGACAGAGTTTGAAAAATCTATTGCAATAACCCTCGTTTTTCTACCTACTTGCCCTCCTTAAAAAATATTGAGTACGCCTAAGCCCTTAGGTGCTAGCATGTATACTGCATTCATGTTAATTAGCTAATTTTTTATATGGTGCTGAACCTCGCGGGTAAGGTTATATATAAACCATAAATTAAATTTTTTTATGGCATAATGACATGAAGATTTTCCTCGTTCTCCTGCCTTGTCACCCTACATCTTTTGACTGATCGTAAAATTGAAGTTATTCGAACCCGGGTAAGGCGTTATAAAAATGTAGAAAACAATTTCATTTTCATAAAACTTTTATGTACTCAACAGGCCAGAGAAGTTGATGACATGTAATATTTGAAAACCACTCTTATCTGCGTGATAGTGATCGTATTGATTCTCAAAGTTGTGAAGTAGGAGACATGTTTTTTAAGTAAGTACCGCTTTGGAATTAAAAAAAGACGTGCAAAGATATCGCAATAATTTTATTTTTACATGAAAGCCTGTACCTTAATCTACTTTTCTACATAATTTCCATGAATTTTGAGGCACTTGTCATAACGCGGCACCAGTTTTTGAATACCCTCCTCAAAACATTCTGCCGCCTGACTTGTTACAAGTACGATTTCTTAGTGCTAAAGGCGTAAAACCGATCGATATTCATCGTGAGATCGTTGAAGTTTACGGACAAAACATTATGAGTGATGGAATGGTAAGGAAATCTGTGAGAGCATTTCAAGATGGCCGCACAAATGTGCATGATGAGGAACGGAGTGGGCGTACTTCGGTCATTAATGAAGATTTGGTGCAGAAAGTAAGGTGAGAGAAAACAGACGCTTTACAATTTCATCATTGTCCGACTAAGACTGATAACGAAGTCAAAGCATTTGTGACGCCGTAGTTAACAAGAATTTTTTGAGGAGGGTATTCAAAAGAGCCGCGTTATGACAAGTGCCTCAAAATTCATGGAAATTATGTAGAAAAGTAGATCAAGGTTCAGGCTTTCGTGTAAAAATAAAATTATTGCGATATCTTTGCACGTCTTTTTTTAATTCCAACGGTACTTACTTAAAAAACATGCCTAGTAAATTCAGATAAAATTGACAATACACATGTCTCAAGACCTAGAGAACATTAGTCCAGTGCTATATACACTGAGGTCAAAAGAATATTGCACGCCATTCTACCGCTCAGTATGCATTTTTTCATGCATGATTTATGTACTTGTTCTATGCTTTGGTGAAGGAATAAGCACGTGCTTTACAGGATTGATTAATATAGGGATCTTTAGCGAATCCCTTACATCGCACAGGCTCGGAACTACCATTTTACGTATTCTCTGAAGGTCGGTAAAACACAGGACTTTTTTACTCTCTTTAAAAAATCCTAAGGGACATCTTACGAGTTTGAAGTTGCATGCTAGGTGACTCCTGTAAAATTGTATTATTTTTTATATTGGGTTGTTTCCCATGAAATGTCCTTTTTTATAGTTTCTGAAATACATAAAGGATTTTGCAGGTCTCTGTTGTTTTCTTCCGAATGTTTACATATTTAAAGTAAACAGTTACTAATCCTCTACCTTTGTATTATAAACATTGGCTTCCCAATCAATTACCCACTTTTTAGTATACCTCCAAATATGAACATGGAAACACGCGATTTTCGAGTAATATTTTTGTACGAGTTTAAACTCGACCATTCAGCAGCTGAGGCCGCTAGAAATATTTGCAAGGCGTTTGGGGAAGGGAGTGTTAATGAACGGACCATTCGCCGTTGGTTTGCTAAGTTT
The DNA here is from genome assembly GCA_023052935.1 of Piezodorus guildinii. Taxonomy (NCBI): domain Eukaryota; kingdom Metazoa; phylum Arthropoda; class Insecta; order Hemiptera; family Pentatomidae; genus Piezodorus; species Piezodorus guildinii. The sequence goes on from CM041298.1 coordinate 115,807,776, forward strand.
TCTGTTGGGGATACCGACTTAAAAAACTTGCCCCGAGGAAGACCTCCGTCCGTAATAGACAACGATGTCCTCAAACATCCAGTAGAAGGAAACCCTTACCAAACAGTTAAAGGACTCTCAGCACAACTAAATGCAAGTGCATCTACCGTTTCCAGACATTTAAAGTGCATTGGGAAAGTAAAAAAGCTCGATACATGGGTACCTCATGATCTCACTGAGCGGCAGCAAGACCCCATGTTTCAAAACATACCGAGCAAAAATTAAAAGAACTGGGCTTGGGAAGGTTTTCCGCACCCACCATATTCTCCTGACTTGTCTCCAACAGATTTACCACCTGTGTAGGAATTTAGACAACTTCGTCAAAGGAAAACTTTTTGAAAATGATGATCAAGAGAAAAGTGTGTTTTCAGATTTTGTTTCACTTCAAAGCTCAGAGTTTTTCAGTTTGGGGATAAAAAAGCTGGTGTCACGTTAGAAAAAATGTGTAGAAAAAGAAGGTAAATACTTCGATTAAAATTATGTTGTTTTAATATCATATTTTTAATAAAAATCCTTTACCTTGAAGACGGACATTTCATGTGACACAACCCAAAAGAAATGGAGCATTTTTGCGAAGCTTATTATTATGTATTTTCTAATATATCTCAACCCTTCTTTTGATCAAAATATTTTTTTTTTCAAACTAATAATGATCGAGATGAATAGAGGTCACCACATGGTATGCCCAAGGCCACGGTTTCAAACCTAGCATGTGGCTGTTGGATCATTAATGGGAATAAAATATCCTCAGTTCTGCCGTTCTTCGTAGGATGATCCCGAGCCTTTACGATGTCAGGTACTGGTTAAAGAACGTTATTAATTTAATTGATTAAACCTAGATGAAGAGAATTTAGGACTCCCACTGTAGTATCGTCCGATTGGTCACAGCAGTCTAAATTTAAAATAGATTAGATAAACAATCTTTATGAAGGATATTAAAACCATAACATTACTAGTTAAAGCTGATGGGTGTCCTGGGAGGCTGTATGGTAAATTCCGAGCTTGCACGAAGCGTTCAACTTGGATTGATAAGCCGACGCTTACAAATCGGGCCCGATACTAAACGTTAACCCATTGCTTATTCAGAGGTCTTTTGTACCATAACGGTCCTCCAAGATGGATCTAACCGAAGAGCAGACCTTCCCAATAGGTAAAGGCAATGGGATCCTGCCAATTAGGAATTAGCAGAGGACTATCGGATATTAATGAGCTCAAGATATTGGACGATTGGCGATTGCAATTCCCTCAAGCATCTGGGGCCGTGATTGATTGAGGCGGGACCATCCATCAGCCGTGGCAGTCCCTGCACATCCCATCACCCGGCGATAATACCTCCTTTAATTAACAACCTCGGGTCCCTCCCTTCTCATTCTAGTGTCTATCTGAACCTCAGGAATCTAATCCTAAATTCAATGGGATTTGTAGTCCCCGAAGTGCTGTAGTATTCCGTTGAGACACTATGGTTTGTAGGAACGAACTTTAAAACGGATATTTGAGTTTAGCCTTCTGGTTATACTTAAGTCGGGAATTGAGAGTGTTAAGGCGTCACATTAGCAGACTAAATTAAAGGCACAGAAGAGTTGTTTCCTTGTCGGCCTGATAGAATGAATCTCTATCTCTCCTCTCCGTCAAAAAATATGTTAGTAACCTTTAAAATACGAGATCATCTAAGGTGTAGTGGCTAACATAAAATAGAGTTCTGACCCGATAAATGGCCCTATGATGTTTAAAGGGAGTAAAATATCCTTAGTTCGGCCACCCTTTGGAGGAGACATAAAGTGGTGGTCTGGAGTATGTGCGATGTAAGGTACTTGTTAAAGATCCCTGTTCTAATTAAGTAGTGTCACCGCTGTTTTCCGCAAAAATACTTTCACTTCATGTAATCTCACTCTGTTAATTGTTTCTGATAGAAAAAATTTTAAAATTTGACATAATTAAAAAATTTATTCTGGTAGGAGTTAAAAATACTAACCAAGAACTAAGAATTTTTTTTTTGCACAAGTAGATGTTAAAGGTAGAAGTAGAAGTCACTATCGAAGTCCGTGTATGCGAAAGGATTTCACCTGCGGTAATTCAATAAAAGTAAAATAACAAACACTAAGGAACAATACAATTCTTAACTAATATTAAAAAATATAAAACCAATTTGTATAAAGAAACAGTAACACACCATACAGTAAGAAACAATATAATGCTTACAGAAAATACAATTATAAAGAAACAGTAACACAGTAATTGACTAAGCCAATAAGCTATAAGGAATACATATACATATAGACAAGATATAGAATTAAGACATGTAAATACGAAATTGAATTATATAATACTCAAGTAATATAAAACCAATTATTAGAAACATTAATACAGTTCACAGTAAGAAACAGTAATTGACTAAGCCAAAAAGCAATAAGCAATATATGGTAAGGAAAAGTATTGTGATCGTGAAAAGTTTCTAATTCCAATTTTCAACGGAAATACGCGTTTTAGGGCTCCCTGAGTCCAAATGAACAAGTCCCGCAAAAAGGTCTGTGTGTATGTGTGTGAGGTAAGTCCACCGCAAAAACGAAAAGTCCTATGAAACTGAAATTTCACATTTAAGACAACTATACGCCCGAAATGCTACAGCAACTTTTTCACCAATATCAGCTAACCAAAAGAGCCACTTTATACCATGCATTTAGAACCTTTTTATAATTTTCTCAGAAACGTCTTTAACGATTTTGATTAAACTTTCTATATTGATGTAAACTTAAATGGGCTTTAATATTATGTAGTTTTAATTCTGATTAAAATAGTCTGACAGGACTTAAATGGTGATATTTTAAATTTTCTTCCTCTGAAGTACCTTTAATTATATATTCCAAAAGATTAACCATATTATCATAATGACATTGATGAAGGACGGCTAAATATACAAGTTGGACGAATTTGATGTACTACTAAAGGATAAATGAGCAAAACTATTTTTTTATGTAATTTTTATGTATTTTATGTATTATGTAATTAAAAAAAAAACTATTATCTGATACACAAATTGGTGGAGGTTATATAAAGTGGCGATTAGTGATTAAGCTTATTAATGATTAACAATTTAATATACATAGTTGTATTATTTAATCTAAATTATATGTTTCAAACGACAATGAATACACGTTTTATTAAAATCTACTTAAAATATTTTTCAAATAGAAGTATATTTAATATTTTTAAATTTATTTTAACAGTCTAGGTAAGTGAAAATCGTGTGTTGCCCGAACCAGATTTTTTAAAGTTATATTTGTGAAATAAACATCTGGGTGGTATAATCTATGCGTGGAATAATACTATTTGTGGAAAAAACATAGAAAAGTGAATAATAATAAATGAAGGAGTTAGATGAAATAATACTTAAATATACAATTTATTCCTTCCCCCTATTTTTTCTAACCATTAAGGGGCACAAAGCAAAGTTTAATTTATTTTTTTTTGGAAATAAAAAAAATTAAAAAATAAATACAAAGAAGAGACAATTAAAAAGGAAGCGTATAAATACATTTAATCAGAATTTATCTGATGCTATAAAGCAGCCTTGTTTATTCGGAAAGAGAAGTCAAAAGAGAAACGGAGGGCCCACAGCTTTCGATCTTGCACGAGCAATTAAAGGAGAAAATGGATTGAGTTAAAGACTACACCGGAGAAAGAAAACGCTTCCTTCGACAAAAACGAATTCCGTTACAGCTGTTCCGGAATCGGGGGCTGGAGAATTTATTTTCTGGAGAGAAGAGCCCGGTAATTGACACTAATACCCTCCCATCAATTAGCCAGCTTCAGTGGAACCATTGAATTAATACGATATAGTAGTCTTTGGGGGTGAACGCCCACCTTCTTGGAAAATCCTGCAAAAAGTCTCTCTGAGGAATCCATACTTCTTCAGGAGGGGGTTTTCTCACATTTCTTAGTCAATGGAAATTATTTCCCTTAATGGGAAAAGATGTCCTCTTTCTTTTTCTTTAAGAGACGACGAGGATTGAGTCCTCCGGAGGAGTTAGTGTCTAGGAGGGGACATTCCTTGGACTGCAGGGGCGCCTTTCTTTCACAGACCGGAGGAAGAATGCCGTCCGGCCGACACACAAATACTCTTCAACCCCGGTCCGGTGAGATACAGCGATGGGTCTTGGATGTCCTATTCTAGCTTTGAACACGAGCTCATCCGCAAAGGGGAGTATCTTTTTCTAGCGACTTTCCTCTTGTTGAGATATGTCAACAATTAACGCTCGTACCTCCACTTCTTGTACCTTCTATAAAAGAAAAAAAAAGAAAATATTTATCCGCTCTACAGCGATTAGAAGCGCTGTATTTAAGTTAAGTCTCTGCATTTAGAAGTTTACAACATTCTTGATTAACTACGGACACAAATTTTTTATGGCTGTGCCTTGATGATGGGCAAAATACTTTGTTATTTTCCGGACAGCCCAATAATATGTATCAAAACAAAAAGCCAGATAATCCGATTCCGTTTAATAATCAGGAGAGGTTTGTATTAGATAAACTAAGTCACAGAAGTCACTTGTGGTGTAGTGGAGAGCATTACAGCCTTCTATACCCGGATGAGAGCACTAGGATTTTTCTAGAGAGTAAAAATTCCTTGTTTATTTCTTCCTTCGGAGGGGACGTAAATTGGTGGTCCTGAACTGAAATGTCAGGTACACATTACAGATAGCCATCCTAATTAAACCTCGATAGTCAAAATTTAGAACTCCCACAGAAGCATCGTCCTATCAGCCACACTAACATAAAGGGACATTAAATAAATAAACAAACAAACATATATTAATACTTTATTTTCAATTAAGTCCGAATTATTTCTTCTTCCGCAGCTTTTTAAATTATATTCACATATTTTTTCTCTATAGCCAATAACTAAAAAGATTAATTAGTGTTAATTAACTAAATTAAAGCGATTTTAGAAGAAAAAAAATTCGCCTTTTAAGCTATTTCACACTATTTCAATTGAAATAAAAACCGATTTATTTTACATCAATTTAGATAGTTAGATTATGGGGTTAATTGTAATATATCTCAATAAATAAATAAAACAAAAAAAATATTAGGTTGTGTCACATGAATGTGTATTTTTATTAAATACGATATGAAAACAAGATGATTTTATTTGAAGTATTTATCCGCTTTTTCTACACATTTTTTCCAACGTGACTCCAACTTTTTTATCCCCGAACTGAAAAACTCTGAGCTTTGAAGTGAAACAAAATCCCGAAAACGCACTTTTCACTTGATCATCATTTTCAAAAAGTTTTCTTTTGACGAAGTTGTCTAAATTCCTGAACAGGTGGTAATCTGCTGAAGACAAGTCGGGAGAATATGGTGGGTGCTGAAGATCTTCGTAGTCCAGTTTTTTTAATTTTTGCACGGTATGTTTTAAAACATGCCGCTCAGTGAGATCATGAGGTAACCATGTATCGAGCTTTTTTACTTTCCCAATACACTTTAAATGTCTGGAAACGGTAGGTGGACTTGCATTTAGTTGTGCTAAGAGTCGTTTAACTGTTTGGTAAGGGTTCCCTTCTACTGGATGTTTGAGGACATCGTTGTCTATTATGGACGGAGGTCTTCCTCGGCGCAAGTTTTCCAAGTCGGTATCCCCAGCAGAAAACTTAGCAAACCAACGGTGAATGGTCCGTTCATTAACACTCCCTTCCCCAAACGCCTTGAAAATATTTCTAGCGGCCTCGGCTGCAGAACTCGTACAAAAACATTACTCGAAAATCGCGTGTTTCCATGTTCATATTTGGAGGTATACTAAAAAGTGGGTAATTGATTGGGAAGCTAATGTTTATGATACAAAGGTAGAGGATTAGTAACTGTTTACTTTAAATATGTAAACATTCGGAAGAAAACAACAGAGACCCGCAAAATCCTTTATGTATTTCAGTTACTATAAAAACGGACATTTCATGTGAAACAACCCAATAAAATCGAGTTTTACCATTGCAATGCTCCCTCTCTGTATATATTATCCTATTATTATATATATATATATATATATATATATATTATATTATATATATATATATATATATTATATATATATATATATATATACAGCGTAATATGCCTTTTACTATTTGAGTTATATAATTATCCATTTTTTTTAAATAAAAAATACAAATTTTCAATTCGTAAACTTTTTTATTTATGTTATGAGCTAAACATTCCATTTTTCTTTTCATTTTTTTATCCACGGTAACAAAAGTCGGAGGTTTGTATGATTTCAAGCGCTCCTCTCTTACGTTTATAAGTAAATGAAAGAAAAATGTGGTATTTTGATATAGAAAATCAAGTTAGGACAGAAATCATACTATATGAATTTTAAAATAACTTATATTATCAAGTTACATGATAAAGTTAAACATTTCAAGCCACAGCGGTGTCATTGATAGGATTATGGCATAAGCTTCCATGGTTTATGTTTAGGGACAACTTACGATCCTTCGCGCTTAGAGTCAGGGAACGGGAGTGGGATTTATATGCATATCTAATTGTTTATTATTGTGCAGGTCCCTCCAGCTCTATGGCGGGTTCGCTATAATTCTTCTGAAAATATTTATTCATTTCAAATTTTCTTTAACTTGTAAGACTCGGCATGGTATAATAAAATCATATGAAATATCAAATATCATAATAATAAGAGATATAAAAAAAGAAAATAAAAAAAATCGATGTGTTTTTTTATCAAATTCAAGGTATGAAAGGACTGTTTAATCCTATTCGGCTTTAAAACAAGCGCCTTAGTTCATTTATTTCAAAGAAGAAACATGACAGTGAGTTACGACGAAATTCTCGTAACTTTAAGGCATTACTAAAAAAAACTGCGGCTGATGCCACGTGTGAAATTATTAAGTATGGACGAGGAAGTGTTGTTCCTCAGCACAGCGCCAGGCGTTGGTTTGAAAAATTTAGCAGTTGAGAGACGACGTTGGAAAGGAAGAAGGGCCCAGGGCGTCTTTAATAGATATTGATGAGTTTCTAAAGGAAGCTGTTAAACCAAATCTGTCTGCAAGTACTCGCGCACTGGCAAGGGTGTCTGATGCGTCAAAAGATATAGTCGCGATCTACTCCCAGGGAAAAAGTTAAAATGAGTAGTAGACTGGTCCCTCAGGGACTTATAGTACAAGATCCAAACTTGAAACGATCTGCACTACTGATAATAGAATAAAACATATTTTATAACAAATTTAGTATATTAGAAAATATGTTAAGAATGGGTTGCCTAAAAAAATCCTGGACAGACTATTTTTAATTATTTTTAATTAAATGTTGCAATATCATGATAATAAGAAAACTTTTACCCTGTAATTTGGTATTTGGTATTTGTGTAAAAAATGATCCTGTAATTTTATATGGGATATCAAACTTTCTTATATTCAATGTCCGATTACGTGCGACTGCAATGTTGGGTCCTTTATTATTACACGCTATACTCAACTCGGATCTCTCTGTCAGGCGTTTCCATTCGCGTTAAAATTTAATCTTTAAAATTCGGCAACCCAGATTAAGACCAAGTTTTTTGCAGGCAACCCTATATCAATGTGTTGGCAATAATACAACGCTTATATTGATTTTTTTTTTTCTATTATCAAGCCGGTGCAGATAACTGATATCGACATACCCGCTTTTACCTGACAACCGATAATTTGTCCAGGAAAAGATTAGGCAACCCAACGGCTGCACATTCTATACCTTTGATAATTTAAGTCAGGATAAAAGTTTTCTTATTATCATGATGTTGCAACATTTAACTAAAATAATTTTTTTTAACTAATTAAAAATAGTCAGTCCAGGATTTTTTAGGCAACCCATTCTTAACATATTTTCTAATATACTAAATTTGTTATAAAATATGTTTCATTCTATTATCAGCTCGGTGCAGCTCGCTTCAAGTTCGGATCTTAGACTATTACTCCTCATCAATCACCTTAAAAGGTTACATATTAGTGAAAATTTATTAGAACTCCTTCGGATATCGGATTTTACCGGAAGATTGTCATCTGTCATAAAAAATGGGTTTACTAATGAAATTCTAATACTCACAAGCAATGGATCGTAGTCCAACTGCTTTTCCGGTTACTACTGTGGACTAATTGAGAAAAAAAAATCTGAAGTGGGCAACACACGACTTTCATTTACCTCCATTTTTAAAATCAATGAAAGATAAAAACACGTGAAACTATTAAAGAATCAGTTAGTTTTATCGGCTTTTCATCACTCTTTATTAACTTTTATAAGCTCTTGTGTATTAGATAATATTTTTTTTTCTAAAATCTTTAGCTTTTCAACGGTATGTTATAAGTGTATATTACTGTTGCTATGTTCAAAATCAAAAACATTTCATTAAACAAATATTTTTCAGTTTTCTCTTTTAGTTGTTTTTTAAATTCGCACAACTTACATATTTAGCTGTCATTTAGCAATGCTAACAAGATAATTTGGTTACATTTATACAATCTACAAAATTAAAGGTACTTTAGAGGAAGAAAATTTAAAATATCGGTATTTAAGCTCTGTCAGACCATTATAATCAGAATGAAACCTACATTACGTTTAAGCCTATTAAATTTTACATCGATGTAGCGAGTTTAATCAAAATCGTCGGAACCGTTTTTGAGAAAATCGAAAAAAGGTGAAAAATGCTTGGTATAAAGTGCCTCTTCTGGTAAGCTAATTTAAATGAAAAAGGTTTTGTAACGTCCCCGGCGTATATTTGTCTGAAATATGAAATTTCAGTTTCATAGGACTTACCGTTTCCGCCCGGGAGTTACCACACACACACACACACACAGACCTTTTTGCGGGACTTGGTTATTTGGACTCAGGGGGCCCTAAAACGTGTATTTCCGTTGAAAACTGAAATTCGAAATTTTTGGCGATCGCAATACTTTCCCTTACTACATATAGTAAGTGAAAGTAAAAATAGTTTTATATAGATCAAGATAATGGTCGTCCTCACACTTGCCATCGATTTCCGTTCAGTTTCGTTGGCAACTTATTTTATAGATTAAATAATATAACAATATAAAATCTGGTGCTGGCAAAACACGACTTTCACATAACTCGATTGTTAATTATTTAAAGAATTATTAAATAATGTCAGTTTGAAATAAACAAAGAGTTGAAAAACGTTTTATGAATTATATTGTTTTGTTGGAAACAGTTGTTTTAGATTAAATAGTAACGTATAACAATATAAAATTTTTATGTATTGGGTTGATGCAAAATTAATGCAGGTTTCCTCTATTGCAATATCTTAATTCCAATTGTGTAAACAAAGCTAATCCTAACATTGATCATTATTATACCAAAACAAACCTTATCTAATACCCTCTCTTTCACCATGAATTTGTTTAGTAAAATCGTTTTGTTCAGTGTGTTCGATCGAAAATGTGAAAGTGCGATTTTCGTCAAATTTATTTTTACGAATTTAAATTAGGGCGCTGCGCTGCGCAAACGGCTCGTAATATTAATGAAGTGTGGGGTCAGAGGGCTATTAATGAGTGCACGGTGCAGCGTTGGTTCCAGAAGTTTCGCAGAGGAGATTTCGACCTCGAAGACAAGGAAGGTCGGGGCCGTCATCTTGCTCTGGACAACGACCAGCTGAGGTCAAAAGTGGAAGAAGAGCCAACCAAAACCACACGAGAAATGGCGGCGGAACTCGGGACTCAAAAATTGCAACGTCTTTGCCCAGCATTGATGAATCGGAAGGGGCCAATCCTGCTCCACGATAACGCCTGACCACACGTTGCACAACCAACGCTTCGACGACTGCACGAGACAACTATACGCCCGAGACCTTACAAAACCTTTTTCATCAAAATGAGCTTACCAGAAGAGCCACTTTATACCATGCATATTGCACCTTTTTATGATTTTCTTAAAAACGGTTCCGAAGATTTTGATTAAACTCGCTATATCGATGTAACATTTAATGGGCTTTAATATAATGTAGATTTCATTCTGATTAAAATGGTATGACAGGGCTTAAATGCCGATATATTAAATTTTCTTCTTCTAAAATATCTGTAATTTTGTTGATTCTATAAAAATAACTATATTATCTTGTTACCACTGATGAAAAACAGATAAATATATAAATTGAATGAATTCGATACCCAACTAATTTAATGCAATTTTTCGGTTTTGAGCATAAGAACAGTAATATACATGTATGACATACCGTAGGAAAAGCTTTTAGAAAAAAATATTATCTCATACACAAGCTTTTAAATGTTAATCGAGAGTGATAAAAAGTCGATAAAACTAAGTGATTGTTTCATATAATAATATAATAGATTTTTTAATAAAACATTTGTTTCTATAGAAATTCAATTTAATTAGTTCTTTGTATTTGAAAATTCTTTAATTGACTATAACAACGGAGGTAATTGAAAGTCGTAAGTTCCCCGCACCAGATTTTTTCTATAGTTGATAGGGTTCATTTTTTGGAATTAACAAAATTAAAGTTAATTTAAAGGAATAAAATTTAAAAACTCTGCTTTTAAGGTCTGGCAAACTATTTTAATCAGTCATGACATTAAAGAGCCGTTTTGTAGAAAATATTGAAAAGGTGCTAAATGTATGGTGTTAAGTTGCTATTCTGGTTAGTCAATTTTAATGGAAATTCTCGAGCGTATAGTTTTCTTGATTATGAATTTTCAGTTTCGAACACCTTTTCATTTTCGTGCTCAACTTACCATAAATACACACACAGACACACCTTTTTTCACACTCTCTGTGTTGCTGTTTTTGTGTTTTGTACAAACAGACGTTTTTGCTGGACTTATTCTTTTGGACTAAGGGGAAACTTAAACGTGTATTTCGGGTGGAAACTTATTCCATATATAGGTAAGTGAATGTAACAGTATCAATATATACTTTTACTTTTGCTTACCTATGTATGAAATATATAGTAAGAGAAAATATTGTGATCGTGAAAATTTTCAGATTTCAGTATTCAACGGAAATACACGTTTAGGGTACCCTGAGTCCAAAAGACAAAGTCCCACAAAAAGGTGTGTGTGTGTAACTCTAGGGCAAAAACCATAAGTCTTATGAAATTGAAATTTCGTATTTGAGACACCTATGTGCCCGAGATGTTACAGAAACTTTTTCATAAAAATCGGCAAACCAGAAGAGCAACTTTATTCCATGCATTTTGCACCTATTTACAATTTTCTCGAAAACGGCTCTAACGATTTTGATTAAACAATACATATCGATGTAAAATTTGATGGGCTTTAATAAGATGTATGTTTCATTCTGATTTAAATAGTCTAACAGGGCTTAGATACCGATATTTTAAATTTTCTTTCTCTTAAGTACCTTTCATTTTATAGGTTTAAAAAAAATTGGAACATCATCTTATTAGGATTGATAAATAGCGGGTAAATATACATGTTGAGCGAATTTGATATACAACCAAAAGGAGAAAAGTGCAAACATATTTTTTAATGCAATTTTTGTCTTTTTGAACACAAGAATAGTGATATAGATGTATAATATACTGTTGGATAGTTAAAGATTTTAGAAGAAATATTTGTATCTTTATTTATTAAGGTAGATTTCGGGCTGAATAGATTCTTCCATAAATACTGATTTTTTTATTTTTTTAGCATGACGTTTCTGGATATTCTCCCATCTTCAGAAGCCTTGTTACATATTCAGAACGTCCCAGTATTTTCACTAATAGAAACATTCAACTAGGTAAATTAGTAAAAATGAAGTCAATATTTAAAAACATCAGATCTGAGCAAGAGTATTGCTCAGATCTTTGTCCTCAACTGGTACAATATTGATATATTGTATCTTTAAATGTGTTTAAAATTCTTAAATTGATTTTAACAATGGAGGGTAAGTGAAAGTCGTGTGTTGCGCGCACCAGATTTTTTTTAAATCTCTAAATGTATTTAATAATTCTTAAATTGATTTTACTAACGGAGGTAAGTGAAAGTCGTGTGTTGGGCGTACCAGATATTTTATATTATAATAATATTTAGAATGAATTTGGATTAATGAGTTAAGTGATAAATATATTAATTCATTTCGAATATGTTTTATTTTAGTTAATAATAACAATAATAATGATAAATAAAAATAGTCGTGATTCGAAATCTCAGAATATCCTATATAAAGGCAGGATTGAACAAACCTCCCATCACGAATCCTTCCATGGAATCCTTTGTGACTATGCTAATCCTGGACAAATATTGGAAGTCCTGGACTCCAGCGGTGTCAGAGCTCCTCAATAGAGCCATTACACATAAAGGAATCCTGCTTATTGACTACAACTATCAGCACCGGTAACAGTTTATTGACTCTTTTCCTCGCTTAACTTCTATTGATTTCCTTTCCAAGTTCAGATCCTATTAAATTATTCAATATGAACTTTCCCTTAGTAGAGAAAGAAATATGAAAAACAGAAATTAATATTTAAATATACCACCTGAAGCTGAAAAACTGGAATAATTATGAGGGTGTGGTTATTAGTTGCTGCATAATTACCGTCCCTTTCTCACCGAAGTGGGGTAATTAGAATCTATAAGTGAGGTTCTGTGTAGAAGGAATTATTCACGATCGTCCTCGTTCGAAATGGCAGAAACAGGGAATCGGAAAGAATGATGGTATACCTTTGCATTGTCGTTAAATTACACTATTAATTACTGCAATCAACAAATGTATGGTGCATCTATACTTCTATAATTAGTTTTAGAAGTCTGGTTAGAATCAGTTTTAATTTATTTATGAGTTTATAATTAAATTCATCTTCTTCTGGATTCAAGCAAATCAGCATAAAGACAAAGAAAAAAAATTTGGTGCGGGCAACACACGACTTTCACTTACCTCTGTTTTTTAAATCCATTAAAGAATTTTCGAAAACAGTATGAGATTAAAATTAGTGTAACCATTAAAGAATTAATTAAATGGAATTTCTATAGAATCTATCTATCTAAAATAATCGCTTAGTTTTATCGGTTTTTTCTCACTCTCTATTAACTTTTAAAAGCTTGTGTATAAGATAATACCTGAGTGGTAAGCCGGTAAGAGACGTTGATTTCCAAAAGGTACTAAAGGACATTTTTTACGAAATTGATTTTTTTACATATTTATATTCTCCTCATTTAGTTTTATCTAAATCATAAATTTGATTGTATTTAATGAACACTCATGTCCTTTAATAACGTGATTTAGAAATGCTATTAATTTCTTAAGATACTTATTACACATTTAGTTTCATTCTAAATCATAACAGAACATTTCATTTCATAACTTTAATATGGTTTTATTAATATAGTAAAGAAATAATTCTAGATTTTAATGCGAAAAGACCCAAATTAGGTAGTTTAATAATATAGTAAGGAGAGATTTTCGCGCTTCCTGTAAAATTCCCCTGAATGGATATAGTACCTTTTGGAAATCAACGCCTCAATTCTTTGTTTTGAAAAGGATCCTATGTTTGTGACGGAGTATCGAGACGTCAGTAAGCCTAATTAAGAAGAAGAGCTAATTGTTAAAACCTAGCACCCAATAAATGTTAGAAAAATTATATAATATATAAAAGGTTGATGATCTATATTGCTGCATTATTTTATATATATATATATATTATATATATATATATATATATATATATATATATATATATATATATATATATATATATTATATATATATATTTAATGACCGCCACCCGGACTAATTCCTTCCAGTATTTCTTATATTGTATTTTAATAATATATAAGAATTTTCAAGCTACATTTTTATTCTTTTTTATAATTATTGAAATGTGTAAATCGCCTTTATTTCTTTTTCAAATCATCTTCCTCCAAGTTATGATTGTCTCATGTAGAAATATAGGTCACAAAATTTGCTAAATGATATCAGTGGAGTCCACCGAATTCCTTAACCCCAGCACATATTTAGCATATCTTTTTTTTTTTACTAAAACTTCAACGTTTGTCTTGGATTATACCTTTGGATTGTTATGTACCTATATCCGTTGTTCCTGATATGTAGTAATGAACAATTCAATTTATTTACTAAAATAAAAGTTACTACGGCTAAATGTCTGAAATAACTAAATCTTTACGGGTTTTTTTGCCATTATACACGTATAAGGTTTGGCCCCCTCGTATCTCAGAAGCTGTTCCAATTACTTCAATACGTTAAGTACCGAAAATGAGTAAATTTCATGATCTTTAAAATTCTGACGAAAATCTTTTTCATAAAATTCACTGGAAGTGAGTTATTTAGGGAAAAGCTAAAAAAAAAAAAAAATAATAATGGTATTTTTTTAGTGGTTATTTCAAGATGGCGGAGAACGCACAATGTTTGCGAGTGTGAGACTTGGGTTCTTAAAGAGGGGATCAGTACATAAAGTACTACCTATAAATCAAAATTACCTCACCTTTTTCCAGGAAAAATCCTATTTATTCTGGGCTATTAAGAAAATTACAGAACCCCATCCAAAAGATATTTCCAAGTCAAAATTTTAAAAATAATAAAATCAATATTAAAATGACCATAGATATGATACGTCATATTAACAATATAAATATAATTATTTAAACCATAAATATAATTACGTCAAAGAAGATTATCCACCAATCTCAACGTTACATAAGATTATCCACTTTAAAAAATACAGACGGAGAATATAATTTAATAATTCCACGAGTTTTAATAGTCCTAGTAATTGACTTCTCCAATTTAAAGCCCTGAGAATTACAAGGCCCCGAGCGGGTTATTAATTGATACTTAAATGAAATGATTCGGCAAGCGGATAACCGTGATTCGGCGAAACTTGTGCGCTGATTTCGATTCGCAACGCGCTCTTAATCCCTCCAAGGACACCTTACAAAGGGACGTCTTACAAAACATTTTAGAGAATAAACAATGCAAAGAACGGGAATGATTTAAGCGGAATTCGGGAGAGGGGCATTATGAGGCGAGATTCGGGGCGGAATAACATTAAACCTAGCACAAAGGCGAGCTCTGAAGGAAATGTTGAATCCTAATTTGTATTTTCAAACATTTCCATGGAGCCTAATCCTTTATCCTGTATGACTTGCAGTAAGTTCCCATGGCCGGTGACTGGCTTCCACTTCAGCCGAATCATCGGGCCTCTTCTCCAGCCAACACCCTCACGAGTTAGGGCCTTCACATTTTTATTGGTTCGGGAGATCATTTAGATGAATGTCATTAAAAAAGAGAAGGAGGAATGCCGAGATGTTAAAGCCCAATCGTTAACAGATTTTTTTGCCTTTCACTTACCAATTCATTAATTAGTTGGTTGTTTTTATTTCTTCGACACAAAATGTACTAATGCAGCACAGAACATGATTAGGCGTGTCCTTACTTATCATCCTAACCTTCTCTGACCTAACGATAAACCAGCTTATTTTTTTTTTAAATTGATTTATTTCAAAATAATCCAATCTGCCACTATCTTGGCCAATGAGTATTAGTGATATAAAAAAATCATTCATTCCGTATGTACAGAGTAAAGCCAAAATAAAATTACAAAGAAGAATAACCTAAATTAACGATGACACACTGCTATGGACGAAACGAAACTGACCGTGCTAATACTTCTGGACTTATCGAAAGCATTGACTCCCTGGATCACTCCATCCTTTTCTCAAAACTAAAGTCTCTATCCTTTTCCAACAGCACTATCAGGTGGTTTCAATCATTTCTTTCTGACAAACTCAAGCTGTCACTATTCCTAACCATCCTCTATCTTCCTTTCGAGCCCTCTCGGCAGGTGTGACCCAAGGCTCAAGCATCTCTCCTCTTCTTTTCATTCCTATATTAATGACCTTCCCAACTCTATCCATCACTGTTCCCACCACCGTACGCTGACGATTTCCAGATCTATTCATCCTTCTCTCCTTCCGATTCACTTGTAGCATTTGCCAATATTCAGGAAGACCTTGATGGAATCTGTGCCTAGGCAAACCTGAATAAACTAATGCTAAATCCTACAAAAACTCAGGCCATTCTAATTGGTTCCAATTCCCTCCTTAGATCCTATACCACATTTCTGAGTCTCTCCTTAAGTGATCACCCAATCACCTTCACTTCCTCTGTCAAAAACCTGGGTATTACCATTGACCAAACTCTTTCCTGGAACCCATATTGCCCAAATTCCCAAAGAACAATTAAGTACCCTCAAATATTTCCATCGCTCCAGCCATCTTCTCCACTATCCATCCGTATCCTCCTTGTATCCGCATTTATTTTCCCCCACTTTGACTATTGCTGCTTAGTATATGGTGGCCTCTCGACTGTGCTTGAGGATAGGCTTAAACGAATCATGAACATATTTTCAAGATTTGTCCTCAGTACTCCGAAGAGGTCTCATGTAACCCATTTTTACGGCGAGTTAAAGTGGCTCCTCCCCCCAATCCGTAGACAATATTTCCTAGGATCATACCTTTACCAAATCATCAACTCTCAACACCCTCCATAAATTCACAGTCTCCTACAATTTAAATCCTCAGTCCACTAACTTGAAACAAGATCGCGCCATTCCGACCTTTATTTTCCTACCCATAGGACTAAAACATTCTACCAATAAAAGTGAGGAAGAAATACGAAAACCGAATTTTTCCAAGAAACAGACAATGGAAACTAGAATAAAAAATGTAAAATTTTATTTCTATTGCAACTAGGAAATATTGATTGTTGGTCATACCAGATTTCATGTTTTAATAGATAGTTATTCCTATTACTCTTTCCTTCTGT
This sequence comes from Piezodorus guildinii, assembly GCA_023052935.1. Taxonomy (NCBI): domain Eukaryota; kingdom Metazoa; phylum Arthropoda; class Insecta; order Hemiptera; family Pentatomidae; genus Piezodorus; species Piezodorus guildinii. The sequence goes on from CM041298.1 coordinate 115,824,612, forward strand.
AGTCATTACATGAAATTGCAGGCTAGCCCATGAAGAACAAACACACATGTCTACTGTTGCTAGAGCACCTGCTCTATGGTCACCTGTAATTATCCCATATATGGCAATAATAGATTGGTGGCAACAGATTGGAGTTACAGATTCAGATGTACTGACCGCATTGAACGCTCCACTGGACCGGAATTTCTCCACTGAATTCTCAAGGAACAGATTTCCGTATTCATCTATGTGCTTCTTGATTTCCTTCGTAATTTGTATTATCTTATGACAGATGTTAGCTAACCTGGAAATTTGTATAAAAAATATACAACTATAATGATCCAAATATGTCAATAATCCTAGGTGTAGGCAGGAGGAAGCCAAATAAGGCCCCGGCCTTCCTCAATAAACATTTTTAGAAAAAAATTAGTGATAACAACATAAACGTGAACAATATATTAGGATAAAAAATATATTAAGCGATTTGTGGTGTAGTTTTTATTTCCAAGCAGTTTTTATTTATTTATTTTTATATATATTTTACTTAGCTATCAGAAATTTATCAATTTTAATGTAAATTTTAGGTCAAGGTTTAATTTAAAACAGGTTTCAGGGTTCAATGAGTAAAAAAAAAAACCAGTCCCGCTAAATGATGTGGCTGTATGTATGTGGTTAGTTTAGCTTGGAAACGGTAAATTTTATAAAAAATTTTCAACAATTCATCTTATAAAATAAAATATATTTTAGTGTGAAAGACAAAGTCTTGTACAAATTTACTACATAAAATACAATTATAAACAAACATACCATGAGTTTAGTGCTCTATTATAAAAACAATAAACAAAAGATAAAACAAGTATTTCTTAGCAAAATAATAAACTAAAAATAAACAATTGGATAATACAAATTATAGACATAATATTAATTACTACATTATATCAAACTTAAAATAATGAGAATTAATAAAAATAAACGGAAGTGTAGTATAAGTAAAGATATTAAATGGTTACGAAAACTATTTACATAATATTATTTATAATGTTATCTTATACATAAAATTGTAAAGGTTAATGGAGAGTGATGAAAATCTGATAAAACTTACTGATTGTTGTATATAATAATATAATAGATAATTTAATAATAAACATATGCAATGAAACTTGACATAATTCATAAACGTCATAAATTTATTTTAACAACGAAAGTAAGAGGAAGTTGTGGATTGCGCGCACCAATATTTTTATATATTTTTTCTTATTTATTTTATTATTTGTTGTAGGTTTTAATAAGCTGTGAGAAATCTATCATAACGAATTAAATCAAATTTTAATGCATATTTCATCGACTTAATAATATTATTTTAATTATAATAATATATTTATCAGCTTTCCTTTGGACACTCAATTTTTGATAATAAAAAAAAAAAAAATCTTTATTTCATACTAATAATCACGGGACAAGAAGATGTTGCCTCTTGTTTAATGGTTAGCAAACCGTCCAAGGTTGTGTTGAAAACCGGCAGGTGGCCCTAGCATTTTAAACAGGAGTCTAAAATTCTTGTTTATGCAGTCCTTTGAATGGGACATAAAATGGTGGTCCAAACCCTGTGCGATGACAAGTAATTGTTAGATATCTCTATCCTTATTCAACCAAACAGTAGCATTATTTTGTTTTATTTTTTTGAATCGAGGGCTTTAGAATACGTGCTTACTTTTCTCTGCATTTATCTTCGTCATATATATATATTACTAGCTAGGTGTCCCCTTTTAATAAAAATTCAAATTTTGCACACTAATTTGAAATTAATAAGAGATATTTAAAAAACAAAAACAATTAACAATGTTACATAGTTATAAGTTAAGATAATAAATATTAAGGATTAGACCTATTTTACTTTTAGAGTCCTGAACATCAAGAGTGAGATCTCGAAACGTTGATGTGACGAAAGAATAAAATATTAAGAATTCGGAAGAAATATGTAAGCCCAAAAATCTATCTCTAATATTTTGCTCTTACATTGATAGAAGTTTAATAAAATAATAAAATTTCAGTTTTGTTCGACTTTTTGCATTCGCTAAACTTAAAACACACCCCAGACACACACAGAGACCTTTTTGCGGGACATTTGGACTAAATCTGTGTTTCCGTTGTAAACCATTTAACAGATTTGTATTTAATGTATAGGAGAAACTGTACATAGGTGAAGCTAGATATGTGACAATGATCCTTTCCTATTTTATTGCTCGGATGGATATAAATAAGTTCTGATTGATAAGATGCTTTAGCAGTACCTGAGACATATTTCTCTCTCGAGGGAGGCGTAGAAAATCCAAATTGCGGTGTAATTAAAGGCGAAGACAAGAAGAAAGCTGCCACACCTTCGACGAACTCATTGAAGAAGACAGGAGTCACGTAGGTCAGAAGCGGACCGGAATCGACTTTGTTACGCAGATGATAAGAGAGGTTGGAGACGCCATTGAACGGGAGCTTCCATTAAGGACGAGTGGCGTACCATCCCGAGGCGGAGAAGAAAGGCTAATTGGCGCCCGAACGTGGAATGAGAGCGCGCGGAGAAGAATGGAGCGGAGGCTCTCATTGAGGAGCTGGTCATCAGACAATGCCTCAATTAATGAGCTGTTGGCGCCTTCCGCGGCATTGTGTGTCCTGTCGTCCGTCTCAGTCTTGGCCATCTCTATACGGCCTCATATTGTTCACCTCTTACTGCGGTCCTTTGTACCGTCATGGTCTATGGTAGCCGGCGATTTAGGGGTAGTTTTGTTGAGGTACACATATATTTAAAGGGAGGGAACATCCTTGCTATGTCTCAAAACAAGCTAAATACAGCGTGCTCACAAACAGGACATGTTTTATTAGATTTACCGTTCTATGGGGATATTACTTATAAATTCTTCGGGGTTGCTTACGCTGGTTTTTGAGTGATAGTGGACTGTATGTTATGTAAGCAATGATTGGAAAATCATTATATTGACTATTGTTATATTAATGAACTATATTATTACAATTGATACAACTTTCATATTAGGCGGTTTGGATCTATCTCTTTAATTCATCACAAGGAGAGGATTGTGACAGAGTGATGCCCTAGCTTGCTTACTCTTTAATATTGCTTTGGAGAGTGTAATAAGGAAAACTGATATAGGAACAGGGACCATTCATGATAGGATGGTACAGGTGTTTGGCTACGCGGATAATTTGGATATCTTAACTAGGTCGCTGGAAGCCTTAATATAATCTTTTCTTAACTTAATGGAAAAGTCTGCAGAAATGGGGCTAACTATGAATGTAGGAAAAACCTAGTATACGCGGAATGGCTGGGGAACGCATGATTCCACCAGAGGACCTTTCGCAGCGGGACCATTCATATTTGAAAATGTGAAAATTTAGGTTCAATAGTTGGAAGTACGAGCAAGATTAGTCTTGAGACCGGCCAACGAACTCGGAAAGCCAATAACTGCTATTTTAGCCTCAGATAGCACCTTAGCAGTATGGCCTTGTCTCCCCGAACCAAGTGTCTTCTTTATAAAACACTTATACGGCCAGTTTTAACGTATGCTTCGGAGACATGGAGAAGCAACTTCTCATCTTTAAAAGGAAGATTTTGCTCCGTATTTTAAGAGCCATTAAGGAAGGGAACCAGTGGAGGAGGCGCAATAACCGGGAGGTATAGCAAATATTGATGCGATTTATTGCATAGGGAAAGGGCCTCCCTCATATTGTTCATCCCTTGCTGCGGTCCTTTGTACCGTCATCGTCTATGGTAGCCCTTCTTCTTGACCGACAATCCAGGGATAGTTTTGTTGAGGTACACATTTATTTGAAGGAGGGGAACATCCTTGCTATGTCTCAAAAGAAGCTAAATACAGCGTGCTCACAAACAGGGCATGTTTCATTAGCATTCCCGTTCTATGGGGATATTACTTATAAAACCCTTTGGGGTTACTTACGCTAGTTTTTGAATGATAGTGGACTGTATGTTATGTAAGAAATGATTAGAAAATTACTATATTGACTATTGTTATATTAATGAACTATATTATTACAATTAATACAACTTTCATATTAGGCGGCTTGGATCTATCTCCTTAATTCATCACAAGGAGAGGATTGTGACAGAGTGATGCTCTAGCTTGCTTACTCTTTAATATTGCTTTGGAGAGTGTAATAAGAAAAGCTGATATAGGAACAGGGACCATTCATGACTGGATGGTGCTGGTGGCTACGCGGATGATTTGGACATCCTAACCAGGTCGGTAGTAGTCTTAAAAAAATCTTTCCTAATGGAAAAGTCTAAAGAAATGGGACTAACTATAAATTAAGAAAAAACCAAGTATATGCGGAATGGCTGGGAAGCAGATTAATTTTTTTTTGTTTTGGTTGATTATGAAAATAATAAACCAAAATCATTTATACAGGACTGCGTTACTGTTTCCTTTTCTTTTCTTTCAAATTTCATTCAAATGAAATTTCCTGATTCCAAAAAACCTTACATTTTCTCTTAATCAGCAATAATAATCAGAGTTATCAGGGAGCCACATCTCTTATATGTTATAGCATGACTATATACGATTTTTATTTTCTTCTTCTTTCCTGTGTTCATCGCGTTGTCATGATCTCAAAAGTCTTTTCGATTTGTCTCCATCTTCAATAATAACCGATTTTTTTATGTAATTACATCTATTATAATCTGTTACTTGAATATACATATGAATTTTATTTATTTATTTTTTTTTTGTTTATCGCCCTTTACTGATTCTAAAACTGTGTACATACTTTTCTCTATCGTCAAAAATAACTATGTTATGAGCGTATTTATGTGTAATATTTCAATTTTTTTTCCTTTTCTTTTTTACATAATTATTCGCGGTTTTTCGGTTAAAGAAACATTTTTTCTCTATCTTCAAAAATGACTGAGTTATTTATATAGAACTACTATTTCCTTTTCTTTTCTTTCGATTTTCATTCACATAAAACTTTATGATTCCAGAACACCTTGCATTTTATCTTTATCATTAATAATAACGGAGTTATCAGGGAATCACATCTCTTATAAGTTATGGCTTGACCATATAAGATGATTTTTTAATTTTTTAAAATGTTTTTGCTCTTTGTTTATCGCGTTGTCTTGACCTCGAAAATCTTTTCGATTTTTTTCTTTCTTCAATAATAACCGATTTTTGGTGGAATTACATCTATTATAATTTGTTACTTGAATATACATATGATTTTTTCTTTCTTTTTTTTTTTTTTTTTGCGCTTTACTGATTCTAAAACACAATACACACTTTTCTCTATCTTAAAAAATAACTGAGTTTTAAGTGTATTTATGTAAAAATTTTAAATATATTTTTTCTTTTTTCCCTTATATATATATTTATTCACGTTTTTTGGTTAAAAAACACTAATAATTTTTTCTCTATCTTCAAAAATAACTGAGTTATTAAATAAAATCACTTTTAATCGGCCGCCATTTTAAAACTAACCAGCTGATTTCAACGTCTAGGTGTTAGGATCATCGTTAAATGGACTAGTATTTTTGTGGCGAATTTAAAAAAAAGCGGTCCAGTGATTAGGAGAAATGCCACGGACGGCGGACAAACGGATTTTTTTTTTTATTCGTTATTCGGATTCTACGCACCTTGAAAAGTAAGCTCTCAAATTTAGTGGCGGGTAATTTTTATTTATTTTTTTGGTCGATTAAAAAGGTTCATTATTGAAAATGATAAACCAAAACCGCCGACAAAAATCTAACTGTTGTTAATAAATAGCCTATAAACACTTTAATATATATGAAACATTAATATTAATCAAAATTTTTATTGGTATCGAAGTGTATTTTATTATAAATCCAATATTAAAACAGATCCAGGAAAGTAGACAGGACAGATTGAGATGTCAAGAAGAAATTCTTGAGTGAGGTCACCTTTTTGTGACAGCATTGCTCCGCGTACAACTATCAGACGGTGAAAAAGTCACCTGCTAGTCGGCATTAATTATTTAAGTATATTTCTTACAACCTCCTCCCCATCTGGTCACTGGGTCTCTTTGCCAAGGAAACTAACATCCAATAGAATAAATATTTTTTGATATGAGTTTTTTATTTCACATACCTTCTTTTTTTTTTAATTTATATTTTATTGAATTTTACAACTGTATATTACATAAATATTGGGTTGATGCAAAATTAATGCAGGTTTTTAGTAGGTATTGTAAATACGCCATATCTTTACTTTAACCATATATATTTAATCAAAATAATTTCCATCTGAATCAATGCACTTTTGCCAACGTTCAACAAGCATTCTTATTCCACCAGAAAAAAAATCCGAATCCCTGGACTCAATGAAATCACGAAAAGAATTTTCAATGTCGTCCTGGTTTTGAAAATTTTTCTCCCTCAAAAAGTTGTCCAGATGCCTGAAAAAGTGGAAGTCTGTAGGAGAGAGGTTAGGTGAATAAGGCGGATGTTGGAGAACTTCGTAGCCCAACTCGTGCAGTCGTCGAAGCGTTGGTTGTGCAACGTGTGGTCTGGCGTTATCGTGGAGCAGGATCGGCCCCTTCCGATTCATCAATGCTGGGCAAAGACGTTGCAATTTTTGAGTTCCGAGTTCCGCCGCCATTTCTCGTGTGGTTTTGGTTGGGTCTTCTTCCACTTTTGACCTCAGCTGGTCGTTGTCCAGAGCAAGATGACGGCCCCGACCTTCCTTGTCTTCGAGGTCGAAATCTCCTCTGCGAAACTTCTGGAACCAACGCTGCACCGTGCACTCATTAATAGCCCCCTGACCCCACACTTCATTAATATTATGAGCCGTTTGCGCAGCGCTGCGCCCTAATTTAAATTCGTAAAAATAAATTTGACGAAAATCGCACTTTGACATTTTCGATTCAAGACCTTTGAACACACTGAACAAAACGATTTTACTAAACAAATTCATGGTGAAAGAGAGGGTATTAGATAAGGTTTGTTTTGGTATAATAATGATCAATGTTAGGATTAGCTTTGTTTACACAATTGGAATTAAGATATTGCAATAGAGGAAACCTGCATTAATTTTGCATCAACCCAATACAATAAGTAAAAGTGATGAATTATAATAAAAGGCGTATAAGGTTTGTGAAGAAACTACCCAGCGGTAGTACTTCGATGTTTATTTAAGTAAGTAGATCCCGAAGCCATCGTCTTTTCAATCGCCTCGGAGGGTTGTCAGGAATATGTGAGGTTGATAGGTTGCGGACAAGAGGGTTTATATGAGTTGGGAGTTTGGAATTAAAAGTGGTGTATCTGGTACGAGAAAGGTCTGCCACAAATGGGATATTAAGGTCGTTATGGATGATTTTATTTGTGACGAAATAAGGAGCATTTAGGATTTTGGATTGTAGAGATTGGATGCGGGAGGAATTAGATGGCTTAGTAGAGCCCCAAAGCTCGATTCCATATGTCCAGATGGGACTGATGACAGTGATATAAATGAGAAGTTTTAAACGTTTGTCTAGTAAGTGTTGTAGTAATCGGTATCTACGGGCAGTTTCTTGTCGTTTTAGTCTCGTGTGAGGGTTCCATGTAAGACGTTTGTCAAGATGGAGTCCTAGGTATCGGATTTGTTCAACAGGTATGAGTGGCGTATTATCAAAGGATACGGTAGGGCAGGAGGTCATCGGTTTTCGACGAAGGGTAAAGGTAATTTGGTGGGATTTTTTAGGATTTATTTTAATCCTTCAGTTCTGACACCATTCCTCAATTGCTGTGATGAGGGACTGAAGGATTTGGGATGCAGCGGTTGGATCGTTATGGATGGATAACACACAAGTGTCATCCGCGTTCACATACCTAAAAATGGAATATATAGTAAGGGAAAAAAATCTTATGCGGGTAACACACGACTTTCACTTACATCGGATGATAAATCAATTTAAGAACTATTAAATACAGTTTTAGTTAAAAGTTTATTTAATATCGTTGGATACACATGTTTTAGATTATATAATAGGGGTACTCACTACGTTTGCTATATCATGCTATTTGTGTTATTTTGCTAAACCCGTCGAGTTTCTACAGCTATTTCCTGTATAAAATTGATGGGTTTAGCACAATAGCACAAATAGCATACTATAGCAAACGTAGTGAGTACCCCTATTATAACAATATAAAGTTGTTGTGTAAAATATTCGCTTAAGTTTAAGCTATATTCATCACTTAACATTGCCTTCCACATCATTGTAGGAAGTAATTGAAAGTCTTGTTGCGAGTACCAGATTTTCGAAATAAGAATGAAGATTAAGTATTTTACATATTGTTTGTGCAAAAATACTAAAGTTGCCATAAACAAACGCTGTAAATTATTACACAATGGTTTATTATTTCCAAATAACAATATTAAGGTATAACTGTTTATAAATCTGTTGATAGAAAATTAAGTGATATTAAGAGCAATAAATAATTCAAAGAAAAATAGCATATCTCCAATGCTAATTTCAAAACGCTATATCTGTTTGTTTGTTTATTTGTTTAACGTCACTTTATGCTACTATGGCTAATCGGACGATGCTACAGTGGGAGTCCTGAATTTTGCCTATCCAGGTTTTATTAGGATAGGGATCTTTAATGAGTACCTGACATCGCATAGGCTCGGGATCACCTTTAACGTCTCCTTCGAAGGACGACATAACAAAGAATTTTTTACTCCCATTAAAAAATCCTAGGACCACCTACGGGTTTGAACCCGTGACCTTTGGCATAGGAGGCAGTTATGCTAGCCACCCAGCTACAAGTGATCCCTCACTATATATGTTCTAGTTCTAAGCCAATTTCAATGATTGTTTCTTAAGTTGGCAGACAATTTAATTCTCTATGAAATAGCTCTAAAAGCTAAAACATTTTTTTTATTTATTAATGAATTAGGAGAAACGGATTTGAGTTATGGGCGTATTTATGACAAAAATTTCATTATTTTTGTCATCATTATTCGCAGTTTTTCGGTTAATAAACACTCATTTTTCTTTATCTTCAAAAATAAAAGAGTTATTGAATTAAATCACTTTTAATTAATTGGCCCAGTAGTTCCGGAAAAATGCCGTGGACGGCGCACAGTGGGTTAAATCAACAATTTAGGTGGATAGAAGTCAAGTCAAAAGTTTGGAATTTTCCAGTGCTTCACCTTTTTATTATTAGTTGGCAAGACCCTTAATACTAATATTTCCCGCCAAACCGTGCTTACAAATAAATAGTAAATGAGTGAATCATTCCTTTTGACACAAGTGCCTAATAATCGGCACTGGGATTATCTTTATTCGATGGTCATTTATTATGTTCAAGGTGTATTTAGAGCAAAGTCTTTTTGCTTTTATTTAACAATGGACATTGCTGAGATAGGTAAGACATTATATTTCCAAACCCTTTATTAAATATGCATTGCAATCTCACCTGTAGAGTTAATTTAGCTATTTGTAAATGTATGCCCCTATTCAATTACGAAAAATTATATAACCCCTAAGTTACACCAAGGATTTGTTTGTAGGATTTTTTTTTATAAATCTTTCTAGTCTTTAGAATTTTTGCGTTTTAGGTGATACATAATTTTATTCAGACACAACACTCCGAATCAAAAGTTATACAATCTGTAATTTGAAGAGTTTTCTGAATGATATAAAATACATCTATTAGCAGGTTTTAGCAATTCCGAGCCATAATTAGATTTCTTGTATAATTTTTAACGTATTCTGGGACTTCAAACGTAAAATATAGGCAAGTTTTAGATTTTGGCATATAAATTTGAAGTTTGACCACTGTGCGCTCGCCAATCATGTAAAAAAAGTAATTAGTTTTTATGATTTTTTATTATAATTTTTTTAAATATTTTTTTTCCGTAATCTGAGACCCCAAAGGTTAAATACGTGTATATACAAGTTTATTAGGTCATATTTTCAATATTGCTCATTGTGCGGCGGACAAACGCACTTTTTTTATTCGTTTTTAGGGATTTTACACATCTTGAAACATAAGCCATTTTTAAAGAGGGATATTTTTTTTTTGTCGGTTGGAAAGGATCATCATTGAAAATAATAAAACAAAGTGCGAAGTTGAGGAAAGGAGGATAAAAATTAATGAACATAACTTTACATTACCTTCTACAACTTTATCTATAAGATTAATGAGAATCCTCAATATTTTATTATATATTATATGGTATATAAAATATCTATATACCATTACTTACGTTCGAAAAAAAAATTACACCTACTTAGCTCTGTAGTTAAATTCAATTCAATAATTTTTATATACAGTTACAAATTAAAATGGATAACACTGTTATCAACACTGAGTTTTGATAGAAACATGTGTTTTATTAAAAAAACAATTATATTATTGCCTACGACAATCAGTCAGCTTTATCTTATTTACATCACTCTTTACTAACTTTTACAATTTTGATTATAAGATAATATTTTTGAATTTATTAGCTTTCCAACGGTATATTGTACATCTATATTACTGTCTTTATGTTTAAAAAGACAAAATTTGGTTAAAAAAATATGTATGTTTGCCATTTTCTCGTTTAGTTTGCTATCGAATTCTTTCAACTTGTATATTTATGCGTTTTTTATCAATACTAAAAAAAATGGTATTTTTTTGTTGGAACTAAAAAATTAAAAGTAATTTAGAAGAAGACAATACTAAAATTCGGCATTTATGCTGTCAGACTATTTAATCAGAATGAAACCTAGATGATTTTTAAGACTGTTAAATTTTACATGGATTTATCGAGGATTATTTAATATTTTTATTTAATTGAGCCGTTTTTGAGAAGTGCGTAAAAATGTGCAAAATACATTTTATTAATTGGTTCTTCGATTTAGATGAAAAATATGTACGGATTTTTGTTTCCGTGCTATACTTGGTTATTTGGACACAGATAATGTGTATTTCCGTTGAAAACTGGAATTATAAAATTGTCACGTTCGCAATATTTTCCCTTGCAATATGTTTCTATAAAAACAAAACAATCCTTTATCTGGTATCTTAAGAAAGAATCCAACCGCTGAAAATAAGTTGCTAATTTATTCAAATAAAACAATTCAAGCCATTATAATTAGAAACCGAAATGGATTAGGTGTATTTACCAGATAATGTGTTCGTTGTAATGACGCTCATTCAAAAGGGTAAAAAAAAAGTTTTTTCTTCACCATTTCCTCGAGCTTTCCGCTACTGAACACATGTTCAAACATCCATTACCGCTAAGCTGAACAAATTGAAGCCATATATAAAATTACCGCCTCCTATGAAAGTATAAACTAACTTCATATGTTGAAGCGAATTAATGTAAATCAGAAAGCACAATGAGATGACATTAACATAAGCGACGAATTAGGTAGAACAGGTGAGATGAGAACACCTGCAGGCGGTCGAAGGTAGCAGTGTGCCTTCTTGTGTCACCGTGGCAGGTGGAATTCGGTCTCCTTGCGTCTTAACAGATCAGGAAGTTCCTGAAAAATGAGGATTTTCTGGAATATTTAATGATGATGTATCGACCTAGGACAACCATTCAAGGTCTGCGTAACCGTTTCCCGTTAGGCGAATGAATAAAATGAAATGCTAAATAATCGAATAGCGGAAATCTCTTAAAGAACATCTTAAAATAGACTGATAACTAAGATATGAAAATACGAATATAAATATTCACTGAATATTTAGGTATTGCTAAAAATAAGATATGCGTTAAGTATTAGGCACAGAGATAAAGATAAATCATTTTTTTTATTCTTTTTTTTTTTTATTTATAGTAATTTACAACTGTACAAAAGAATACAATAAGTAAATGTGTAGCATAAAAATAAAAAGTCATGAAAATGATTTAAGACAAAACTACCCAGTGGTAGCAATTCACTAACTATTTTAAGGCAGTAGGTCCCGAGGCCACCTTCTTTTCAGCCGCCTTGGAGGGTTATCAGGGGTATCTGAGGAAGATAAGTTACGGACAAGTGGGTTTGTATGGGCAGGGAGTTTAGAATGGAAAGAGGAGTATCTATCACGGGCTATGTCTGCAACAAATGGGATGTTTAGGTCGTTATGGAGGAGTTGATTTGTGACAAAATAAGGGGCATTCAGCATTTTGGATTGTAAGGACTAGATGCGGGAGGAATTAGATGGTTTCGTAGAGCCCCAAAGCTTGATTCCTTATGTCCAAATAGGTCTGATAATTGTTATGTAGATGATTCTTTTGTAATATACTGGAAGTTTTGAACGTTTGTCTAGTAAGTGTTGTAGTAATCGACATCTTCGAGCAGTTTCTTGTCGTTTCAGTCTTGTGTGATGATTCCAAGTATGCGCTTGTCATGATCTAGACTGTGGTATCGAATTTGTTCTACAGAAGTAAGGGTAATGTTATTAAAGCATACTGGGGGGCAGGAAGTCATCGGTTTGCGACGAAGGGTAAAGGTGATTTGGTGGGAATTGTTGGGATTTATTTTAATCCTCAAATTTTGACACCAATGGCTGTTATGTGGGACTGAAGGGTTTGGGATGTAGTAGTTGGATCTTTATGGACGGATAAGACACACGTGTCATCAGCATAAGTATTGAGGACAGTGTGAGGATGGAGTGGAATGTCAACTGTATAAAGGGAGTAGAGAATAGGACCAATGATACTACCTTAAGGCACTCCAGCAGACAGGGAAAATGTGGATGAGTAGGAAAAGTTATGGTTTACCTTAAAGATTCTGCCAGTAAGGTAGGAACGCATTAATAGGAAATATGTAGGGGTGAGGTATTAACGGAGTTTGTAAAACAGTCCCTGGTGCCAAAGAGATAAATTCAAGAGGAATAAAATCACAGTAAAACGCGGTAAATGTAAATGTGTCTTATTCAGTTGCGAAATAGCTTAGCTCGCGGCTTCTGTGAAAAAACGTAAAAGTTAAAATTTATAATACTATTGTATTACTATCCCGATTCTATATGTATGTGAAACGGTCCTCTTTTCAGAAGTCTAGAGGGATTATCAGGATTTGAAGAGATAGCAAGGGTTGAAACTAGTTGATTGGGAGTCATCTTTCAAATCGGCTCTTGGATTTCATGCTTTTTCAGTTTGAATTCTCTTCAGTGCAATCTTGAAAACATCACCAGACTACAGGATAACAACAGCAGTAAATATTGGAGCAAACAACAGTAAGTTTTGTTACAATTTACGGTGTAAAGTGAATGCTGAGTAACCTCTTCACATCAGCTGATTGCCAATAGCTCGGCAAGGCCGGGATTGGTTTTCTTTTCTTTAGTTATTGTTTTATTACCAACATCTAGTTATTTTCTTATTATCTTCTTCACATGAAATGCGATATTTTCACCAAGTGATGTCCTCCAAAGCATCAACTAAAAGATCTAGATCTAGTGGTTCGATCACGTCTCCCATAAAACAAAGACCCCGCCGTGATACTAATAAAAAAATTAAATCAACAAGCAACCCCTTCAGGTTCTAATACAGAATCTGAACCACAGCCTGGCACATCGTCACAGGGGATGACTGACGAATCTCCGTTTTTCACCCCAAATCCTTTTCAAATTCTACATAATGAAAAAGAAAACATGGAATCTGCTCCTACACCCAGTGAACCACGGCCTCCACCGATATTTGTCAAAAATATTAAAAATTTCCAGTTGTTATGTGCGCAATTAAACAAGATTACCGAATCCACCAGCTACTACTGTATGAGTAGAATCAATGACACCAAAATATCACCGGCCACCGCCGAGGCATATAGAAAAATTGTGAAATACCTAACTGAAACTAAAGCGGATTTTCACACTTATCAGCTACGGCAAGAGAGAGCTCTTAGAGTTGTGATCAGAAATCTACACCCTTCAACACCAGTTGACGCTATCAAAGAAGAACTCATGGAGATGGGTTACAAAGTGCGACAAGTAACTAATGTCATAAAAGATAGAGTTCAACTGCCTCTATTCTTCGCTGACTTGGAACCATTAGCAGGAGTAGAAAAAATTTATGATCTAAAAATACTGTATTATACAAGTGTAAGAGTCGAAAAACCTTATACAAAGAGAGAAATTGTTCAGTGTTACAATTGTCAGGCGTATGGTCATACCAGAAGTTACTGTCACCACATACCACGCTGCGTGAAATGCGGTGAACAGCACAAGTCTGTGGAATGTACAAAACCGAAGTCAACACCCGCTGTATGTGCTCATTGCCTCAAGGACCACCCGGCCAACTACAAAGGATGCCAAATCTACAAGGAGCTAAGGACCAGGTATCAAAAACCCCAAGTACTGGATGAAACAACAAGACAGGCTAGAACTAGAAGAGAACCCTCAAAATTAATCGATGCCAATGTATCATTTGCCCACTTACTTGGAGGTGGGAACCAATGTACTGAAGCCGAGGCCTTGCCGGAACTACAAAATGTACCTCAATATCCTCAATCCATTCCACAAATACCTCTTCCTCAAAACGTAATCAGTCCTAAAAATCCTCATCCACAACAAATCTCTCATATTCCCCCTCCTTCAAATGCCACAGATCTTACCAGTTTGATGACATCCTTCATTTCCGAAATCAAATCCCTTGTCATGCCCCTAATAACAATCCTCACGAATCTTGTATCAAATCTTATTCCTAACTTAAAAAATCCATAAATGACCTCACCTAACTCCTTATCTATTCTCCTATGGAATGCGAATGGTGTTAGAACTCACACTGACGAACTTACAGCCTTACTCCAAGACAAAAAAGTTGACGTTGCACTCATTACTGAAACTAGACTAACCACTAAACAGTACTTCAAAATACCTGAATACACAACATACCGGACAGACCATCCAGACGGCAAAGCCCATGCCGGTACTGCTGTCATTGTCAACCGATCCCTCTCCCATCACTTACACCCACTTCCCGCCCACGATTTCCTACAAGCCACCTCTATTATAATCAAGACCTTTTCCTTTCCGCTAGTCATCGCATCAGCATATTGCCCTCCTAAAAATTCTATTTCTATTACCCAATTTGGTTCCTTTCTCAACTCATTGGGGAATCACTTTATTCTGGGTGCAGACTTAAACGCGAAGCACCAACAATGGGGTTGCAGAACCACAAATACTCGTGGACGGACATTGCAGTCTGCACTCAACTCCAGACGCCTTAATCTCCTACCTCCCGATTCCCCAACCTACTGGCCAACAGATCCTAACCGTAATCCAGACATCCTCGACTTCTTCATCCACAGCGGATTAGGCTCCCTGAACTATTCCGTAACTCGCCTTGATGAACTATCCTCTGATCATAGTCCATTAATCCTAAATGTATCCATGACTCCTATTCCGAAACCTTTCCCACCGTCATTTATCAGAGGCCCCATCAACTGGAACCTCTTCCGCGAAATCCTCACCAATGATATCGACCTCAGAGTAACTCTCAAAACCCCTTCTGACCTTGATGATGCCGTATATTCCTTTACAACCTTGATTCAACAAGCTGCCTGGACTGCCTCCTTTCCTAAACAATCCCAAATTATTCCTTACAAATGCCATTTACCACAACACCTGACGGACCTCATCAACACCAAACGCCGAGCCAGAGCATTATGGCAACGCACCCGCCACCCAGAAGATCGCCGCTCTTATAACTTTTATTGTAGAAAATTAAAGCGGGAGTTGGCGACCTTTCGATCCCAATCCTACAATTCCTACCTCTCCTCTCTCTCGACTCGTGACAATTCCCTGTGGAATGTCACGAAGAGAATCCTGAATACTCACACGATTTCCCATCCTCTCCTGCGCGGTGATAGTTCCTGGGCTGCTTCTGACAAGGATAAGGCCCAGGAATTTGCACAGCACCTTTCCAAAGTTTTCACTCCTCATCCTGAGTTGAATCCAAACCATACTTCAACAGTTGAACAGTTCCTTACTTCGCCAATACCACTCTCCTTACCTCCTAAAGCAGTTAATCCCTCTGAGGTCAAATATCTTCTTAAAAAGCTTCCTCTCCGTAAATCCCCTGGATATGATCTCCTCACGCCTCAGATCTTAAGACAACTTCCACAGAAAGCCATAACATTTCTTACATATCTTTATAACAGTATCCTACGCACTACCTATTTTCCTCTCTTATGGAAACATTCAACTATCATCCTTTTCCTGAAACCAGACAAACCTTCCAACAGCACGTCATCTTACAGACCTATTAGCCTACTTCCGATCCTCTCAAAAATTTTCGAAAAGCTCCTACTAAAACGAATCCTAGATAAATTTAAAAATTTTCCTTCGCATCAGTTTGGATTTCGTTCTCAACATTCCACAATTCAGCAAGGACTCCGAGTTGTGGATCACATTTCCTCTGCCCTTGAGTGCAAGGAGTATTGTTCGGGTGCCTTTCTGGACATAGCTCAAGCTTTTGACCGGGTGTGGCACCCGGGATTGCTCTTTAAGCTCAAAACCCATTTACCTCAATCCTTATACCTAATCCTCCGATCCTATTTATCAAACCGCTCCTTCCGAGTTCGCTGTGGTTCCGAATTTTCCAAACATTATACTGTTGAGGCCGGTGTTCCTCAAGGCAGCGTCTTAGGACCCGTCCTCTACATCCTCTACACCGCCGATATCCCTACCGATCCCGATACCTTTCTGGCAACATTTGCTGACGACACAGCCATTTTATCATCCAATTCCGATCCTGAAGTAGCATCTCTAAATCTCCAAAGGCACCTTTCCCTTGTCGAAGACTGGTGTAAGGCTTGGCGAATTAAGGTGAACGAAAGCAAATGTACACACGTCACCTTCACCCTTCGACGTAAATCCTGTCCAACAGTTAAATTCAATTCCATACCGCTTCCTTCCTCAGACACAGTCCGGTACCTTGGCTTTTTACTAGACAAAAGACTGACGTGGAACCCACATACGAGACTTAAAAGGATAGAACTCAACCGCAGATTCGGCCGGTTATACAAATTACTAAATAGAAAATCTCATCTTACAGTCGACAACAAATTACTAATATATAAGACAGTACTGAAACCTATATGGACCTACGGACTTGAACTATGGGGGACAACTAAACATTCTAACATCAAACGTATCCAATCCTTCCAATCCAAAGTCCTCCGAACAATAGTTAATGCTCCTTATTACGTTACCAACTGTACCCTACACCATGACCTTAATATTCCATTTATTTTAGACCTGGTACCATCCAAATTCTCCAAATTCCATCAGAACCTTCTTCATCATCCTAATCCTCTTGCTCAATCGCTTTCCAGCTTCACCCATCCCTACAATCCTCCTCGAAGATTGAAACGGCAGTGGCCCCGCGACGTTTTGTAAACATTTATCTGGAGTTCTGACACTGGTCAGATCCTCCACTCATGTACTGTATGTTTGTGGCTATTCCGCTCTGGCTCGGCCTCCACTGGCATACACCAGTGAAGCGCTGAGTGGGAGGCGCTGGGATCTCTTGGATTCCGCTTCTCCCCCCACTTGTGGGGGGAGCAGCCGAGTCTAGGGTTCCTTTGGCTGATTGTATATATTGTATATAGTTAAGTATGCTTGTATGATTTTTATTTATTTCCCAACTTGTATTTATCTCTACTACAGGTTGTTGTTTTGATTTGTTTCTTGTTGCTTTTTTTTGTATATATTTGAATTTATTTATTTCCGATTTTATGTAAATTGACTTTATCATTATTGGCTGTATATATTGTATGAATGTGTACTACATCTCTATTACTACTGTTCATTATGCAATAAATTGTAATATTTCTCAATAAAAAAAAAAAAAAAAAAAAAAAAAAAAAAAAGTTGATTGGAGTGGTAATGGATTTTGTCATAGAAGAATTCGTACCAGGAATAGGTCAAATCAGCTACACGAGAAACATTTAAATCATTGTGAATGAGTTTATTTTACGAAGGATCTTTTGTTGTAAGGATTGGATGCGAAAAGATAGTTAACTAGAGCCCCAGAGGTGAACTCAGTAGGTCCGAATATGCCTTATGATTGTCATGTAAATGAGCCATTTGTAGTTAAATTGTCTGTCTAGTAAGTGTTAACGTAACAGAAAACGGCGAGCAGTTTCTTATAGTTTCAATCTTGTATAAGTATTCCAAGTAAAAGGTTTGTGAAGATGGGGTCCAAGATATCGGGTATATTTATTTTCCCTCACTCTATTAGTTCACAAAGATATCTTAATTCATTACTTTCTTAGCTTTTTTTTTTAAATTTATTTCTTGTGTTCCCTCATACAAGACTGAAAGGACAAGAAACTGCTCGTTTTGCGACGTTTTCGGCTACTCCAGCACTTACCAGACAGACGTTCTAATCTTCCACTTAACTGCAAAAGGCCCATCTATATGACTGTCA
Source organism: Piezodorus guildinii (assembly GCA_023052935.1). Classification (NCBI taxonomy): domain Eukaryota; kingdom Metazoa; phylum Arthropoda; class Insecta; order Hemiptera; family Pentatomidae; genus Piezodorus; species Piezodorus guildinii. Next base: position 115,842,962 of record CM041298.1, read on the forward strand.
TAAGGCCTATATGGACTTACGGAGTAGAGCTTTGGGGCTCTACTAAACCATCAAATTCTTCCCGTATCCAATCCCTACAATCCAAAATCCTTCGTAAAATCCTCAATGCTCCCTATTTTGTAACTAATAAACTGATCCACAATGACCTTAATATTCCGTATGTTGCTTATTTGGTCCGATCTAGATACCATTCCTTTCATGACAAACTCCATTCCCACCCTAATCCTCTAGTTTCAATCCTTTCTTCCTGTTCAATTCCTAACCATCCTCCGAGGCCATTTTCAGACGCTGGTGGCCCGAAGACCTTCTAGTTTACAATATTTTTAGAGTGCTTCTAATGGGAAGCTTCTCTACATGTGTTTTGTGCCTTTTTATATTTCACTCAAATTTACTTGTGTATTCCATTATACAGTTGTAAATTCCAATAAATAATTTTTTTTTTTTAATTCTTCTGTCATCATTTTAACTAACTGCTTTTCATTTCTCTTAATTGTTTATATACATTTTTACTTTTACTTACTATATATAGTAAGGGAATGTATTGTGATTGTGAACATTTTCGAATTCCAGTTTTCAACGGAAATACACATTTTAGGGTCCCCTGAGTCCAAATAACCAAGTCCCGCAAAAAGGTCTGTGTGTGTGTGTGTGGTAACTCGCGGGCGGAAACGGTAAGTCTTATGAAACTGAAATTTCATATTTAGCACAAATATACGCACCTTTTATCGATATTCTCGAAAACGGTTCCGACAATTTTTATTAAACTCGCTATATCGATGTAAAATTTAATGGGCTTTAATATCATTTAGGTTTCATTCAGATTAAAATGGTCTGACAGGGCTTACATGCCAATATATTAAATTTTCTTCTTCTAAAGTACCTTTCATTTTGTTAATTCTATAAAAATAACTATATTATCTTGTTACTATTGATGAGAAACCGCTAAATATGTAAGTTGAGCGAATTTGAAAAGCAACTAAAGGAGAAAACTGAAAAAAATATTTTTTAATGCAATTTTTCGTTTTTGAACATATGAACAGTAATATACATGTATGATACGCCTTTGGGGAAGCTAAAGATTTTAGAAAAACTATTATCTTATACTCAAGATTTTAAAAGTTAATAGAGAGGGAAGAAAAGAAGATAAAACTAATTGATTATTTTAGATAATAATATAATAGATTTTTTTATAAAACACATATTTATATATAAATTCAATTTAATTACTTCTTTAATAGTTCCACGTATTTTTATCTCTAACTGTATTTGAAAATTCTTTCATTGATTTTAAAAATGGAGGTAAGTGAAAGTCGTGTGTTGCCCGCACCAGATTTTTTCGTTTATGCTTGTAATGTTTTGATCAAAAGTAAGGTACTATAGTAGATAATAGAGAAATTAATAATGTTTCTTTTTTTCTCTATCGAATCGAGACAGGCCGACGATGTCAATCAGACAACCGCATGCAACGGACCAAAAAACTCCATACAACCGGCGGTGATATGGTTCACCTAATGCGATCTATAAAAGAGACATATCAGCTCGGAGTATTAATAACCCTGGGAGCACGAGCTGCGTGCAACATGGCAATGGGAAAAAGTTGCGACTGAATGTTATCCTGCCGCCGCCATTAGCTGGAGTCCTTTATAGCGCCATTAGGTGGGCCTCCGGAGCGGGCGGGCAAAAGGACGAGGATGGGCGGTAGGAATCCTGGCGGAGGACGGACACGCCAAGCACTACCGCCGCACGAACTGCCTCTGCCTTGCCGCTTCTTCATGTCCTGGCTACTTCGGAATGCCCTCAGGATCATCGGCGAGGGGTGATAACAGCAGGTTAGGTAGTAGGTTCAAAAGTATACGCTTGTAAAATACCTTTGTAGCTTTTTTTGATATGTCTATTTAATTCTCTTTGTGTTTAATTGGTGAATATTTTTTACATATCCTAAAAAATCGCGCAACACAAGACTTTCACTTACCTCCGTTGTTAATATCAATTTAAATTGTTCTCAAGAATTTTCAAATACAGTTAGAGATAAAAATTAGTGAAACCATTAAATAATTAATTAAATTGAGTTTCTATAGAAACATGTGTTTTATTAAAAAATCTATTATATTAATATCTAATAAAATAATCACTTAGTTTTATCGGCTTTTCATCGCTCTCTATTAACTTTTAAATGCTTGTGTATGAGATAATATTTTTCCTAAAATCTTTAGCTTTCCAACGGTATATTATATATGTATATTACTGTTCTAAAGTTCAAGAACATAAAAATTGCATTAGAAAAAATATGTTGAATATTGAATTCGTTCAATTTATATATTTACCTGTTTTTCATCAGTAGTAACAAGCTAATATAGTTATTTTTATAGAATCAACAAAATTATAGGTACTTTAGAAAAAGAAAATTTAAAATATCGGCATTTAAGTCCTGTCAGACTGTGTTAATTAGAATGAAACCTAGATGATATTAATGTTTATTAAATTCCTCATCGATATAGCGAATTTAATCAAAATCGTCGGAACCGTTTTTGAGAAAATCATAAAAAGGTGCAAAATGCATGGTATAAAGTGGCTCTACTGGTAAGCCGATTTTGATGAAAAAGATTTTGTAACTTCTCGGGCGTATAGTTGTCTTGAAATTTCAGTTTCATAGGACTTTTCATTGCCGCCCGGGAGTTACCACACACGGACACACACAGACCTTTTTGCGGGAATTTGGACTCAGGGGACCATAAAACGTGTAATTCCGTTGAAAACTGGAATTCGAAAATTTTCACTAATCAGAAATAGAACTAACTCTCTGTATATAGACGCTTGTGTTAGAGCTTTATTTATTTATTTTATTTTTTATTAGCGTTTCTTTTTAATTATATACATTAATAATATATTTATTGTTGCAGGTATGTCGGAAATGTTTATCAGCTGTAATTACTGTAAGTAATTTTATATTTTGTTTGTTTATTCGTGACGTAGCAAAAATATTCATTGGTGTCTAAAAAATATTATTTTTTTTCATTCTCTGGTGCGACAGGCCCTGTAGGCCCTTGGCCGCGTGGTCTAATCTCATAAGAGAATACACTCACGATTCTCAATGAAATTTTATAGGGTAGGGTCATCAATCCCTACGCCTATTTTTGTTAGTGGCCACCATTTGGCTGACGGGTCTCACATACCCGGGTGAGAGGCTGTGAGTGAATCCCCATTTAATTATATTCTTATAAAAGTCCCGCCGGGACAGGGATTCGAACTCAATACCTGTAGCGTGAGAGACTAGCACACTAGCAACTCAGCCATGGGCTCCCCATATTTTTTTTTTTTTTAGGATAGTGTTAAAATATCCTTATAAAGAAATATGATTAAGATAACCTGTGATGCAGTGGCTATCATAAAAGCCTTCAATGCTTAGAGATGTGGGTTGAAACCAGGCAGATGGCCCTACATTGTTTAAAATGGCTTTAAAATTCTTGTTTATGCTTTTCTTAGGATGCGACCCAGGGCTTATACAATTTCAAGAAGACGTTAGAGATTCAAATCTTAATGCCACTAAACGGTACCATCACCTCTTTTTGATGGGTTGCACTTTTTTATTTATTTTATTTTTTTGTGTTGAATTTTATTTGCATTTACATTTGTCGAGCGACTGTCCAGAACGTCTACTGTTATTGTAAATTATCCACCTTTCACCACAAGTAACGATTTTGGACAGAAAATCATCAAAATCCTTCATTATTTTCCTGAAACAAAAATAAATAAATAAAATAATGACAAATTACAAATGAGTTAAATATATAAGTTTTGTATTAGTTAATGTTACTCACGAGGGTCACCTATGGCGTAGTAACACAACACCCTTCTATTCCCACTGTCACAGGTTCAAACCTGGCAGGTGACATTGTTTAATGAGATTAGAAAGTCCTTCGAAGGGGACGTAAAATAGTGGTTCCGAGCCTGTGCGTTATCATGGTAAAGATCTCTATTCTAATAAAACCTGGATAGGCAAAATTTAGAATCCCTGCCATAATTGTATAAAAGTGACGCTTAATGAATAAACAATAAACATTATTAACATACATCGGTTATCATTGTTATTATGACTCTTAACGTTTCGACCTAAATATGTCTGACATTATCAGATTATTCGCTAATTATGTCCCATATGGTAGGTAAATTTTACTGTAATGAACTAGAACATCTCAAACCCTATATTAGGGGTACTGACTACGTTTGCTATAGCATGCTATTGTGCTAAACCCATCAATTTTATACAGGAAATAACTGTAGAAACTCGACGGGTTTAGCAAAATAACACAAATAGCATGCTATAGCAAACGTAGTGAGTACCCCTTATTATTTATGTAAATAAGCGTATTTCGAGTAAATGGAAGAAAATACTTTAGGAAGGAAAGGAATTCGATCGAAGGTAAACTACAAGCTTCTATGGCGCACTCTTAAATGGAAAATGGAATATACCATAGAATTATAGATATCTTTGAACGCTCTTTTGATTGAATTTTAATTAGATTCGAATCGAAAAATATCGAGCGGATATTTGAAATCCGGTTTTGGATTTCCCAATCCGTTCCTGACCCCAGGTCGAACTTAATTTCGTTATGTGTGATTACTCTTTCCGAACGATGAAGTAACTGTTTACCGTAGCGTATATACGGCGGAGAAGTTAGCTAGTGGGTGTGGTCATCAGGAAATAACAATAATTAGGAAACCGTAGTGTATTTTGTGTGCCAACGTCTCTTCCTGAATTGTAGACTTTCATCAGAGTTAAGAAAAATCTTGTGCGCGCAATACACGACTTTCACTTACCACTGTTGCCAAACGTGTTTAAGAACTTATGAAAAAAAAATATAGGTAAATTGAGTTTCGATAGCAACATTTTTTTCATTAAATAATCTACTATATTATCATCTGCAACAATCAGTCAGTTTTATCCGTTTTTCTTCACTCTCAATTACATTTTATTTTGCTTCTAAAATAATTAGCTTTTAAACGGTTTATTATATATCAATAGGGGAGCGGCGTGGTCTAGTGGGTAGAGCGCTAGTCTACTGTACTCCGGGTCCTGGGTTCGAATCCCGGCTGTGGCGGAATATTATTTATTCTGTTATTTCAGTCGGGGGTATGGAGACCCTCTTGGGGCACACCCAGCCTCTATAAAGTGGGTACCCAAAAATGGGGAAACCCCTGGCGGCTGAGCGTGATCTTCGCCGAACCACGTCATTGCACGACCGTTGGCCTAGAAACAGTACGAATCTCTACATGTACTGAGCCCAAAACTCTTCATGGGTTGTAGTGGTACAGGTTTTTTTTTTGTTTTTTTTATCTATCAATATCACTGTTCTTATGTTAAAAAAATAAAATAAATACAATTAACATATTTTCTTGCTAATTGCATTATCGTTACGATGAACTAAAACTCCCAAAGCCCTAAACTCTAATTCGATCAGACTGAGCTTTTTTATTCACAAATGAGAAGTTGATTTTCAAAAGGTACTAAACAACATTTTTTACGAAATTGATTTTTTAACATATTTCTATATTCATCATTTAGTTTTATCATAAGGAATGGTGTAAGAACTGGAGGATTAAAATAAATCCTAAAAAATCCTACCAAATTACCTTTACCCTTCGTCGCAAACTGATGACTTCCTGCCCCACTGTATCCTTTAATAATACCCCACTCGAACCTGTTGAACAAATCCGATACCTTGGACTCCATCTTGACAAACGTCTTGCATGGAATCCTCATAAGAGAATTAAACGACAAGAAACTGCTCGTAGATACAGATTACTACAACACTTACTCGACAAAAATTTAAAACTTCCAATTTATCACAAAAAGCTCATTTACGTTAGCATCATCAGACCCATCCGGGCATATGGAATCGAACTTTGGGGCACTACTAAACCATCTAATTCCTCTCGTATTCAATCTTTACAATCCAAAATCCGTTACGAATAAAATCATTAATAATGACCTAATTATCCTATTTGTAACTATGGAACTACAAATAAGAAAGATATGCCTCTTTTAATTCCAAACCCTCAACCCACACGAATTATCTTGTACGTAACTGATCTTTCCCATATATTCCTGACAACCCTCCGAGACAATTGAAAAGATGATGGCCTCGAAACCTACTAAATTAAATTGACATTGAAGTGGTACCGCTGGGTAGTTCTTGACAAGACATTTTCAAACCCATAATTTTAATTAGCCCATTTACTTATTGCGTTTATTACAAGTATGGTTGTAAATATCAATAAAACGTTAAAAAAAAAAAATCCTAAATCTCCTATTTAATTGTATCTAATGAACTCTCAAGTCCATTAACAACGCGATTTAGAAATACAGTTATTTTCTTAAAGTACGAATTGCGCATTTAGTTTCGGTCCAAATCATATTAAAACATTTCATTCCACAACTTTAATATAGTGTTATTAATATAGTAAAGAAATAAATCTAGATTTTAAAGCGTTAAAAGTCAAATAAATTGGTTTAATAATATAGTAATGAGAGATTTTCGCGCTTCCTGTAAAATTCCCTAGAATGGGTACAGTACCTTTTAGAAATCAACGTCTCAAATGACACCTTATTCATATTGCACCCGTGCGAAACAGGGGTGGGTTTACTATTGGGTTGTGTCACATGAAATGTCCGTTTTCAAGGTAAAGGATTTTTATTAAGAATATGATATGAAAACAAGATAATTTTATTCGAAGTATTTACCTTCTTTTTCTACACACTTTTTTGTCTCCGAACTGAAAAACTCTGAGCTTTGAAGTGAAACAAAATCTGAAAACGCACTTTTCACTTGATCATCATTTTCAAAAAGTTTTCCTTTGACGAAGTTGTCTAAATTCCTGAACAGGTGGTAATTTGTTGGAGACATGTCGGGAGAATAAGGTGGGTGCGGAAGAACTTCGTAGCCCAGTTCTTTCAATTTTTGCAAGATATGTTTTGAAACATGGGGTCTTGCTGCCGCTCAGTGAGATCATGAGGTACCCATGTATCGAGATTTTTTACTTTCCCAATACACTTTAAATGTCTGGAAACGGTAGATGCACTTGCATTTAGTTGTGCTGAGAGTCCTTTAACTGCTTTGTAGGGGTTTCCTTCTACTGTATGTTTGAGGACATATTTGTCTATTACGGGCGGAGGTCTTCCTCGGGGCAAGTTTTCCAAGTCGGTATCCCCAGCTGAACACTTAGCAAACCAACGGCGAATGGTCCTTCCCCATACGCCTTGCGAATATTTCTAGCGGCCTCAGCTGCTGAATGGCCGAGTTTAAACTCGTACAAAAATATTACTCGAAAATCGCGCGTTTCCATGTTTATATTTGGAGGTATACTAAAAAGTGGGTAATTGATTGGGAAGCTAATGTTTATAATACAAAGGTAGAGGATTAGTAACTGTTTACTTTAAATATGTAAACATTCGGACGAAAACCACAGAGACCTGCAAAATCCTTTATGTATTTCAGAAACTATAAAAACGGACATTTCATGTGAAACAACCCAATTTAATTAAATAAAGCATTTATTTCATTTCCGGATCGCCACTCAGACCGTGATGAGCATTAGAATATTTTTACCTCCAGGATATGCCGTATGCAAATAAACCTCCGTTCCAAGGAATTATAGTCTTCCAGATGGAAAACCGGTCACATAGGCCTCGCCTGTATCGAGCTTTTTTAGTATTTTAGCTCTCGAGCCGACGATACAAGCTTATAGGGAGGCGGTGTGTGGCCCAACTGACAGACGGACAGACACAGAACCGAGTACGGCGCAGTATATCAAGGCCCGATAGAGGCTGTGCCTACCGCCTAGTACATGCCTCGTTATTTATACGATAGTTGGTTTAGGGCGAGCAACAAAGCAACTACACTGCACTGCCCTCATAGCTAGCATCTCACAATTAAATAAATTAGCTCCCTACTTCGGACCAATTCCATCCTACACGGGCGAGGAAACTTGTAGCATAGGATTTGCGGGTGGCTTGTGTATGGATTCCTTGTTAGCTTGGAGGAATCGACAGAGGGAACGTTGTCTTCTTTGTTTGTTAAGGGCTTCAGTATTTCTTCCTGACTGGAAATATCAATAGATCATGGATATGCCTATGCCTAATATGCTGCTTTTTCCAATCAGGAATTGATAGAGTTTTGATGAAGTATAGAAGGTAACGAATGAAAGAAATCAACTAACTAAATTTATTTTTGAGAAGTGAGAAGCAGCCATCAAAACACTTAATTAATTAGAAACTTAATTTATTGTTCCAACGTTTCAGCCTAATTTTTAGACCATCTTCAGGGCTATAATTTAGACAGTATCAAACAATTATTAATACTAAGTAATGAGAGTGAAAAATGGGGTCCCCTGTGGCTTAGTGGCTAGCATAACGGGTTTCTACGCCCAATGTCGCGGGTTCAAATCTGCAGGTGGCCATAGATTTTTTTAATGAGTGTAAAAAATCCTTAGTTAGTCGGAGTCTGTTGTGATGGATAGGCAAAATTAGGGACTCCCACTTTAGTAGCATCGTCTGATTAGCCACAGTAGCGTAAAGTGAGATTAATGGATATATTGAAAAACAGTGAAAATTACAAAGACGAAAATTTTCTCTCTGAGTACTTATGATTTCTCTTTGTACTGTCTAATTTCAATATCCTTTTCCAGTATCTATTATCCCTCACAGACGCTTGTTGGCCTTAAATCTGATGTATGATGATATAATTTAATCACTATAATGACTAAATGCTTATTTTATTTTGCTTTTGTTTTTTTCACAAAATTGTTGTTTTAATTTTATCATTATATTGTACTTATTATCATTATTATTATGGATGACCATTACTTTGTGATTTGTGGATGAAAGTGTGTGTGTGAGTGTATGTATATATTTTTCATTTTATTTATTTATTTCTTTTTTTTTTTTGGTTAATCTACCATAACTATGTAAATAATTAAGTTTGTAAATAATTCAATCTTTTATATGTATGCTGGTCAGAAGAGCTATATTTATTTGTAACATCAATGCTATTCTTAAGGGACTATGTCCCAGAATAAAATTCATTTTTCTATTCTATTCTATTCTAAATTATATTTATGTACAGCTGGTACTTATCTCCTGTGTTATAGCTCTAAAAATGATTTGTTTTATGGGCCGAAACGTTGGCACAGTAAATTGTTGCTCTACTTAATTAAGTGTTTTGATGACTGAGTCCTGAATAAACTTATTAATATCTACATACAGTCAACCTTTTCAATTTAATTATATTGGCCTCGTAATCGGTAGGTCACAGCGAAAAATTGAATATGACAAAAAGTTCTTCTTCTTCCAGTGGCGCGACAAGCCGTTTAGGCCCAGGGCCACGTTTCTCGATGCATTTTGTAATGTAGGGTCATTACTCCCCACGCCTAGTTTTATGAGTGGCCACCATTTGGCTGACGGGTCTGTGGCTGTGAGTGAATCCTCATTTAATCACATCTTTATAAAACTCTCGGCGGGACTGGGATTCGAACTCACAACCTTTAGCATGAGAGACTAGCGCGCTAGCCACTCAGTCACGGGCTCCCTCATATAACAAAAACTAGTCATTATTATATTTCGAATTAGAAAATTCTTGTTAAATTTTCGTTGTGTGCAACACAAACAGAGTTTGAGCGTGTCAAACAGGCCCCAACTCTTAAAATATTTTCGCAAAACGTGGCTTTTTTCATTCAAACCAATATATCTCTTAAACGGTATGCCCTAGCGAAAACAAAATATACCAGAATAACTATTTTATATTAAATTTCTGATTTGGATATGTAAATTTTTTGATCTGAGCTATACCTTGTGGAAAAAGACCCACACTAAAAAATGTAGCTAAAACATTACATTTTTCGTTCAAACAAATATAGGCCCTTGACGCTAAGTCCTGGCAACTAATACGAGTATTATATATTCTATCCTTGAAATAGAACGTGTATGAAAATCTGTCGAGTGGTTTAGGTGTTAGTAGAAACCAAGAAATTGTGATACCCAGCTGACATTTGATTTTTCTAATATGAGATTGCTTCGCGTAGGAGATTTTCTTCTATTTTTTTTTTTTTTTTTTTTTTATGACGTCTTTCTTTTTTAACAAATATGTAAAAACCCTTCGCCGATGATCCTATGGTTTGTTTTTTCATTCAAACAACGTTACTTATACGCGCTACTGTGACTAATCAGATTATACTACAGTGAGAGTCCTTAATTTTGTTTATCCAGTATAATTAGATTACGTAATTTACGAGTTCCACAGCTTGGGTTTCGCACAGTCTTAGGACCACCCTTCTATGTCTCTTCCAAAGGACGGCATATCCAAGGATTATTAACTCCTTTAAAGGTTTCTAGGGGCATCTGTCGGATTTGAACCCGCGCCTTTGTGCATAGAAGGCTCTCATGTTAACCACTTGAAGTGGAGGGAAAAGCCCAGTCTGGGGTCCCTTTAGCAGTTGTATATATTGTATATAGTTATGATTGTTTGTATGATGTTTATTTATTTGCCAACTTTCTATTTATCTCAATTATAGGTTGTTGTTTTGATTTGTTTTATTTATTATTATTTTATTGTATATATATGAATTTATTTATTTTATATTTTATGTAATTTTACTTTTATTATTATTTTCTGTATATATTGTATGAATGTGGTCTCATATCACTATTACTACTGTACTACTACCACTACAACTAGCTGACCCCATTAAATACTTTAATATGGTTTTATAAACATATTATAATATTATTGACCTAAAGTGTAGTAAAATCGTGCAGAATAAAGCTTGAATTGTTATCAATTTTAAACAGAATAGATTTCGGCACTTGGATTGTAAGTACTGTATTTTTTTTTTTTTTTTCTTTCTGAAATCTCTACTTTAACTCCTGAACATAAACCATAAGCATCAGATTCCCCGATGCGTGTGGTATCCGATAAGCCGCTTTAAACAAAGGAGGAGTAAAGAACGACAAAAAAGAGCAGAATCATCGTGAAAAAAAAGGAGAAGAAAGCGGTCATCAAGATTATCAAGAACATTATCTCGGGGCTATTAAGAGTGAGACCCCGGAGGCATTAATATTTAGGGCGTTTCTAGAAAGTATTAAAGTAGGAATCGCCGACCGTAAAGGCAGGTAGAGCCCCTGGGCTCGAGGTGTAAACTGCCTAGGAAGTTTCGAACCTGGAATTTAAGGTCCGTCATCAGGGGAAGCCTTTATGCCCCACTAAAAGTTCTTCTTCTTTTAGAGTCCTCGGGGAAATGAGACGCCAATTACACCACGCCCTATCAAAGGCTTTATTGAAACCGAGTCTACTTTAGTCGGTGAGGGTTTATGGTACCTTTGGGAATCTCGCAGGTTCCAGGATTAACATGTTTTATTGCTGTTGTCGCTGATGGCCCGGCCTCGGGAGTATTCCTTATTCTTTTTGTTTTTAACGGTATATTCAATTACCATCCATTGCTTGAGATTTCTTTGGCATTAACTTACTAATTCGTTTTAAGGTTAACTTAACGTACTGAACAGTTTTTTTTTAGTGAATTATTTTAACTGTTGGTATATAAATAATTTTGATCCATATTTTTTTTTTTTTTTTTTTTTTTTTTATAGCCCCTTTTGCTAGGTCTTCTTAAAACCTTAGTTTTTTAATATTTCCCTTTTTCTGCATGTATGCATTTTAAGGATGTCAGATATGTCTATAATATATAATTATCATCTAAGAATCTGTAATGAGGTGATGGGGCTCACCTTTTGGTTTAAGTAATTCGCAAAGAAAATAATAATTTTAGAGACAAAGGGCCTAACCGAATAAGCATGTGAAATCTGCCCCCTCGTGTATTAGAACCAAATTTATACCATTGAGTCACACCTATGAGAAACAACCTTACGCAAATTTTCAGCCCCTTAATCCTAACGGGAGGGATGTTATGGAGGGGAAAAGAAAAAACAAAAAAAATTGTTTTCTCCTGAACAGCTCAAAATTAATATATATGTTATGAATTTTACAAATAGGTTTCAAAAAATATTACTTTAAAATTTTTTCCACGAAATGCTGAATTTTTCAAAAAAAATATTTTCTGGTTATGATGGTTTGGTACACCTCCTATCTTTCGCTACTTTATTTTATCGAAGGGTCCTACATAACATATATTTTTTCAATTTTATTGCAAGTGTACCCCATAGTGAAAAATAAAAAAAAAACAATTTTTTCTCCTGAACAGATCAACCGAATTTCACGAAAAAATATATGTTATTGTTTTCTAAAAGAGTTTCAAAAAACATTCGAAAACTGAACAAAATTTATAAAAATTTGTTATTTTAAGATTTTTCAAAATTTTTAATAAGTTAATGCTATCCTGCCTAATTGGTATTAACAGTTATATTTTAAAACTGACACCACAATTTAAACAATCATTATGGTAAAATTTTAATCAAAATAAATCTATAATGGAATTACAGTTAGGTGATTTGTTTTGTTTTTTAATTAAATGTTTTGAGTTTTACTTTATACATTGAAATATTATTTGAATGCTCATTTAATGTGATATTAGATATTAATTGTACATAATATGGGATTTTTAATTTAAAATGTTTGATTAATAGATTAATCTCGGGATATAAACCCAGTCAGACTATTTCAATCAGAGTGAAACCTACATCATAATCAAAGCCTATTAAATTTTACATCCATATAGCGGGTTTAATCGAAATCGTTAGAGCCGTTGTTTGGAGAAAATTGGAAAAAGGTGCAGATTGCGTGTTATTAAGTGGCTCTTCTGGTAAGCTCATTTTGATGGGAAATATATAACATCTCAGACATATACGCTCCTAAAATATGAAATTTCAGTTTCATTCAACCTCAACAAATCACTCCTTTTTGCAGGAATTGGTCATTTGGCCTCTAAATGTGTGTTTTGCTTAAAACCTCGAATTCAAATATTTTCACGATTACAATATGTTTCATATATAGTGGATATAATTAGTTGACCGTTGAGAATTACTGGAAGGAATTAGTCCGGGTGGCGGTCATTAAACATTGTTGTCAGATCCCGTCTAAAAATACTTATTTTCCATTTTACCCAACCTTTTGTACGTACTTTCCTATCTACCTGCATATATTCCATACTACCAAATTGTACCCAGTTTCTATTCGCCTACAACACGGTACGTGTCTCCACTGTACTCCATTTTTCAATGTTTTTTATTTCATGTAAATTTTTCTTATAGATTTGTACATTATTCTTAGTCATTATCTGCTCTGTATAGCCCTCTCATTAGTATACCTTTGTCATTGTAATTTAATTGATTGATTTCTTTACACATCTAGTTCCTTTTATGCTATAATATTCACATTCTCTAGCGTAATAGTTTTTAAAATAGTATATTTAATCTTATTTTAAATGTAACTTTTTAGCCCTGATGATGACTCACAATGGAGGTCGAAACGTTGACAAACAATAAAATAGTTGAAAGTATTTAGTTGTTTCATTTAATGATCGCCATCCGGACTAATTCCTTTCAGTGTTTCATATATAGTTGATAGAAAATGGTATAGGCTTCAAAGCTATTATAAACCGTGTGAAATAGCGAGGACACCAGCTAAGTGCTAAAACAACAGTAGGCGATTACCATAAAAATGCCTCGGTATACCATCACCGGTGAGTGATCGTGCGGACGGATGGTGGAAGGCGACCCCGTGGTGTGATGGTTATCATGAGCGCAAGACATTTCTCTCCCTCAGGAGATCCCAGCCACGTCCAAACATTTGATTTATTATCATCAAAGTTGGGCGTGTTCCCATTGACTAGAGGATTATTAACCGGCTCACAACTTGATGGTTCCTGCTCCGTCAAATCGAAGCCACTTTTTAAAAACGACCACAAACAATCTAACGAGGGGATTGATGGACCTTATATAAGAAAAGGAGATGGTTCATTGATCAGGGTAAATGATGTGATTTAGTGACGCGATCACGAAGGGTGTGACAGCGTAATTAATAGGTGCTGTCCCACCCCCCACCAGTGCCCATTTAGTCTAGTTCTAGCCTTTTAGCTTGAGTTATGGCCACTCCGTCGTGTCAGCTACTTCAAAACTTATAGCCATTGCCATGTTACTTATAAAAATCAGGTGAACGCGTCACTACTTTCACCTACATCTCTCCTTGAAATAAATTATAATTGACTTTAACGCGTAGGTTAAAGTTCTTATTGAAAAATAAAGTGTGTTTATTTAAGTCAATTTATACTACTGTATTTAACCACAAGATGTTGAATGCAGGATGCAGTATTAGCCCTAAATTTGACCCATCAAGTCTGTATTTTTTTTTTTTTTTATTTGTTTTATTTGGAAATACATTAAACCCTCTTTTTGACGAACACGGTTATAACGAACAACCGTTTAAAACGAACTATCGTTGTACTCCCTTGAAAAATGAATAGAAATCTATGCTTTCTCCTCGTTTGTAACGAAATATTCTCTTATAACGAACTAACGAACTACTTTTGTGGACCTCAGAATTGAATTGGTTCGGTTATTACGAAAAATGAAGAAGAAAAAAATTATGATGTCTTAATTCCCGGTAAAGAGCGATGCCTTTGTGTCCAAATCCTTCTTACCTCTCCAATCTATTCAGCTGAGCTCTGTGATTCACAGTCTGTGACAGCTACTGGCTTCTAGGGTTTCAGCCTGTTATTCTGTTGTTATTGCTTTTATTACTTGCGTTTATTCGAGGTTCCTTCGAGGTTAGTCTTTCTCGCTTTTCGTTCCAAGTGCGCTTCCCCTCCGTGCACTATGTCAGAGAGGAAATCCATTGATTTAAATATAAAGTTGGCGATTCTTCAAGAAGTGGATAAACAAATTGAGTCATAATCTAAAATTGCGGAAAATACGGGATATCAAAATCTAATCTATAAACGATTATCGCTAATAAAGATAAAATCGATGCCTCCATTGCATCTTAATCGGAATGTAGAAAAAAAATTGGAGGAGAAATTCTTGATCGCCATGTTCTCCAGTGGTTTCGAGAAATAAGGACCTCGGGAATACCCATTTCAGCGACGTCGAAAGTTAGCTGAAAGGTTTTTGCAAGAGTACGCAAAATATAATGCAAGAAATGTTTTTAATACGGAATAAGCTGGTGCATAGTTTTAAATGCTTTTGAAGTTTCTAAATAAACATGTGCCTGAAAGCGAATGCTGTATTGAAAATACCTCTTTTTAACTACCTGAATTTATACCTAGACATATAATATACTTACAACATATTTATCGGATATAACGAATTCTTTTAAAAGGAACAGAGAATTTTTTGGTCCCTTGGAGTTCGTTATAACGAGGGTTTACTGTAATGCAATCTGACACACGGACAATGAGCACTGCAGCTAAAAGAAATCATTCATTCTATATATACTAAGGACAATAAATAAATCTAAATAAGGAAAAGAAATATGTATATTTATATATTAAACACCTTAACCACATTAATATATATCAATATACAATATTTACATACTGTACGTGAGAACTCCGAATAAAACCCTGACACCTACAAGTGGATGTCGAGGTATAATGCCATGTCTGTCAGCCGCGTCACTGTTCTTATAAACCAGTGCCACTCTCAGTACATGAGTAGTGAAGCTTGCCATTGCCAGCACTGTTACAAGAGATCTCTGGGCTATGCCACTTCCACCTACGGTGAGGGTTATGTGTTGGTTAGAGCTAGATAGGGATAACGAACGAGAATAAGCTTCTGTTGAAAGTTCAAAACTTTAGATGAATGGAGTACCTGATATTGCTAAGACATATTTAAAAAAATGTTAGGGCCATCATCAGGGTTTGAATCAGGTCCTTTTGGCATAGAAGGATGTTATGCTATCCACTACACCACGGTGACCCAGGCAATCATATAATCGCATTTTATTTTTGTTTAAGCATTGTAACATTCGGGTAGCCTTACGACTTTTCATAGCAGGAGTTCAGTGTAAATACCATCATTTCGAGATATACCTTCCGCCCCTTAAACACGTCCGCGAAGAACAAAGATACCAGCTGCTCGTCATCAATGAACGGCCCTACATACTCTTAAACTCTCCCCATTTAATGGATGTGGCCAAGATTATTGTTATATTACAGTTGTTTTGTTTTTTCATATTTTATTTTTATTTTTTTTAAACTTCTTTATTTAAATCAAAATACAGACATATTACAGAGCAAGTAGAAGTCACTATCCCACTAAGGCGAGCCCGTGTGTGGGAAAGAAATTCACCTGCGGCAATTCAATAAAAGTACAATAACAAACAGTAACATTACAGTATGATACAATACAATACTTAAATAATATAACAAAATTTTATAAAGAAACAGTAACACACTACACAGCAAAAAAAACAACAGCAACTATATAATACTTAAGGAATATAAAATAAAATTATAAAGAAACAGTAACACACTACACAGCAAAAAAAAAACAAAAAAACAACTATATAATACATAAGGAATATAAAATAAAATTATAAAGAAACAGTAACACACTACACAGCAAAAAAAAAACAAAAAAACAACTATATAATACATAAGGAATATAAAATAAAATTATAAAGAAACAGTAACACACTACACAGCAAAGAAAACAAAAAAACAACTATATAATACATAAGGAATATAAAATAAAATTATAAAGAAACAGTAACACACTACACAGCAAAAACAATATAGTAAATAAGGAATATAAAATACAATTATAAGAAATTATTATAATTATAACCAAAAGCAATAAAGAATACTAATTCATATATACAAGATATAAAATTAAGGCAAGTAAATACAAGATGGAAATACATAATAAGCAATATAAAGAAACATAACATAGTACACAGTAAGAAATTGACAAAATCAATAAAGTCAATAAAGAACACATATACTTGTACACAGGATAAATATCAGAATGAGTGACGCAGGCTGGCATTGACGACATGTCTATAGCGATGAGTAATTTGGATTCAATAATTCAGCAATTTTTTCTTCACTGAGGGATTTCGCCCATATTTTAACATCGTAGTAATAATTTGAATACTTTGGAGGATTTGTGTGAGAAAATTTGGAGGAATATTGTTGTATAAAGTAGCAATGGAATAACAAGTCTGGTGTGTCGTCCAGGTATGTTTTGGTCTTGGCACAACTAAGCTAAAGTAATTTTTCAGTCTTGTAGAAAAACGGTGGTCAATCTTCCATTCCATTATTTCCCATTAATTTATTATTTAATTTTTGTTCTCTGTGTATTTAACGGGCTGCATGATTTCTTATAGCTTTTTTTCACAGAGTAGTAGACAGTATTATTTTTTTGGGGGTAAAAATATTCCACAGCCGGGGCTCGAATACAAGACTCGCAGAATAGTAGTCTAGTGCTCCATTCACAGACCACGGAGATTATTTTGATATTAATAATGATTTGAAAACAATAAACCGTCAAGTCATAATTTTCAATATAATATATTTTTTTATAGACTGTTTGCCAGGACAGATTAAACCTCTCGAAGCCGATACTTGAATATTTTAGCAGCTCATTCAAAGAAGATAATACACTTATTCAGAAAGCTGTGACATAATTAGGATCATAGGAGCCGAAGCGTCCGGATAAGAAATACGGTCTCGAAATGAAAGAAACACCCAATGAGCCCTGATACACATCTCAAATCGTTTTATAAACGACTATAAGGCCTCGAACCGAGACTGAAACCATTTCCTCGAGATGATCCGATCGATAAAAATGCAAAGGAGAGAGACTGTAAAATGATTACTATAACAGGATATAATTTTGGTATTTATAAACAATCGGATTGTGGTACGGACCTCGGTGGAAGGTGGATAGGCAACACAGATATTTACATAATTATACCCGCGCCTATAGTTCTATAATTCAACTTTGTAAACGGATGTTTATACTTTTTTTGAATATTTCATTTTTGGGAGATCGAGGAACACATTAGCATATTCATTGACAAGGGTATAACTTAAATGAGAAATAAAAAACGATTCCTTCTTAATTTGCATTTCTTTTAATATGATTTTTATTAATTCTTTGGTTCCTTCGATGGCTCTTTTGTTTTTTACAATGTATTATTTTTTTCATTCACATTCCGAATTCAGACAAGTTATTTTGCGAGGTTCGGAAACTTCACTCCAAGCAAATTTATTAGAGATCTAAAAATGATGATGAAATGCATGGTTATTTTTATTTTCCGGTGTTCTGCGATTTAGTCAGATCCAAGTTTATTATTAACTTATAGCTCACAACTGATATGGACACAAATGTGTAGAATTAAAGGATTTACTTTCCATCTCGATTAGAGCCAAAAAGTGCGTCCCAGTATTTCAAATACCTCACCAATAAAAAGAACCGCAAAGCATTGCAAATGATCAAACATTTTTAAGATGAAGCTATACTTCAGCACAATGAGCCATACCCAAAATTATATATCTAATATCTTACATGTAATAATAATAACCACAAATTACTGGTAATTTTTTATATTAGTCGCTCACATCTGTAGGCACAACTTAACTTAATACCCTCTCACACACACACACACACACACACACACAATATATTATATATATATATATATATATATATATATATATATATATTATATATATATATATATTTAAAACTAGCTGACCCGACAATCGATATCCTTTCTGAACTATGTCTTAGCGAAATCGGTCAAGCCGTTTACGCGTGCGATGTCCAAGGGAAAAGGCAATTCACTATATATATATATATAAACGACAACTTTTTTTAAGATCAAAATGGGCGAACCAGAATAGCCAAGTCCCAGATAAAGGTCTGGTGCCCGTCAGTTCGTGTGTTCATCTTTTAAGAGCGTCTATGCCTGAGATGTTACAGAATTTTTCCTATGAAAATCCTTCCACCAGAAGAGCCACTTTATACCATGCATTTTGCGTCTTTTACTAAACTCAAAAACGGATCTAGAGATTTTGATTAAACTAGCTATATTGTAGTAATATTTAATGGGTTTTGATATCGCCTAGGTTTCATTTTGATCGAAATATTCTGACTGGTATTAAATGCATACTTTTTAAGATTTCTTCTTCTAAAGCACTTTAAATTTTGTAGGTATGTTCTAAGAAATTAATTATATCATTTTTATTTATAATTGCTACTAATACTATTACTATTACTAATAATAATACTATTATCTTACATGTATCATGAAAAATAAGAATATAATATATAACAGCCGTCCACTAATTCGTAACCTATCAAGAGTATATATTCCCAATAATCGTGTGAGACATTGGTAATTTACAAATCCAGCTTATATATTCTTGGAGTTGCAAGATTTTAAGCGAGTCCAGGATCATTGTCTCCCTTATTTTCTGGAACTGATTTCTTCCTAATCCAACTTTCTTAAAAATAATCTAGTTGCTATTGAAATGGCCCCTTTTACTTACAAACTAAAGCCCTTTTACAGTGAACGA
This sequence comes from Piezodorus guildinii, assembly GCA_023052935.1. Taxonomy (NCBI): domain Eukaryota; kingdom Metazoa; phylum Arthropoda; class Insecta; order Hemiptera; family Pentatomidae; genus Piezodorus; species Piezodorus guildinii. Next base: position 115,862,489 of record CM041298.1, read on the forward strand.
TCTTTCGTCGAACATTTCTTGCACGTAGGGAATACATTTTGCATAAATGTGTTTCTTTTCTGCGTTGTTTCCGATCATTGGTTCATATCTGATTGTGGTATCTACGATTAGTTATTCTTTTTTTTTGTAGAACTAGATGCTAAGACAATCCATTAGTATCAAGTCAAAACACTTCTTAGAAACATTCGTAGTTTTTCCTTTCTAGATGATTCGGTTTCTGATGTTTTATGTGGTCATGTATTCCTCAGTATTCCGTTTTTCCATTCATCCTCTGCCATATCCTTCATCATATCTTCTATTCACCTTTTCAGAGGTCTTACGTAGTTTTCGTCCCTTAATTGGACAGTATTTAAATGTTCGAAGAGGCCGATGTGCTTCGTTTTTTATCAAGATGTGTCCAAACCACATTCAACCTACTTTGGGTAATTTCCTCAAAACGTTTTAGCTAAGCCCCCACTTTTTCTCTTATTTCATTATTTGCGATTTTTTTTTTTTTAACAGCTTTATCTCCAAAAATCCATCTCAAGGGCCAATAATTATTTATGTTTTATAATTTATTTCTTGTAACTGTCGATAGATTATATCTACACTGTATAGTACCAAGGAGAAAGGAATAGAATATCTTCTCCTTCGTTTGGAGTGATACGTTTTTATTTCCTAATCCTCCATTTAGTATACCAAGAACTTTTTTTCCGTGGGTTCTTTTGTTTGATGTGTCCCTTTCTGTTGAGGCATGCTTATATATTGTTACTCTTAGATATTCGAACGCATCGCATCGGATGGTTAAGTCCTCCAAGCAGAAAGCAGGAACAGATAAAGGACTGTTCTGTACTCATCTCTAGACCCCACTATGCATATACTTCTACGAGCTTCGTTGTTTTTGTTTTTTCTGGAATATTATCTGCTATTTATATTTATATTATATTTTTAAGGTTATAATTTATAAAACTATTATTCTTCCGACGGTTCTTTACGGATGTGAAACGTGGCCGCTTACTTAGAAGGACGAACAAAGGCTTAGGGTTTTCGAAAATAAGGTACTGCTTAAAATATTTGGTCCGAAGAGAGATGAGGCCACAACGCGAAGGTTGCATAACGCGGAATTACGGAACTTGTATCCTGTAAATATTATTGAGTTGATAGCATCGCAGAGACTCAAATGGACGAGTAAAGTTGTTGGGCTCGGTGAGGAGCGGATTCCGAGAAAGTTGGTATTCGCTGATCCGACCGGTAGACATCCGAAAGGTAGGCCGAAGCGTCGATGGGTGGATTGCGTTAAGGCTGATCTCGGGGGCTTGGTGTGAACGGTGAACATTGGACGAGTCTGTGTAGACAGAATTTGGTGGTATCGGCATCGAACCTTTCGTTCGGTAAGCCTATTATTATTATTATTATTTATTTTTATAATTAATAATTCGTATAACTATTTGCTTTAACTGATATTGTTATTTATTATTTTATCTAGTAAGAGATGCTGCTTGGCAGTTGGCTTCCTTATGTTTTTATACACGGTGTCTCGTAAATGTCTGGCCATACTGTAGGAAAGATATTAGACCAAGTTGAATAAAAAAGTTCATATGACCCATGATCCGATTCTCTACGGTTATGAAGCAAAACCAAATTTTGATTTTTTGCTGTTATCCATGGTTTTCATTACAAAAAATAAATAATGATAATTTAAAAAATCGAATAAAGGTACATGATGCCCACGCACAGAAAAATAAGTGCTAAAAATTGGAAAAAGAGATATTTTTCATATAAGGTCAAGAAGTCGAAACCTCAAAATTAGAAAGTTAGTATCGTACAACAACATACAGAAAATTAAATTTTAATATCTCTGATAATATTCGGACATTTCAAGGAGCTATAACTATTTTATCGTTAGGGTTAAATTTTTCCGTATCTTAAAAAATCGTCTTCATTTAATTAAGTTTAAAATTGTGCAAAAAAAACCTACCTTTATATGCCAATCAAGGATACGAGAAGAAAAAAAAAAAAAGGACCGAGAAGAAAATATTTGTTTAATGTGTGTATGGAAGATGTCTAGTCGCGTTGTGGGAGCCGATACTGGGCCTCAAAACAAACAAAAAACTTCATATGACCCATAGTCCTATTTTCAACGGTTTCAGAGAAAAATCAAATTTTGTAATTTTTGCTGTTCAATGATGACCATAGATAACATTAATAAACTCAAAATTTAGTTTTTCTCATATGAAAATTTTTGTTCCACTTAAGGTAACCACTAGTACTTCCTCTCACAACATGAAGAGACATTTTATGACACCCTGTATGATTAGGCCGAAAAGTTGTCTTATTCTGATCTTGTAAGATGGTAAGATAAATTGTAAATTGTAAAGATAAAAGATGAATTGTAAGATTAAAAGATGGTCCAGAGCCTGTTCGATGTCAGATACTTTTTAAATATTCCTTTCCTAATTATGTAACAGCTTTCTGAATAAGTGAATTCTTATTAAAACTGGATAGGTAAAATTTAGGACTCTCACTGTAGGATGGTTCGATTAGCCACAGTTGTGTAAAGTGAAGTTAAATAAATAAAGAAACAAACGATTGCTATTTTAAAGCTAAAAACGTCTTGGCTCTAGGCGCTTCCAAACTGCGTTATTTATTCTTCTGTGTTATTCATATTCTTTCTTTCCAAAAATACATTCATATATGTCACTATTTTAATTGGCCATGTCCATACATCACTTTAACTTTCTTGATTATTTATGGAACTAAAAATATTTTTAAATTTTTGTGCTGAGTCGGTGCGATATCAGATCTTCTTCTTCCAGTGGCGCGACAGGCCGTGTAGGCCCTGGGCCTCGCGGGGTAAACTCCTGCGAGTTTACATTCACTTTTCATGATGCAATTTTTAGTGTAGGGTCATCACTCCCTACGACTAATTTTGTGAGTGGTCCACCCTTTGGCTGACGGGTCTCACATACCCGGGGGAGAGGTTGTGAATGAATTCACATTTTTTTTTATCCTTATAAAAGCCCCGCCGGGACTGGGATTCGAACTCAGAACCTTGTAGCATGAGAGACTAGCGCGCTAGCCAGTCAGCCACGAGCTCCCCTACTCCTACTCCCCTACACGGGCGATGTCAGATACTCCTTCCTAATTAAATCTGGGTATGAAAAATTCAGGACTCCCACTGTAGGATCGTATGATTAGCCACAGAGTCATAAAGTGACGTTAATATCAATAAACATATAAAAAGGTATAGCCATTTGATATTTAATTATGTCAAACATTACATGAGATTGTAGTACCTGCATTCAGTCATTCTGTTCCATGGAAAGCACATCTTATTATTTTAATGAGGATACTTGACAATCCCCAGACTTCATTTAAGAAGGTGGAATTTGGTGTCCACTAACGATTGCGACATTCTTCAGACTGGCCAGTCCGGGTTTTCGCTGAACCATAAACTGACCAAATTAGCAGGAACAACAGGTCAATTAGTTTCGTCGGACATTGAAAATGTACTCAGAAGGTCTGGAATTTTAAGGACTGCCTTCTTCCAATAATGAACGAAAAACTTTCTCCAGATTCTCAATTCGATATTAAATAAAAAAGTGTGGTGTGAGCAACACGATTTCATTGGTTGGTTGGTGGTTTTTACTTTTATTGGCACAAAACCCTCCGGTCATCTGTGCTAAAACTCTCATTTAAAAAAAATCAATTCAAATCAAATATTTGTAGTTAAACAAATTGACAATAATAGTTTAAATAATTTTTTCCATTTACACAAATGTCTCATATATGTATCGTGGTATTGTGAGAGGCTCATGTAAAACAATTTTGAGTTTTTTTCTGTCCAATGAAGACCATAGATAACAGCAAAAGTCTCAAAATTTGATTATGAGCTGTGTTGTTTCTCTTAAGGTCCAATATCGGTTCCTACATTAAGACTAGACATTTATAAAATATATATTAAACAAACATTTTTTTTTTGTTCCATTTTTACTTTCACTTAGTATATATAGTAAGAGAAAGTATTGCGATCGTGAAAATTTTCGAATTCCAATTTTCAACGGAAATACACGTTTTAGTAGTCTTCTGAGTCCAAATAACCAAGTCCCGCAAAAAGGTCTGTGTGTGTGTGTGTGCCCCTGTGTGTGGTAACTGCCAGGCGGAAACGAAAAGTACTATTAAACTGAAATTTCATATTTAAGACAACTATACGCCCGAGACATCACAAAACCTTTTTCATCAAAATGAGCTTACCAGAAGAGGCACTTTATACCATGCATTTTGCACCTTTTTTCGATTTACTCGAAAACGGTTCCGACGATTTGGATTAAACTCGCTATACCGATGTAAAATTTAATGTGTTTTAATATCATTTAGGTTTTATTCTGATTAAAATAGTCTGACAGGGCTTAAATGCCGATATTTTAAATTTTACTCCTCTAAAGTACCTTTAATTACCTCTAAATAACCATATTATCTAGTTAGCATTGATAAATAGCAGCTAAATATGCAAGTTAAGCAAATTTGAGAAGCAACTAAAGGAGAAAATTAAAAAAAGATTTTTAATGCAATTTTTCGTTTTTGAACAAGAACAGTAATATACATGTGTTATATACCGTTGGAAAGCTGAAGATTTTAGAAACACATATTATCTAATACACAAGAGCTTGTACAAGTTAATAGAGAGTGATAAAAAGCCGATAAAACTAAGTGATTGTTTTAGATAATAATATCATAGATTTTTTAATAAAACACATGTTTCTATAGAAATTCCATTTAACTAATTCTTTAATGGTTTCACTCATTTTTATCTCTTACTGTTTTTGAAAATTGTTTAATCGATTCTAATAACGGAGGTAAGTGAAAGTCGTGTGTTGATTTTTTTTCTTGCCTCCCAGCATCATTGATTGGACTAAGAAGTTATATTTGTTTTACACAATTTCAAAGCTAATTTAATAATGAAGTTTTTCTGAGATCCGGACTATCTGAATCCTAACGCTCGTAGATTAATAGCTCCTTGACATATTATTAGAAGTATTAAAATTTGATTTTCTACATGACGTTGTGCTACACTTACTTCTTAATATTTTGTGAAATTTTCTCTTCTTTCATTTGGTACAACTTGTTTTTCCGTGCGTGCACATTGAGGATATATATTTGAGCTTTTCTAATGAAAATCATGAAAAATAGCAAAACACTCAAAATTTGATTTTCCTGCCTAAACGTTGAGAATCGGACTATGGTTTATTTGAGGATTCTTGTTCCATAATATTTCGAGACATTTTTATAAAACGTAAACAGCAGACATGGGGAAGTAAAGTGCCCAGAAGCATCTCATTCTAGATAAAATAACAAATAATAATATTAGTTTAAACAAATAACTATAAGAATAATCAATTATTAAAGTAAATATTTTGAAATAAATAAATGATAGTTAATATTCAAGGGGAAAAAAACACGACATAAAATGGAAAAATAAATTTTCAAACACGACTTTATTTAATCTGTTGATAAATCCATTTAAGAACATTTGAATAAAACTAGAGTTAAAAGAATTAAATGGAGTTTCAATGAAAACTCATGAAAACAATATGATAATAATCTAAATTATTATGATTTTATGGATTTCATTTCTCATAGATGTTGCTCAAGCATTTGATAGAGTCTGGCACCATTGCTTCCTTTAAAGCCTAAAAACTTATCACACATAATATTTCATAGTTGCAAGTCTTTCTAAATAACAGTTTGCGATTCATGTCAGTCATAGTCACCTATAAAAACGAAAAAAATCAGGTGCGCGTTGCACAGGAATCCCACTTACCTCCGTTGTTAAGGTTGAAATTTGCTTAAAGAATTACCTTGAGTTGCGATGGAAACATTTATTTTTTATTAAATAATCTAACAATATAAACTATCATTTAATTTTATCCGATTATTATTGCTCTTTATTACATTATTTTTCTAAAATATTTAGTTTTCCAACGGTATATTAATACTGCTATTTTACAATTCTAATGCTCGAAAAAAAAGTTGCCTAAAATAACATTTCCTCCCTTTCCTACTCCAGTTGGGTATCAAATTCTTTCATAGTTTTTATTTTTTTTTTTGCATGTTAATTATCAATGCTAACATCTTAAAATGTTTATATATATTATTTAATTTGTTTGAAGGTACTCTTATGAAAAACAATTTCAATATTGGCTCTCTCAGACTATTTTAATCAAAATGAAATTTTATATTTTACATTGGTATATCGAATTGACTAAAAATCGTTACAGCTGATTTTATGAAAGTTGGAAAAATGTGCAAAATTATGAAAACCTGCCGTAACATTTAAAGCGTATACATAACCAAAATAATATGATATGTAAAAGTAAAAAACTAAGAAGTTTTCCAAGTATCTTCTCACATAATTATGTGATGTATAGTTTAAAATATACGAACGTGTTTCTGTGTTGTTTTTTTTTAGTTGAACATCTTTGTTGTTGTTATCGCTGTAATTATCTTTCCCCTAGGCTTGCTGTCAGAATAATGTAAGATTAATATCTTGGCATGCTTTCCTGTCAAAATATGGTAATATTAATTTCAATCAAAATTAATAAAAGCTGCTAGCTATGTTTTATTATTACTAAATGATTGTTTATTCATTTAGCGTCAGTATATGCTACTGTTGCTAACTGAACAATGTTAGCGTGGGATTCCTAAATTTTCCCTATCCAGGTTAAATTAGGATAAAGATCTTTAATGAGTAACCTGGCCTCGCACAGAGAAGTAGGGCATAACCAAGGATTTTTTAAAAGGATAAAAATCCTATGACTATCCGTTGGATTTGAACCATCAACCTTAGGCATAGAAGAACGTTATGCTGTTAGCCACTACTACACAGGTGACCCTTTACTTGAAGCAAACAATAATATTTTGATTATATACATCTATTTTTATAGCGTATCATCTTTGTATTTTTCTCTCTTGTTACTATACTGAATTTCTCTTTAAATTGTCTTTCATTTCCCTATCTCATATTCCACCCACACATATTTTTCCTTTCTTTTAGCTGTATATGAAATGTGTAGTTAAAAAAATTATTGCGATGCTGAAAATGTAGGAAATCGAGTTTTTACCGTAAATCTAGCTCGAAAACGATTAGTAAATTTCGTATTTTAATAATAATAACAATAGGCTTAGCGAACCCGAAGGTTCGATGCCGATACCACCAAATTCCGCCTACACAGACTCGTCCAATGCTCACCATTCAAGCCCAAGCTCCCGAGATCAGCCTTAACGCAATCCTCCCATCTCCGCTTCGGCCTACCTTTCGGACGCCTACCAGTCGGATCAGCAAATACCAACTTTCTCGGAATCCGCTCGTCATCGAGCCCAACAACTTTACTCGCCCATTTGAGTCTCCGCGATGCAATCAGCTCAATTATATTCACAGGATGCAAGTTCCGCAATTCCGCGTTATGCAACCTTCTAAACTCCCCAGTGGCCTCATCTCTCTTTGGACCAAATATTTTACGCAATACCTTATTTTCGAAAACCTTAAGCCGTTGTTCATCCTTCAAAGTAAGCGGCCACGTTTCACATCCGTAAAGAACCGTTGGAAGAATAATAGTTTTATAAATTCTAATCTTTAAGTTTTTAGATAGAAGCCGCGAACTAAGTAACTTAGCAACTGAACAATAACACGCATTTCCCACCTTCAACCGGGACTTTATTTCTTCCTGGATTTCATTTTTTCTAGTTATAATTGAACCTAAATATTTGAATTTCTCTACGTGTTCAAAAGTATGACCTGATACATCAATATCACCAAGATCGACACCGTTTCTGCTACTAATCATATACTTCGTCTTATCGGTATTTAATTCGAGTCCTATTTCTTTACCGGTTTTTATTAACACACTTGTATTTAGTTGTATGGTTTCCGTGTCTTCACCTAGCAGTACCAGATCATCGGCATACCCCAAAACCGGAATCTTGTCACCCATATTTAAGCCTTTCTCTGTACACATCACCTTTTCTATGACATATTCTAAAGCTATATTAAATAACACAGGTGAAAGGGAGTCACCCTGTTTCAAACCCGATCGCACCTCAAATAAATTTCGTATTTTAGAACCTAATTTTACTAAATTGGAGAATTTTACTCCAATTTTCACAAAAAACGGCTCTAAGATTTTGATTAAATTCACTATATCAATGTAAAATTTAATTTCCTTTCTTATCATGTGGGTTTCATTCTAATTGAAATAGTCAAATAATGATTAAATGTGCTTAAGTAAATTAAATTTTGTAGATTCCAAAAATGAACTGTAATATCTTATTAGCATTTACAAAACCATCTAAATATAAAAGTTAAACAAAGTCGATAGTCAACTAAAGTAGAAACAGCAAATACAATTTTTTTTTTTTTTAAAGATAATAACAGTAATGTAAACGTATAATATAACGTTTAGTAAGGTAAATATTATATAAAAAATGTTATATATTAAGATAATTTAATAAATCGTATATTTCTACCGAAACTCAATGTAATTCTTTAGCGTTGTTCGTCTTTTAACTGTATTTAAAAGTTCTTACGCAGAGTTATAAACTATTAATTAAAAGGGTCACCTTGTCCCCTTAAGGTCGATCAAGGAAGGTCCGAACACGGTAGATGGCCCGTATAATTCTTTAATATTTTTTCCCCTCTAAATTTATTTATATTTTATGCGATTTGATTTTATCATTATTTTCTGTATATATTGTATGAATGTGGTCTCATATCACTATTGCTACTGTTCATTTAGAAACAAATTGTAATATATCTCAATAAATATTAAAATAAAATAAAAAATTTTAATGTTCTAAAATTGATTACAACATTAACAATGGAATTAAGTGAAAGTCTTTTGTTGTGCTCACCGGATTTTTTCTTTATATATTGCCTTCTAAAATACTGGTTTTATCTTTTGTTTTTCGCTGCGCTGAACGTTGTCAACTCAAATTGTGTTTCCCCAACTAACTAATCTAAGTTTTTATATACAAACAGTTTTTCTGAGACTACATCCCTTTGACTAAAGCCCAGTTATTTTTGTTTATTGGAATATTATGTTTTTTTAGCTAGAAAATATTTTGTTTAATTATTTTTTCATTTATGAAATATGGCAGTCTATTGCTTGACAGATTTTTTTTAACTGTAATAATATAGATAAATTGTATTTTTAATGTTTCTATGAACATTGGGGCTATTAAATACTTCAAGTTATAGTATGAGTATACAAAATGCTCAAGATGGAGACCTGAGTAAAGGTTCAGTTCGACATGGGCACGGGAAACATTGCTGATCAGGATTCGAGGGTTGCGACAATGAGTATAAGAAGTCCAGATTCAGAGAAGATTAGCATGGCCCCTGCGCATATAAGAAGTCCTCGAGTCCTGAGTGGCGATAGCCTTATAGCATTAGTGGCGAAATATGAAAATCATGGAAAATAGCAAAACACTCAAAATTTGATTTCCCTACCTAAACGTTGAGAATCGGACTATGGTTTATTTGAGGTTTCTTGTTCCACCATATTTCGAGACATTTTTATAAAACGTAAACAGCAGACATGGGGAAGGAAAGTGCCCAGAAGCACCTCATTCTAGATAAAATAACAAATAACAATATTAGTTTAAACAAATAATTATAAGAATAATCAATTATTAAAATAAATATTTTGAAATAACTAAATAATAGATAATATTCTAGGAGACAAAACACGAAATAAAATGGAAAAAATAAATCGTCAAACACAACTTTATTTAATTCGTTGTTTAAATCCATTTAAGAATATTCGAATAAAACTAGAGTTAAAAGAATTAAATGGAGTTTCAATGAAAACATTTGTATTAGACTGATAATAATATAAATTATTATAATTTTATGGATTTTTTTCTCATAGATGTTGCTCAAGCATTTGATGGAGCCCTGGTTAAAAGTTCAGTTCGACATGGGCACGGGAAACATTGCTGGCTGATCAGGATGTCGAGGGTTTGCGACAATGAGTATAAGAAGTCCTTGAGTCCTGAGTGGCGATAGCAGCCTGCTTCGAAAACACAATAATCTTGAGCAAGTTATCGCTGAAACGGATGAGAAGGATTTAGAGTTGCGTTTACTTTTAATCACATTGCAGCGAGATGTCATTAATTAAGAAGTTAAAGCGAAGACAGAGAACGATATGATCAGGGGCAGTATTGAGGCCGGCTTGATGGATGGTGATTGGTCGGTTAAAGAGTCGCCCGAAATAGCCCCCGGTGTCCGCTGCTAATTGTCCCTATTTATTGTATCCCTCCGCCAGTATTTACCAAACCCTCGTTAACCCGACACGACTTATATACGCCGCGATGCGACTTTTTTCCGCTGAATTTTAATGGCGATACGACTGCCCTGTCCCTCGGACGTTTTTTATGTCTTTTCCCTTAAACCGTGTAGGCCGCTGCAGTCAGCTGGTCCCTGCATTCTTGGATCTTTTTTAGCATCGCCTTGATCTTTGCAACCGATCGCGGAAACATATACTTGTCAGCTGTCGGGACGTATCTTATGTCGTACACGGGCGACCCGTTAAGAAAACACTCCGCTTTCCTCTTAGCCGCGTTTAGCCAACGCTTGGTCCTTGTTGAGAAAGCCATGTCTTTGTAAGTGGAATGTTCAATATTCAACGCTTGTGTTCCGAGGCGGGGGTACAGAGTCGCTTAATAAAACTCGCAGTCTCCATCTTGAAGGATGCGAATTACAATGAATTCCATTTTTTTTATTTTAACTGACTCTAAACAACTAAGTTACAACTATGTAGATGCAATAAAGAAATAATAAAAATCTGGTGTGGGCAATAGACGACTTACCTAGATTGTTAAAATCGATTTGAAATCTGTTAAAATATAGATAAGTAAAAGTAACAAAAAATTAATAAATTTGATTCAATTTTATGGGAAACATGTGATTTAATAAAATCTACATTTATAAATGAAAGCAGTTTCACTAAATGTTCGCAGTATATAAAAAATCTGGTGCGGGCAACACACGACTTTCACTTACCTCCATTTTTAAAATCAATGAAAGGATCTTCTAATACATTTAGAGATTAAAATGCGTGAAACTATTAAAGAATTAATTAAATTGAATTCATATAGAAACATGATTTTTATTAAAAAATCTATTATATTATTATCTAAAATAATCAGTTTTATTGGCATTTCATCACTCTTTATTAACTTTTACAAGTTTGTGCATTAGATAATATTTATTCTAGAAGCTTTAGCTTTCCAGCGGTATATTATACGTGTATATTACTGTTGCTATGTTCAAAATAAAAAAATTGCATTAAAAAAAATATTTTTTTAGTTTTCTTCTTTAGTTGATATCGAATTCGTTCAATTTATATATTTATGTGTTTTTCATCTGTGGTAACAAGATAATATAATTATTTTATAAAGTCTAAAAAATTAAAGGTTCTTTACAGGAAAAAAAAATGTAAAATATCGGCATTTAAGCCTTGTCAAACCATTTTAATCAAAATAAAAACTACATGATATTAAAGCCCATTAAATTTTACATTGATATATCTAGTTTAATCAAAATCATCGGAACCGTTTTCGAGAAAATCGAAAAAAGGTGCAAAATGCTAAAAAATGGTATAAAGTGGCTCTTGTAGTAAGCTCATTTTGATAAAAAAAAGTTTTGTAACGTCTCGGGCTTATATTTGTCTTAAATATGAAATTTCAGTTTCATAGGACTTACTACTTCCCCCCGGGAGTTACCACACACACACACACACACACAGACCTTTTTGCGGGATTTGGTTATTTGGACTCAGTGGACCTTAAAACGTGTATTTCTGTTGAAAACTGGAATTCGAAAATTTTCATGATCGCAATACTTCCCCTTACTATATATAGTAAGTGAAAGTGAAAATGATAATGGTTGTGAAACTGATTTTTTTTTTCTGGAAGTTTGTCTTACCCTTCAAAATGAATGAATTAAGCAGCGTTTAAAAACATTGTCCTATAAATGGTCAAAAATATTGGGTTGTAAAATAAGTTCTAAGTAAAATAGCGTTTTCTCTTGATTTCTATAAAAACTTCAGATTCTTGTAAATATGTTAAATCCATCACATGCTATCCATTTTCATCTATTCCATGTAATCATATATCATTTAATTTGGTCATCACGAACAGTTGAAGGGCGAATGGAGCGTTTTGCGCCTCCAGTCCAAATTTCCGGTTCTGAAAGGAGCTAACTACATACTCACGGTGCTTTCCCCTAAGATGACACCTTAACAACTTCCCCGCCATACAATACTACAACTTTTATTAACCGTCTGCGCACGGATTTTAGAAATAAAAAAATCATTAAATGGATTTTTTTAACAAGTGAATGAGAATCAGATTTCCAACCAACTAGAAGAAAAGTCGTCTTAAACAATTCGAGAACCTACTTCAAACCCTACCAAATCGTTTTACAATATATACAGATGGCTCGAAGTCAGATAGCTCAACGGCTTGCGCCTTCGTTACACCGAACTCGACACATAAGAGAAAACTGCACCAGCTCTGCAATGTTTATACCTCCGAACTGAATGCCATTGCCTCCGCTCTCTATTTTTGTATGTCAAACGTCACGATGGACTACATAACAATTATCACCGACTCCCTATGCGCACTCCATGGATTAAACAATATGCACTCTGTATATCCGAACATCCATCGCATACACGAATACCTTCTCATGCTGAAAGAAATAGGTAAGACAGTTTCTTCGTCTGGGCCCCCAGCCATGTGGGTATAATTGCGAACGAGATAGCCGACAAAGATGCCAAAGAAGCGCTGACTCTGCCTGGTAGGGGTGCAGACGATCCTCACCGCACCCGAACTGGCCCCCCCCTAACAGAAACGGTAAAAAGAAGGTGGCAATCCATGTGGGATGAAAGCCCATCCTGTAAACTTAAACTGATTAAGAAAAACGTGAACCCCTGGAAAACCTCAATCCGTAACTCTCGTCGAGAAGAAGTTGCTATTACCCGCCTCAGAATCGGACATAGCCGACTTACTCATGGTTACCTAATTACGAGAGAAGCCCCTCCTAAATGCTCGCACTGCAACACAATTTTATCAATCAGCCACGTATTTGAAGAATGCTCTTATTATCGTACAATATTACACCAGCTGGGTATACCGCCCAATATAAGAATGGCTCTGCGGGACGATGAGCCCATAATAAATGCAGTAATTAAGTTTCTAGCAAGGGTCAAACTGTTAAATAGCCTCTGACTATCCAACACATCTATGAAGACATACCCTCTTTATTATGTAACTGTTTAATTTATTATCCTATTAATGTATAATTTCTGTTGTTATTATTTTATTTTTATTTGCTTTTTAATCTGTATCCTTTACTTATTTTAATTATTTATTTTTTCTTCTTATTCTTAATCCCACTTGAACTAAAAATAACCTCCTTTGAAGAATCAATCATAATAACAAACCATCGGGCGTTGATGACCTAGATGTTCTATGCTCTAAAACAGAACAAACAAACAAACAAACAAATTCGTCTTAAGCTGACCAATATTAGCAAAGATACTAAAATATTTAAAACAAATATATTTAAGCTTATTGCGTTTCATATCCAGGTTTTGTGTGTATGTTCCTATGGAATTCATATGTTTGATTTATTAACAACAACAATAGGGATCGCTTGTAGCTGGGTGGCTAGCGTAACAGCCTCCCATGCCAAAGGTCACGGGTTCAACCCGCAGGTGGTCCTAGGATTTTTTAATGGGAGTAAAAAATCTTTAGTTACGCCGTCCTTCGGAGGGGACGTTAAAAGGTGGTCCCGAGCCTGTGGATGTCAGGTTCTCGTTAAAGATCCCTATCCTAATAAAACCTGGATAGGCAAAATTTAGGACTCCCACTGTAGCATCGTCCGATTAGCCATAGTAGCATAAAAGTGACGTTAAACGAATAAACAAACAAACAACAACAATAATTTTTATTGAATAATATTACAATCTGTCCCAATTCGGACATTGATAATAGTTATAAAAGACATGAAATAAAATTATAAAATATATATACAATTATATAATATATAAACAATGTTTGATTATTAATGGTTTTTACTTTCACTTGATTGTATATGGAAAACAAATCGATCGTGATTTTTTTTTTAATTTCAGCTTTCAGCGGAAATACACGTTTTACGGTCCCTTGAGTTCCAATAACAAGTCCCGCAAAATGGTCTGGGTGTCCATGTGTGTGTGTGTTAATTTTAGCTCTAAAAGGACAAGTTGTACAAAACTGAAATTTCATACTTAAGAAAAAAATAGGCCCTAGATGTTACAGGAACTTTTTTTAATCCTAATCGGTGAGTTATAAGAGCTACTTTATACCATGCATGTATTTTGCATGTTTTTAAATTGAAAAAAAAAATGCTCTATTGATTTTAATTTAAACTTGCTTTATTGATGTAAAGTTAATTGGGCATTAATATCTTGTAGGTTTCGTTGTGATCGAAATAGTCTGACAAGACTTAAATGTCGATATTTTAACGTTTCATTCACAAAAAAAAAAAAAAAAAAAAAAAGAAAAACTGTATCTCTACAACGCATAAAGTCTTGGGTTCTGTAAATATAGAAATTTTACTGTTTCACGGCCAACGAAAGTGCAAGGAGGTGTTTAGGCCTAAATCACGTTTACCGTCAGGTTTTCCCCCATAATTTTAGGTACCCACTTTATAAACGTTTGGTGTGCCTCAGTTGGGTCTCCATACCCTAGGGTCGCTATAAGACTGAAATAACAGAATAAATAATCCTGCCTCAGCAGGGATTCGAACCTGGTTCTCGGAGAACAGCAGCCTAATGCTCTATTTAATTTACAGTGCATTTTTGTTATTCTTAAGAGGCCTTGTCCCAGAATTTTTTTTTTTTTTTTTTTTTTTTGCATTCATTTATTCTTTCAATTCGCGCTGTAATCCCTCGCGTTTTCCCCAGACTCGACTGATTGGCCATCACAGGTGACAGGTGGGGACTTGGGAACCCCCAGCCTCCGAAGCGCCCCTAAAAGGTAAGACGACAAGAAGAACTGCTAATTGTGATGCCACGTGTTCCCTGAGCAATTAGGCGTCTCGCGTCACGTCTAAAGTCCAGCGTCTCCTGGAATCAAAAGGTATTCCAGGCTTTATATAAATCCATCTAGTCTCAACTACAGCGTTGACCGCCAGTTGGATTAATATTATGTTTACTGCGTAGAAGATACGTAACATTATATTTCTGCCTACTTTGCCATTATTAGAATTGAGGGTAAGATAATTATATTGTATATTTATATATATGATATATTTATTTGTTTATTATAATTATTATTCAAACATTAATAATTATTAGCACTAAGTGCAAAATCTAAGAAAAACTATGAAGAATCCACAACATTTACTTGTTTATTGTTTCTGTTTTTACTGTTATTCACATAATGTTTTTGTTTTTTTGTCTTTTTGTTACGTGACAGGTAAAAATTTATCAAACATTTTATTGAAATATACACAAAATGTATTGACACAAAATGTATTTGGTTTTATATATCAAAATTTAATTAGTAATATATATATTAAATGAATAAATAAAATAAGCAGGCATATGCATGCTGTGCGGCAAGCAATCCGATGTATTTACCAAAGTTTCCTCTTTTATTATATTATTACACTTATAATAATTTCTTTTTGTAGGTAAAATAACTAATTTTGGTTTATTTGTTTTTTCTTATTGGTTTCAATCTCCAGTATTTTTTTAAGGCTTTGTTTTTTTCTTATTGTAATATGCGAATAAGTACTGTAATATGATCGCTGATCAAACCTTATTAGTGTTTATCAGCAAAATGTATGAATGAGTAAACTTTATTATTCCTAAAATATCCATTTATGAAATGGTGGATCAAGAGACAATTTTTCATTAGAAAAAACCTTTGGGAACGTAAAATGGTAGTCTCGAACCGGTGGTATGTCAGGTCTTAGTTAAAGATAAATTGAAGAACCAAAATTTAGTACTCCCACTGAAGCCTCATCCGATTAGCCACAAAAGTATAAAGAGACCTTAAATGAATAAAGAAAAGAAAAAAATACAAATTATAAGCTTACAGGATTGTAAAACATAATATTCAATGGCATTATAAACTTTTATTTAAAACATAATACAATATGAGAAGATAACCAGGTGCTATATTGAAACCTTATGAGGGGAACATCCAAGTCTTTCAATCCAAAATTTTTTATGTCCCAACATATTGGCCTGAATTTGTTTTAGAGTTATCCTATTTAAATTCTTCAAATTCCATCAGAATCTTATTTATCATCTCAACTCAATAGCTCAATCCCTATCCAGCTCTACCTATCGATACTAAAAAAAATAAAAAAAAAAATAATAAAAAAAAAAAAATAAAAAAAAAAATAAAAAAAAAATTAAAACATCCTTAAAATATTAAAATCTGGCATTTACTTCAAAATAGTAGAGGTAATCCATTCCGTGCGTAAACCACCCACCCTCTCTGATAAAGACAGTTAGACACATTCTGTTTCAGAACGATTCTTGCATCTGCGTATTAAAGAGAGTTGCCGTATTAAAAATTGTCTTTTTCAGTGAGTTAATCCTATTTACCACTGAAATATTCTATTCTTATCCTAATAAGAATTATTTTTGTCCAGAGAGAGGGGTTGGGAGATTAATGCCAAGTTAAAAGCGACCGATACCGCGAAACGAACTGTGTGCTGTGACATAAAATTTATTAATTATTACCGTATTTAATTAAAGTACTTATTTAATATAAATTGCAAATGAATTTGGAAAAAAGTAGTTCTTCAATGTTTACAAATTTTCCGGATTGATTGCTTTGGATATATATATATTTTTTTTTTAATTTTGAACTCTACCGCGCCTTTTTATCCGTATAGCCTCAGACATAGCGTTTTCTTGTGCCAGGTAGTAATTGCATGAGATTTATGCCAGAGTTAAAAGCTTAAGAGTTAAAAGACGGGGACTTTCAATTATTTATGCTAAGTTACTGGTTCTTGCGCAAAGCTCGTTTACAGGGATGCGCGCTATCCCACTCAGCCGCCTCGCCACTCCTCGTGCGACAGTTACTTTCATCACTTGGACTTTCACCGTGTATTTTGTCCTTTGAAGAGAGCTCTCTTTCTAGCGAGGTGATCGCCCCGCACTCCCCAACCACACACTTCCGATCCCTCACCATACTCCCACAGGCCATGAATTAATTGTCCGCATGAGACAGTAACCGCTGTGGAGGGTTCCGTGCCGCCGCTTCATCAATCAGCTAGGGCTCGTAAACATTTCAAGAGTTCATCACACAGCTCTCATTCCACATTAATTACCAAGCCTCCTCTCCTCTCCATTAAATAAACCAAAAACGCCTTAACGACTACGGCAGTTTTTCCACGTTATCCGACCATGTAAATTATTAACGCCGGTCCTTATTGTCCTTCCGTCAATTAGGCGAGTAATTAACCAACTGTTGTTGAGGAGTTATCAATCATGTATCCCGCTTCCTTGCAGCCAGCGTTAATTACTATTAAAGAAGAAGGTATAGGAATCACGCTTGCTCCATTACATCGGGACCTAATGCGGGGGTTGGCCGGAGAGGTATTCTTGTTAATTGGAAATTTTATGTTAGGTCGGGCGCTATCCAGTGGTAGATAAATCACCCAAAGCCCTGAGGATCCTGGAAAAAGGAAATAATAAACTGGACGGTCGAGTGAGCACTGCTTGCTGCTCTATCTGTTCCGTGCTCACTGGGTAAGGGCACCTTGCCTGAGAACTTCTCTATAAAAAGTTTGAAGTAAATGCATAATATTTAATTACTAGCTGTTTCTTGCGACTTCTTCAGCGTCACTTTCTGTTATTATAATCGCTATTAAGACGTTTTTAAAAGAATGTATTGGGTTGTCCGGAAAGTTCGTAGAGAAATTTGGACAATAATTAAAGTTGATGAACTTAAGCTGTTTTAAAATTTATTTATTTAATCTACACAATATTTACCACCGTTAGCGATTACCTTTCCCAACGGCTTGAAAGGTCCATTGTCTTTTTTTTCCAAAAATCACTGTTGTTACTCCTGAAGAACAATAAAAGGTCCGTCATCTTCTAAAGAGTAGGAACAGACAGCATAATATGCCGAAAATGAACCGAATCGTCACTCATGTTCGTTTGCAATAAACTAAACTACTGAGCCTTAATAAAGACGAATTAAGTGTGTAAACATAGTTAATTCCATGAGGATTAAAGGTATATAAATAAACATTAGCTTCGTGATTTATTTTTAGTGGACAAAATAAAAGGTAAATTTTATTTTTAAAATCTCTACGAACTTTTCGGAAACCTAATATTTTAAAGTACTTCTGCGTAAATGATATATTTGATTTTATTTTCTTGTTGCAGAAGAACATACTGATTTTTCCGCAACCCGATCTTGACGTAAATTGATTGCTACGTATTTAAATGTTTGCCCATGTGATTTATTAATTGTTACGGCAAAAGATAACTTAACGGGAAATTGAATTATTTTAAAATTAAAAGGTAAATCGTGGATATAATTAGTTGACCGTTGAGAATTACTGAAGGAATTAGTCCGGGTGGCGGTCATTAAATGAAACAACTGAATAGTTTCAACTATTTTATTGTTTGCCAACGTTTCGACCCCCATTGTGGGTCATCACCAGGCCGTCTGGTAGGCGAGTGGAAACTAGGTACAATTCACCAAATTGTACCTAGTTTCCACTCGCCTACCAGACGGCCTGGTGATGACCCACAATGGGGGTCGAAACGTTGGCAAACAATAAAATAGTTGAAACTATTCAGTTGTTTCATTTAATGACCGCCACCCGGACTAATTCCTTCAGTAATAGGTAAATCATTTAGAATCGTTGGGATGCGAGGTTGATTTCACCTTTTTTTTTTTTTTTAGATTTTCCACTGATTCTTCGCTCCTATTGGTTGCAGCGTGATTTATATAGCCTATAACCTTCCTCGATAAATGTACTATCCAACTCAAAAAGAATTTTTTTATTTGAACCATTAGTTTCTGAGATTAGCGCGTTCAAACAAACAAACTCTTCAGCTTTATAATATTAGTATAGATAACATATCTTATTCTTTTTTACTAACATATATTACAAATACAAAAATTATCCCAAAATGTTTTATTATTTCCAAATAAACTATATTAGGGCTCTTTATAGACAGTTAACCAATACAAAAAGCAAATTATGTATATTGTTACTTTTTTGGTCGATTACAAAGGTTTGTTATTGAAAATAATAAATAAAATGTATACAAGACTTATTTTATTCCTTTTGATTTTCATTCAAATCATATAAATACAATTTCCTGATTTCAGAATATTTTAAAGTTTTTCTGTATCTTCAATAATCCCCGATTTTAATTGGAATTTAATATAGTATAATTAGTGACTTGAATTTATGAACCGAAATTCCTTTTTTTTCTGTTTTTCGCGGCTTACTGATTTGAATACTCTATACTTATTTTTTCTCTATCTTCAAAAAAAACTGAATTATGGGTGTATTTATGGGTAAAATTTCAATTTTTTCTTTATTTTCTCTCTTTGTAATGAGTGATCGCATTTTTTTTTTTTTGAAAAAACAATTATAAATTTGTATATCAAGACTAACAACTTTGTTATATTTGTTATTTATCTTTAAAATAAAATATAATACAATTATTTTTAAAGGACACAATTTTTCTCTATAGTGTTTTTATTATTTTTAATTTATTACTTCTTTCATTTACCTGTAAAATAGATATAAGGGGTACTCAATACGTTTGCTATAGTATGCTATTTGTGTTATTTTGCTAAACCCGTCGAGTTTCTACAGTTATTTCCTGTATAAAATTGATGGGTTTAGCACAATAGCACAAATAGTGAGTACCCCTATAGTAAGAGAAAGTATTGCGATCGTAAATATTTGTTGTTGTTGTTGTTTATTTATTTAACGTCACTTTATGCTACTATGGCTAATCGGACGATGCTACAGTGGGAGTCCTAAATTTTGCCTATCCAGGTTTTATTAGGATAGGGATCTTTAACGAGTACCTGACATCGCACAGGCTCGGGACCACCTTTTAACGTCCCCTCCGAAGGACGGCGTATCTAAGGATATTTTACTCCCATTAAAAAATCCTAGGACCACCTGCGGGTTTGAACCCGTGACCTATAGTGACCTATAGTAAATATTTGTTATGTCGAGTTTTTAGCGGAAATACACGTTTTAGGTTCCTCGAGTCCAGCTGACCAAGTCCCACAAAAAAGACTGTGTGAGTGGCAAGTTTAGCTCAAAAAAATAAAAATAATGTTGTTTTTTTAGAAGGGTGTATACATGATATGTTAAAGAAACTTTTTCATCAAAATTGGCAAATCAGAACAGCCACATTATCAATAACAAATAACAACAACATTATCAATAACAAAGGTTTCAATGACAAATATCAACGTCTAGGTGTGAGGTTTATTGGTAGATGCCTTAGTATTGCTGGCGAATTTTAAAAAAATCCTTCAAACGAATTTTTTTTTTTTTGTTAATAAACTTGAGGCCATAAACTTGAGTGATTGTTTATTTGTTTATTTATTTAACGTCACTTTATGCTACTATGGCTAATCGGACGATGCTACAGTGGGAGTCCTAAATTTTGCCTATCCAGGTTTTATTAGGATAGGGATCTTTAACGAGAACCTGACATCGCACATACTCAGAACCACCTTTTAACGTCCCCTCCGAAGGACGGCATAACTAAGGATTTTTTACTTCCATTGATTCCATTGCGGGTTTGAACCCGTGACCTTTGGCATAGGAGGCTGTTATGCTAACCACCCAGCTACAACTTGAGTGATTATTGCACGCTACAATTGTATATTATTTCATTTAAAACGCATCTTTCCAACGAAACTAAAAATATTCTTTTTACTTATTTCATTTTTAACTTAATTTCAAAATTTTTAAATTGATTTTAATAACGGAGGTAAATAAAATTCGTGTGTTGAACGCACCAGATTTTTTAAATTTTAAAATAAACCTATAAATTTTAAATAAAAACCTACCTTATCATATAAATTCGTCAAATAACAGTAAATATTGTGGGTAATGTTAATAAAAATAAATTATAAACCTGTAACAAAAGGGATAATGCAATCGATTTTATTTATTAATATTTTTTCATTTGAAGGCGAACTCCATTCATAAGGAACTAAATAGAAATAAATTTTCAATAATTAAGTTATTACTATTAGTATCACGTAAGAGGAATTATAGTAATATATATCTTTTTGGGGTGGTCCAATATTGGATCGAATTTCGCAAGAGCTATTGGAAACGAGCTCTTACTTAGAGTGGAAACCGCTTTGACAATTCTATAAATTATTGAGCGAGCTATAAATTATTTAGCTTGAAAAATTTTCTTATTCCGTTTCTATTAAAAGGTTCCTTATGATTTATGTAAGGCCTTTGTTTTAAAAAAGCAATTTATTGTCAAGGAATTTTTTTCGAAAGTCTTTTGTGAGTATCATAATCGGTCTCAGTCACGTATTAATCACCAGGCCATTTTGGTTCAGGATGTTAGTCCACCACTAACTAACAACGTATTGTCTTTTGAGAAATGCGTCAAGGACATTGGCAGAATCCTACCAATTTATTTGCAATACGAAACATTAAGCTTCACTATTCTTACAAGATGAGGATCAAAATGTGTCTTACCATTTTTGATGAATTTATTTTAGTTAAAACCAGACATTGAACCATTAGACTCGGCAAAATATTAGGGGTCAACACGCCCCAGAAGTCGCTTAAAAAAATCGGAAGGTTTGCTCGCAAAAAACACATTTTATTTAATATCTCTGATTCTAGTGAAAGTAGAAAAATAAGTTTGTTATCATAATTATCCTATTTCAAAGGCTAACAATTAAAAAAATAAATCATTAAATTATATTAAGTTTTATGCTGGGTAATAACCGTAAATAATTTTGTTAAAACAGTACTTTTAATAAGGTTAAAAAATGTGTTCCTCACCCCTAAAATGGAATATTAATCACAGTTTTTATGAAACCTTATTAAAAGTACTGTTTTGGTGAGATTATTTATAATTTTAGGGTTTTTACCTAGTATAAAACTTAAATATTTTAATAGCTTATTTTTTAAAAATTCTTTCGCTTTAAAAAAGGGATAAATTAATATGCTTTGATATAATATCGGTTTCATTTTGATTGAAATAGACTGACAGGGCTTATATGCTGATGTTTTAAATAATTAGCAAAGACTTGAGCATATCATATTTTTAGCATTGATAAAAAAACAGCTAAATAAATAATATGAACGAATTCAATACTTCACAATTTCCATTCCTAACTAAAAAATGTAATTTAAATTTTTTGGAGCATGTTAAATGATTTTAAAAATAACATTAACTTCTTAATTTGGTCTTCTACCTGAAATAGTTCTTCATGTGCACTCCCAAACAAATGTTTTTTGTCGTTCACTCTCGTAAGCATTGCATTCAGTGTTGATAATATGAATGACTGTAAGAGGTACCCCACATGGACTGTATATACCATTGCTGCTGTATATACATAGAATGTTTTTTGTATTTATTTTGTAAATAAAGTTGGAGGATGAGAAAAAAAAAAAAAAAAACCCACACGAGAACACTCAGGCGTTTATAATTTAAACACCCATTGGCATTAAATACCAATGGGTGAGACGAGTATGCCCAATTCTTGAACGAGCCAAAACGATTTCTTCCTTTCGCGTCAGCTGAATATTCGACTTTGTCCTGCGAACATAGGGCTCCAAAACCTTGTGCTTATTGTCTCTCGTTACAGTACAGTAGTGTTGCCATACCTGCCACGTCTTTTCCTTTATCAAAGAGATAACTTCACTTGGTTGGGTGGTGTTGATCAATTGGCCGTCGGTAATAATGTACCGAAAGCTAAAGATCTTCGAAAAAAAAGGTTAAATAATATACAAAGTTGTAGAAGGAAATGAAAATGACGAATAGGGCCTTACTTAAATTATTATTTTTCATTTATTATAAGTGTTTTATATTGTTATTTATTTAATCTATATCATGTGTTTTCAACGAAACTGAATATAATTCTTTAAACTCTTTCAAACTCTTTAACTTTATTAAATATTTCTTGAATTAATCCTAACAACAGAGGAAGTGTGATGTCCGCATCTCTTTTTTTTTTTTTTTTTTTTTCATAATGTACTATTATTGGTGGATGGGATTTGAATATATGCTTGTTACCCTTACAAGGTTTTTCATATTGAATTACTTCATCTATAGAATTATGGTGTTGAAGTGATATTGGTATTTTCAATCGTACAAACTACACGAGTAGACGTTGAGGACAATTAGTATAAAAAGGACTTGATACAATGTTGTTCTATTAAGCCAATACGCCCTTTATAAGGACGATAGGGGACGAAATAAAAAGGACATGGGGCAGGATAAGAAAGGACATCTTTGGCTTAAGTAGGGGCTAGGGCATTAGATGGATCGAGGAGCCATTGAATTAATTCTCTATCTGTAGCCACTGTCTTCTGCTAATGTCTCTCTTACCTGCCACCAGCTGAAGAACTCGGAGTTCGTCCTTGATCTGTCTATCTGTCTGCTTCTCGGGGTCGTTTTTGCATGCAGGGTGTTAACAACTCTTTATTAGCGGTTTTTATGGGTCATTTATATTTAAAGAAATTGAGAAAAAAAAAATGTGTAGAGTTTAAGAAAAAGGACACCGAAATTGTTACAAATTAAAAAAAAAAAATAATAAATTTTACTTTATATATCCCCTAACTCAGTTATTTGGAATTATTACACCGAGATTAATTACAAAATAGAAAACAATTTAAATTTTACTTCATATAAGCCCAAAATCACTGTTTTTGAAGATAAGGAAAAACATGTAAAGAGTTCTAGGATCAATAAACCGCTAAAGAGAAAGAAAAATAAATTGATTTTTTTCCAACATACGCTCACAACTCAATTGTTTTCGAGGACTAAATAAATAAATTAAGATTATTATATACTAAACTAGCGATCCGCCCTTACTTAAATCCCCCTTAAGCTAAACAGGTACAACTTAAATATGGTGTCATTTATGTTTCAAAAACTTCAGTTTGACCAATTAATTGTTTATCCACTTTATTTGGATTATGAGCTCATTTAAAAAAAAAGAAAAGAAAAGCGCTCAAGAAATATTATGTTTATAATATAATGTCTATTAATTCTCATGTTTAATCATCGGCATAAAATTAGAAACATAAATTGGTCAAAAAATCAAAAATTGGTTTTGTTTATTTTTGTTTAGTAAAACGTTCCTATTTTATTCGGTTTATTACAATTTTATATTTCATCAGTACTTTTTCTAAATTCATTTTAATGTATTAAAGTTAATTTAGTTTCCATGTGGTTCCACAGTGGAACTACTATTTCTTGTGAAATGATATAAAAGTAGAAATAATCTTAACAGTAATAGTTTATAACAACTTTCCATTTATTTTAACAACTATGTCAGATTTATTACATAATATTTTTCTAAAATATCGAGTGCTGTATGGAAGAATATAACCTGTACGATCTCCACAAATCACCAAAACCTTTCTATTAACTTGTCTGACTTGTTTAATTGCATACTAACTTTTCTAAAATCTTGCTCTTTTCAACGGTGCACTATGCTTCTATATTACTACTCATATTTTAGAAATAATTTTTTAATGACTTGGTAATAAAAAATTTATTTTTCCTGTTTAAAGAAAAAGTAAAGTGCAATGTATTTTACTTATAAACCTTCAGGAAAACGTGCCTTAAATATGGTGAAAACCGTTTCAAAATCTGTCTTGTGTTTTAGATGGAGTTCGCTAAAACCAAAATCGCGTTATCATTTTATATATATTTTTTATATATATAGATAGTCGTAGATTCTAGAACTAGGATTGACTTCGTAAATCGCAGGTCAAGAAAACTGGTTCAACGAATTGTCTTAAGGCTTATAAAATCCGGTAATGCCCAGCCGCCTTATGTTAATAGATAGAGGCAGGCGAAATAATCTATGTAAATAATGGTTTAAATATAGGACGATGGGAAGGAGGTTTAGAAATCTGCATGTAAAAGGGCTCTGGACCATAAATCATGGGCAGGTTTTAATAAGATGAAAATCCTGTAGGGCATTCCCGGGGGCATATCCTCTGGGAGGGAGTCATTAATTCAATGAAGTGGATTACCAAATCATGTTCCTTCCCCTGACAGCTCCATGGAATACATTCTCCGTCCACCCACATCCACCAGGTACCACCGATCCACCTTTTGTAATTAGGCTGCCGGCCTCAAGGGACGCAGGTGCTCCGCGTCTTGGAGCGTCTAGCTGGAATGTCCGTCAGCGAGATGTAAGGTCGGAAGGGTAACTGTATTTTCAAAACTCTGACTCCGATCCAGGATTATTTCTTTAAAAAGCAAATACTCATAACTGGATTAGAGAAAATATATATGTAATTTTAAACTTTTAAGCTACATGGTTTGTTCCTTAATATTCTCATTCTTTGACTTTATGCGCCTCATCTTTGAAATATCCTTGGGCACTTCTGTCACCCATTGGGTCACCACGACAAACCAGTAAATATGCTAATAGACAAAAGACACGAATAATCGTAGAAAAGTACATTGATGTCAATCGCTATTACTCCAATTAATATACTAAATGATAATTTCTCGAGCCCATCTTCGGAGGATTATCAGGTACAGAAATGGAAGCAAGGATTGAATTTAGTGAGCTGGAGTGGAAATGAAGTTTATCATGGGAAGCATTGATATCTGGTCTGGGAAAAAATCAACTACATATTTAACATTATTATAAATGATCTAATTCGTGACCAAGTAAGGAGAGCTGAGGATTTTGGATTGTAAGGATCGTAGGGGACTTCAGTAGACCTCAAAAGCTCATTCCCGTAGTCCTGATTGGCCTTATGATTGTAGATGATTATGATCCTGTTGTTGTTAACTGAGAGGTAGAACATTAATTATGGGGCGGGCTAGCGCGCGTTGCTTTGAACAAGCGTTGCCGTAGCAACAGATGACCAAACCCTGTGAAACCAAATAATTAGGAGTTCGAGTCTCGGTTCTGAGGGGGATTTTATCTCGGCATTTATCCCCCGCCCTCACCCCTGTCCCAAGAAACCTCCCTAAAGCCTTCAAAAGTGAGGTAGGAGTGAACCAAAAAAAAAACCACATTAATTATTAAATAATCAATTTATTTCTAAAAATATTTATTTAATTAGTTAATTATTTAATTAACCTTTATTAAAATGTATTTATAGTTATTTACAACTGTATTAAGAATACAATAAGTAAATATGTAGAATGAAAAAGTCATGAAAATGTCTTGAAAAGAACTACACAGTGGTAGCACTTTACTAACTATTTTAAGACAGTAGGTGCCGAGGTCACCTTCTTTTCAGTCACCTTGGAGGGTTATGAGGGATATCTGAGGAAGATTAATTACGGACAAGTGGGACTTGTATGGGCAGGAGTTTAGAATGGAAAGAGCAGTATCTATCACGGACTATGTCTGATACAAATGGGATGCTTAGGTCATTATGGAGGAGTTGATTTGTGATAAAATAAGGAGCATTCAGGATTTTGCGAAGGATAATTAAACCATTGAAAAAAATTGATGCCGTTATTTTTCCTCAATGAATATACAAAACAGGTAACAAATTAACCAAAATTAGACTTTCGAAGACATAAAAAATGAGGAAACCACTTATCTAAAGTGGATAAACAACTTAAAAATTCATTACAAATACTGTTTTATACGAGAAGGGTTGAAATTTCCACTTATTTTAGGTTATAAAAGATCGGTTTTTCATATTAAACAAAAAAATAATAATAATAATAAGACAAGCTTTTATCTGTAATTAGTTTTTCTTATTTAATATAATTTTACAAGTGACCAGCAGTTTTAGACTTTACATATGTTATTGTTTCTTCACAAGCCTTTATTATAATTCAATATTTTTACTTATTGTATTTATGTTAATATACAGTTGTAAAATTCAATAAAATATAAATAAAAATATTAAATTTTATCAAAACCTTCCCAATACTTCAGAACCTCATCAAATTCAAAAGAACGGTTTAATAACGCATTCGAAAGAATCAGAGTTTCTTGACACGTAGCTTAGGCTTTCCCGGGAACCGGAATACGTAGGTGTGTGAGGAATTTGGGCTGCGGCCGGGTTTATGTCATAAATTAATATTAACAATAAAAATTAGGTGTGGGAAGTGGTACTCATTCTTGCATCCCAAGCAGCCTCTTCATTGTCTTAATGCCTCCCAACAGGATTTCTTATTAATTATCAACCACTTATAAATTCTGTTAGCGCCTCATTGGCCTCTTAAGCTGTAATCATAGGTTGTAGCGCCCGATATATTGATTAAATAATTAACAATTCGTATTGTTCGATACAAGGGTGCATTGTTTGGGCAAAGCTTAATTAGTACAATAAGGTAAATTTAAGATTCCCGTAATAGCAGAGGATGAAGTCACAGGAAAATATGACCCAACTCACACTGAAAAAATAACGATTTAGTGACCAAAAGTCTATAACTCTTGATCTAATTAAAAATATATTTGAAAATCCTTTATTATTGAAAGTGAAAAAATATTTTTAACAGGTAATGATTGAATACATTTTTTTTATTTGACCAATTTATTCTATTAAGAAGCATTAAAATTGAAAGTAATGACCTATTATCCGCTTTTATGATTTTTCTGCGTTATGTACCTTATTCAGGAATTTACGACGAATATGGTATTTATAAATAATTATTGTTTTAAATGAAAAATTTAACTTTAAAAAATTGTTTTTGTTGTTTGTTTTTTGTATTCCAATGGATATGTAAATATATGTTAATGTCAGTTAAATGGTAGTGGAAGGCAGTTAATTGAAGATAATATATATATTTAATACTAATATATTATTTAATTTAATTTAATATATATATATATATATATAAATATATGTGCCAAATAAAAGACATCCCATATTCATAAATGAAAAAAAAGATTTTAAATTATCTTAATTTGATCTAGACATAAGAGTTATAGAATTTTGGCCACTAAATCGCGATTTTTCCCGCTGGAGACGCACAAGTCCCTATGCTGAAAAAAAAAATCTTCAGTATTTTTGCCTGAATGGGAATAACAATATATCTATAATCTACTGATTTTTCCCATTCAAAGGAAATCAATTTTACGGATGAACGGCCGGATTAATGATTGGAAGGTTTAGTAGAGCTATGAGGCTCTACTCCGTTAAGTCTTTTACAGTCTTAGTCCCTCTTATAATGGTCATATAGATGACCTTTTTGGTTCACCGATTTTGAGGAAAAAGTTACTGTAACATCTCAACTGTATACTTGTCTAAAATATGAATAGTTAGGTTCATACCTTTATTTTTTCGTGCTAGATTTTCACGAGACTTGGTTAGCTGGACTATTTTAACGTGTATTACTATTAAAAACTGATATTCGAAAAATGTAATTAATTCTCTTTGAAATAGCACTAAGTTCAAATTGTTGGTATTTATATGTTTAGGAGGTTGGGGTGGCTGAGCGGGTAGCGCGCGTTGAGGACAAAATTTTGAAACGAACAACTTGAAAATGAACAAAAAACTTGAAAACAAAAAATTATGTGCTCGCCTCTTGCTATTGGGGGACTTTTCTCGGCATTTATTTCCTGCTCTCACCCCCTGGTCGGAGAAAACCCGTATAGCCTTCAAAGGCGAGGTAAGGGACAAAAAAAAATGTATTTATATATTTATTAATAGGGGTGTACTGATTCTAAAACTCTTTGCATATTTCTCTCCATCTTCAAAAATAACTGAGTTATAGGCGCATTCATACATAAAATTTATTATTTTTTTTCTATCATTATTCATGGTCGTTTGGTTAAAAAACTTAATAAAAAATAACTTAGTTTTTGAATTAAATCATTTTTTATTCAGCTACCATTTTAAAACTAATAGGCTGATATCAAAGTTTAGCTGTTAGGATCATCGTTGGATGCTTAAGTGTTATTGTGGTATATTTAAAAAAAAAAATTGGTTCAGTGGTTACAGATAAAAGCTGTGGACAGTATACGGTGGAAAAACGGATTTTTTTAGTTTGTTATTATGGTTCTAAGTATCTTGAAACATAAGCCCACTAATTTTGAGAGGGGTGGATATTAGTTTTTTTAGTTCGATTGCAAATTTATATTATTGTGAATAATAAACACTAATAAAGACACTATTAACACATAAATTTAATAACGATTGAAGCTACTAATTAAACTACGACCTTAAATGGCCTCTCAGGAGTCCTTAAATGTTCCTAGGAAGACATCCCGTAGAAGACATGGATGACCTGAAGATCGCCACGGGCGAGCGCGGCCTACCCGACTGTGAAATACCTCATTACCAGTTTTTCACATTAACTGCCCTATTTGTTATTTCTCTAAGCCGTTTGTCATACCCCTCGTGGCCAGGCTACGAGCTTAAATTATCCATTTGAAGGATTCTATTCAAAATAGGCTCTGAATAGTAATTGACTTTGATTGGTGGCTTTTTCCGATTCGTTATATTCCTCCGGGCCCCCCTTTCTCCACAGGCATAATATCATTATTTCAAGAGTTCCAGCCCATTTGTATTTCTCGAAGACAAGGGTTAAAATGTTATGGCCGTTAAAAAGGATGGTATGATTCACTTATGTATATTCAGGCTTTGAGCAACGTAACCGTTCATAAATGTTTTAACATAAATATTGGATAGATCATACCTGAGTGGTAGTAATCAATTAGGTTTTGCAAAAATTAATAATGATTTGAAATTAAAGGAACCTACACATAAGATGACTAAGACGAAATAGAAATAATCACGTTAAAGAGGAGAGATTTACCAATATAAAATATTAAAAGAATCATGTCACACGGTATCATTATGACATTAAATATAGGTTTTTTAAAGCTTATTCTATTGCGTTCTGTTGCGTTAATAGTGTATGTACTATTTGTAAACCCAAAAAATGTATGCACAATTAAACCCAATGTGTGCACAACACACAGCTTACACTTACCTTTGTTTTTAAAATCAGTTGTTAAGTTTTTAAATGAAAATAAGACTGAGACGACAAGAAACTGCTCGAAGATTTCGATTACTACAACACTTACCAGACAAACGTTCAAAACTTCTAGTATATTACAAAAGACTCATCTACATCACAATTATCAGACCTATTTGGACATATGGAATCGAGCTTTGGGGCTCTACGAAACCATCTAATTCCTCCCGCATCCAGTCCTTACAATCCAAAATCCTTCGCAAAATCCTGAATGCTCCTTATTTTGTCACAAAGCAACTCCCCCATAATGACCTAAACATCACATTTGTTGCAGACATAGCCCGTGATACTCTTCTTTCCATTCTAAACTCCCTGCCCATACAAATCCACTTGTCCGTAATTTATCTTCCTTAGATATCCCTGATAACCTCCAAGGCGACTGAAAAGAAGGTGGCCTCGGGACCTACTGTCTTAAAATAGTAAAGTGCTACCACTGGGTAATTGTTTCTCAAGACATTTTCATGACTTTTTATTTTCATACTACACATTTACTTATTGTATTCTTTAGTACAGCTGTACATTACTATAAAAAATAAAAAAAATAAAAAATGAAAATATAAATTAATTAAATAGTTTTTTTGTCGATAAAAAAGAGCAAATATTAAATTAAATTGATTTTCGATACTCAAATCAAAATTCGTTGGAACCGTTTTCGAGAAAATCTTGCAAAATGTAAAATGTATACTATATATTGTTTCTCCCAATCAAGAAACACCGAATAGTGAGCCAGCTTAGGGTAGCCAACTTGACAAGACCGGTAGTGTACAATGAGGGAGATCCTATAAACTAGAGGGGGATGAAAACTGCACTGTGTTAATTTACAAAAGCCGGAAAATCTACATCATCTTTTGATAGAATGCCCAATGTATAAAGATCTTAGGAAACACTATATATATAAATATATTAATGAGAACAATAATTCAATTTTAGGAAATCTACTAACAATTGATACTGTGCAGAAACTAAATGACATTTTTTACTATACAGTGGGTAGTTTAAAAATTAGATCGTTTATAATAAATGAATAAGGTTCATGATATAGATTTTCCGGTTAATGCCTTATTAAATTTTATTAAAATGTGAAGTGAGATTACTTGTGTTTGTTTTTTCTTTTACTTGTTTTAATAAAATTTTTTACTTAATTTTAATTGTTTAGAATAATTTACACAACATTATAAATTTGAAACATTTATATTTTCACTAAGGATAACTTTAAATTCCTCAATTGTTCTTTTTTTGTTTTGTATATGTATTTTTTTTTTTTTTTGTTTTCATATTTGTATTTGATTTTAAAAAATACGCTTTACTTGTTTATTGTATATTCACAATGCCTGTAAATAATCTCCAATTGTTTTTTTTTATTTTTGTACTTATAACATATGTACTGTACTGACCAACTCCTTTTGTATGGGGATTACCCCGAAAACAAATAAATATTATTATTATTATTATTATATTATATATATAGTGTTTCTCCTGGTTTGCTGTTACACATAGGTCTTAAATATGTAATTTCAGGTTCGTTTTGGGGAGCCGGTAATACTTTCCCTTCTTATATATTTTATATATAGTAAAGGAAAAACAATAAAAAATGTTGTCAAGTAATCGGTACATATGCGCATTTTTTTCTCTTTTCGATCTTGCGTGAGGATTCCAAGTAAAGCTTGTCCACTCGGAGTTCAAGATATCGGAAAGGAGTAAGTGAGATGTTATTGGGTTGTAAAATAAATTCGTATCCTTTATCACTGGTTATTTCAATAAAAAGTTAACATTCTTGTAAATATTTTTATCCTCTTATGTCTGACCCTATAACAATATTACATTTTGTCATATTTCGGGTAATTGTTTAATTCCGTCCTCCCTTAACATCTCAAATTTATTCGCACTGATCTGAAGGGCCCGAAACAAGTAAACATCTGTTTAGGCAAGGTCTGATAAATAGGGTGGATGGTGGAACACATCCCAGCCAAACTGCAATGATTTCAGCCGGGTCTGCAAAGATGAGTGAAGACGGGCGTTATCGTGACGGAAAACTATGACTTTACGATTAACCATGGACGTTTTGCTCGACAGCTGCCTTTAGTAGTTCTTTAATACAGGGCACAATATACTGCAGAATTATTGGTCTGGTTAGGTGGAAGGAGCTCAAGATAAAGGAAGAGCGCTTTGCGTCTTCAAACTCAAAATTTCCAAATCAGAACAAACCACATACGGAGCTTTCTCCTAAGGCAAAATCGCCATGCACACCACAAATTTTGTTAACCGTCTGTGCAGCGAATTTTCCTTTTCGGAAACAAAAATCAATCAACAACAATAATGACGAAATAAAACATAGAATAAAGAAATAATTAAAATAGTCCTTAAAATATGAAAATTGAAATAGTGAAATTAGTCCTTTCCTGGCGTAACCCACTCTCCCTCTCTAATAAAGTCAGTTAAACTTATTCTGTTTCGGACCGATTCTTGCATCGTGAAAAGAGCTTCCACACTAAAAAATGTCGTTTTTACTGTTGTAATCCTGGTTACCAGTGAATTATTTCGACACGTTTCCTTTTAAAAAGGAGAATCGAGTCAAAAATGAAGTTCTTTTCCATTTTAAAATCGTATTCTGGTAACAAAATATGTCAATTGTTGAGTGTAATTTTAATGATAGTGGCGATTTTTTTTTTTTTTTTTATTGAGGCGACAACCACCAAGGTCATGTTCGCCTTTGCACCGTTAGACACAGGTTACATGATTATAGATGGAGTAGGGAGAGAGTATAGTTTAGATCTGAGAGTAAAGATGGTGAGAAAATAAAAAAATAAAACAGTCTTTAAAATATGAAAATCCGGCAAATCCTTGGAAATAGTAAAATTAGTCCCTTTGGTTCGTCCTTTTTTTCTCTCCCCTTTTGAGCAAGCAAAATACCACTTAAAGATAAGGAATCTCGGTTGAAACCGGCTCATCGTTGACCAAGTAAACATGGTTTTATAAACATAGTGAAGATTAAATTGAAATATTGAAAAACGGTACCAAATTATTTTACAACACAATACCAAAGGGTAGAAGGGGGGCAGGAAGTCATCGCATTGCGAAAATAGGTAATTTGATAGAATTATCTTTTCTGTTCTCTGATGAACTTATATAAAACATTAAACCCGCTGAAACTCTCCGTCCCGCTCAAAAGAACCTCTGGATCCTCTGTCTTAGAGTTCTTCACGTAGAGATATTGACAGAAGAGAGAACGGTAGAGACGCCTGGAAGGACCGCCCCATCAATCTCTGGCTATCAGATCGGCGACCGGCCATTACCAGGGTGCCCTCAAGATGGTTGGCTAATCACTTAGCCCTTCAGGCTCACACCTCTTCCTTTGACGGATGGTTCCCCTCCAATAATGATTGTGCATTAAACTAAATGAAAATAGGTTTTAGCTTGATTCGCGTCACGACCGCTCGTGATTGGCGCAAATGGTTCTCTCTTCGGTCGTTAGGTCACTCCTTTTCGTCCTCATCTCCAAATCTTCTTCATAGCCATCCTTCAGGAGCAGTTTAATTCGTAAACTGTATACTTTCTTACTTTAATCTATTATCTTTGACAACCAGTTTGTTTTATCCACTTTTCATGGATGCATTAACTTTTGCAATTTCGTATATAAGAATTTTTTTTTTAAATCTTTAGCTATCCAAAAGTATGTTATATATATATATATATATATATATATATATATATATATATATATATATATATATATATATATATATTGGGTTGTCCGGAAAGTTTGTAGAGAAATTCGGCAAAAATCAAAATTGATGAACAGCTTATAATTTATTTATTTAATCTACAAAATAATTACCACCGGAATTTTTCAAGAATGCCCTTATTATTCATCACACCTGAATAAAATTGGACTAAGCCCGAATATTTCAGCGGTGCTGGGTGATAGAGAGAAAACCATTGAATTAGTTTTTGATGTTCTTAAGGAGCAGTCATTATTATCGAAATTATAAAGACCATTCCTAGTCAGTTAGCATTACTAGTATTAGCTTTTTAAACTATTGTTTACATAAAAATATTTTTTTCTTTCTTTCTTTCTTTTTATTTATTTATTATTTATTTATTTAATTTTTTTTTCTTTATTTTTTTTTCTTTCTTTCTCTCAATCACTCATTACCTAATAGTTCTTTCTTATAAAGGTTGAATAGGCATATAGTGTCTAGGCGTTGATGACCTTAGGGTTTTACGCCTTAAAACCTAAACAAACAAACAATTACAACCGTTAGCGATTACCTTTTCGCAACGGCTTGGAAGATCCATTATATCCCTTTATTCCAAAAATCACTGTCCTTACTCCTGAAGAACGATAAAAGGTCCGTTTTGATGTCATCTTCTGAAGAGTAGGGTTTCTCTTGTAGACAATTTTCGAGGGGACGGAAAATATGGAAATCCGAAGCAATGTCAGAGGTGAGGCAAAACCTTCCATTTGAAGCTTAATAACTTTTCCCGAGTCCTTAAATACACATGGGGCCTAGCCTTGTCTTGGTGGAATGGTTTGGCGTTTCTTTGACGATCAAAAACTCTGTAGCCATCTCACGGACATTCAGTAATTCTTGAATTGTTTGCGATGACCGTCATAAAATCCTCGATGTCAAGATTTGAACTCCGGCCAGCCCGGGCTTAGATTAAAAAACAATGATAAAGTCAAATTACATATAATATAATATATATTAAAAAAACGAAAAAAAAAAAAAAAAAACGACCTATAATTGAGATAAATACAAATAAATGAAATAAAGAAGCGAGAAATACATTAACATCACATACACTATCATAATTATATACAATATTTACAATATTTATGTTGTAACCCAGACGGGGATTTTTTCTCCACTTGTAGAGGGAAAAGCGGAGTCTAAGAGATCCCAGCGCCTCGCTCTCAGCCACGTCACTGGTGTGAGCCAGGGGAGGCCGTGCTAGGGTCTAGTTAAAGTAGAAAAATAAGTTTGGTGTCAAAATTACCCTTTTTCAACACAAAATAATTTTTAAAAAGCCTTTAAAATATTGAAGGTTTATGCTTGGTAATAACCCTAAAAATACAAATAATAAACAATACTTTTATTAAGGCATCATAAAAATAATAATAAAAGTACCTCACTCCTAAATATTAGTCTTAATCTGAGCACAGTTTTCAGAAACTTACAGTTATAATAATTTTAGGGTTATAACCAAGCATTAAACTTGAATATTAAATGGCTTATTTGTTTCATTATTTCGCTTTGAAAAAAGGCTTATTTGACACCAAACTTATTTGTCTACTTTTTTTTTTTTGTTTTGTATAAATTTTATGCATTTCAGTTCATTAAATTGCTCAAAATGTTACTAACAATGTGAAGCTTTAGAAGCTCGATGAATTTCTTAAAAAAAGAGAAAATGAATCATTACTCTCTTTTGTATATTTCCCTAATATATATATATATATATATATATATATATATATATATATATATATATATATATATATATATATATATATATATATATATATACAGCTTTTATGTATGTGTACATTAACCTTACATATCATATACATTTTCCTTGTATACAATTACCATGCTTAGAGTATAGATAACAATCTGCGTATCGTATAGGATTAATGTATTTCGGTTTATTGTTTAAAAAAATATATTATTTCTGATCCAACAAAAAAAAAAAAAAAATTAATAACCACTCCAATAATTACTATCCACATTTTTACTTTCTAGGATAGAATATCAAAAAGCTAGGCTTACAGAAACAGGAAAAATATTTCATCGAAAGCCTCTGGCGTTTTTATTTTGACGGCAGGCGGAAGGATTTATGTTTATTCGATATTTGGACTCTAGGTATCTTGAAGGGTATCGAAGTGGTGTATTTAATTTTTCTCGTGAACCTTATTTTTTATAAAATTATACCAAGACTATGTTGTATAATAAGGTTTTTTTTTTTTTTTTTTTTTTTTTTTTTCCCGTGTCTAAATCTGTACCAATCAAGCAAATGCTAACAATTAGGACTGGCTTGAGATAGCAATACTTACATAATTATGTAAGTAGATTCTCCATCCAGGACCTTTTCAATCTCCTCGTAATATTCCTTTGCATCAGAGAAGCAGCCATTTCGCCTATGATTTTTTAAGGTTGTCCGGTTAGTTTTTCATGAATTCGTCTAATGAATGCATATAGTGTCACTGTTAATAATATACTCTTACTCACATTACTATTATTTCCTTTATTTTGTATTAAATTTATTTATTTGTATATCGTTTTAGAAAGGCGTGAGAGCGATAATGACCATTAGCAGTTTTAGCACTTCAAAAAGCTATTGGAAAAACAGTTTTATTCCTAACAGAAAAAAAAAAAATCATTGAAAACTGTTAACTACTATTTTCAACTTTTATATTGTATTTTGAAAATATAAAAGATATTCTTAATTTTCCTTGATATGTACTGATTGACAGCACATATATTTTGTCGTTTATAGCTCTTAGATTACTTGAAAACTACACACTATCGACAAACCACTTAAGGACGGAGCTACCTGTCAGTTTAGCGAATTTTCTTTCCCGGAAATAAAAAAACTTAAATGACGAAAATTATTTATTTATTTTTTTTATTCCATTTTGAGTAAACGAAGTGTCATTAAAACATAGGCTATCTCGGTTGAGAGAACAAACTGCTAATATACAAGACAGTACTGAAACCTATCTGGACCTACAGACTTGATGATCTGTGGGGGACAGCCAAATTTTCTAACATCAAACGCATTCAATCCTTCCAATCAAAAGTCCTCCGAACAATAGTTAATGCTCCTTATTATGTATCCAACCATACCTTACACCGCGACCTAAATATTCCATTTATTTTAGACCTTATACCATTAAAATTCTCTAAATTCCATCAGAACCTTATCCATCACCCTAATCCCCTAGCTCAATCCAGCTCCACACATCCTTACCATCCTCCTAGAAGGTTGAAACGGCAGTGGCCTCGAGACCTCTTGTAAAATGTATATTGGAGTTCTAGCATTGGCTAGATTCTCCACTCACGTGCTGTATGCTCGTGAATTGTATATAGGTATGAGTGACTTTTGTATATATTTTTATTGATTTTGTTTTGTATATATTTATATTGTATTATTATTATATAAATTTATTGTTTTGTATATATCGTGTGAATGCAGTATGACTGTTGTACTTTATCCATATTAAAAATGTCCTAAATTGGACAGATTGTAATATTGTTCAATAAAGAATTGTTTCTAAAAAAAAAATAAAAATCTCGGTTGAAACTGGTGCATAAAAGCACCTTAGCTTATCATTTTATAGAATATGTAAATATTATTGACTAAGTAAACATGATTTTATAAACACAGGTATGATTAAATTTATTAAATAATTAAATTAAATAAACTTATTTTACAACCACATAATAAAACAAAAAATGTTTGAAATGAAAAATAGACAGAAATATTTCTCTCTATCTTAGTGATACGATTTCAAACTCCTCCCGAAGTATTACAGCGTTCCTGAGTGGCCTACAAGCCCTTGGTCTAGATGGAATAGCAAACAATGGCTTGGCGATATAAGAATTTGAATGGGCGTTGAAGAAGGGAAAAAGGATGAGACGGGATTCACAGCCATACTGGATGGTAATTACAGGGGAGACCCATCACAATGCCACGTTTTTGTGCTTCTCGCCGCTCTTCATTTTTTATTTCCCGGGCGGAGCAAATGATAAATCATCGACTCCTCCAGAGCCACGTCAAGATTCTCCAAGAGATAGAACTTCCTTAGCATATTTGGTCCTTTTCCATTCCAAAGGAATGCCTCACTTTTAGAAAGGTATAATTTTTCAGTTCGAAACCTTTCCCAAACCTTGACGATCATCTTACTAACCTGCCTCTCCTATTTTGCAATTTGCCTATTCTATATCTCACTTACAGGTTTACTTTCAATATAAGTATTACTTATCAGTGTGCATATTTTTTCGATGACCGTATCCTCAACCTTCTTCTTCATCTAATAATATTTAAAAGTTCTTAAATTATTCTGAGAACGGAGGTAATGTGAAAAATTTGTTTCCTCCTTTCTCCGTTACTTAAATGAATGAAAAAAGAAATTTATTCTGGGACTAGGTCCTTAAGAATAACATACATGAACAAAAAAAAGTATTATGACTGGCCAAAGAACACACAGAGAAGAAAAACAAAAATAACTAATAACATTAATGATTACTATAAATATATACAATTATTTTAAATGATAATAAGAGAAAGGAATTAAAAATTCAAATTAAAAACATTACAATAATTAAAAATAAAAATAAAAACTTTATTATCATTTATGTCATGAAGTGTAGACTCTCACATCACTTTACTCGCTATAATGAAATTAGTTGGCATCTGGTTGGGAAGCCAGAATGAATACTGGGAAGGAGCATGACTAATGTTTGATCTGAGAGTATTCCAGAAAAAAGTAGACCGGGCTAAAAAGGAAAATTCATATTTTTTTGGTTCTATGGGAAGGCGTATAGAGGTCGGAAAGACGGGATTTGGTTTCCTTAGTATGTACTGTGGATTTAAATTGGTAATGAAATTCGTTCAAATTGTATATCTGCCAGTTTTTTATCATTGCTAACAAGATGAAAAGTTAATTTTAGATCGATAAAGCTAGTTTAATCATAAGCGCTAGAGCAGTTTTCGAAAAACATGTACAAAATGCATGGTATAAAGTAGCTCTTCTTGTTTGCCGATTTGTATAAAAGGTTGCTGTAACATTTCAGTTATATATATATTTATTGATATTTACAACTGTATTATGAAATACATTTAGTAAATGTGATACAAGATGATTAACATGTAGGGATG
Source organism: Piezodorus guildinii (assembly GCA_023052935.1). Lineage (NCBI taxonomy): Eukaryota > Metazoa > Arthropoda > Insecta > Hemiptera > Pentatomidae > Piezodorus > Piezodorus guildinii. Next base: position 115,901,590 of record CM041298.1, read on the forward strand.
CTACTCATTGGCAGTTATCAAAAAACTACTCTAATCTAGAAGATCCCGGGGCCATCTTCTTTTCAGATGCCTCGGAGGATTATCAGGGATTGTAGAGGAAGCAAGGATCAAAACTACTGGATTAAAGTGGGAATGAAGTTTGTCATGAAAAGAGTGGTATCTGGTTTGCGCTAATTCAGCAACATAGGAAACATTAACGTCTTTACGGATGAGTTTATTCGTTACAAAAAAAGGAGCATTGAGCGATTTTTCAAAGGATTGGAGACGGAAAGAATTTTATGGTTTAGTTAAGCCCCAAATCTCTACTCAGGAAGTCCATATCGGTTATATGATTGTCATGTAGATGAGCTTTTCGTACGTAAGTGGAAGGTTTGAACGTTTGTTTAGCAAGTGTTGAAGTAGTCGGAAACGTCTGGCAGTTTCTTTTGGTTTCAGTCTTGGATGAGGGTACCAAGTAAGACATTTGTCAAGGTTCAATTTCAATCATATAAACTCCTAATATATGAAATTTCAGTTTTATACAACTTATCGGACTACTAAACTAAACTTATCGTTTTCAAGCTAAACTTATCGGATGCAAACACAGACCTTTTTAGGGGAGTTGGTTACTTGGACTCACAGGACCGTAAATGATCGCTATACTTTCGTTTTCTATATACTTCATATGTATGTAAGTAGAAGTAAAAATAATTTAAGCTTACTTTCAGAAATATAAAATTTATTTTTCACCGACAAGATTGTATAGCAGTAGAAAAGGTTAGGACTAGTTTTCATTAAAAAAAAATAAATAATAATCTCTTTAAATTTTCTGTTGATTTACCTTTTAAAAGTTGTGAATTCGATTAGTGCCCAATTAAAAACTGACATGTAAAGGTTTCCACATATCGAGAACATCATTCAATCCGCAAATGCAGCATTATGCAATAATGATCCGAAGACAGCTGCATTCTGATTTCTCGTAAAGGCTAATCCGACATTCTCGTTATAAACGTAGCGAGGAAAGCACACGCAAATAGCGGAATCCTCTTAGAGGCTTCCTATGCAAATCCTGGACTCGCAAGATGGAGGTGATAGGGCTGCCTCCCGATGACAGATGGCATCTAGATGATCCTGAGGACTAACTGCCTTGGGCACGATCTGCATTACACAGGTTAATGTGCCTCCCAATGTGCTCTCCTTCGTTAAGGAGTTGTCCACAGTCAGCGGAATATGATTTGCGGTAAGGGATTGTCAACTCGACATGGAGGGTCACAGTATTTCACTCGCACACATGACGAATAGGGACTGCAACACGAGCGAAATGGCCTATGAAGTAGTTACAGCATTAATCGAATCAGGATAATGTGTGAATGCGATCAGATCCCATGGGGTGGGATTCAGTGTGTAAAATATCAAACGCTAAGAGTATTTAATGAGAATAGCAATAATAAGTCTTTATTTATAAGAAAATACAAAATAAAAATCTGGTCCGCGCAACACAAGACTTTCACTTACCTCATTTGTAAAAATCAATTTAAGAATTTTTTATATCAATATATTCCAAAGAACGTAAGATCTCGCATAATATTAAAGGTGGGTATTAGGGCTGATTAATTTCTTCCCAAAAAAACTTAATTTTTTATTAAATCACACATTCGACGTTTCGGGATCTTCTCCCATCTTCAGGACTCTACAAGTAAAAGTAACAATTGATTACATTTAAAAACACTATAGTAAAGTGAAAAACCATTGAGGCTTTATACATCAATAAAAATGTAGATAACACAGTAAATTTCAAAACTGACTCTAGACACTTAAGTTGCCATTACTCAGATTTAATTAAAAATGTAATATAAAAATTAATTAATAAAATTTATTTAAGAATGTTTCACACTATTTAATAACAATAACCATATATAAGTTATAAATTGGTCTAATCCTTAATCCAGTTGGGGACAAATATCTGAGCAATTCCCTGCTCAGATCTGATGTTTCACTTAATGACTAGTTTTTACTGATTTTTCTTTTTAATTTTTTGTGAAAATGCTGGAAGGAACAAATGAATTTCAAAATAGTATAAACCAGGTAATTTTAAAATATTTCTTTATTGCATTAACCTATTACTATGTGACATTGTTAATTATTGTTTTTTAATACCTCTTATTGATTTTAAAATTTGTAGTACAATAATTTTTAAATGTTGTTAATAATGGACACCTAACTTATAATAATTTTTTTACAAAACGTTTTAATGATTTACTTCACTATAGTGTTTTTTAATGTAATGAAAACCGTTACATTAACTTGTAGAGTCCGGAAGATGGGAGAAGATCCCGATACGTCGAAAGTGTGATTTAATAAAAAATTATGTTTTTTGGAAGAAATGAATCAGTCCAAAAAAAAGAAATATTTATTATTTATTTATTTAACGTCCCTTTATGCTACTATGGCTAATCGGACGGTGTTACAGTGGGAGTCCTAAATTTTGCTTATCCAGGTTTTATTAGGATAGGAATCTTTAGCGAAATAGTTACGTTGAAATTCGATACTAAAGTGTGTTTTAATAAATAATTTATTATATTATTATTTACAACAATCAGTTTTATAACGCTCCATTAACCTTTACGATCTTGTTTATAATATTTATTTTTAAATCTTTGTATTTTCAACAATAAATTATACAGTATATATTCATACTTTTCTCATGTTAAGAACACACAAATTAAAAAAAAAAAAAAAATAGTTGTACTCTTTTCTGCTTTATTTGGTCCAACTAATATATTTATCCATTTTTTATCAATGCTAGCAAAATTCTATATTTTTTTTAGAATGTACAAAATAAAAGATACTTTTTGTAAGAAAATTAAAAAAATTCGGCATTTAATCCCTGTCAGATTATTTCAATCAGGATGAAACCAACATGATTTTGGTTAATGCATATTAAATTTTGTTGAATTTCGAAATAGTATAAACCAGGTAATTTTAAAATATTTCTTTATTGCATTAACCTATTACTATGTGGCATTGTTAATTATTGTTTTTTAATACCTCTTATTGATTTTAAAATTTGTAGTACAATAATTTTTAAATGTTGTTAATAATGGACACCTTTTTTTGTAAGAAAATTAAAAAAATTCGGCATTTAAGCCCTGTCAGATTATTTCAATCAGGATGAAACCAACATGATTTTGGTTAATGCATATTAAATTTCGCATCTATATAGCGCGTTTAATAAAAAAATAGTTATAGTGGCCATTCTCAACGAAACGTACAAACGATGTCCAAATGATTTTCCTCGTACTGAAACTGGTTATTTTCCAACTTTGTTTTCTTTTCTGGTAGACATTTTTCTGCTCTACTTGGTGAACATTCATAAGTTCAAATCAATGAATTATTCCTGAATTTTAAATAAATGTCCGAAAAATCATAGACTCATCCTGTCCAAATCAGACTTGGCCAACTTCAACGTGGTACCCAGTTATGTTGCTGGAAAGATTTTACTGGTTTTGTCCATTGCGTTCATACATACACTCTATAGTTTCAGAATACAGAATTGCAGGTTTAGAAAACGGTTATATTCGTTTCAAATAAATAAAACTGAAATGTCCAAGGGATTTTGCGTCATTGGCGCACCCCAAACGGTTTTTGGCGCCGTGATCTCCCTTCAAGCCAGAAAAAGGTGGGAAAATCTCGCAAAGGCGTTATACCTTCGGTAAGCCGACCAAGAGGTTTATAACCGCCTTCTGTATCTTTCACAGTGGCAGGGAGGGAAATTTGAGAAACCTTCGCTCACTTTGCTCCCTGAAATCCATAGCTCTGTTTTAGACTTCTTGTTAAATTAGGACTGGTTTCCGTTTTCTAAGGAGTGATCAGATCGTCTAAATTGCCTATTAGAAGGTCGTGGTTGAAGAAACAATGAGAAAACATCAGTTAAGTGCCAATACAATTAAGGTATGTCCTAGTGTTCTTCTTTCGTTGTACCAGGACATGTTACTGATTCTTTCACCTGAATGGGGTTACCACCGATAATTCATAGCCCTATTTTCTTATCGAATATCTGTCTTATTTCTTTCTTTTTATGTGTCCAAAACCTTAAGCCTCCTTTTCCTCGTTATTGTTTCCAAGTTTTCCTCGTCCAACTTTTCCTTGTAACGTTCATTGTTTTTTTTTAGCCTGTATTCTTTTCCTCTTTTCCTTGATCTGTGGATAAAACATAGATCTTACTTTCTCTCATGGTATTTTGTCCTATTTACTTTTTGCTGAATAAATTCCTTGTACTAACATCACAACACTATTACTTACTTCTTAACAAAAAAAAAATTAAAATAACGAAGATTTGGCCCGTACGAGGTATCAATCCTTCCATGACAAACTCCATTCCCACCCTAATCCTTTCGTTTCAATCCTTTCTTCCTCTTCAATTCCTGACAATCCTCCGAGGCGTCTGAAAAGGAGATATTTTAATATTATAATATTTTTAGAGTTCTTCCATTGGGAAGCTTCTCTACATGTGTTTCATGCCTTTTTTATATTTCATTCTAATTTACTTGTTGTATTACTTGTTATACAGTTGTAAATTCCAATAAATAAATATATAAAAAAAAAAAAATAACGAAAACAAACTCGAAAATTTGATGCTGATAAAAACCTCCAAGGTTTGGTGCGCTTGTAATATGTTCATCGCTGGGATTAATAAATTTTCAAGCGCATTCTAGTTGCCGTGTTGCTATTATTTAAACGATACTAGGAGTACTCACTACGTTTGCTATAGCATGCTATTTGTGTTATTTTGCTAAACCCGTCGAGTTTCTACAGTTATTTCCTGTATAAAATTGATGGGTTTAGCACAATAGCACAAATAGCATGCTATAGCAAACGTAGTGAGTACCCCTAATATAAAAAATCCAAGCTTCGCAATTCTTTGTTCTGTAACCTTCTCAATATTCCAGTTGCTTTAACTCTTTTTGGACAGAAAGTATTTTTTAAAACTACAAAAAGTCCTGTCGAGTTGTTCTATAAAAGTTAGCTATCACGTTTCATAAAACATTGACATTTGATAGTCTGATTATCATAAAATTACGACTGAAAATCTTTTAGTTATCGTTTACTTTGACGAAAACATTATTTTTAAACAAACACCAATAAATTATTGATCACAAAAATTAATTTCTTCACCAACATTTTACCTCATATTGCAGACTTCTTTAGAGTTCTATACAGGATTTTTTACAAAAATCTTAAATATGAGTCTTAAATAAAACCAAAATAATTAGAGGTAGTTCTAATTTTCTCCAAAATGTTTCCACACAACAGATTCTTTTCTGAATCCTCTTCCAGTCCGATCCTGATTTATTTTATGCCCATGTTGGAACTTTGACTGATCACGGATCTTGGGACTTTGTTCTAATGTCTGGCCATTTATTTATTTTTCTTTCTATGCGTACATATAAAAAAAATCTGGTGCGGGCAACACACCACTTTCACTTACCTCGATTTTTAAAATCGATGAAAGAATTTTCAAATACAGTTAGAGATAAAACTACGTGAAACTATTAAGGAATTAATCAAATTTAATTTATATAGAAACTTATATAAGACAAACTTATATAAACTTAATTTATATGTGTTTTATTAAAAAATCTATTATATTATTATCTAAAATAATCAGTTAGTTTTATCTTCTTCTCATCACTCTCTATTAACTTTTAAAAGCTTGTGTATGAGATGATATTTTTTCTAAAATCTTTAGCTTTCCATCGGTATATCATACATGTATATTACTGCTCTTATGTTCAAAAACGAAAAATTGCATTAAAAAATATTTTTTCTGTTTTCTACTTTAGTTGGGCATCGAATTTATTCTATTTATATATTTACCTGTTTTTCATCAGCGTTAACAAGATAATCTAGTTATTATTATTGAATCTACAAAATTAAAGGTACTTTAGGGGAAGAAAATATAAAATATCGGCATTTAAGCCCTGTCAGACCATTTTTATCCAAATAAAACCTACAAGATATTAAAGCCCATTAAATTTTACATCGATATAGAGTTTAATCAAAATTGTCGGAACCGTTTTTGAGAAAATCGAAAAAAGTTGTATAAAGTGCCTCTTCTGGTAAGCTCATTTTGATGAAAAAAGTTTTGTCACGTCTCGGGCGTATAGTTGTCTTAAATATGAAATTTCAGTTTCATAGGACTTACCGTTTCCGCCCGGGAGTTACCACAGACCCACACACACACACACACACACACACACACACAGACACACACACACACACAGACCTTTTTGCGGGACTTGGTTATTTGGACTCAGGGGACCCTAAAATGTGCATTTCCGTTGAAAACTGGAATTCGAAAATGTTCACGATCGCAATTCTTTCCCTTACTATATATAGTAAGTGAAAGTAAAATTAAAAGGCTATATTGGAAAAAATACCTAAGTCCTCGAATGTAGTTTTAATAGATTTCGAAGAAGAAACCTAAGATTACACATATTAAAATGTTTGTGCGCTGAACTAGCTTCCACGAATATGGAGTTGTTATGACAGCTCGAATAATATAAATATTTTATAATGTATTCTGCGCGTTCGTGAAATAAGATCTGTGCATTTTATGTGTCAGTTTATTACGACCTTGAGCTTTCATGATTTACGCGAAGCGTTTCTACAATAAAATATTGTTTTTACATCGACTTAGCAAGTGAGGCATAGCGTTATTTTATTGGATATTAAATCATTGTTGTATGACCCAACTATCTATAAATTTGAAAAGAAAATTTTTCTATGTATATTTCTTCACCATGCAATTATTTCTTTGTTAGTACGTTTCGTGGATCTGCGAATTAATGAGTCTCTTGTAAATAAATATTTATTAGTTAAATAACCTATAACCCTTTGACTTCGAAAGTATTTTTTGTTCGAGGAGTCTGCCGTTCTTGATCAGTAAATTTTAGATAAATGATTTCAGACACGATATAACACTTTTGCATTTTAAATTACATATCTTCATTTATTTATTTAACTAAACTCATTGTTGGGACATTCGTGTTGTCTATATATGTACAGATTCCCTATCATCACTTAAATCCCTGGGAAACCAATACTCAACAAACAGTATTATGAATACTGTTAAAAATTATCTCCTCATATTAAAAGAATTGGAAAAGACTCTAACCTTTATCTGGACGCCAGCCCATATTGGTATACCAGGCAATGAAGCAGCAGACAAGGCGGCAAAAGAGGCCGCACAACTGAATATTCCGCCAATAAAACTATTCGAACAGCACGATATTAAAACTTGGTTAAGAGATAAGATCTCCAGCGACTGGAAAACCCTCAAAATAAGCTGCGGGGAATAAAGAATACAGCAAAACCCTGGAAAAGCTGCGTGAGAGGCAGTAGAAGAGAAGAAGTAGTCGTCACCAGATTGCGAATAGGCCACTCTCGACTCACCCATGGATAAAGGGGAGGAAACAAAATGCGAACGGTGCTCTACTCCACTCACAATGCAGCACATCTTAGAAGACTGTCCGCTGTACGCTGCTGCGTTTTCCTCGCGAGGCCTGCCTAAGCAACTCTCATCATTATTGGGAGATAATAAGCAAGTTCTCGATTTAGTTATAGAGGTTCTAAAATAAATCGAACTTTACAATAAGATATAAAAAAAAATAAATGAAAAAAAAATAGAGAGGAATGCTTTATTTATTTGGCAATGCTGCCCAAATGTTGGGTTTTTTCACATGAAATGTCCGTTTTTATAGTTTCTGAAATACATAAAGGATTTTCGAGTAATTTTTTCGTACGAGTTTAAACTCGGCCATTCAGCAGGTGAGGCCGCTAGAAGTATTTGTAAGGCGTTTAGGGAAGGGAGTGTTAATGAACGGACCATTCGCCGTTGGTTTGCTAAGTTTTCAGCTGGGGATACCGACTTGGAAAACCAACTAATCAGTTGGGGTCATTTGAAAATAGGATAAACAGGAAGTGCTTGAACAAATGGGATTTGAAGGTCAGAAGGGTGTTGGAATGACGGATATAAGAAGAAATAGAATTCCATTCGGATGAGGATCGGATTAGGAGAGAAAGGATGAGGAATTAGTTAGATTATTGTAAAGATTTTTCGTTTTTTACTTGTATTTAGAAGTTAACTTATCTTTTTTTGGACGATCTTTTAGTTTAATGAGTAGTAATATATAAATTTTATTGTATTGTCCCTAAATTTATTTGTTTCTTATTACTGTTCTATTTTTTTTTTTTAATTAACTTTGTGTCTTGGCCTGATGTAGATATTAAATTATTTTAAAGTGTCCGCTGTGCTTAGTGCTAGAATAAAGATGTTTTTTCTCTTCTTTCTATATTATTATTTTTATTTTATTTTTTATCTGTTATATCCTAGATATGTGAGGAGATACTTCAAATCTTTAATATAATTTCGGTCAAGGATAAAAAAAAAGAAAAGAAAAATAATAAACAAGATTTGCGATTAGCATCAAATGGGCTGTAAATTACTAAGAAGGCCTATCCATCTTGCTTGTGCAAAATAAATCTTGACGACAATGGCGGAACCCATTTAGTTTTGCATTTCATTTGTCTAATGGGGCCAAGCCATAGGCTCGCGTCTCAATCTCCTGATTTAGTGGTTCGGGTGTCATATGAGTACGTGGCAGGCGCTCCGATAGTTTCCTACTCTAGTTTGCAAGTCAAATGGACAACAAATTGATGGGAGAACTTGGGAGGGGAATTTAATTCGTTCCTGGTTTGCTTTCACTCGAGCTGCGTTTTTTCTTATCGGTTGTAAATTGTCGGCGATATCGAAAGCAGTGTCTAAGTCGTTACATGCCCAGGGCTTTCATTAAACCTTTTACCTTAAAAAAAATACTTAAGGAAATCATGAACAGTTCTGTATGCCATGAAAACTATTACTTTCACTTACTTATATATTTGAAATAGTATAGTAAGGGAAAGTATTGCGATCGTGAAAATTTTTGAATTCCCGTTTTCAACAGAAATGTGCGTTATAGCGTCCTCATAGTCCAAATCATTAAGTCTCGCAAAAAGGTCTACGTCTGAGTCAAGCACAAAAACGAAAAGTCGTACGAAAATGAAATTTCATATTTTAGACAACTATACCTCTGGAAAGTTACAGATTTTGTTTCATCACAATCGGCGAACTGAAAGAACAACATTACCATGCTTTTTGCATCGTTTCACGATTTCCTCACTAAAGGCTCTAATTATTTTGATTAAACTCCCCGTATTGATGTAAAATTAATATCATGCATTTTCATGCTGATTGAAATGATCTGACTATGCTTAAATGATAATATTTTAATCTTTCTTCCTTCAAAGTACCTTTACGTTTTTGTTTTTTTTGTTGTTTTTTTTTTTTCGTTTTTAGCGTGTTAAAATTTGATGCACAAGACCTTCCGGTCACTTGTCCCACGTGTGACGTCATAAAAGCTGCAGCTTGAATGTAAAACTCTGCCACATCCACCCTGCTCTCCGGACATTTCTCCTACCCACTTTTATATGTTTAGACACTTGGACCTATACTTAAGAATTATTATCCGACAAGAATTTAATAGCCGAAAAGGATTAGAACACATGGGAAATTTTATTTTGAAGGAATGGATGAGTTGGCAAAACGTTGTCAGGAAGGTATCCATAATATTCTGACTATTTTGATTAAGTAGAACCGTACAATTTTTTTTTTTTTTGTATACCGAAATTCTGTTTATTTACCAGAAAACCCAATATACTGGGTAGTCTTTTAAAAATGCTGGTACCTTTTGATCGCCAAGAGAGGCATAACGCTGTATTTTCTCTTATTTTATTTTCCCTACAGACCCGGCGATTCGTCAAGATGACGGGAGAGAACGCCACCCGCGCTGCCTAAACAAAGAGGTCCTGCTGCGCCGAGAGATTCCTGGATCAATCCCTCCTAACGAGAGCTAAGGACATCTCTTCAGCTTTTTGTTATCCTTCCTCTGATTGTTATTGATAGGTCGCATCAAGGGGTAATGGACCGGGTCGCTCCTGGGTTATTAATTGTCTCGGGTTCCTCAGCTTCCAGGGAAAAAATGGATGAAAAGGAGAGAAAAAAAAGAAGTTTTATGGAAGAAAAATGTTTGGTCTATTGGAGGGTTGATGGATAGTAGAGCCATGGCACGTAGATTAGGGTGTGACCACCGAAACAACTTGAGGATGGATGGGGAAGGGTACACCCCTCTTGATGAGCTCGTCTTTATTTGCATTTTATTTTTTGTTTTCTTGAAAAAAAACATCAATATTTACTGTAACGTCAGTTCTTTTCATCTCTTGTCGACATTTATAATCCGAACGTATTGTAAGGGGTAGTCATTAAGGTATCACATAAGGTTAGTTGTTGTCTAATGATTTCTCGTCATGATCGATCTAACCGAGGCAGAACACGTCTCTTTTCTTATTTTACTTTCGCTTTCATTGTTTTTTTTTATTGAAATTTACAATTGTATATAATTATACAACAAGTAAATATGCTGATGGATGATAAAAGACATGAAAAAAAAACATGAAGAGAACTGCCCATTGGCAGCACTCTTCAGTAGTGAATATCAACAAGAAGGTCTAGAGGCCATCTAATTTTCAGACACCTCGGTCGATTATCAGGGATTGAAGAGGAAGCAAGGATTTAAACTAATGGATTAAAGTGGGAGTGGATTTTTTCATGGAAGGAGCGGCACCTGGTACGGGCCAAATCAGCAACGTATGGAACATTAAGGTCATTTTGGATGATTTTATCCGTGACAAAGTAAGGAGCGTTAAGGATTTTGGATTGTAAGGATTGGATACGGGAAGAGTTTGATGGCTTAGTAGAGCACCAAAACTCAACTCTGTAGATCCAGATAGGCCTTATGATTGACATGTAAGTGTGTAAGACATGATAATTAAGTGAAAGGTTAGAGCGTTTGTATAGTAAGTGTTGGAGTAGCAGTTTCATTTCTTTTCAGTCTTGTATGCGGATTTCATGTAAGGTAGGAATCCTGAACAGCGGATCTGTTCAACCGAAACAAGCAGTATATCATTAGAGGGCACTGTAGGGCAGGATGTCATAAGTTTTCGACGAAGTTGCTTACCTATATATGAAATATATAGTAAGGGAAAGTATTGCAAGTCCAAATGACTACTATACGTCGCAACCTTTTCATCAGCAACTAGAAGAACCCCCTTATACCATGCATTTTGCATCTATTCACGATTTTCTCATAAACCACTGTAACGATTTTGAGTAAGCTCTCTATCTAAATCGATGGAAAATTGAATGGGCTTTAATATCATGTAGGATTTATTCTGATTGAAATAGTCTGATAGGGATTGAATGCCGATAGTTTAATTATTTTATTATAATCGATAAAAAAGGCTATATATACGTGTTGAACTTATTCTATAACCAATATATATATATATATATATACAGTGCCCTCCAAAAGTTAGTTGAAATATTTAGATAAAAAGTTAATTAGCCCAATACAATAAATACACTTAATTTTTCATAAACATATGTATTGTATTTAAAAGAAAAATATGGTATACTGGATAAGGGATTTAAGAGAAATAGCTGAAAAACATAATATTGACATAGACATTAAACTTGACAATCAAAATAAATGGGATTTAATCCTACAGGACTTTAGACTATCGTTAACAGAAATTTACAAATTAAAATATGTACAAAAGGCTTCGGTTTAGGAAAAAATGCATCTGTATAAAAACTTAAATTATGATTATGGAAATCATTATCTTAATGATAATAAAATAAACTTTAATGGGATTAAATGGATATTCAAAGTTGGATGTAAACTTCTTTATCTCAACTATAACAGATTTTATTCAAATAGTAGTGTGATGTGTTCCTTGTGCAATAAAAAAGAAACAGAAAATACGTTTCATTTCCTAGCTACATGTCCGATTCTGTCTCAAATTAGAAAAAATAGTTTTGGAAAGAATTCTCTAAAAGTTAATGTTGTAATAAAATGTCTCAATGGTGATAACTGGTTGTCTGTATACAATTTTTGTAAAATAGCATGGCCTTATAGATATAGGCTTATTAAAGAATTTAATTATAATTGAAAAAAGAACTTTCTAATATGTGATATTAATTGATTATTGTTATTTTTTTTACCGTTGTTTTATTTATATGTTAATACAGTTAGAAGTTGAATAGAATCAGTGAGTGAACTGTTTTTGAATATTATATAATTTGTAAAACTTTCTAACCTTTGTAAACCTTTCTTCTATACTGAGTCTACATCTTGAAACCATGTAAGGATAATTTTTTTTGGTTCATTAAACAGTAAATATTAAAATAAATATTTAATAATACACTCGTAATATCTTTTAATAAAAACTGCAAAATTTATTAGTCTTAAGGCAGAAACATGCGTGTAGTTAGCTATGATAATATTTGGTTGTCACATGAAATGTCAGTTTTCAAGGTAAAGGATTTTTATTAAAAATACGATATGAAAACATTTTATTCGAAGTATTTACCTTCTTTTTCTACACATTTTTCCCAACGTGACACCAAATTTTTTATCCCCGAACTGAAAAACGCGGAGCTTTGAAGGGAAACAAAATCTGAAAACGCACTTTTCACTTGATCATCATTTTCAAAAAGTTTTCCTATGACGAAGTTGTCTAAATTCCTGAACAGGTGGTAATCTGATGGAGACAAGTCGGAGAATATGGTGGGTGCTGAAGAACTTCGTAGCCCAGTTCTTTCAATTTTTGCATGGTATGTTTTGGAACATGGGGTCTTGCTGTCGCTCAGTGAGATCATGAGGTACCCATGTATCGAGATTTTTTACTATCCCAATACACTTTAAATGTCTGGAAACGGTAGATGCACTTGCATTTAGTTGTGCTGAGAGTCCTTTAACTGTTTGGTAGGGGTTTCCTTCTACTGTATGTTTGAGGACATCGTTGTCTATTAAGGACGGATGTCTTCCTAGGGGCAAGTTTTCCAAGTCGCTGAAAACTTCGCAAACCAACGGCGAATGGTCCGTCCATTAACACTCCCTTCCCCAAACGCCTTGCAAATATTTCTAGCGGCCTCAGCTGCTGAATGACCGAGTTTAAACTCGTACAAAAATATTACTCGAAAATCGCGTGTTCCCATGTTCATATTTGGAGGTATACTAAAAAGCGGGTAATTGATTGGGAAGCTAATGTTTATAAGTATTATTTTATAGGTAGAGGATTAGTAACTGTTGACTTTAAATATGTAAAATAATGATGGAGTTTTGTTGACCGTAGAGAAATTAGATGAGGAAGATGGTTGGGGGTGCGGTCATAAATTAAAAACACACAATTAAAAATAAGCGTTATTTTAATTATGTGCCGACGTTTCGGCCTACAATGTGGGCCTTCATCAGGGCTAAAAGAAACAAGATAACAACCAATGTAATTATAGACTTAATAATGCGTTAGGTATATAATAATAATATGACAGTAATAAATTATGGGAACATAAATAATATTAAATGTAAAATGATAATAAGATGACAATTATAAAGTATGGAAATAAGGTGACAGTTATAAAGTATGGAAATAAACAAAATTAAGATGATAGTTATAAAGTATGGAAGTAGACATAATTGAGATGATAATATTGTAATGAGAATATATAAATAGAGACTAAGTAAATGAAAAAAAATGATAAAGGAAAAATATGTGAACAATTAAAATTTTAAATATTAACAATTTTGAGTTGATATATGACGGTAATATATTAAAAACATAGCTAAGAGTATAGGTAATATATAAAAAAATATAGTCATTACAAAAGAGAAACAGTATGAATAAAAATTAATAATTTAAATTTTAAAATAATGTAATATTAAACTAATAATTATATGTCAGGATATGTAACGGAGAAAGATATGAGTATGGAAAGGGGGAGAAAGAAATGGGCGATGAAAAAAGACCCTTATCAATAAGAAAATTTTTCATAGCCCATTTCTTTCTCCCTCTTTCCATACTCATATCTTTCTCCGTTACATATCCTGACATATAATTATTAGTTTAATATTACATTATTTTAAAATTTAAATTATTATTTTTTATTCATACTGTTTCTCTTTTGTAATGACTATATTTTTTTATATATTACCTATACTCTTAACTATGTTTTTAATATATTACCGTCATATATCAACTCAAAATTGTTAATATTTAAAATTTTAATTGTTCACATATTTTTCCTTTATCATTTTTTTTCATTTACTTAGTCTCTATTTATATATTCTCATTACAATATTATCATCTCAATTATGTCTACTTCCATACTTTATAACTATCATCTTAATTTTGTTTATTTCCATACTTTTTAACTGTCACCTTATTTCCATACTTTATAATTGTCATCTTATTATCATTTTACATTTAATATTATTTATGTTCCCATAATTTATTACTGTCATATTATTATTATATACCTAACGCATTATTAAGTCTATAATTACATTGGTTGTTATCTTGTTTCTTTTAGCCCTGATGAAGGCCCACATTGTAGGCCGAAACGTCGGCACATAATTAAAATAACGCTTATTTTTAATTGTGTGTTTTTAATTTATGACCGCACCCCCAACCATCTTCCTCATTTAAATATGTAAACATTCGGATGAAAACAACAGAGACCTGCAAAATCCTTTTTGTACTTCAGAAACTATAAAAACGGACATTTCGTGTGAAATAACCCAATATGTTTCAGCTAACTTTTGGCGTTGTACTTTAGTCCATGAAATCATTGCTTACACTTGATAAGCTTAAGTGATAGGGGTTTCTCTTTTTTATGTATCTCTTATTGTAGAGGAGTTGAAATAAAAAATGTACTGTTTATGTCACATGGAGAAATGTTTTTGTGGACTGTCTTCTTTAAAATGAATTACAGTTTATTTCAACTAACTTTTGCAGGGCATATATAATTTTTTTTTTTTCTCTAACCTAAGAATAGTTGAAGATTTTAGAAAACAATACCAAGTGGCGAACATGAACTTCTGTGATTATTTTACTTTCACTTACTATTTTTAGTAAGGGAAAGTATTGCGATCGTAAAACTTTTCGAATTCTGTTTTAAACAGAAATACACATTTTAGGGTCCCTTGAGTCCAAATAACCAAGTGCTGAAAAAAGGTCTGTGTGTGTGGTTACTCCCAGGCTTAAACGGTAAGTCCTATGAAAATGAAATTTCATATTTAAGACAAATATACGCCCCAGACGTTACATAACCTTTTTCATCAAAATGAGCATACCAGAAAAGCGACTTTATACCATGCATTTTGCACCTTTTTTCGATTTTCTCAAAAACGGTTCCGACGATTTTGATTAAACTCGCTATATCGATGTAACATTTATTGGGCTATAATATCATTTAAGTTTCATTCGGATCGAAATGGTCTGATAGGCCTTAAATGCCGATATTTTAAATTTTCTTCCTCCTAAGTACCTTTAATTTTGTAGATTATATAAAAATAACCATAATATGTTGTTAGCATTGATGAACAACAGCTAAATATTTAAGCTGTACGAATTTGAATAACAACTATAGGAGAAAACTGGAAAAAAAAATTTTTAATGCAATTTTTCGTTTTTGAACATAAGCGCAGTAATAATACATGTATGGTATACCGTTGGAAAGCTAAAGATTTTAGAAAAAATATCATCTTATACTCAAGCTTTTAAAAGTTAATAGAGAGTGATGATAAAAAGATAAAACGAACTGATTATTTTAGATAATAATATAATAGATTTTTTAATAAAACACATGTTTCTATACAAATTCAATTTAATTCATTCTTTAATAGTTTCACTAATTTTTATCTCTAACTGTATTTGAAAATTCTTTCATTGATCTTAAAAATGGAGGTAAGTGAAAGTCGTGTGTTGCCCCACCAGATTTTTTATATTGTTTTATAATCTAAAACATATGTTTATAACGAAACTGAATATAAATCTTTTAAATATTATAATACTTTTACTCTATTTCATAGTTCTTGAAAGTGAAAGTCGTTTGTTGCGCACCCCAGATTTTTTTATTTATATTTTACCTAGGTTGACACAGTGATTTTAGGGACCAATTTAAAAAAAAAAAAAAAAAATCCAATCAGATTTTTACAGGAAATAATGGCAGGATAGCGATATCGATAGAAAAAAAACCGAGATAATAATACGTAAAGAAAAAAAAATTGGAATCACCCCTAGTGGGTTTCCTGTAATTGTAGTAAGTGCGGACACAGTACCTCGGCCTGGAAATAATGAAGATAATGCTTGCTATCCTCCAACACTACCTCCTCCCGCCAGGGATCGATAAGAAAAAAAATGTAAAGGAAAGAAAAAATATTAAAAAAATAAAAATAGAAAAAACCCGAACTGAAAATAAATCGACAATTCATGACAAAGCTTTGACTACGGCAGACACGTTAGGAGCCCGCCTTTTCATATTATTAATGGCTCTCTCTAAAACCTTTAATTATCAGAGAGTCAAAACTCCCAGTCGCGGTTAATTCATTTTGTATTTCAATGGGGAAAATAAAAAAAAGAAGAAGTTTAATTATTTCAAATATAATTAATTATTCTAAAGGCGGTTCTTCTATCCCAATCCAAAGCGTGTTTCGGTTTTTTTTCTTTCTACTTTTTTCTCCCTGTCAAGAATTATGAGATCTGTTGAAGCCGTTCCCCGTTAAAGCTGGAAAACGAGGCGCGTTTCTCATTTTGAAGGGAATAGTTAGAAAATTGGAAACATAAATATGGAAACTAGAACCTCTTTCTCATCCGAGCATTTTAGAACTACTTATATTTATGTATACACCTTGATTAAGAAAAGTAACTCGTTTTGATTAATCACGGCTTCTGAACGTTAATAGGATAAATAGAACGGTGATAAAAATGACTAATAATCTTAATGGTGATTAGAAATTATGATAATGATGATAACTTTATTAATATGAGTTTTACGTATACGCACGAATCATCTGTAAAAGTATTGTTCTAAGATCCGAACTTGAAACGATCTCCACCGAGCTGATAATAGAATGAAACATATTTTATAACAAATTTATTATATTAGGAAATACGTTAAGAATGGGTTGTCAAAAAAAATCCTGGATAGACTATTTTAAAAAAATATATTTTTAATTAAATGTTGTAACATCATGATAATAAGAAAACTTTTACCCTGTAATTTGGTATTTGGTATTTGTGTAGAAAATGGTCCTGTAATTTTATTGGAACGTTCTAACATCAAACACATTCAATCCTTTCAATCCAAAGTCCTCCGAATAATAGTAAATGCTCCTTATTATGTATCCAACTATACCTTGCACCATGACCTTAATGTTCCATTTATTTCAGACCTAATTCCATCCAAATTTTCCAAATTCCATCAGAACCTCATTCATCATCCTAATCCTTCAGCACGATCCCTATCCAGCTCCACTCATCCATACAACCCACCTAGAAGGTTGAAACGGCAGTGGCCCCGAGATATATTGTAAATACGTATGCTGGAGTTCTGACACTGGTCAGATTCTCCTCTCAGGTGCGGTGTGATTGTGGCTATGGCGCCCTCACTTAGCTTCCGCTGGCTCTTACCAGTGATGCGGCTGAGAGGGAGGCGCTGGGATCCTTTGGACTCTGCTTGTCCCGTCTGGGGTTCCCGAGCTGATTGTAAATATTGTTCATAGGTATGAATGTGACATGTTTTGTTTATTTATTTGTTAACTTCATTTATTTGTATTTATTTTGTCTACTTAATTTTGTTATTGTATACGTTTATTTATTTTGATTTGATTTTATGTAATTTGACTTTCCTTTTGTTTATATTGTAAATATTGTATGAATGAGATCCTGTAGCACTATTATTATTGTCTATTATGACAAATTGTAATATATACGAATGAAATAAAAAATAAAATAAAAAAATTTTATTGGGTTGTTTCACATTAAATGTCCGTTTTTATAGTTTCTGAAATACATAAAAGATTTTGCAGGTCTCTGTTGTTTTCTTCCGAAAGTTTACATATTTAAAGTAAACAGTTACTAATCATCTACCTTTGTATTATAAACATCAGATACCCAATCAATTACCCACTTTTTAGTATGAACATGGAAACACGCGATTTTCGAGTAATATTTTTCTACGAGTTTAAACTCAGCCATCCAGCATGACGAATATGAGTAGGTAGGGAACTCCAGAGGGTTGCAGAATGAATATAAAAGGAGTGATCAAAAGATTTAGTTCTATGGGTGGGAATTTAAAGGTCGGTAATATACGGCACATAATGGATCCAAATAATAAAATCCTGGAAAAACAATAAGTTGTATAAAGCTGAAATTAATATTTCAACAAAAATGGCAAAAGAGAAGAAGCGTTTTAATATTCTGTAAGTTTCATATTAATTAAAACAGTCTGAGAAGGCTTTGGTGTCGATATTTTAAATTTTCTTCCTCTAATGAACGTTTAGTTTTGTAGATTCCAGAACATTACAATATAATTTTATTAGCATTGATGAAAAACGTCTAAAGGTACCAGTTGAACGAATTTGATAACCAACTAATGGAGAAAAGAGCAAACATATATGTTAAAATAATTATTGGTTTTTCAATAATAACAACAGTAATATAGACGTAAATATTTACCGTTGGAAACGTAAAAGATTTTTAAGAAAGATTTAAAAAAAATATTATCTTATACACACAATTTTAAGGGTAATGTACAGTGACGAATGGGGCATCAATTTATTATGAATATAATACGTCAATATTTAATATTTTTATAGTATTTAATTTAAATTATATGTCGCCAACAAAGCCTTATAACCTTTTTATTTGTTTGTTTATTCATTTAACGTCACTTTATGCTGCTGTTGCTACTCGGACGATGCTACAATGAGAGTCCTAAATTTTGCTTATCCAGGTTTAATCAGTATAGGGTTCTTTAACGAGTACCTGTCATCGCACAGGCTTGGGACTACCTTTTAACGTCCCATCCGAAGAACGGCATTATTAAGGTATTATTAATCTTATTAAAAAATCCTTTAACCTATAACTAAGGCATAGAAAGCTGTTATGCTAGTCACACTGCTACAGATGATCCCTGAATGAGTAACAGTAATAACTAAAGAAATGGAAGATAAATACATATGTTCTACGGTTTTTACTTATGATTTAAATAAAAACTTCTGATTCCTGTGAATATTTTTGATCAATAATATATGAAAATTTTTTACGTATTCATTGTGCTACATTTAACATTTTTTTTAATTTAGTCATCATTAACAATTGAAGAACGACCCGAGCGCTTTGCGTCTTCCGAGTCAAATTTCGAGTACTGAACCGAGCAAACCAGTTATGGAGAGTGCCTTCATCTGAGACATTATCACCATACATACTGAAAATCTTATTAACCGTCAGTGCAGCGGATTTCCCTTTTCGGAAAAAAAAAAAAAACATTAAATGACGAAAATGATTTTTTTTCAATTCTTTTTAAAGCAAGCAAAACACCACTCAAAGATAAGGAATCTCGATGAAACTGATGCATAAAAGCATCCTAACTAATCCTTATTTATGATATGTAAACATTATTGGCCAAGTAAATATGATACTATAAACACAGAGAGGATTAAATTAAAATATTGAAAAACGCCCAATAATATTTTTTTTTAGTCTTCATTACTGTTTGTTTATTCATTTAACGCACTTTATGCTACTATGGCTAATCGGACGATGCTACAGTGGGAGTCCTAAATTTTGCCTATCCAGGTTTTATTTGGATAGGGATCTTTAACGATTATCTGACATCGCACAGGCTCGGGACCACCTTTTAACGTCCCCTCCGAAGGACGGTATAACTAAGGATTTTTTACTCCCATTAAAAAATCCTAGGACCACCCGCAGCGCGTCTTCATTACTTTCTTTTTCTGTTCTTAAGTTATTTGTTTATACGCATGAAAGTATTAATTATTTTTTATATTATTTTGGGATATTATCAAACACTTACACTGTATCTTGTTTTTTAGCCCTAATGAAGATCCGAAATGTGTGTCGAAACATTGGATATATAATATATAATATAATAAACAATGGGTACTGGTGACCACACCTTTTATTTATTTTAATTTACTTAACACTTTTTTCATCTTTAAGTTTATTTAAAAGTTCTTAAATTGGTTTTCCAAACCATTCCTCCTTCAGGAGAGGCTTACACATTACTTGAAAACAATTTTATTTATCTAAAGATAAAAATTTTTATTTAATCAAGTTTTTTTTTTGCAATATTAATAAAAAATATGTTAGTAAATTTTATTTAAAAAGTTGTATACAATATTTGGTCACATTGTTTTCTTTTTACTTACATCAACTATTAAAAGTGATTTTAAAATAAAATAAATATATATAAACTTTATGTAATAATAATAATAATAATAATAATAGGCTTAGCGAACCCGAAGGTTCGATGCCGATACCACCAAATTCCGCCTACACAGACTCGTCCAATGCTCACCATTCAAGCCCAAGCTCCCGAGATCAGCCTTAACGCAATCCTCCCATCTTCGCTTCGGCCTACCTTTCGGACGCCTACCAGTCGGATCAGCAAATACCAACTTTCTCGGAATCCGTTCGTCATCGAGCCCAACAACTTTACTCGCCCATTTGAGTCTCCGCGATGCAATCAGCTCAATTATATTCACAGGATGCAAGTTCCGCAATTCCGCGTTATGCAACCTTCTAAACTCCTCAGTGGCCTCATCTCTCTTTGGACCAAATATTTTACGCAATACTTTATTTTCGAAAACCTTAAGCCGCTGTTCATCCTTTAAAGTAAGCGGCCACGTTTCACATCCGTAAAGAACCGTTGGAAGAATAATAGTTTTATAAATTCTAATCTTTAAGTTTTTAGATAGAAGCCGCGAACTAAGTAACTTAGCAACTGAATAATAACACGCATTTCCCACCTTTAACCGGGACTTTATTTCTTCCTGGATTTCATTTTTTCTAGTTATAATTGAACCTAAATACTTGGATTTCTCGACGTGTTCAAAAGTATGCCCTGATACATCAATATCACCAAAATCGACACCGTTTCTGCTACTAATCATATACTTTGTTTTATCGGTATTTAATTCGAGTCCTATTTCTTTACCGGTTTTTATTAACACACTTGTATTTAGTTGTATGGTTTCCGTGTCTTCACCTAGCAATACCAGATCATCGGCATACCCCAAAACCGGAATCTTGTCACCCATATTTAAGCCTTTCTCGGTACACATCACCTTTTCTATGACATATTCTAAAGCTAAATTAAATAACACAGGTGAAAGGGAGTCACCCTGTTTTAAACCCGATCGCACCTCAAATCTCTCGGAGTAATTATGACCGATTCTAACTTTATGGAATGTTTCCGACAAACACATCTCTACTAGGTTTACTAACTTTCTAGGTATTCCCTGTTCAATCATGATGTTATATAGCTTCTGACGGTCTATTGAATCATAAGCCTTTTTAAAATCGATATAAAGTTGATGGACTACACCGTTGTATTCCAATTTTTTCTCTAATATTTGACGTAGGGAAAATATTTGGTCAATAGTCGAGCGATTCCGCCTAAAACCACATTGGTAATCTCCGATAATTTCCTCAGCGTATTCCGTGATTCGACTAGTTAGAATTGACGAGAATATTTTATAGCATACTGGGAGAAGAGAGATCCCACGATAGTTGTTACAATCCGACCTCGGTCCTTTTTTGTGAATCGGAATAAGTATTGATTCTTTCCATTCCTCGGGCATTTTTTCAGTTTCCCAGATCTTTTTAACTAAAAAATGTATTTTGGAAACGACGGCTTCTCCACACGCCTTGATTAATTCACTCGTGATATTATCATTTCCTGCGGCCTTATAACGTTTTAATTTTCCTATCGCCATTTCGACTTCCTCTTTACTCGGTGCGTCTATCCATGGTTCAGCGCTCTGATATTCAGAGAGAGGAGATTGATTATTATTTTCCGTATTTAAGATGCCGTCAAAGTGTTGTTTAAATTTATTTAATATCTCAGAAGGATCCGCAATTATATTGTTATTTGCATCTTTAATCGCATTCAATAGAGGTTCAAATCTTTTACGCGATTTGTTTTATACCTTTGTACATCTCTCTTACGTCATTTTCGTTTCTGTGTTTTTCTATTTCTATTATTTTGCCTTTAAGATACTCTCTTTTCTTATTTTTTAAGAGTTTTGAAGTTTCATTCTTTACTAACCGAAAATAAGCCACATTATTATCGCTTGGATTATTTAAGGAATTCAGTTTAGCGGTTTTTCTTTTTTCGCACATATTTTGACAATCCCTGTCGAACCAAGGTTTGTTCTTTTTATTTTCAATTTTTCCAAGACATAAATTACCGACCTCTTTAATATTATCCCTGATCCCTTCCCATAGTTTGTTTACATCTTTGTGTTCCTCGTCTGAAGATTCCAAAGCTTCGAACCGATTTTTTACTTCTATCGCGAATTGTTTTCTAATTTCGAGGTTGTTCAATTTAACTAAATCAAAATTCTCGGGACGAATATAGTTCGGTGTTCTCTTTTTTGTATTTAGTTTTTGTCGAAGTTTCGCGATTACTAATTCATGATCAAAACCGCATTCTGCACCCCGATACGATCTCACGTTAATTATGCTACTTTGCCATCTGTTTTGTATTAAAACATGATCGATTTGATTCCGTGTTTGTCCATCCGGCGATGTCCACGTATACTTATGAATATCCTTATGTTTAAATGTAGTACTTTTGATTACTAGGTTTTTCGAAATGGCAAAGTTTATTAGTCGGGTCCCATTATCATTACTATATTCGTGCAAACTTTCTTTACCGATTGTAGGACGATATACTTCTTCCCTTCCAACCTTTGCGTTCGCGTCGCCTAGTATTATCTTAATGTAATTTCGTGGTAACTTATCGTAAACCGACTCTAGTTTATCATAAAATTCGCATTTTACTTCATCATCACTGTCTTCGGTGGGAGAATGAATGTTTATAAACGCGATTTTAAACCAACGCCCTTGAAATATAGCAACCGATATTCTTTCACTAAAGAACTGTACGTCCCGTAAAGCGGAAAGAAATCTATTCCTAATCAGAAACCCGGTACCTAGACAATAATTAACGCTCCCCCCGTACCAAATAGTATACTTTCCTTCTGTTAACGAACCCTCCCCTGGCCAGCGAACCTCTTGTAATGCAACGATATCTAAATGGTACCCCTTAACTTCATTCGCGACCGACTTTAACCCACCTGCCGTATTTAAACTTCTAACGTTCCACGTCCCTATTGTTAGATCTCTAATTTTCATCTTGCGCCATGATTCCCCTGAAGCAGTCCCCACCCGGAGACCCGAACGGGGGACTAGTTTACCTCCGGATAATGAGCGTTTTACCTCAGAGGAATCCATGACTTTTGGTGATATTTTGTGAACTAAAATATGTGAGTAGGGCGTTCGAACCTACGTCACACCCTCCAGCAAGCCTGGGGGGCCGCTCTCATTGTTGGTCAGCGAGTCCATCGGACTTAGCCGGGAGGAGCTTCCGAGGAAATTCCACCGACCATCCCCACATCCGCCACCCGTGGGACGCTCCCCATACGCGGTAATGAGATCCGCGCGAGGATATAAACTTTATGTACCAACAAAAATTGTAAATATGTGTAAATAAAGGCTTATCTTATCTTAAATTGGTTTTAACAGCCGAGGTAAGTGAAAGTCTTGTGATCCCCGCACCAGATTTTTCAACATATTTACTCATCCACTTGCTGTTAATAATATTTTAGACAAGGGAATAAATGTGAGGGTGAGGTGGACGAAGAAGTCTAAGAACGCAGGTTGCTTAGCAAAGATGGATGAATGAATAAACAGTTTTAAACATTTTATTTTTTTATACTTACAACAGTATTAAAAAATACATCAGGTAAATGTGATAGGTATATTATACATTGACGAAAAATGCGTTATGCAGTATTCCAATAGGAATTCGAAATCAAAAGGTCCCACTGCCTCGAAGAATTATCAGGAATCGAAGATGATGCTAGGATTGAAACTAGTTAAGAGGGAGAATGGAATTTTTCATGGAAGGATTGATATTTTCTTGCCATAAAATAAAAATAAAATAATTACGAGTTTGGCCTCTCAATCCAAGGGACTTTTCACTCAGCATTTATCCCCTACCCTTACCTTTTGGCCCGGGAAATTAATGTATAGCCGAGTAGGGTTGGGCAAAAAAAAAAAAAAATAAAATAAATAAATAAATATTTAAAGTAAACAAAATAACGAAGAAAATGCCGAACACTATTTTATAAAACAAGGAGTATAATTATAAATTTTCATTTCACGCGTTGCAATAAAGTATTTTAGCGATCAGTTTAAAATTGAAAATGTGAATTCCGAAGCTGTTCCGAATATAGAAAATGTAATAACAATTTCTGGGATAGTAAGCGAGGGCCTGAACGATGGAATATAAGATTCTCATTAAGATTCCCAACGCGAGGAAGGATTTTTTTTTCTAAAATATTTTTTGTTTCCCTGAGAGCTGATAGGTTTATTGAGCAGGTACACCCGGTTATTAACCCAACTCTTGGGGAACGAACCGACAAATCTAATTATTTGTTATTTGATTTCCCACTATTGGGCTTTCAATCTTGACCTGGAGGAATTAAACCCGTGGGCCCTAAATCCCTCTATCTGATCCAGGCTCCAATTAAGTATATTGCCTCTTCCACGCTGCCCTTTCCAGAACTTCATAACCTTCTGGAAATTAATAAATAGTTCCAGGTCTTATCTCGGTTCGAGTCGTTAGGAAGTGGTGTTGGGATCTGGAGGATAGGATCGATTCTTTGTAACGTGATAACCGCTCTTTATAACTGGATGTGCAAACAGTTTCGACGGTAGCTAATTTTATTTTTAAAATGTGCCTTTAATATTTCTTAAGGAAAAGATGGTCGGGTGTCGTTAAAAAAAAAACAGAAAATAGTAAAAAAACTATTATATATCCAAAGTTTCAACACACATTGCGGATCTTCATGAGGGCTAAAAAACAAGATACAGTGTGTTTGATAATATCCATAAAGATTATTTAAAAATATCTGGTGCACGCAACACACGACTTTCACTTAACTCCTTTGTAAAAATCAATTTTAGAAGTTTTAACAAATTTATAAACGAAAATAAATTGTTAAAGAATTATTTAAGTTGGATTTTAAAATAAACATGTGTATTATTAAATAATATATTATATTATTATCTACGACAATCACTTTGTTTTATCGGCTTTTTATCACTCTCAGTTATTTTTCGTTATAAGATAATATTTTTTTCTAAAATCTTCAGCATTCCAACGTAGTATTATACATGTATATTACTGTTATTAAGATCAAAAACATGTTGCATTAAACAATAAATGTCTGCAGTTTTCTCGTTTAGTTGGATATCAAATTCGTTCAACTTATATATTTACCTGTTTTTTAGCAATGCTAATCAGACGATACGGTTAATTTTTTCGAATCTACAAAATTATAGGTACTTTAGATATTTAAGCCCTGTCAGACTATTTCAATCAGAATGAAATCTACATGATATTAATACCGGTTCATTTTTACATCGACATAGCAAGTATCAATCATTAATCAAAATCGTTAGAGCCGTTTTTAAGAAAATCCTAAAAACGTGCAAAAAGCATGGTATTAAGTGGCTCTTCTGGTTAGTTGATTTTAATGAAAAAGTTTTTGTAACATCTCAGGCGTATTGTTTTAAAATTGTGGTAAAATTGCCGCCTTAATGGCAAGAATCTCTGTGATGGAAGAAGCAGGTAGAAAAGGTAGGTTAGAATCCTGTCCCTCCTCAAAAGCCACCTTCCGATTGACCGCGTTCATATTTACCTCAAGTGCCCAATTATGGGATCACTTTCCCATTTCCTGTGGTTTCCCACAAGTTCTTTTTCCCAACAGAGACTCTTCCACTCCAAAAGACAAAGACATAAGAAGAATACATCACATATTAACTTACTCAAAGTATTAATTTCAATGTTCTAGGTTTGTCAGAGGCAAATCACATATTAGTTTTCATATTCTTCTTTAATTTTCGGATAGCCTTTACAAGCACATTATAAAATAAAGATTCACTTACAGCCTCTCTCCTGAATAATCGAGGCCTGTCGGCTAACTGATGGCTACTCACAATAATAGGCGTAGGCAGTTATGACATTTCCTTACAAGGTATCATTAACCATCGCGGTTTGGAATTGATCGGTAATTTTAATCGCGGAACAATTAATTCGCTGAGAAAAACAATGAAGTTAAAAAGACAAAATGACATACACGCAAAGTTTCCTGACCCTTTTCCGGAAATCTTTGGGTTTATTTACTTGTTCCCTGTGAAATTACAGCCGCTTCTTCCGGTTTATCTTATCGATGAAGGGCATTCTTCTTGCGACTCGACCAATGTATCCTTCCCTTCATTAAATATTTCTGGGCGGACTTGAATTCCATTGTCCCTATTTATTTTGAAGGTCATTGTGGTTGAAGGATTTACATTGACTTCAGCAAGTATGGCTCGCCTGTGGTGATTCTCCAGTTTCCTTGGTCTTCTGCACGTGGTCTATCCTCCAGAGATTTAAACATTCTCTCTATCATTTTATGACATATACAGTAGCATTTGGTTTATTTAATAGATGAGCAATTTTTCTTAGAGATAAGCCCTACGAACCATAAGCTCTCTTAAATCACAAGTAACACGCATATTGAAAAGAAATCAGTTTTACAGACTCCCGACAACCCACCGAGGCGCCTTAAAAGAAGATGGCCAAGAGACCTTCTAACATAAGACATTTGAGTGCTACCAATGGGTAGTTTCTTCTCAGGACTATCATGTGTACTAATCATATATAAAGCCTATTTAATTGTTGTATTTATTTAATACAGTTGTGAATTTCTTTAAATAAATAAAAAAAAAAAAAAAAAAAAAAGTTTTACAGACACGAGTAAAGGTAATACTGAACTAAGAATTGAGTGGAGAGATAAGATTTATACAGATAACTCTAAAAGACGGCCAAATAAGATTATAGTACGACAAATAAGATTAATATTGAAAGTGTATGAAAACTTTTTTGACCTGTCATTAACAAAGGAC
The DNA here is from genome assembly GCA_023052935.1 of Piezodorus guildinii. Classification (NCBI taxonomy): domain Eukaryota; kingdom Metazoa; phylum Arthropoda; class Insecta; order Hemiptera; family Pentatomidae; genus Piezodorus; species Piezodorus guildinii. The sequence continues at coordinate 115,928,773 of CM041298.1, forward strand.
ATTGTCTTTGTAGGACCTCGTCTTGTATTTATGTTGAAAAAAAATTAATAAATATATATTTTTTTTTATCTAATATTAATAATTTGTAAATTAGGAAATTGTTAAGCTTAAGATAAGCAGCCCTGCAAATTAATATCATGCTTTATGGAAACTTTTTTGAGTGAAAGTATATATCTCCCATTCGTTATCTAAAAAAATTGAATGAATAAAAAAAATAAAAAGAAAAGAAAATACATGAACATTTTTGAACAGTTTGTCGCACATACTCATTATATGTAAATTGTTTTTTTCCTTTTGGAGAAATTAAATATATCAAGGATATTTCTATATTTTATCTACTGCTTTTTCCAGTCACGGATTGGGTTTACAGATAGACGTGCGGAAGAATAGAAGGTAAAGAAAGATGATATTAATCTACTTGCAGCATTTATTACTTTCACTTACCTATATATAAAATATATAATAAGGGAAAGTATTGCGATCGTGAAAATTTTCGTATTATAGTTTCCATCGGAAATACGCGTTTTAGGGTCCCCTGAGCCCAAATAACCAAGTCCCGCAAAAAGGTCCGTGTGTGTGTGTGTGGTAACTCTAGCGCAAAAACGAAAAGTCGTACGGAAATGAAAATTCATATTAAGACTACTCTACGCCCGAGATGTTACAGCAACTTTTTCACTTAAATCGGCTGACCGGCAATTCTACTTTATCCCATGCATTTAGCATCTTTTTACGATTTTCTCTAAAACGGCTCTAACGATTTTGATTAAACTCCTATATCGATGTGAAATATAATGGGCTTTAATATCATGTAGGTTTTATTCTGATTGAAATAGTCTGATGGGGCTTAAATGCAGATATTTTAAAATGTCTTCCCCTAAAGTATGTTTAATTTTGTGAACTTAAATATTTTAGGCACATCATCATATTAGAATTGATAAATAACGCCTAAATATGCAAGTTGTGTAAATTTGATTAAGAAATAAAGGAGAAAAGACCTGAAATAATTCTTTATGCAATCTTTTACCGTTTGGCCGATGGACGGCGCTGTCATCGCTGTGACGCTTTTGTCGGGACAGTCCCGATTTTTCAAAATTTGTCCCGCGTACAGTTATTTTCGTTTCTAAATTTGTTTGAAAATTCTTAAATGGATATTTTCTTCCCTTAAAGTACCTTTAATTTTGTAGTTTCAAAAAAATTAACCATATCGTCTGATTAGCTTCGCTAAAAAAACAGGTAAATATAAACGGTGAACGAATTCGAGATCCAACAAGAAAAGAATGGTGCCAAAATATTTTTTAATGCAATTTTTAGTTTTTGAACTTAAGAACAGTAATATACATGTATAACATACCGTTGGAATGCTAAAGATTTTAGAAGAAATATCTTATACATACTATTGTAAAAGTTAACGGAAACTGCTAAAAATCCGATAAAACAAACTGACTGTCGTATATAATAATATTATTATTTAATATTATAGATAATAATATGATTATTTAATAAAACACATGTTTATATTAAAATACAGTTTAAATGATTCATTAACGATTCATTTTCTTTTATAAATTTGTTTAAAAATTCTTGAATTCATATAAATAATGGAGGTAAGTGAAAGTCGTGTGTTGCACGCACCAGATTTTAATGTACATCTAGATATTGGTAAATTGGTAACTTTCTTCGTTCCAATCAAGATAGCTCCTTACCGGCGCTTCCTAGAGAGGAATGTTTTGAGACAAAATTATTATATACTGATCAAATTTTCAATCGGAACAACACCAACTGTAATCAGTCCTCAAAAACAGGTCTAACATATTGCATGTTTAAAGGTAAGAATAAAAACTCCTGTTGCGCGCAACACACGACTTTCACTTACCTCCATTATTTATATTAATTTAAGAATTTTTAAACAAATTTATATACATAAATTGTTAAAGAATTATTTACGTTGGACTTTAAAAAAATCATGTGTTTTATTAAATAATCTATTATATTATTATCTAAAATAATCAGTTAGTTTATCGGCTTATCATCACTATCCATGAACTTTTACAAGCTGTTGTATGAGATAGTATTTTTTTCTACAATCTTTAGATTTCCAACGGTACATTATACACCAATATTACTGTTTTTAAATTTAAAAACACAAAAATTGCATTAAAAAAATATTTTTGCCCTTTTCCTCTTAAGTTGGACATCGAATTTGTTCAACTTATATATTTACATGTTTTTTAGCAATTCTAAGAAGATGACATGACCAATTTTACAAAAAATACAAAATTAAAGGTACTTTAGAGGAAGAAAACTTAAAATATCGGCATTTAAGCCCTGGCAGACTATTTCAAGCAAAAAGAAACCTACAAAATAATAAAGCTAATTAAATTTTACATCGATATATAGAGTTTAATCAAAATATTTAGAGCCATTTTGAGAAAATCGTAAATAGGTTCAAATACTTAGTATAAAGTGGTTTTTCTGGTTAGTTGATTTAGATGAAAAAGTTGCTGTAACATCTCAGGCGTATAGTTGTCTTGAATGTGAAATTTCAGTTTCATAGGACTTACCACACACACGCACACACACACACAGACCTTTTTGCGGGACTTGGTCATTTGGACTCAGGGGACCCTGTGTGTGTGCGTGAACGTGTATTTACGTTGAATATTGTCACGATTGAAATTCTTCTCCTTACTATATATTTCACACATTCACATATAGTTAAGTAAAAGTAAAAAGTTTAACTCTAAAAATATACTTCCAGCTAAAATACATTTTGAAGACTGGTTACTGATTATTTCTGGCTATAATCATCACAAGAGCGACCAGATTATTTTTTAATGATGGAGTTTTGTTGACCGTTGAGAAATTAGATGATGAAGATGGTTGGGGGTGCGGTCATAAATTAGAAACACACATTTAAAATAAGTGCTATTTTAATTATGTGCCGACGTTTCGGCCTACAATGTGGGCCTTCACCAGGGTTGACTCTGAGACTGTATCTAATAAAGTGTGACTTTTAACTTTTCTTTCTCTAAAGTACCTTTAATTTTGTATTTTTTGTAAAATTGGTCATGTCATCTTGTTAGAATTGCTAAAAAACATGTAAATATATAAGTTGAACAAATTCGATGTCCAAATTAAGAGGAAAAGAGCAAACATATTTTGTGTGACTTCTTTAGACACAGTCTCAGAGTCAACCCTGATGAAGGCCCACATTGGAGGCCGAAACGTCGGCACATAATTAAAATAGCACTTATTTTAAATGTGTGTTTCTAATTTATGACCGCACCCCCAACCATCTTCCTCATATTATTTTTTAGTTACACTTGAAGAAATAAATAGCTTTGTTAGACAATAACGAAGCTATCTCGATAAGAAGGGCGATGCTCTTGTGATCTGCTAGCTTCGGAAGGCAGATGTCGCGGCGGCACAAGTTACGAGCTGATCCCAATTGCGCGTGATGGCGGGCTCCGGGCGGAACTAACTGAGAGGATTTCTCCTCACAATTGGAAATTGGTTCGTGAGCCTGGCTCTACAAAGATAATCCACAAGCCACGGCAAGCGCTCTATAAAGTTTAGCCGAAAAGCGGGAAAGTCGTGTCCCTCGTTCCAGCGCCTTCTGTATCGCCATCTCAAGGGCTTTGCTCCTTTGTATCTGTCTTATAGCCTCTGATTATCCAAGCCTGCTCAATAGGAATGCAATTCACTTTTTCTTCCATTACCTTATCTACTTTAAGGAAGTAATTTTTTTTTTTTTGGACTAAAGAAAACAGTGATGAGACTGATTTTATAGATAAATATATAGTTACTAATAAAGTCGCGGTTGTAGGCGGGAAATGAGTGTAATTATTCAGTTGCGATAATACTAAGATCGCGTCTCCAATCAGGAATCTTGATCGAATGTTTGATGGATTAGAAATTATAAACATATTATTCCCCCACTGTTCTATACGGATGTGAAACGTAGTCGCTTACGTTGAAGGATTGAAAACGCGTTGTGGTTTTTGATAATAAGGTTGAGTTAAATATTTGGTCCCAATAAAGATGAGACCATTTGGGAATTCAGAAGGTTTTACAACGCGGAGTTGCGGAGCTTGTACCCTGTCAGTATAAATGAGTTGATAGTAGCGACTCAAATGGATAAGTAAAATTTAGAATTTAAAAGTTAAGTTAAAATATAAAAGTTTTAAATAAATATCTTTTACAAGGAATTTTGTTATTAATCGGAATAATCTTATTTTTTCTGGGTTTTATACGTCTGTCTAAATCTGTTTACGTTTTAATCTTTTAATGTTTTATTGTGATATTAATATTATTATTTTATCTTATTTTATTATATTTATTGTATATGCTGGAGATTTAATATTGAAGCGGAGTTTCCATATGGTTGCCACAGGCATTATTGTGATCATTATTAATATATATATATTTTTTTTTTTGTTATATACATATTTGTGAATAAATTTGAGAGATAAACAAGAAAATAAAAATAAAAAGAATAAAATGAGAAAAATAATTTAGGAAAAAAAATGTTAAAAGGAAAAAAATTGAAAGGAAAAAAAATGTTTTTAAAGAAAAAAAAATTAATCTATTTTTATGTGTATTGCATGCTAAGATTTTTAAGATGTTAATATATTTATATGAAAAATTGTCCATTAAGGAAAAACAAAGTAAACTGAGTTATTAGCAACCCAATTAAGTTGGGCAGCACCACTTGTTGAATAAAGTGCATCTCTCTCTCTATAGGAAATAGTTTTTCTTGAGGTTGACAAAAAGAACAGTGTTGTATGGTTGAGATTCATTAAGAGGGAATGCCATAATATAAATTTTAATCCACACAGACAGGTTTCGAACTGATGTATTATACGGTGATGAAATTCTTTCATATTACATAATTATCTATTATTATGAATCCAAATATGCAGATATTTTCATGGTTATTAATAATAAATCATTTTTAATACAAACAATTAAATTAAAAACATAACTGTTAATTTATTTTAATCAGAAAATCAGTTTGAAAACAGCATTCAATATAGTGAGATTAATCAAAATCGTTAGTTCTGTTTTCGAGGAAACGGTAAAAAATATACCAAATGCATAGAATGGAGTTGGACTTCTGGTACATGTATTTCGATCAAAAATGTTTTTGTAACATAGCAGGAATATACTTATCATAAGAAAACAGTGATGAAACTGATTTTATGAGAAAATATGTAGTTATTAGTAAGGTCGCGGTTAAAGGCGAAAAATGAGTGTTCAATTACTTAGATCAAGAATCTTGATCGAATGTTTGAAGGGTTAGGATTTATGAAACTATTATCCTCCCTACAGTTATATACGGACGTGAAACATAGTCGCTTACGTTGAAGGATTAAAAACGCGTTGTGGTTTTTGAGAATAAGGCTTTGCAATAAAGATGAGTCCAAATAAAGATGAGACCATTGGGGAATTCAGAAGGTTTTACAACGCGAAGTTGCGGAGCTTGTACCCTGTCAGTATAATTGAGTATATAACTGTAACTTTAATGGGCTGGTAATGTTAGCTTAAACATTTATTTATTTTATTATTGGTAAAGATCATCGAATTCCGAAAGATATAAGTCGGTCCAGGCTTGGATAGGAACATTGTGTTGTCTGTGGACGGCGATCAATGGACGAATCTGTCAAGGAAACATTTAATAGTATCGGCATTGTAAATTAATCCCAAGCGGTACTTATATTACTTAATTTTACTTTCGCCTATCTACTTAAATATGATATAATAGACAATCGTGTACATTTTTTAATTCGAGTTTTCATCAAAAATACACGTTTAGGGTCCTCTGAGCAGAAATAACAGAAGTCCAGCAAAAAAGGTCTATGTATATTGCTGTTTTTGACCGGCTGCTTTTCTAAGGCAGCGGTACCTTCAAAAACTACCTTACTTACTATATTTAGTCAATATATAAACTATATTTAATGATACCATTGGATCTTCTTTCCAAAGGTATCGTGTTTACCAATCCAATAGGTGGCATGCAGGGTAAGATTAAAGTAAACAAGATTCAATTAATACATTACTATAATTATTAATTTACACATATCCATTATTTTAACACATTGCCTAGAACTCTGATTGAGAATACCGAGGAACATTATACTACCTTTGCCATACAATATTACAAATAACGAGATACCTTTAAAACACTGTCGGCCGGCGTGGTGGAATCATCTTAAGACGTCCATTCTCTGCTTCATCCTCCAGCTGCTCTCATAACCCCGACGGCCACCTCCTCTTCTTGTAGATGGAACCCGACTCACTCTTCTTGAGGATAAAACTTGACTAATTTAAAACTTATTTAATAATGAATCTATTTCCCTCAGTATTCCTCAATACATAACAATATGTCTTTGTGTGTTGTGTGTGGTATGTCTAGCGCGAAAAGAACAAGCCAAATGAAACTTAAATTTTATATTTAAAACAATCAGTTAACAAGATGAGCCACTTTATACTATCTATTTTGCACCTTTTTATGATTTTCTCAAAAAACAGCTGTATCGATTTGGATTAAACTCTCCATATCGATGTATAATATAATAGGCTTTAATGTCATGTAGGTTCATTCTGATTGAATAGTCTGACAGGGCTTGAATGCCGGTTTTTTAAATTTTCTTTCTCTAAAGTAACTTTAATTTTGTAGATTTTATAAAAATAACCGTATTATCTTGTTACGGCTGATGAAAAATAGATAAATATACATGTTGAATGAATTCGATATCCAACTAAAGGAGAAAACTAAAAAAAAAATGTTAATGCAATTTTTATTTTTTGAACCTAAGAACAGTAATATAAGCGTATGATATACAGTTGGAAAGCTAAAGCTTTTAGAAAAAATATTATCTCATACACAAGCTTTTAAAAGTTAATAAATAGTGATGTAAAGCCGATAAAACTAACTGATTATTTTAGATAATAATATAATAGATTCTTTAATAAAATACATGTCTGTATAGAAATTCAATTCAATTAATTCTTTAATTGTTTCACTCATTTTTATCTCTTACTGTATTAGAAAATTCTTTAATCGATTTTTCAAACGTAGGCAAGAGAAAGCCTTGTGTTGCCCGCACCAGATTTTTTTGATAACAAGAACAGTAATATAGACGTATAATATACCGTTGGAAAGCTGAATATTTTAGGGAAAAAAAATATGACATCATACACAAAATTGTAAAAGTTAACGAGTGATTAAAAACCAAAAAGACTAGCTGATTGTCGTACATAATAATATAATAGCTTATTTAATAAAATAAATGTTTGTTTTTTTAAACAATGTACTTAATTATATAAAAATTTATATTCATCTCTTACTGCATTTATAAATTCTTAAATTGATTTTAGCAACAGAAGTAATCGAAAGTCGTGTGTTGCTCACACCGGATTTGGTTCTCCATTTAACGTCACCTAATGCTACTATGGCTAATCAGACGATGCTACAGTGAGAGTCCTAAGTTTTGCCTATCCAGGTTTAATTTGGATGGGAATCTTCCACCTGACATCCCACAGGCTCGAACAGTATGAAGTTTATTTTATTTTATTTTTTGTTGAACGATTCAATTATACCAGAGAGTATGGTGCCACTTAATTCAAAAAGTGTATTGCTTGCAAGCAGCACCCACTTAGGACGGGACTTAGCGACTTCAGCCAGATAATTAAAAGATCCTTAAACCTTTAATCCGACAGCGTTTAGTCTGGACGTGAGTGCTTCTCATCACTAAGGTGTTATTACTGTAATTAAGGGTAATACCTCACACAGGTGCCAAGTCCCATTATCCTTCTGGATAGCCAATTGAAAAATGTGCCTTTTCACGTCAAATAATCCATAGAGACCATAATATATGACTCATCATATTATATATTTCTACTTATAATCATCAATTATACTCAATCTACCATTGAAATCCAATAAAAAATATATTGTATGCAACACAAGACACATTCCTTGTCCTTTGAAATCACGTTATTAAAAATCTGGTGCGGGCAACACATGAACACACTTGGGTCTTGGGCTGAGTACATGTAGAGATTCGTACTGTTTCTAGTCCAACGGCAGAATATGATAAAAAAAAACAGCTAAATGAACAAGTTGAACGAATTTAATAACCAACCTCTGAGTTTTATGACCTTAGGGTTTTACGCCTTGAAAACCCAACCATGCATTGATTCCAATACACTGTATAAGTAGCTTGAGAAAATCAAATTTTTTTAACTCTTTGCTTAAAGTTGGAAACCTTTCGCTGCTTGTAGAGCTACACGACGCTCCACTATGTGGGTTCTCATTGAAATGCATGTTTTGTGTGTTTGGCCAGAATTTCTCGTTTCACTTGCGGGCAACCCTAATGGCTTTTTTACAAGTAAAAACTTTAAATAAATGTAAATTAAATTACAACTATTTTAGCTTGACTATGTACGAGCCAGAAAGCTCTCAATCCTTCACCGAATAAAGGTTAGATGAGACAAGTGAGGAAGACCCCGGTAAGATTTAATGCGACCCGTTGTTAACAAGACGTAGCTGCCCCCGAACCACGGCGTCCTAATAGGTGTATTTATACTCGAGGAAGTGGATAAAAACAACGGGAGAGAGATTTAGGAGGCTGGGGACGTAAATACACGTGTGTCGGAAATAGCGCTCGGGTGAGCTGCCGTTCTAATGTCAGGTCCACTTCCTCCTTTCTCGAGATCCTTTGTAAAGGGCGGGAAATACAAAATTAATGTCGGTCATCAATGGATCCAGTGTCAGTCACAGGGAACTGATTAGTTAGTTGAACAACACTGCTTGTTTCCGTGTCTTCTCTTTCTAAGATAAGTATAATGGAACTAAATTCTGGCTAAGAACATTTTTCGACATGAATATGTCTTCTGTCTGGGATTCTATAATTATATTAATTTCACTTACCTATATATGAAATATAGATTTGATAGGTCGATAGAGAGTAGAGGGCGGGGTAGCTGAGCAGGTTAGCGCGCGTTGCTTTAATCGCGCGTTCCCTAGCAACACAGAGGACCAAATAATTTGAAAACCAAACAATTACGAGTTTGAGACTCGGTGCTGTGGGGGGCTTTTATTTCAGCAGTTATCTCCCGCCCTCACCCCCTGGCCCGAGAAACCCCGTAAAAAAAAAGATGGATAAACGTGTTTTATTAATAAATCTTAAAATGTTTTTTTACAGAGTCTAGAGAACACAAAATACTTACATGGATTTCCGTCTGCTAGGAAGTTTATTTATATATAATATAATATATAATATTATATATATATATATATATATATATATATATATATATATATATATATATAATATAATATTATAAACTAAAAAATAAACTTACAATAACAATACAAAAAAAAAAAAAAATTATACACTATTATAAAAAGTTAGTGGGGTAATCTTTGTTTCCCAAATATAATAAACAAAATATAAATATAATTTATCTGTGACAACATATCCTATTTTTATTTAATTATTGTAATTGAATTATTTTATTAAATAATCTCTATAGTTTGCAGCACATTTCATAAATCTATACAATGATTTTCAATTATTTCCATTTAAAATGTGTATTATTTTGTTTTCAGTCAAAATAATTTTTCCTAAAATAATTAAATACTGTACATTTACCTAACAAATGAATTATATTTTCGTCCTCCTTACTGTTACAAATTGAGCATGTGTAAACTATTTCCATCATCCATGGTTTACAATTTTCATTTTTTTTTTATTTTAAACATATTTATTGATATTTGCAACTGTATGCAAAATACATCAAGTACATGTGATGGCATATGGTAAATTGGCTTCAAATACATGTAGAGACACCACCCATTGGTAGCACTCTAATGTTTATAATTTAAGGATATTATTTCGTTTTTTTTTTTAAACTATTCTTATTAATTATATATTGTTTTTATCATTAATGTAGTCTACACCATAATCTTATATGAAATATACAGTAAGGAAACGTTTGGCGGTCGTGAAAATTATGAATTCCAGTTTTCAACGGAAATTCACGTTTTAGGGTCCCCTGAATCCAAATAAACAAGTCAAGAAAAAAGATCTGTATATGGTAAGGCTAGCACAAAAACAAAAGGAAATTTCATATTCGAGAGAATTATTCGCTCGAGATGTTACAGCAACTTTTCCTATCAAATCAGATTACCAGAAGAACTTTTTTTTTTTTTTTTTTTTTTTTTTTTTTTTTTTTTTTTCGGGTAGGAGAAAAATCTTTCATCAGACGAAGTGCAACTGTCAGGCTACACAACAGTGTGAGATTCCTACTCACTAAAAAACCACCTCCCGATTCGTCTTTTCCACCCCACGGAACCGCTGTCAAGCATTACTTCATGGGGCTCAGAAGAACTTTTGTTCTGTCTGTGTGTGTGTGGGTATGTGAGTGGTAAGTCTAACACGAAAACGAAAAGTCGTACGAAACTGAAATTTCATATTTAAAACTGCATATATATAATATATTTTATATATGACTATACGCCCGAGATGTAACAGCAACTTTTCAATAATTTTACAATAACTTTCTTACAAAGCATTTTTCTCTTCTTACGTTTTTCTCAAAAACGGCAACAACGATTTTGATTAAACTAGCCGGTTAGAGTTGGTTAGGGCTCATTGCAGCTGGGGTTTTTACACGTTTAATATTAATAATTACACGTTTTCTAACATATATGAAATGTAAAAATAACCATTTTGTATTAAAAATTACAAAGTGATGTTTTTAGTTTAAACTATAGTCCATCAAAAAGACCGATTGAATTTCAAGAACTTGTATTATTATTCAAAATTATTTAATATAATCTGACAGAAACAAATTCTTGAATAGTCCATCGTTGATTCCTAATTCCATTGATTACAACTCCTAAACATCCTTTACTCCTTCGCCTACCCTACATGAACCCGTTGAAAGGTACTCGCCGACGGTTTGATGCCCATGACCGGATGCAGCCCGCGGCGCCCAGCAGATATAGTTCCATTAGCTTTGCCTCACTCCCGACTGTTTGCCTTCATGAGGCACGGCAGCCGGCGCATCTCTTTGCCCCCGCACGCTGCACTTAGCTGCATCCTCAGCGGGTCATCATGCGATGCATCCAGGTCATCTGTCCTGTCTAGACGTCTCGTCACACCTTATTTCTTCTCTGGCTTCCTAGCTGTACTTTTGTATATTATTTTAATTATCATATATATAGACTGTATTGTCATAGTCATAAAATTGCATCGCTCAATAGAAACAATGTTTTCCAAATTAAACATAACGGCATGTTAAAAAAAAAAATGATTACTCAAAAAATAATATACATTGAAACTAAAATAAAAGCTCTGGTTTGTTTGTTCATTTAACGTCACTTTATGCTACTTTGCCTAATAGGACGATACTACAGTGGGAGTCCTAAATTTTACCTAACCAGGTTTAATTAGGATAGGGATCTTCAACGAGCGTCTAGCATCGCACGAGCTCAGCACCACTTTTTTACTTCCCCTCCGAAGGACGGCATAACTAAGGATTTTTCATTCACCTTACAAAATCCTAGTACCGCCTGCGGGTTTGATGAACCCGTGATCTTTGGCATAGAAGGCTGTTTTACTAGCCACCCTGCTACAGGCAATTCCGAAGAAAAGCAATTAAAAATCAATCTTAATATGAATTATAATATTAATTAATTCAAACTCTGACCACTGTTGATTTGTGTCACCGCTGTTTTCTTGGACAATTATTTCACGTCCATGTGATCTCATGTGTTAATTGTTTCTGATAGCAAAATGACTAAAATTCGTCATAATTAAAAAAAAATAAATATTGTGGTTATAGTTAAAAATACTGACCTAGAACAAAAAAAACATTATTTTATTTGAAATATATATTTTTTTAAATTATGCCATCCCATTTCGGCGTCCGCCATAAGGGATCTGGCAGTCCAATACCACTCCGATTTTAAATATCGAATGGGATCTAATTCATTACAAAAAATCAAAATCAAAGCGTTAACACCTTTTGAACTTTCGCCGACAATGCCCTATTAATATTTATTAAATATAATAATAATTGACAAATGATAATTCTACACCCCTCAGTATACTCAATACATAACTATATAATTATATATATATATATATATATATATATATATAATATATATATATATATATATATATATGTGTGTGTATATATACACATATATATGTTTGTTATATATTTATACATATATAATTTTTATATTATTTTTTTATTTCGGATAACTTTCTTTAGTTTAATAATATTACAGAGAAATTAAAACAGATGTTCTGTGTTTTTACTTTCGCTTTCCTATATATGAAATATATCGCGATGTTCAAATTTCAATTTTAACGAAAATGCTCGTTTTAGAGTACTCCGAGTCTATATAACAAAGTCGTACAAATATTATGTGTGCCTGTGGTATGTCTAAAACTGACAAGTCGTATACACTGAAGTTTCATATTTAATACAACTACATGCCCGGGATGTTACAGAAACTTTTTCCCCTTTAATCGGCTGAGTGAAAGCGCTACGTTTCACGATTTTCGGAAAAAACGGAAAATTCTAATTAAACTCGATGAAATAATCTAAAATTTAAGAGGCTTTAATAAATACCTCTGCGGATTTTACCTTTCTCTTGGCTGTATCTATACATCTCCAGTTTTTTTCTTTAGCAATTCTTTCAATTATTAATTAAATTTTATATTAAAGATACCTTTGCTTCAGTTCGTAATTTTTTCATCACAAATAAATATACACTTTTGGGCTTAGTTTATAAGATATAACGGAACTGTGTATTTAAAAGGAAAATTAGATATTGTATAACTAGTGTCATTGCAGTTTCTTTGTTTATGTATTTAACATCATTTTATGCTACTACGGCTAATCGTGCGATGTTACAGTCAAAGTTCTAAATTTCTAGTTTTTTTTTTTGTTTTGTTTTTAATTCGAAAATATAATTTAGATAATACGATTGACCAAGGAGCCACAAATAGAAGAATTGGCAAACTCAGGTCATGTTTCCTGCCGACTCTTGGATTTATGACCTGAAAACACCGACTTGTATTCCATGTTACATAGGCTTGTCTCAAGTTGGTGCAATTTAATCGCTCATTCTGTCTTATCTGTAATTAGTGGCTAAAATTTAATTTAAATTTGAATTAATTTACATTTAATAACTATACGGCAGTCAATGTCTATTTAGTAATGTTTCATTAATTGTTTTATGTATTGAAAAAAAAAAAAATTGAAATTTAATACAAGTAGCCAAAGTTAAAATCCATTACACGATATATAGGAAAATTAATTGCAATAGGACTGCCAAAAAAAAAAAAAAAAATTTCGTTCTTTATTATTTAATGAATTTCTTACACCACTAATAAAATTATATATGTATTTACTTAGTGTTACTTCCAAATCCTTATTTAATCCAGCAGCAAGTAAGAATAATTATTTATTCAATAATGATATAAAAGTTTAAAATATCGTTTACAATAATTTTTGTTATTTATCGGATCAATTTTTTTTTTTTTCTTGAGCTTTTGCGTCTAATCTAACATTATGTAAGTAGTTGGCAAAAAGAACAGTGTTTTATAGTTGAGATTCATTAAGAGGAAATGCCATAATATAAATTTTAATCTACACCGACAGGTTTCGAACTGATGTAGTATACATAATGATGGATTTTTTTTGTGACCGTTGAGAAATTCGATGAGAAAGATGGTTGGGGGTGCGGTCATAAAATAGAAACACACATTTAAAACAAGTGCTATTTTAATTATGTGCCGACGTTTCGGCCTACATTGTGGGCCTTCATCAGGGATGTCTCTGAGACGATGTTTAATGAAGTTGGTCTACGGTCTCAGAGTTAACCTGACGAAGGCCCACAATGTAGGCCGAAACGTCGGCACATAATTAAAATAGCACTTGTTTTAAATGTGTGTTTTTATTTTATGACCACACCCTCAACCATCTTCCTCATCTGATGTAGTATACAGTGATGAAATTCTTTCATATCACATAATTTTCTACTTTTATTAATCCTAACATGCAGATATTTTCATCATTATTAATGATAAATAATTTTTAATACAAAATATCAAAGGTATTTAAAGAAAAAAAAAAAAAAAAACTATCACTGTATTTTAATCAGAAAACCAGTATTTAATCGAACTGGAACTTCTGGTACACCTATTTTGGTTAAAAAAAAAAAGTTACTATAACATAGTAGGAATATACTTATATTATTTTTTTTTCATTAAATTTATATATCCATTTCTGTTGCTCAGCCACTGACAATAAGCGGATTTGATAACTATTGGTATAAATGGATGAATTATCTTTTTCGTGTTGAACTTACTAGTAGAGGATTCTAAATGTCCTACAAATTTTGATAAACATTTTTTAGTTAAAATTAAACATAAAATATTAGACTGTGCAAAATATTAGGGGCATATGCTCCACAGAAATCGTATAAAAAAAAAAAATCGGAAAATTTGCGAGCGAAAAACACATTTTATTCAACATCATTGGTTTTACTGAAGTAAGAAAAATACATGTAGTGTCAAAATTACACTATTTCAAAGCGCATTAATTTAAAAAAAAATTCTTAAAATATTTTATTTTTATACTTGGTAATAATAATGATAATAAGCTTACCGAACCCGAAGGTTCGATGCCGATGCCACCAAATTCTGTCTATACAGACTCGTCCAATAATTACCGTTCAAGCCCAAGCCCCCGAGATCAGCCTTAACGCAATCCTCCCATCGACGCTTCGGCCTACCTTTCATACGCCTACTAGTTGGATAAGCGAATACCAACTTTCTCGGAATACGTTGCTCAGCGAGCCCAACAACTTCACTCGCCCATTTGAGTCTCCGCGATGCTATTATCTTAATTATATTGACAGGATGCAAGTTCCGCAATTCCGTGTTGTGCAACCTTTTAACTCCCCAGTGGTCTCATCTCCCTTCGGACCAAATATTTTACGTAGTACATTATTTTCGAAAACCTTAAGCCGTTGTTTATCCTTCAAACTAAGCGGCCACGTATTTAGTAATAACCTTAAACAATTTAAATTATTTCCTCCAAAGAGTACTTAAAAACAGTTTTTTTAAAACTGTGCTCTGATTAAAATTTAGGAGTGATGATTGCGGTTTTTATGAGTCTGTCTAGGAGAATTTGGTGGCATCGGCATCGAACCTTCGGGTTCGGTAAGCTTATTATATTATTATTACCAAGTATAAAAATAAAATATTTTAAGATTTTTTTTTTTTTAAATAAATGCGCTTTGAAATAGTGTAATTTTGACACTACATGTATTTTTCTTACTTCACTAGAACCAATGATGTTGAATAAATTTTTTCGCGATTTTTTTTTTTTTTTATACGATTTCTGTGGAGCATATGCCCCTAATATTTTAATGTTTAGTTTTAACTAAAAAATTTTTATCAAAATTTGTAGGACATTTAGAATCCTCTATTAGTAAGTTCAACACGAAAAACGATAATTCATCCATTTATACCAATAGTTATTATATTGGTTAAATTAAATGATATTAAAAATGATGTTTTGACGAGATTATCTTTATTTCTTGGGCTTATTACCAAAATAAAACTTAAATATTTGAATGGGTTATTTTTTTTATATTTCGCCTAAAAATAGGGTAATTTTGACCCGAAACTTCTTTTTCTATCTTTTGGAATCCTCTCCTTGTTATTACACACACACATAAAAAACTTTTTACGAGTATTTTGGATTCAGAGTATCCCCCCAAACTTGTATTAACATTCGAATGTTTTTACAATCACAATATTTCCATTACTATGTATTTCAAATACATCGTAAGTTAAATGTAAAAACATTAGGCTTAAATAAAAAAAAATTAAAAAAAAGTGCGTTGAGAGGTAACATATTACCAACTTCATCCTTGACATAGAAAATTCTTTGGAGAAACAAGAATTGAAATTATCTGTTGAAGAGTTAATGAGGATGCAGTATATCTCAAGTCGCTTTGATCACGAATCCCGTCTGACTAAATACTAAATATAGGATTCGGGGTATGGGAAATACAGCAACAGAATACGGATGGATGTAAAGAGAAATGATGAAATAAGTAAAAAGAAGAAGAAATTGACAAGCAAAAAAAGAAAATGCACAGATGTTTAATAAAAGCTTGGTCTCGGCTCTAGAGGAGGTCGATGCACGCTAAATTCCTACGCTTGCATCACAACGTCCAATTTCGATTTTGGACATGCAATCTCCTGTATTCTTGAGCAAACGCTCAGTGTAGAGTAGGTGCGCCATAAAAAAACAACTATTTTCGTCCTATACGTGATTTTTTATTTTTATTTTTACTTTCACTTACTATATATAGTAAGGGGAAGTATTGCAATCGTGAAAATTTTTAAATTCCAGTTTTCAACGGAAATACACGTTTTAGGGTCCCCAGAGTCCAAATAACCAAGTCCCGCAAAAAGGTCTGTGTGTGTGGTAACTCCCGAGCGGGAAAGGTAAGTCCTATGAAACTGAAATTTCATATTTAAGACAACTATACACCCGAGACGTGACAAAACTTTTTTCATCAAAATGAGCTTACCAGAAGAGGCACTTTATACAATGCATTTTGCACCTTTTTACGATTTTCTCGAAAACGATTCCGACGATTTTGATTGAACTCGCTATATCGATGTAAAATTTAATGGACTTTAATATCATGTAAGTTTTATTCTGATTAAAATGGTCTGACAGGGCTTAAATGCCGATATTTTAAATTTTCTTCCCTAAAGTACCTTTAATTTTGTAGATTCAATACAAATAACTATGTCATCTTGTTAACGCTGATGAAAAACAGGTAAACATATAAATCTAATGAATTCGATACCCAAATAAAGGAAAAAACGGAAATAATATTTTTTTAATGCAATTTTTCGTTTTTGAATATAAGATCAGTTTCATTATATATACCACCGTTGGAAAGCTAAAGATTTTAGAAAAAATATTATCTCATACACAAGCTTTTAAAAGTTAATAGTGAGTGATGAAATGAACATAAAACTAACTGATTATTTTAGATGATAATATAATAGATTTTTTAATAAAACACATGTTTCTATATAAATTACATTTAATTAATTCCTTAATAGTTTCACGTATTTTTATCTCTAACTGTTTTTGAAAATTCTTTCACTGATTTTAAAAATGGAGGTAAGTGAAAGTCGTGTGTTGCCCGCACCAGATTTTTTTATTTTCACTTACCTACATATGAAACGCTTTGTATAACGATCTTAAAAGTTTTAAAGTAAATACGCTTTTTAGGGTCCTGTGAGTCCCATAAACCAAGTCGTGCAGAAAGGTCTGTCTGTCTGTGTCTTTTTTTATTATCTGTTTCAGTACTTTAACGCAAGTTGCAAGTGAAGTGTGAGGGATCATAGTCGGTCATATTAAATACCATAATTTATAAAAGCTTATAATTACTTTCACTTACCTATATATGAAATATATAGTAAAAGAAAATATTGCGACCGTGACAATTTTTTAATTCCATATTTCAACGGAAATACACGTTTGTAGAAAGGTCGAAAGGTCTAGAAGGAAAACGAAATACACGAATCTGAAATGTCATATATAAGATACTTATACTTTTTTTTTTTTTTTTTTTTTAAACATATTTATTGATATTTACAACTGTATTAAATAAAAATACATCTAGTAAATGTGATGGTAATATACAAAACTGTCATGAAAAACTTGTAGAGACACTACCCAGTGGCAGCACTCTAAAAATATTTTAAACTAGAAGGTCCCGGGGTCATTTCCTTTTCAGGCGCCTCGGAGGATTATCCGGAATTGAAGAGGAAGAAAGGATTGAAACTAGTGGGTTAGAGTGAGAATGGAGTTTGTCATGAAAGGATTGATACCTGGTCCGGGCCAAATCAGTAACATAGGGAACATTAAGGTCTTTATGGATAAGATTATTCGTGACATAGTAAGGAGCATTGAGGATTTTACGAAGGATTTTGGATGCTAAGGATTGGATGCGGGAAGAATTTGATGGTTTAGTAGACCCCCATAGCACTACTCCGTAAGTCCAGATTGGTCTTATAATAGTCATGTAGATGAGCCTTTTGTAGTTAAGAGGAAGGTTTGATCGTTTGTCTAGTAAGTGTTGAAGTAGCCTAAAGCGGCGAGCAGTTTCTTGTCGTTTAAGTCGTGTATGTGGATTCCAAGTTAGGCGTTTGTCAAGAAGAAGTCGGATCTGTTCAACAGGAACTAGTTGAGTGTTATTAAAGGATACTTTAGGGCAGGAAGTCAAAGGTTTACGGCGAAGGGTAAAAGTTATTTGATGGGATTTGTTGGAATTTATTTTTATTCTCCAGTTCTGACACCATACTTCTAGGTCTTTGATATACTTATACTTCAAAGATTTTTCAATAATTTTTTCACCAAAATCGGCCGACCGAATGTGCTAATTTATATCATGCATTTGGCACATTTTTTTTATGGTTATCTGGAAAACGTCTCAAAATATTTTGATTTAACACGCTCTATCGATGAATAGTGCATCAACAAGTGTATTCGTTGTACACAATAAATAATTCTATACTTTATACTTTAATCTAAAACATACGTTTCCGACGAGAACATTGTGAATTTTCGTTTAAAAGTTCTTTAACCTGTTAACCGTGGAGTCCCCTTTTTTAACTACGCAGCATATGACTGGAGGAAACTATTTAATCCTTAATTTCACAGACGTAATTCCATATTATTATTTTTTATGCTTAAAATAAATGAAAATACAATGAATTATATACTTTTTCGTTTATTTATATTTGGATGTACACATATTCGATATTGTTCACGTACCTATACGTCCCGCTCGGTTAATAGATTAATACAACCGAGGTTTGTAAAAGTCGTGAAGTCGTGTGTTACGCGCTCCAAATTTTTATATTTTACTTTCACTTACATAAATATGAAGAGTAAGAGAAAGTATTGCGAGCTAGAAAATTATGGAATACGATTTTTTAAATGGAAATTTGCTTATTAGCGCCCAACAATCTGAATAAGCTAGTCTATATAAATGGTTTATGTTTATCTCTGAATGTTCAGAAAAAATAAAATAAAAAGTATCACAATAAAATCTTTAAAATAGGTATTTGTTATAAAACATTATATCTTGGACTTTAAACATTTTACAAAATAAAATGCATATAAAGATCGTATAAAAGGTTGTACACTGTGTCTTTTTCATCAAATTTCTTTTTATCTATAATCCACATAAGGAGCATGAATGGGTTTATTAATGTAATTATAAATATATTTAAATAGAAGAGAAAGTTATAATCAATTATATAATACATTTATACTCTTCATAATAAGAAAATTGGTAATGAAATTATAATTACATTTTTTATCTTTAATTTTTTTTATTACACTTTTTTGTCTTATTTAGTTTTTACCTGCAAAAATATAAACGTGAATATACCAATTTTGCAAACAATCGTTTAAAAAAACACAAAAAAAAAAAAAAAACATTGGACGGAAACAACCTGGTCAATGAAATTCCACTCTCTCTTTCGACCAGGTCCCAACCGTAGACACAACTGCGATTTGCAGTGTCCTTGAAGGTTTCGTGAACCATGTGGGCGAAAACCACAACATATGTTTTTGAAAAGAAACATATCGTTAATTATTCTGAAATTTTATGACCCTTACAATTATACTCAATCTCTATTTATGACATCAGGATAGTAGAACCCAAATAACGACTTAAAAAAAAAATATGTCCACTAGGGGTGGGCATAATCGAATGACGATTATCGGATCATGCGATTATTCCAATCATTCGAATTAATCGATTATTGGATTAATCGGTTTGGAGAAACGAATGGGCATCTGAACTCAATTGGTTAACGATAATCCAGGGATTATAAGGAGAGCGGATAACCGAACGACCTTTTTTTATGCATATTTCCATCAAGGCTCAGCCAGTTTAGCCATCATAGAGACGAGATTGATACTTTGATGATTGTGGCATATGGTCCCTCAGAATCCATATTAATCATTCGGTCATTCGATTATGAAATCATTCGATTATTTAAATCATCGAAGTCCGATCATCCGATTATGACAATCATTCGATTATGCCCACCCCTATTGTCCACCGTCCGTTACGTTAATTGCCTACACAGATATACAGAGTATCTCATAAACGTCTCGTCATATTGTGAAAGCAGATAATAGACCGATTTTCAACGGTAAGGGAGGAAAATCTGATTTTGAATGATTTTTTTTATTGTATTGTTACATATAATAATATAACAAATTATTTAATAAAAACATGTTCCTTTCGAAACTTAATGTTATTAATTATTTTACTTTCTTACTTTCACTTAACTATTTATGAAATACATAATAAGAGAAAGTATTGCGAACGATAAAATTTTCGAATCCTAGTTTTAAACGGAAATAAACGTTTTAGGGTCCCCTGAGTCAATCTAACTAAGTCCCACAAAAAGGTGTGTGTGTATGTGTGTGTGGTACGTCTAGCGCGAAAACGGAAAGTTATACGAAAATGAAACTTCATATTTGAAACAATTATACGCCCGAGATGTTACCACGTTTTCACCAAAATCGGCTAACCGGAAGTGCTACTTTATACCATGTATTTTGCACCTTTTTACGAATTTTTCAAAAACGGTTTTAACGATTTTAATTAAACTCCCTATATCGATGTAAAATTGTATGGGTTTTAATATCATGTAGGTTTTATTTTGATTGAAATAGTCTGATAGGGCTTTAATGCCGAATTATTTTTATTTTCCTTATCTAAAGTATCTTAAATTTTAAAGATTCTATAAATATAACCATATCATCTATTTGGCATTGATAAAAATCGAATAAATATACAAGTCGAACGAATTCGAACTAGAGGAGAATAGGGCAAAATATTTTTTAATGTAATTTTTGTGTCTTTGAAAATAAGAACAGCAATATAATAGATATATAATATACCGTTGGAAAGCTAAAGATTTTTAAAAAACATTTTTATTGATATTAACAAAAAAAAAACATCAAGTAAATGTGATAGTTATTTAATACAATGACATGAGATACATGTAGAGAAGCTTCCCATTGGAAACACTAAAAATATTTTTAACTAGAAAATCCGGGGCCATTTCCTTTTCAGGCATCTCGGAGGATTATCAGGAATTGAAGAAGAAGAATGGATTGAAACTAGTGAGTTAGAGTGAGAATGGAGTTTGCCATGAAAGGATTGATCCCTGATCCGGGCCAAATCAGTAACAAAGGGAACATTAAGATCTTTATGGATAAGTTTATTCGTGACAAAGTAAGGAGCGTTGAGGATTTTGGATTGTAAGGATTTGATGCGGGAAGAATTTGAAGGTTTAGTAGAGCCCTAAAGCTCTACTCCGTAAGTCCAGATAGGTCTTAGGATGGTCATGTAGAAGATTCTTTTATAGTTAAATAGAAGTTTAGAGCGTTTGTCTAGTAAGTGTTCATGTAGTCTAAAACGGCGGCTAAAGATATAAGAACAAATATTATCTTTTCCGAAAATTGTTAAAGTTAATTAAGAGTGGTGAAAAGCTGATAAAACGTACTGATTGTCGTAGATAATAATATAATAGATTATTTAATAAATGTTTATAAATTGAAACTCAATGTAATTAATTATTTAGCAATTTATTTCCATCTCTAAATGTATTTGAAAATTTTTAAATTTATTTTAACAACGGAGGTTAATGAAAGTCGTGTACCAGATTTTTTTTCTGGATTTTTCTTCTGCAATAAAAAATTCTTAAATTTATTTTGAGAAGGTATGTAAATGTGATGAGTTGCGTACGATCAAGATTTTTCTTATTTTATATGAAAAACACATAACTCACAACTTGTAATGCAGTATTTGTCCTGATAGTTTTTAATAAATAGTCCAGAGACAGCCTACAGCCTAAGTACTTTCCCTTTTTCACAATAGGAATCGGATATGTGGAGGTCGTGAGTGTTGCAAATTGTGAAATTATTAGAAGCATCCAGTTTCCAGGAGACATAATGGCGTATAATTTCATCCCTGCACCGATTGTTGGAATGCAACACGCTCCGGTGGGTCGTATTGTCGCATATTTCTCCTTGCACCGAGCAATATCTTCAACAACTGCAGCCCCAAGTTTTAACCAAAATGTTTGTTTATTTAACGTCCCGTTTGCAACTGTGGCTAATCAGACGATGGCTACAATGGGTGTGCTAAATTCTGCACATCCAGGTCTAATTAGGATAGGGACCTCTAGAGCCCATAACCTAGGATTTGTCTGCGTTTAGAAGGCTTGGGACATCTTCTGAGTTTGAAACCGCGACCATGGAGAAAAAAGATAAGGAAATGTTTTTATATTCTTATTACTTTCACTTACTATATATAGTAATGGAAAGTATTGCGATCGTGGAAATTCACGAATTCCAGTTTTCAACCGAAATACGCGTTCTAGGACCCTGAGTCCAAATAACCAAGTCCCGCAAAAAGGTGTCTCTGTGTGTGTCCGTGTGTGGTAACTCCCGGACGGAAACGAAAGGTCCTATGAAACTGAAATTTCATATTTAAGACAACTATACGCCCAAAACGTTTCAAAACCTTTTTCATCAAAATAAGCTTACCAGAAGAGCCACTTTATACCATGCATTTTGCACCTTTTTTCGATTTCCTCAAAAACGGTTCCGACGATTATGATTAAATTCGCTATATCGATGTAAAATGTAATGGACTTTAATAACATGTAGGTTTTATCCTGATAAAAATAGTCTGACAGGGTTTAAATGACGATATTTTAAATTTTCTTCTTCTAAAGTACCTTCAATTTTGAATATTTTATAAAAATAACCATATTATCTAGTTAGCATTGCAAGTTGAGCAAATTTGAAAAGCAACTAAAGGAGAAAACTGAAAAAATATTTTTTTAATGCAATTTTTCGTTTTTGAACATATGAACAGTAATATAAATCTGTAATATACCGTTGGAAAGCTGAAGATTTTGTATAATATACCGTGTGTAATGTGTAATATATGTATATGTATGTATATGTAATGTATAATAAATATATATATATATATATATATATATATATATATATATAGATGTGTATATACCGTTGGAAAGGTAAAGATTTTAGAAAAAAAAAGTATTATCTAATATACTAAAGCTTGTAAAAGTTAATAGAGAATGATAAAAAGCCGATAAAACTAAGTGATTGTTTTAGATAATAATATCATAGATTTTGTAATAAAACACATGTTTCTATAGAAATTCCATTTAACTAATTCTTTAATGGTTTCACTCATTTTTATCTCTTAATGGTTTTGAAAATTCTTTAATCAATTCTAAAAACGGAGGTAAGTGAAAGTCGTGTGTTGCCCGCACCAGATTTTTAATATTTACTTCTATCACTTCTTAATATTTTCATTTCCTTTTAGTTAGAGAAATTTTTAATTTTTTTTTTATTCATATTTTATTGAATTTTACAGCTGTATTAACATAACTACAATAAGTAAAACTGTTGAATTAGAGAAATTAATCCTCAAATAAACAATTTTTTATGGTATAAAACCCAATTGAATAAATATACAATTTTAATACAATTATCTATATCTTTTAAAGGAAGTTATAACTTACTTTTCCTCTCTAGTATGTTATCAAATTCGTCCATGTTGTATATATACATATAAATATATTTATTCGTTTTTTATCAATGGTAATAAAATGATGTGGTTAATTTTTGAGAATGTACAATATTAAAGGTAGTTTGGAAGTATAAAATTCAAACTTTCGGTATTTAAGCCGTGCTAGACAACTTTAACACGTTCACGCCTGGGCGAATATCTACGTTTTTTTTCCCGTGAGGCGGGACTATGTTAGCTACTTGCTCTTTGTGGGGCGGGGCCACACTGTGCAAGTTCCACCGTATTTAATGCGATATTGGTTTGACATGCTCGTATACATATGCCTCAAAGAAGTAATAATGGAAATATTTTAAAAAAATTCTTATATTATTATTTATTATTAAAAATAATTCTTATATTATATTCTTATCCATGTGGGTACAAGTATAAAAAAAATCAATTCTTAATTCGTAGCAAAATAAAATTCTTTAAGAAGAGTAATCAAATGAAATTAACCGATAAGAGTTCTTTGAGAGGGCATCTTTAAAGTTATAAAATATTTAATAAATAAACCCATGTTGATTCCTACAACATTTAATGTTGAGAAAAAATAAAATAAACTTATTCTCTAAAAACAAGTGACTCACCATTGATGCACATCACCCAACGGGATAATTAAGCGTGACCACCGGTGGGTCACCCCGTCCCACGGAACAGACAAGTATGACCCACCGGTGGGTCACCATGCCCACGGAACAGACAAGTATGACCCACCGGTGGCTCACCCCGTCCCACGGAACAGACAAGTATGACCCACCGGTGGGTCACCATGCCCCACGGAACTGTGAAGCGTGACCCACCCCGGTCACCCCGGCGTGAACGTGTTAATCAACATCTTTAAAGCCGTTTTTGAAATAATCGTAAAAAGGTTCAAAATGGCCGATTTTTGTGAAAAAGTTCTCTTACTCTATAATTCATACATAGGTGAGCGGAAGTAAAAATATGGGATATACAGTAATGGAAAGTATTGCAACCGTGAAAATTTTCAAATTCTAAGTTCCAACGGAAATACGCGTTTTAAGGTTCCTTGAGTCGCGCAAAAAGGACTGAGTGTCCGTCGTACAAAACCTTAATTTCGTATTTATGACATTCATAAGCCCGAGATGTTACTACAACTTTTTCATTAAATCCGGCAAACCAGAAGAATCACATTATACCATGCATTTTGTATCTTTTCGTGATTATCTCAAAACCGGGTTTAATGATTTTAATTAAACTCTCTATATTTATGTAAAATCTAATTGGCTTTAATATCATATAGGTTCTATTCTGATTTAATTAGTCTGACAGACCGTAAAAGACGATATTTTTAATTTTCTCCCTCTAAAGTACCTTTAATGATAAAAAACATCAACCATATCACCTTGTTAGCATTAACAAAAAACGGCTGAATATAAAAGTTGAACGAATTCAATATCCATTTAAAGAAAAAATGTGAAATAATATATATATATATGAAATGTTTGTGTTTTTCAAGATAAGAACAGCAATATAGATGTTTAATATACGGTTAGAAAGCTAAATATTTTAGAAAAATGTATGTATAAGACATTTGTGAGAGTTAATGGAGAGTAATTAAAAGCCGACAAAATTAATTGATTGTAGTAGATAATAATATAATAGACTATTTAATAAAACACATGTTTCTATCGAAACTCAATGTGATTAATTCATTAAAGTTTTACTTTCACTCAGCTATATATTTTCATCTCATTCTTATATTGCTTTTAAGAACGGAGATAAGAGAAAGTCGTGTATTGCAGGCATCAGATTTTTTGTATTAGCTATTGTATACCGTCCTTCTAAAATTAAAAAGTAGATAAAAACTCTTTAAAAACAGATACAAAATAATTAAATAAGATGTAAATTCCGAATACTTTTGACACGCTTACAGTAAATGAAAATTGGTATGTTACTGCACTGTTACATATATAAGCGCTTTGTAATATTTCACATCTAAAGTTGAGCAACAGAGATAGGCAAAAGAAGAAAGAAGATGTTTGATGGGCCAGGTATTTTATTTTTGCCACTCCTTCATGCAAATCAAAGCTTTACATGGCAACAGACTCCCGATCCGCGGTAGAGAATAAGCCAGTTATTCATTTAAAAATAACTCCTAGTAATTTGTATCACTCCGCTTTGTCAGATAAGCGTTACATTAAGTCCTTATCTCTGACAAGAGTCAGAAGAACACGAGAGGAGAAGAAATTACAAAAAATATTTTAAGATTAAAACCTTTTAAGAGACAGTGAAGCGGCATTAAAAGATCGTCTTTCTTTCCACTTCTTAAAGAGAGACCCTCATACTAAACAGGGGACAAAAAAATAACCCCTCGGGTTGACAGAAGCTGGTCTCGAATCTCTCCAAGATAAGCGGATAGTCTAAGAGATAAATAGGAGGCCATAACACAACGGGGACATGAATATATAGTGTACAGGGCCTTCGGGTGTATTAGGAAATGTAATGTGAGGTATTGAATTAACAAGGAGGAGCATTTATCTGAGTGGGGGGGCCACTAATGAAATCTTAAAAAGGGAGGGGGCTCCCAGTTCTAAATGGGAATAAACTCGGTCCTCGATATATCATGGGGAGATGAGAAATGTGCTGCGATCTGGCTTCCAAGAGCGGAATGTGTCCATTGTCTCCGCTACTGTGGGCGACAAACCTCCCTTCCTCTTTAATATATATTTACATCTCAGGCATTGATTAGAATGTCATAACCTTTCTCGATATAAAATACGTACATTTATCAAACTTTTTAGGTTTGTTTATTTGTTTATTTATTTAACATCGCTAATCCGACGATGCTACTGTGGGAGTATATATATAGTGGCTCTGCTGGATAGCCGATTTTGATGAAAAAGTTTTCGTAACATCTCGGGCGTATAGTTGTCTTAAATATGAAATTTCAGTTTCATAGGACTTTTCGTTTACGCCCAGGATTTAAAACACCTCCCCTCCCCCCCTCCACACACACACAGACCTTTTTGTGGGACTTGGTTTTTTGGACTCAGGGGACAATAAAACGAGTATTTCCGTTGAAAACTGGAACTAGAAAATTTTCACGATTGCAATACTTTCTCTTACTATATATAGTAAGTGAAAGTAATTAATTAGAATGGTTGGGAAGCAATGCAATGCCTATAATAATAATAATAATAGGCCTACCGAACCCAAAGGTTCGATGCCGAAATACCAAATGTTGCTCACATATATTCGTCCAAGTTGATTCGGCGCATACTAACTTTTGGAGTTCGTTCTTCTACTTAACGCCCATTTGGGCCGGCGCAATGCCACTGACTCCAATGTCACCTCTATTATACTGATATGATACAAGCTCCGCAATTCCTTATTGTGTAGCTTTCTAAATTCCCCAGAAGTACGGGCATAACAAAGGATTTACCTATTCAGGTTTTATTAGGATAGGGATCTATAACGAGTACCTGACATCGCACTGGCTCGGGACCACCTTTTAACGTCCCCTCCGAAGGACGGTATAACTAAGGATTTTTTACTCCCATTTAAAAAATCCTAGGGCTATCTGCGGGTTTGAACCCTTTAGTGTAGCCTACAGGTAACCCCTCAAACTTGTTAGGCCTTTAGATTAGTTTATTTACTTTTACTTACCTAAATATATATGAAATATATAATTGTGGTCATAAAAATAAAATAAAAAAATCAGGTGCCATCAACTCATGACTTTCACTTTCCCAGACATTTAAAATATAATTAAGAAGAGACAAATGCTTTATTTATTTGGCAATGCGGCCCAAATACATCAGGTTGCTTAAACCACACAGCACACTATATCAATCCCTTGGACATTTCTCACGTACATTTTCAATTTTTTTTTTCCTATTCCAATAACAATTTCTAATATTTACAATTATTTTTCCATTTTAGTTATTTACATTATTTTATTTTATTTTTTTATTAATCTCTCTCTACAACTATATTTAAATATGAAATATATAATTGTGGTCATAAAAATAAAATAAAAAAATCTGGTGCCATCAACTCATGACTTTCACTTTCCCAGACATTTAAAATATAATTAAGAAGAGAAAAATGCTTTATTTATTTGGCAATGCGGCCCAAATACATCAGGTTGCTTAAACCACACATCACACTATATCAATCCCTTGGACATTTCTCACGTACATTTTCAATTTTTTTACTTTCACTTACTATATATAGTAAGGAAAGTATTGCGATCGTGAAAATTTTCGAATTCCAGTTTTCAACGGAAATACACGTTTTAGGGTCCCCTGAGTCCAAATAACCAAGTCCCGCAAAAAGGTCTGTGTGTGTGTGTGTGTGTGTCTGTGTGTGTGTGTGTGTGTGTGTGTGTGGTAACTCCCGGGCGGAAACGGTAAGTCCTATGAAACTGAAATTTCATATTTAAGACAACTATACGCCCGAGACGTGACAAAACTTTTTTCATCAAAATGAGCTTACCAGAAGAGGCACTTTATACCATAAATTTTGCACCTTTTTTCGATTTTCTCAAAAACGGTTCTGACGATTTTGATTAAACTCGCTATATCGATGTAAAATTTAATGGGCTTTAATATCATGTAGGTTTTATTTGGATAAAAATGGTCTGACAGGGCTTAAATGCCGATATTTTAAATTTTCTTCCTCTAAAGTACCTTTAGTTTTGTAGATTCAATAATAATAACTAAATTATCTTGTTAGCGCTGATGAAAAACAGGTAAATATATAAATTGAATAAATTCGATACCCAACTAAAGGAGAAAACAGAAAAAATATATTTTTAATGAAATTTTTCGTTTTTGAACATAAGAGCAGTAATATACATGTATGATATACCGTTGGAAAGCTAAAGATTTTAGAAAAAATATCATCTCATACACAAGCTTTTAGAAGTTAATAGAGAGTGATGAGAAGAAGATAAAACTAACTGATTATTTTAGATAATAATATAATAGATTTTTTAATAAAACACATGTTTATATATAAATTCAATTTGATTAATTCCTTAATAGTTTCACGTATTTTTATCTCTAACTGTATTTGAAAATTCTTTCATTGATTTTAAAAATCGAGGTAAGTGAAAGTCGTGTGTTGCCCGCACCATTTTTTTTTCCTATTCCAATAACAATTTCTAATATTCTAATGTTAAATGGATAAACAACAACAAGATTTAATAATAATGTCCAGTTCTTGGTAGCTAAACCTCATTAAATTGACTGAAAAAATTATGAATTTGATCGAAAAAATTATGAATTTGACTGAAAAAATTATGGATTTGATCGAAAAAATTATGAATTTGACTGAAAAAATTATGGATTTGACTGAAAAATTATGAATTTGATCGAAAAAATTATGAATTTGACTGAAAAAATTATGGATTTGACTGAAAAAAGCTATATTAGCAAAAAGTGACCATGTCACCTTGTAAGCATTGATAAAATATGGGGAAATATATTAGTTGAACGAATTTGCTGTAAATATATAATTTGAACGATAAACGAGCAGAAAAATTATTTTATTTCAATTTTTTCTGTTTTTGAACATAAGAACATTAATATAAATGTATAATATACCGTTGGAAAAATAAAGATTTCAGAAAAATTTTATCTTATTCACGAATTTGAATTTTCTTCCTCTAAAGTACCTTTAATTTTATTTATTAGCAAAAAGTGACCATGTCACCTTGTAAGCATTAATAAAATATGAGTAAATATATAAGTTGAACGAATTCGGTTTTCAAATAATGGTGAAAGGAGGAACGAAATAATTTTATTCCAATTTTTTCTGTTTTTGAACATAAGAACATTAATATAAATGTATAATATGCCGTTGGAAAAATAAAGATTTTAGAAAAATGTTGTCTTATTCGCGAATTTGAATTTGCTTTCTCTAAAGTACTTTTAATTTTATACAAAAAAAATTAACCATATCATCTAGTTAGGATTTTTCTTATATTCGGAAAATAAAAATTACCAAAAAAAAATATTTTTTTTTTCTCTTTAGTTGGTCATCAAAGTCGTTCAACTTGTATATTTAGCTTGTATATTTCATATATAGGTAACTGGAAGTAAAAATATGCTTAGGCTGTGGTTTACAAGTTTTGTCCAGACGACGTGTCGCGACACATCAACTTAATAGTAAAGAAAGTAAGTAGGTGAAATTAAAAAGTTAATTGACTTCGTTTCATAGCGTGAGGCAAATACTACCGAGCTTCATTTACTATTTCTATTCTGTTTTCATCAGTAATAAACACGTTATTTTTCTAAACCTTTGAAGTAGCGCTGAAGAGACAATCATTCCTTGGCAACAAACTTGGGGCAATCCTTGAAGAAATTAGTATAATTTATCAATGACGTGTTGGACGAAGGAGACAAAAGCTTTAATTTTTGGCCGGTTATAAATGTTGGAACATTGGGTGTGGATTTATACTGAGTGGCTATTAATATACCTATCAGGACTGGGTGGCCTATAGTTTGGAGCTGTTGGCAACACGTTCTATCTTTTGTGTAAATTTTATAAATCAGTATAACTTATAGTGATATAGAAATCCCCCTGTTAATAGGAGAGAATCACACTTTATTTACCAAGTGATGCTTCCCAACTTAATTGCTTTGCTTTTACACTGCGTACTTATATTTTCCTGCTAAGGCTATTTTTATAACAAAACATTAATGGGATTTTTTTTTTGTTTAAAGAAGTCTAGTATAAATGTTTTTTTGTTTAATTTTTTTGATAATGAACCTTTGTTATAAAAAAAAAAAAAGTTATCCCCTCTCAAGATTTGAACCATTGTTTCAAGAAAGAAACCGAATAGCGAAAAAAAAAAAAAAAAAAAAAAAAAAATCGGTTGGCTAAATTAATATATAAATAAATCTCAAATTATTCCATGATATTCCAAAGAGAATTAAATTTTCTAAAAAAACGAAATATATTTCTTCGATAATTATCAGGCCGTTTTACAAAAGAAATTCTTGGATATTTTTTTAAAACAATTTATTTATTCCAGTCATCGCTCGCGACGTTTCAGCCTCTAGGGCCATTATCAAGCTTCATGCATATCCATCTTAAATATCTTTTCATTTCACCGCTTTTCAGCAGCGTCGTCATGATTTTTTTAAAATGTCATTTTTCAAAAAAAAACTTAACAGTTTTAGGCCGCCTTTTAGGTGTTCTCGTGCGCGACTGAAAAGGCGGCCGAAAACTGTTAAATTTTTTTTTTTGAAAAATGACATTTTAAAAAAATTATGACGACGCTGCTGAAAAGCGGTGAAATGAAAAGATATTTAAGATGGATATGCATGAAGCTTGATAATGGCCCTAGAGGCTGAAACGTCGCGAGCGATCACTGGATTAAATAAATTGTATAAAAAAAATATCCAAGAATTTCTTTTGTAAAACGGCCTGATAATTATCGAACAAATATTCAAACAAAAGAAAATTACGACAATGATGAGAAAAAGAAATATATTTCGTATATAGGTAAGTGAAAGTAATAAGTATCATTGAATTATAAATAGCAGAGATGTAGCGTTTTATAATTAGCACTGGTTGTAGACTATTTAAGCCATATTCCTTTAAATTATTTTGGTTTATTATTTATAATAGTGAAGCTTTATTATCGACCAAAAAAAAAAAATAATAATAATAAAAATACCCTCTCGAATAACAAATTTATAAAAAAAATCTGATTTTCCGCCGTCTGCCGTACTCTGTCCGGCGTCCGTTTTTTACAGAAAATACTTGGGCATGCATAGATGATCTTAACACTTAGACGTTGATATCAGCTGGTTAGTTTTACAACGGTGGCCGATTAAAAGTGATTTAATTCTATCATTCAGTTATTTTTAAACTTAGAGAAAAAATTTAAACGTGTTTTTAACCAAAAAAACGCGAATAATTATGTAAAAGAAAAAAAATATATTTTACACATATATACGCGAATAAAAAAATCCGTTTATCCTAATAATTAAATAAATAAATACCAAAAAATGTTAGATTCTAAGTACTATTTGATAGATAATTAAATTTTCTACAAAAAAAAAACAAAAAAAACAACAAAAAAAAAACAAAATATATATATATATATTATATATATATATATATATATATATAATATATATATATATATATATATATTGACTATAGTTGTACGGTTTATGGTGGGCTCTCGAGGTTGCTTGAAGGCAGATTGAAACGAGTCATGAACTGTTTCTTAAGATTTGTCTTCGGTACCTTTAGACGGTCACATGTGTCCTACCTCTATGATGAGTCAAATTGGCTATTTCCCTCGATTCGAAGGCAATATTTCCTTGGTTCCTTTCTCTATCGTCATCCGCTCCCACCGCCCCTCTTACATCTATAGTCTCCTGCAATTTAAATCCACAATCCATACTCAGGAAACCAGATCCCGTCTTTCCGACCTCTATACGCCTTCCCATAGAACCAAAAAATATGAATTTTCCTTCTTAGCCCGGTCCACTTTCTTATGGAATACTCTCCCATCACACATCCGTCATGCTCCTTCCCATTCTTCTGTCAAATCTCTCCTTTTTAAACACCTTCTTGCTTCCCAATCAGATGCCAACTAATTTCAATACATCGATTAAAGTGATGTGAGAAATGTCTAAACTTCATACCATAAATGATAGTAAAGTTTATTTTCATTTCTATTTTCAATTATTCTAATGTTTTTTGTTTTATTTTGTTTTTGGTTTGTTAGTTCTATATTACATTTAGATATTACTATATTTTTTTTAAATTTATATTTTTCATTTCTCTCTCTATTCATCAATTAAAATAATTGTAAATAATTTTTGCAATCATTAATATTATTAGTTTTTTATGTGTTTTTTGGCCAGTTGTAATCATTATTTTTTTTTGTACATGTGTATTATTCTCAAGGGACTTAGTCCCAGAATAAAGTTATTTTTTCTTTCATTCATTCATTATATATATAGTTATCGGTTCAGAACTACCATCGATATAGCGTTTTGAAATTAGCATAGGTGATATGCCATTTTCCCTTAAATTATTTATTGCTTTTCATATTACTTAATTGTGTATCAATAGTTATACTCTAATGTAGTTATTTAGAAATAATAAACCAATGTGTAATAATTTGCAGCGTTTTTAAAATTAAAATAAACTTTAACTGTATACATGTATAATATACTTTATCACATATATCTGGAATTGGCGAGATATAATTAGACAACAGTCAGACTTGGTTCCAGTGTCCCACAGTTTAGACAAATAAGTAGACGGGAGATGTCACGGTGGTGGGGATAGGAGCATTTTGATTGGCTCCCGGGCTACCCGTAGCAAATTGGCGAAGCCACGCCTACCAGCACTCAACTTTGTCTGGCTCTAGTAGATATATAGTATACGAAAACTATATATATTAATATTATGTCTATGCTTAAGTTCTACGCAAACTGTATTAATAAATAAACACATTTTTCGTTCAAGTTTCAACTAATTCTGAAGGGCGTTTATAAAGTACTTCTAAATATAATATTACTATCTCATCTACTTGACAAACGATCAAAATTATCCTTGAACACCAAAATTACTATTTACAAAGTACTGATCAAACCCTTATGGGCATACGGGATAGAGCTATGGGGATCTGCCTAAACCTCTAACATCCAAATAATTCAGTCTCTCCAATCGAAAATATTACGAAAAATCGTGGATGCATAGTTTTGTATAACCAACAAATTACTTCACAAGGACTTGGACAAACGATTTCAGACATAGCCACAGAAAATTATAAAAAAATTCACGACAGACTGACTTACAACATGAACCCATCGGCCAAAACACTTAAATCCACCACCGATCAGTACAGCCCACCACAACTTTTGAGTCGGTGGCCTTGAGATGCCTTTAATCAACCTACTTTTCGGAAGTTGACATATTTGCTTATTGTAAATATATATATATATATATATATATATATATATATATATATATATATATATATATTATATATATTTTTTTTTTTTTTTTTTTTTTTTTTTTTTTTTTTTTTTTTTTTGCAGATGGCAAATATCGATTTGAATAAAAACAATTGTAAATAAATAATAAATAAAAGATAAAAAATATTACTTCATCGAAATTTTTCCTCTCATAAATCAAATTAATTATTATATTAAGAACTGAAACTATTTAACAATTTTTTTTTTTATTTTCCTCTAAGAAAACTTTAAAAAAGTCTGGCTAGTAATTTTAGTTCAAAAATGATAAGTTTTATGAAAAAAAAAAATTTAATTTGTGCTGCACATATGCCTAAATATTACAGCAACGTTAAAAAAAAATATCTGCGAACCAGAAGGGCCACTTTATACCATGAATTTTGCTCCTTTCAACTGTTTTCAACACTAACTTCATTAAACAGTTCTTATATTGAGTTTAATGAAGGTGGTAAGTGAAAGTCGTCTGTTGAGCGCACATTACTTTTTCCCCTTTGAGATCAACAAAGTTCGTTTAATCAAGTCAAAATTAATATTCCATTTGTTGCTTTAATATCGTGCCTATACAATAAAGCCGTGATGATGCAACGGAATTAAAATATCTATCTTGTAGCTGTCAAAGAAGGGAATACCAACAAGCCTTCCTGATAACACAAACATGTCCGACGCATCAACAAATAAAACAAAAACATCAACATAAGTGAAACAATCATTAGTCAAACCTCGAAAAGGGAATGTATAAATCGAGATTGGAAGTGTTTCAATGACGAGTTCATCAAACAAGTTTATTATTAAGTGACTCACAGCTTAAATAAGAAAGATATTTTAATTTTAGAGGGATCACCTGTAGCATGGTGGCTAGTATAAGAGCCTTCTAAGCCAAAGGTCACAGGAGGTAGCCCTAGGATTTTTTTAATGGGAGTAAAAAATCCTTAGTTATGCCGTCCTTCGGAGGGGACGTTAAAAGGTGGTCCCGAGCCAGTGCGATGTGAGGTACTCGTTAAATATCCCTATCCTAATTAAATCTGGATGGGCATAATTTATAAATCCCACTAGAGTATTGTATGCTTAGCTTCAATAGCATAAATTGTCGCTAAAAAACAAAGAAATAAATATCGTGGGTCGATACTTTAGAAATCATCCAGACCATGCTGCTCAACATTTTCGTGATATTTTTCCTTGTTATTTTATCTTTTGTTGAATTTGAAACATTAGATTAAAAAAAAAAATCTGACTAAAAAAATAATACTTTTAGTTTGGCAGCCGATTCAAAGTCAGCTTGCCGGCTAAAAACATGTGTTGGAAAACCTCTCTGACTATGGTGATTTCTGTAATTATCAGATCAAAACTAAAACTAGAGGTCACTTGTAGCTTAGTGGCTATCATAACAGCCTTATATGTCCTAGGTCACGAGTTCGAACCTGCATGTGGCCCTAGGATTTTTTAATGGGAGTAATAAATCCTTAGTTATGCCGTCTTTCGGAGGGATCGTAAAATGGTGGTCCCGAGCCTGTGTGATGTCAGGTATTCCTTAAAGATCCCTATCCTAATTAAACCCTGATACACAAAATTTAGGACTCCTACTGTAGCATCATCTGATAAGCCACAGTAGCATAAATTAAATAAAGAAACAAACAAAAGGAAACTAAAACTAGTAATACATTAATGACGTGCTTTAATTTTTTCCCTTATAATACATTACGTAAAAAGTACAAAAACTGTTTTTAAAATTTTTGTAAATTAATATAACACGAGCCTTTTAGCTAGATAAAAGTTTAGAAAAAAAGAAAAGATTCAGCTCAGATTATTTTTTCTATAAAGCATATACATTCATCTACTTTGTGTAAAAATTTTGATCTTGAAAACAAAGTCCTTTTTTTTTGTTAATGGATTTTAAAAAAAGGAAAAACTCATTTTTTACGACGTTTATACGGAATTACCTCAAAATTGAATAAGTAAAAAATTTGGAAACTCACACAGATTAAACATCTATGTCGTATGTTCAAGTAATGTAAATTTGGTGACTCAGCTGGTTCCTTAGTTATAAAATTCTCTTAACCGTGAAGAAAATTGCATAACTATCATGAATTAATTAAAATATGGCACAATTAATTACAATTAGATGATTTCAAATTGATTGACTTTAAAGCAATTTTAATGAAATGGATTACTAAAAAGTTCGGGTTACAGAAAATAAAAGGGAAAATGCTGTAAGAAAAACATCAACAATATTAATACAAATAACAACTACATTTCTATTTCTCCATTTTTATTTTTACATGTTTTGGTTATTTTGATATGTATAAAAATGTATTTAGTCAACGATTTTATTAAAACAAAAATTAATTAAGTTAACTACTCACTAACTATATCTCCATTAACAATAGCATCAAATATTTTTTGCACAATGAATCCATACTATAAGTTGTAAAATTAAAAATCGATACAGTTAATTAAAGTTAATAACTTAGTGGATCTTTATCTAGATAGCATGCAACAGATGCCAAACGGGTTCAGCAAGGCTATATATAGTCTTCTGTGACCATGGTCACGGGTTCAAAACCGGCGGATGGCATTCGGATTATTTAGAGGGTATAAAAAATCCTTAGTTAAGCCGTTCTTCTGTGGACACGTAAAATAATCGCCCCGAACCTGTGTAAAGTCAGGTACTTCTTAAAACCTGGATAGGCAAAATATAGGACTTCCACTATAGCAGCGTCTTATTAGCATAATGATAGCATAACCACAGTAGCATAAAGTGACTTTAAATGAATAAACAAATAATTATTTGTATAGGATTATAATCCAAAACAAATTTAAGCTTCACGACGATAATTATTTTTAAGGTACTACGATGACAAGAAAAGTGATTTCGCTTTCAATTTCACAAAAAAAAATTAAGACTCACACTTTAATATCTTCCAATAAGAAACAATATCACACAAGCTATAATAAACGGAGATAAATGAATGTCATGTGTTGCACGCACTACATTTTTTTAATTTTTTTTTTTTTTTTTGAACTAAGATAATCACACTCTCCATTTTCGAGGAATCATATATAAATTGTAAATTTATAAATATGAACATGTGTTTTTAAAATAAAATTATGTTGTATTTTGAATGCTTTTACATAAATTTCTTAATCATTCCATGAAAAAGGTATAAACAACAATCAATCTTTGTGATCAATATGATCGAATTCAAAGCAATAACATTCATTTCAAATGTGTTTAGTAATTTATTCTTTATAGATGGGTGTGATTTAGAATAGAACTGATATTATCAGCGTATACGACTAATCGTTGGCTATTAATTGATTCCGGTTTTCGAATTTATCAAAGAGATCTAGTCAAATAATTCATTGAGTACAAGTATAATAAAAAAAAAAAAAAAAAATCTTGTTTTCAAAACGAAGCCTTCACAATAATAATTTATCGTTCGTTACAGTTCTTTTAATAAAGGTTTTTTAAGCCGAAACTCGGGATCATCGATCAAGAAGGATACAGCTATAGCTGGAAACCGACTAACGATGTGATTATTGCTCGGGAGTGTTCTGATTGGTTCTGGGGCTGCGTTCGGCGTTGAACCCCCGGGCTACGGAGTGAGTTACTGGCGGGAGGGAATGTTCAATTTGATGCCCAATCGAGGAAAATAAGTCAGATAACAATCTCTGAGAATATGGCAGATGGAGTGTTATTGTTATGTTCAAACAGCGTTAGTTTGAAGTTAAGTGGCTATTTCGTTTGACTTATACAGTAAATATTTCCTAGGATCATTCCTTTGCCAAACCATTAACTCCCAGCTCCCTCCTTATATCCCCAGTCATCTGAAATTTAAATCTTCAGTCCACTCCATTGAAAGAAGGCCGATTCTGTTCTTTACATTAATACCCATAGAACAAAAACTTTTGATGACTCCTTTCTTGTCCGCTCTACTATTCGCTGGAACTCTCTACCTACCCATATCCACCATGCTTCTTCTCTATCATTATTCAAGTTCTAATACCTACTGTTTTCCCAAACAGACGTTCAAAAAGACTAATATTCCAAATCAAATATCAGAATCTTCGAACAAAAAAAAAAATTATCATAGATTTCCAATGTACTTAAGAGCATTTTTTGCAAAATTTATTTATTTTCATAATTTGTATTCTAATCATTTAGTTTTATTTATATCTTCTATTTAATTATATCTAATTAACAAGTAAATCCTTTAAATACGCGATTTAGGAATGCTATTATTTTCTTACACTTTTAGTTTCCTTCCAAATCATACTATACATTTCATTTCATAACTTTAATATGATGATATTAATATTGTAAAAAAAAAAAATCTGATTTTAATGCGAAAATAATCAAATTAACCAGTTTAATAATTTTTTTTCGCGCCTCAAGTCAAATTTCCTAAAATGGATATAGTACCTTTAAACAATAGGGGTACTCACTACGTTTGCTATAGCATGCTATTTGTGTTATTTTGCTAAACCCGTCGAGTTTCTACAGTTATTTCCTGTACAAAATTGATGGGTTTAGCACAATAGCACAAATAGCATGCTATAGCAAACGTAGTGAGTACCCCTAATGTCTCACTTGATCGTATTAACGTAGGTAATGAATTTAGTTTTATCATTTAGTTTTGTTCGACACATTTATCTATCTGATGTTATTTATTTTACATGTTTGCTGTTTTTTTATATTTATTTTTCCTTTTTTTTTTTTCTCTTATATAATTGTAAATAAGAATTAATTATGATCTTTATGGGACCCTATCCCACAATAAAATTTATTCTTTGTTCTATCTTGTGCTTCCAATTCATTAAGTTAAGGTTCATCTTAGCTATAATTTAACTTAGTCTAGAATATAAGCTGGAATACACGAAACTATTTGTGTTATAAGATTGTTCGGTTATTAAGTGATTCGTGGGTAGCCACTGGGTAGGGCACAGGGTGTAAGGATTTGGGTTTATGAATCAAAAGCTGTTGTCATGGGACAGTAATTGATATAGATTTAGAAAATACCGAAGAAATCCATACTTCACGCCTAAATAATAATGAAACTTCGTCAATTTCTCTTTCCTACGAACTTCTTAGTCGTTTCCTATGTCACTGATGCAAAACTTAAAGTAAACAATAACTTTGACTTTGAAAATACTATGGTAGTACATAAAGAAAGCAATGATTTCAGAAGAAAAATTTTAGAGGCAATATATATATATCAGAACACATTAACTACAGTATAAATTACAAAACAGACACAAAGAATTTGAATGACCATTATGCTGAGATTTTGAGCAAAATTAATAAGTAATATAATTTAAATAAATTGAATTTCTGGAATAAAGTTTATATAACAATATAATAGAATAATATTTGGAATTTTATGGTTAAGTAAATTATCTTGTTTTTAATTGGATATTAATATATTTGTTTATGTGTTTATGTATATATATATATATATATATATATATATATATATATATATATATGTATAGGTATGTGTGTGTGTGTGTGTGTGTGTGTGT
This sequence comes from Piezodorus guildinii, assembly GCA_023052935.1. NCBI lineage: Eukaryota > Metazoa > Arthropoda > Insecta > Hemiptera > Pentatomidae > Piezodorus > Piezodorus guildinii. Next base: position 115,968,040 of record CM041298.1, read on the forward strand.
GTGAGTGTGTGTATGTATATGTTTATGTATGGTAATAATTTATTAAAGAATTTTAAAACAAAAAGTTTTTGGCTGTGAAAATAAATGTAGACTTGACTGAGGAGGAGGTAATAAAACAATATATGTGTGTATATTAGTTTTGATATCAATAGTTAAGAGTGAGGGAATACATTTCTTTAATCCAGTAGATGATAACAACCAGGACAGGGCTGGTCAGCCTGTAATAGTTTTAATTTATTTTACTGAATTATGACAAAATATATATCTATATATTGTATAGAGTGTATAAAGGAGTATAAAGAGGTATGTAAATTGATTTATAAGAATGTAAAAAATAATGTTGTGTATCTTTTAATTTTAAAATAAATGTTTTTTGTAGATCCCTTGAGAATGGCAAAGAGCCGAAACGTAGGGAGAAAAAATAAGAAAATAAAATAAGTTGAATGAAAAGGATCATTTTAATTAAAGGAACCTAATAATACAATTATTCATTCAAACTATTCTTAATTGTAATAAAAATTAAGTAAACAATAACCTTTAGTACTCATCTATATTTTGAGTGTAGAGTGTCTTTTAGTGAGTGTGATAAAATACTTCCGTTAAATTTTTAATTATTTTTCAAAGTTGCTAATTTAATACATTTTTTTTGTATTTATTTAATTTATTCTATATAGAAGCATTCAAACAGAAAGAAATTATAAACCTATTAAACACTTCTATAGAATAAATTAAATACAAAGAAAAGTATTAAAGTAGTAACTTTGAAAAATAATTAAAAATGTAACGTGAGTTTATATTAATAAAAATTTTAAATTAACCTTAATTATACCAAGAGTTATTGAATTTTGGCCCCTGAATCGTGATTTTTTCTCACTATTCGCCGGCGCACAGTGGGCAAAATCACCAATTTAGGTGGACAAAAGTCAAGTCAAAAGTTTAGAATTTTTTCGGTAATTCACCTTTTTATTATTAGTTGGCAAGACCCTTAATAGTAATATTTCCGGGCATACCGTGTTTACAAATAAATAGTAAATGAATGAATCATTCCTGTTCACACAAGTGCCTAATAACCGGCAGTAGGATTAACTTTATTCGATGGTAATTTATTGTGTTCAAGGTGTATTTAGACCAAAGTCTTTTAGCTGTTATTTAACAATGGACATTGCTGAGGTAGGTTAGACATTATATTTCCAAACTCGTTATTGAATATACATTGCAATCTCACCTGTAGAGTTAATTTAGCAATTTGTAAATGTATGCCCTTATTCAATAACAAAAAACTATATAACTCCCAAGTTACCCCAAGGATTTGTATGTAGGATTTGTTTTATCAATTCTTCTAGTCTTTAGATGTTGGGAAGAGTGGCGACTAACGCGTTTGCTCGCAGCCTCAACCCGTTCTTTATTATGAGTCACCGAATTGTCTGTCAATCCGTGTAATTTTGTTGAGGGTAAATGAATGATATAATGAAAGAGAGAACATGAACAAGCTTATATTAATTAAAATAAAACAAATACTGTTTATAGTGTGCAAGGTGGTGATTCTTTCTATCCGTGATGACTTCCTTCCCTCTCCCATCTGCGATGTTCCTTTCTTTCCTTCTGCGACTCCTACTCCATGCGACAATCTTCTAGGATGATGTGCGAGTTGCGATTATACGAAAAATATGCGACATTCAGTGACAACCAACTTAATTAAACACCGTCTACACTTGAGAGTGAATCCATTAACTCTCTCTTACAATACAATGCCCTCTGCCCCGCGGTCACTTAACAGCTGTTTCAAATAGAATAAAATAATTGACTGTCTCGCTTGCAAATAATTAATCACAAAATAAACAAATAAAATTAAAAATGGAGATATATAAACATATGACTATTTCAATTCTTAACATTAGATATTAAAAAGAATTTATGCCATTTTTTGGGTTTTAGGTGATACATAATTTTTTTGAGACACTACACTCCGAACTAAAAGTTTTCCAATCTTTAATTTCCAGAATTTCCTAAATCATATAAAATACATCTATTAGCAGGTTTTAGCAACTCCGAGCAATAATTAGATTTTTTGTATTATATTTCCCGTATTCTGGGACTTCAAACGTAAAATATAGAGAAGTTTTAGAATAAATTTGATGTTTGACCACTGTGCGCTCGCCAATTGTGTTAAAAATTAATTAGTTTTTATATTTTTTCCTATAATTTTTTTATATATTTTTTCCGTAATATGGGACCTCAAAGGGTAAATGTAGACAAGTTTCAGAATTTTGTCCACCTAAATCCGTCAAATACTATACATACAGCTAATATTAGTATAACTTTGTACCATACTTATTAATTTTCTTCTATTTATTTTCATATCATTTTCGTTTATATATATATATATATATATATATATATATATATATATATATATATATATATATATATACATTTTTTTTCTATATTGTTTTCTCTATTGGAGGATAAATATGTGAGCAATAAATCCTCAAAATATAACCATATTTATATATAGTTTAATCCTTGAAGAAAGAATTTTTTTTTTTTATCCCATTCTAACTTAACACTTACAATTTATTATATATTTTACAGAAATTACAAGTTGTTATCATCAGGCTGATTTAAAAATTTATTCAGCATTCTCTAGCACAGCGTTCTCATGAAAATGATTGTACAAACCTATCTATCCCATATCACATTACGTGAGAAGTAATTGAAGCGGTGTATGCTCAAGAAACTAGAAAAGCATGAATTGAGATGAATTAATTAGTGCTAATTAACTCCTAACTAATTTTGTTGCTCTTCTCCTCGGGTTTCCCCATAATTAACAGCACTAAGGTGCTATAATAACCCATTGAGGGCGTATAATCCCGTGTTTTCGAACCCGCAACCCGCAATTCATTAGGGCGGGAGGTGATTTTTGATGTCGAATCAGCATAAATGTTTTACCATTAATTTCAAAGCCCACTTTTTCAACGAGTCATTCCTCTTGCCAATTTGCAACGGAAATCATTAATTCCTACTCTTGCCTTTCACCAAGGGCACGTCTAGAATAAATTCTACATTTCAATTTGTTTAAACTATAACTATTCCAAATTATCATTCTTATAATCTTGTTATTTAACGGAATATTATTAATGATACTGCTATGAAATAATAATAAAAAAAAATATATATATATATATATATATATATATATATTATATACACAATAGGATAAGTAAAAAAAAAAATATGGTGAACTCAACACACGACTTTCACTTACCTCCGTTGATGAAATCTACTCAAGAATTTTCTAAATACATATAGAGATCAAAATAAATGGCTAAAGAATTAATTAAATTGAATTTCAATAGAAGCATCTGTTTTATTAAATAATCTATTAATTAAATTCTTTTTGTGTTGGATAGTCCATTTATCGAGGAAGGCTAAAGGCTATGTAACATCACGCTGCGACCAATAGGAGCGAAGAATGAGTGGAAAATCTGGAAAAAAACGGGGGAAATTAACCTCGCATCCCAACGATTCTAAATGATTCACTTTTTAATATATATTTTAATATATTTTTAAAATAATTCAATACCCCATTAAGTTATCTTTTGCCGTAACAATTAATAAATCACACGGACAAACATTGAAACACGTAGGAATCGATTTACGTCAAGGTCGGGTTGCGGAGAAAATCAGTATTTTCTTCTGCCACAAGAAAATAAAACCAAAAATAATTTTAATTTGTCTCCAAAGTTCTTTACGAACTTCCCGGACAACCGAATATATTCTTTCAAAAACGTCATACAGCGATCATCTTAACAGAAATTGACGCAGACGAAGTCGCGGGCAACAGCTATATTTTTATCTACAACAATCAGTTTGTTTATCGGCTTTTGGTCACTATCTATTGAAATTTACAATTTCGTGTATGAGATAATATTTGTGTCTAAAATCTTTAGCTTTCCAACGGTATATCATACATGTATATTACTGCTCTTATGTTCAAAAACGAAAAATTGCATTAAAAAAATATTTTTTCTGTTTTCTCCTTTAGTTGGGTATCGAATTTATTCAATTTATATATTTACCTGTTTTTCATCAGCGTTAACAAGATAATATAGTTATTTTTATCGAATCTACCAAATTAAAGGTACTTTAGGGGGAGAAAATTTAAAATATCGGCATTTAAGCCCTGTCAGATCATTTTAATCAGAATAAAACCTACATGATATTAAAGCCCATTAAATTTTACATCGAAATAGCGAGTTTAAGTAAAATCTTCGGAACCGTTTTCGAGGAAATCGAAAAAAGGTGCAAAATGGATGGGATAAAGTGGCTCTTCTGGTAAGCTCATTCTGATTAAAAAGGTTTTGTAACGTCTCGGGCGTATATTTGTCTTAAATATGAAATATCAGTTTCATAGGACTTACCGTTTCCGCCCGGGAGTTACCACACACACACACAGACCTTTTTGCGGGACTTGGTTATTTGGACTCAGGGGACCCTAAAATGTGTATTTCCGTTGAAAACTGGAATTCGAACATTTTTACGATCTCAATACTTCCTCTTACTATATATAGTAAGTGAAAGTAATATGTAACTAATACAGATTACACATCTATAAGATGATAATAGAATGATGATAGAGAAGAAGCATGAGCAATAATAATATAAGTAGTATTTTTTAAAACGCACGTTTAGACTTCTCCTAACATTGTGAATATTTTACTATTATTATTATAACTAAAATTGTTTTTGCATTGTTGGTAAAACAGAATTTGTTACTGGTTCACAGAACGGAATTTGAAACATCATATTGGCTTTATTATATCAATTTTTGTAACGCAAGAGTCAAACAAAACTCCTCCACCTGCTAGCACCTGAGCAGGAGATCGTGACATCATACAAACAATTGGAATTTTATTTTATTTTCCTACACCTCCACCCCTATCAAATTCAGGTAAGAAGAAAGGAAAAAAAATATTAATTACAGAGAAGAGAGAGGCTCGATAAAGAGCTGGCCGGGAGACCCTAATGTCTCTATGACTGCCAACCTGCCCACGCAGGTCAGGGGATCGCCTTATTATTTAGTGAGTGGGCGCCTAATGCTATAGCCCTCGGGCCGTCAGCCGCGGGCGTACTCCAAGGGTTCCTCCACATCGCCTATCTCCTATCTTGTACAGCTCGTTCCGGAGGGAAAGGTCCATTGATTCGTGGCGCTTGGTTTACTCCTAACCTTCGACGAGAGGAGGTTGCCAAGCGAACAACATACTTTGATACAACTTTTTATATTTAGAACAATTTCAACATTAATATTACTTTCCTATATATGAAATATGCAGAAAGAGAAAGTATTGCGAAGTCCAACTGACCAAGCCACACAAAAAGGTCTGTGTGCGGGATAAGTCCAGCTCGAAAACGACAAGTACTTTACTGCCTGAAAATGTAATCATTTTTAATAAAATTGTATACGATATTTTTTTTTTCTACAAGTACTTATTTATGATTTTTCAACTTTTTTATCTTGAAAACTTCTTTTGCTTCAATGGTTGCAGTATTTTTTTTATATTTCCATTAGAAGAATTTGTTTCTTATTTTTGTAGTATATTATTTTCATTGTGAAACGTGGCCGCTTACTTTGATGGATGAACAACGGCTTAAGGTTTTCGAAAATAAGATACTGCGTAAAATATTTGGTCCAAAGAGAAATGAGACCACTGGGGAGTTTAGAAGGTTGCACAGCGCGGAATTGCGGAGTTTGTACCCTGTAAATATAATTGAGTCGATAGCATCGCGGAAACTCAAATGGGCGCGTAAAGTAGTTGGGCTCGGTGAGGAACGGATTCGAGAAAGTTGGTATTCGCTGAACCGACTGGTAGGCGTCCGAAAGGCAGGCCGAAGCGTCGATGGGAGGATTGCATTAAGGCTGATCTCAGGGGCTTGGACTTGACCGGCGAACATTGGACGAGTCTGTGCAGGCGAAGCTTGATTGTATCGGCATCGAACCTTCGGGTTCGGTAAGCCTATTATTATTTTCATCTGTTTTAATTAGTTTATTTTTCATTTCATTAATAGCCAGTTAATGCTTATGTCATTCTTATAAGACTAAGTGTCAGAATAAAGTAAATATTCATTTATTTCTTTTCTTCTTTTTGTTTTATATTTAAACTCATTTCTTTATCATTTGTTTTTATTTTAATTATTTTATTTTGTTTTATATATATATATTCATAATTGTAAATATTAGTTAATTACGTTCATTATGTCTGTTGGCCAGACATATTGTATATTATAAACTGTATAAATATGTTATTCCGAAGGGACACAGTCACAGAATAAAAATTAATTTCTAATCTATTCTATACTTTCAAATGGAAATTTCATATTTTAGAAGCTAATATGTCTGAAATGTTACCACAACTTTTTCATCAAAATCTGCAAACCACAAGACCCAATATTCGTTTCGCGTCTTTTCACGATTTACCCAAAAACAGCTGTAACGATTTATTCAGACATAATAAAATCTACCACACTTAATAGTACAGTATGGTTTGAAAAATCGGCGGGTCTCCTAAGATAAAACGGCAAGCGAATAGACTTCTGTGCACAAGGTCGCGGGTTCGAACCCGGCATATGAACATAGGATTTTTAAAAATAAAGTAAAAAATGCTTAATTATCCTTTGAATCGGACGTAAAACAGTTTTCTCGAGCATGTGCGGTGTCAGATACTCGTTAGGGATCCCTACTCTAATTGAAGATGGACAGGAAAAAATTATGAATTTCACTTTCATTTATCTTATGTTTTTGAAATAACTCCAAAAGTAAGTCACCTAGTTGGAAGGAGGAGGTGGAGCCCTAGCGCGCTCAGCCCGTGGCGTACAGCCTCGCCTACAAATTGTTGGTGACAATCCTAGTACCACTTACTGGAACACATTAAAATGTGATTCATATCCAAGACCTTCACTGCCGGATGGCCACAGGACGGGATTTAGGTGTACCGGGTATCGATATAAGTGTGCTCCCTATAAACATAACTTGGAGAAGCGCGTGGTGCTGGCGTTCCTTTGAGGATGTTCGGCTGCTGGGCTGCAGGTCTTGAATTTCATCAATATTAGAGTTCTCAAGGGCTCTCACCTTAATTACAGTGGATAGTTCAGGTTGCTTCATGATCTAAAGGTTTGAATATAATTTGAAGTGTATTTATTTAAACTGTTGTTAATTTAGTTTATTAGTAGTGTAGTAAAGAATAAATAAAAAAACATAATTTGTAGATTGTGAATATCTTATGACAGTTGCGCAATTGTTATCCTTTTAAGATACTGCTATGTAGTTTACTATGTAGATGTACTAGTCAAACTTGGTTCTTGGATTCCACATCCAGGATATAATGTTAAACTGGTGAATTCTTCGTAAACCTGTGACATCCTACCCTACATTATCCTTTAATAATATTCCGCTTATCCCAGTTGAACAAATCCGCTACCTAGGACTCCTACTTGACAAACGTCTAACATGGAATCCCCACACTAGACCGAAACGACAAGAAACTGCGCGCCACATTCGGTTACTTCTACATTTACTGTACAGACGTTCTAACCTTCCACTCAACTACAAAAGGCTCATCTGCATGACTATCATAAGACCTATCTGGACTAAGGGGTTGAGCTTTGGGGCTCCAGTAAACCATTAAATTCTTTCCGTATCCAATCCTTACAATCCGAAATCCTTAACGCTTCTTACTTACTTACTTAATAAACTGATCCATAATGACCTTAACATCCCATCTGTTGCTGATTTGGCCTGAAGCAGGTATCATTCCTTTCATGACAAACTCAACTCTCACTCTAACCCACTAGTTTCAATCCTTGCTTCCTTTCGCATTCCTGTCAATCCTCCGAGGCGTCTGAAAAGAAGATGGCCTTATTAGAGTACAGTCAGTGGGCAGTATCTCTTCATGTCTTTTTTAAATGTTTTATCTAATAGCTAATTTACTAGATGCGTTAACCAATACAGTTGTAAATACCAATGAATAAAAATTGGTAAAGATAACAATGTATATACCGGTTTATTATTTATTGTTTATCAATGTGGAACGTAATGTATTGCAAGATCTGCCAAATAATAAATAAAATATGTCGTTCAAATAAGTAAAAATTTTCAAGAGGTGTATAGTTATTTTAATGGTTTTAGATTTCGCATTTTCTTAAATCGATCCTTATTGCACTTCAAGACAGTTGGAAGAACTTCCATAGAAGAAAACAGCGTCACAACCACTGTTATTTTTGAGATACTGTGGTCATCATATAAGTGGATGACTGATAACTTGCGTTGCAATAATAAAAATATTTCAGGAAAACTATTATTAGTAAAGATTTAAGAATATAATGTGTTTTGTAGCGAAAATAATTTTGGAATTCCATGTATCGAGAGATACGTTACTAAACAATTCGCGTCACGTTCATTTTCTTTACGTCACATCTTGATCGGTCCTGCGGGCGATCTTGTGTGAATACAAAATGCCTAAAAGAACATAAACCTACCTCTTCATTGCCAAGGTAATAATATATTGACGTATATATTTGCTTTTCACTTGTTTAATCAGCTATGTTCCAGAGGAAGAAATTACTAAATTCTGATTAAAATAAAAGAAAATTTAGGCATTGTATTTAAAGTGTTACTCATTCTTAGTGTCACTTACTTATATATGAAATATATAGTAAGGGAATGTATTGCGATCGAGAAAATTTTCGAGTTCAAGCTGTCAACAGAAATACATATTTTAGGGTAATCTGAGTCTCATTATTACTAATTGCCGAATTGAATGTTACAACCTGTTCAACTGATATGAATCCTAGATTAGAGAAATTGTATATTTTACAAGCATATATACCTAAGATGTTACAGCAAATTTTTCACTAAAATCGGCTCACCGAATGTGCTATTTCATACCAAGCATTTTGCACCATTTTAGGATTATTTTAAAAATGGCTGTATCTATTTTGATTAAACTCGCTGTATCGATGTGAAATTCAACGGGCATTAATACCAATCTGGCTGCATTGTTATTGAAATAGTCTGATAGAACTTAAATGCCAAAATTTAAATTGTCTTGTTCCTCATAGTACCTTTAATTTGTAGACTTGAAAAAAAAACTAGACCATCTTATTAGCATTGATAAAAAACGACTAAATATATAAGTTGAACGCAATATATTTTTCTCATAAGGAGAAAAGAAAAAAAAAATTTTTTAATTATATCGACTATAAAAAATATTTTTATGTAATTTTTTTTCCGAACATCGGAATAGTAATAAATTAATAAATATATTATCGTTGGATAGCTTAAAATTTGAGAAAAAATGTTATCTTATATACATATTTGTGAAAGATAATGTAATGTTACGAATGGTGTATGAACTTAAATAATCATCGCACAGATCAATTTTATATTATTTCTGTGGCGGTCATGAATTGAGACGTTCGATTTCCAAAAGGTACTATATCCATTCTGGGGAATTTTACAGGAAGCGCGAAAATCTCTCATTACTATATTATTAAACCAGCTAATTTGATTCTTTTCGCATTAAAATCTAGAATTATTTCTTTACTATATTAATAAAACCATATTAAAGTTATGAAATGAAATGTTCTGTTATGATTTAGAATGAAACTAAATGTGTAATAAGTATCTTAAGAAATCAATAGCATTTCTAAATCACGTTATTAAAGGACATGAGTGCTCATTAAATACAATCAAATTTAAGATTTAGATAAAACTAAATGAGGAGAACATAAATATGTAAAAATATCAATTTCGTAAAAAATGTCCTTTAGTACCTTTTGGAAATCGACGTCTCAATTAGTGGTTAACTCAAAATCTTTCATTTTACATGTAAGCGACTTAAACTTTACGTAATACCCAAAATAGAGCTATAATATACAGCTTTCTTTCCACCTGAAATTCTTTCAGCCATGAAATTTCATTAACCAATTTAACACGACATGGGAGATGGTCTGAGAGAGGTCACGGAGCGATACGTGGAGTTAACTCATTTGTTATATAACTCGAGTTTTCCAGATTTTCACGACCGCCACAGATTTAATGTTAAACATATGTTTCCAGCAAAACTTTAAATAATTATTTTAACCATTTTTAACTAAAACTTTATTTTATAGTTCTTAAATTCATTTTATCAATCGAGGTAAGTGTAAGTCGTGTTTTGCGAGAACCAGAATTTTTTTTTAAACAACTGTAGTTTATGTAAGTGGATATTTTTTACTGAACTGTTAATTTGTAAGGCCTAAGTACGTATGTTTTGTATTTATTTTCTAATTTATAGTTATGATGATCAGGAGAAAAAATGGTAAGTAAACGACTGTCAGTTGTTAGGATGCATGAAAAGTGAATATCGACATGTAAAACGACCTGACATTAGACATTTCCTACCGACTCCGAGCGCTCTGTTTTGGAATTGAACATATTTATACGGCAATTAAAATTCTTGATTTTATCTCCTGAAACGATCTTAATTAGGAGTCATTGAGTTGGTAGGTAATTAACAATTGTGATTGTGAATGGGCCACGATGGGAGTCCCATTGTGTACAAATGCCCTGTACTAATTGGCTTCTGTTATTTATAAATTGTTTTAGCTTCAACATTCTTAATGCTTTTGGCTTCGAGTTTCTTCTATTGTCTTGTAATACTTATTTACCGATATGTACAATTTGAAATCGGATGTTAATTGATCAGAGTTTAGATAATATATAAATTATTTTCATGATGATGGAGTATTTGATGACCGTTGAGACAATGTGATGGAGAAGTTGGTTGGTGGTGAGGTCACCAAGAAAACACAGAAATGAGACAACCTTATCTAATCTGTGTGTCGACGTTTTGGCCTACATTGTACTCTTTTATCAGGTCTAAGAAAAACGAGAGAACAACCAATAAAATTAAAAGGAAAACTAATAAAAGTTAATTACAGTGATAAGAAAGCAGTGATACAATATGGAAACAAAAAATCTGGTGCGGGCGACACACGACTTTCACTTACCTCCATTTTTTAAATCTATTAAAAAATTTTGAAGTACAGTAAGAGATACAAATGAGTGAAACTATTAAAGAAGGAATTAAATGGAATTTCTATAGAAACATGTGTGCTATTAAAAAATGTATTATATTATTATCTAAAATAATCAGTTAGTTTTATCGATTTTTATCACTTTCTATTAACTTATAAAAGCTTGTGTATAAGATAGTATATTTTCTAAAATACTTAGCTATCAAACGGTATATCATACATGTATATTACTGTTCTTATGTTCAAAAACAAAAAATTGCATTAAAAATATATTTTTTCAGTTTTCTCCTTAAGTTGTTTTTCAAATTCGCCAACTTACATATTTAGCTGTTTTTTATCAATGCTAACAAGATAATATGGTTATTGTTATAAAGGTAGTTTAGAAGAAGAAAATTTAAAATATCAGCATTTAAGCCCTTTCAGACTATTTTAATTAGAATGAAACCTACACGATGTTAAAGCCTATTAAATTTTACATCGATATAGCGAATTTAATTAAAATTGTCGGAATCGCTTTTGAGAAAATCGAAAAAAGGTGAAAAATGCATAGTATAAAATGGCTCTTCTGGTAAGCTCATTTTGATGAAAAAGATTTGGTAACGTCTCGGGCGTATATTTGTCTAAAATACGAAATTTCAGTTTCATAGGACTTTTCGTTTTCTCCCGGGAGTTACCGCACACGGACACACACACAGACCTTTTTGAGGGACTTGGTTATTTGGACTCAGGGGACCCCAAAACGCGTATTTCCGCTGATAACCGGAAATCGAAAATTTTCACGATAGCAATACTTTCCCTTACTATACATAGTAAGTGAAAGTAAAACTAATTATATAATGATAATATTAGTATGAATATTTAAACACATTCATGCACCAGTTATTTCTCAACCTCCTAAAAGATCATCCTTCCATACACATGTAACTGTCTCGACTTAATTCTGAAACAAAATGAGATGAAAAAAAAAGAAAAAAGTTGCTCTTCGGCATGACCTACTTTGATGGAAATGTTGCTGTAACATCTCAGGTATAGACTAGGGGTGGGCATAATCGAATGACGATAATCAGGTTATTCGATTATTTCAATCATTCGAATTAATGGATTGTCGGATTAATCGGTGTGGAGAAACAAACGATCATTCGAAATGATTTTTTTAACGATAATCGAAGGGTTATAAGGGGTTGGGATAACCAATGACGTTATTTTTATTTTTATTTTTTTCTCCTCATCTCATAAATTTTATGGACATTTGCACATTTGCACCTAGACTGGTCCAGCTAAGCAACCATAGGGATGGGAATTGTGCCATATCGTCTTTCAGAATGCATATGCATGAAAACAGTAAAATAGATGTATAATATACCGTTGGAAATCCAAAGATATTAGAAAAAATATTATTTTATACACAAAATTGTAAAAGCTAATGGAGAGTGATTAAAAGTCGATAAGCTAAACGATTGTTGTAGATACATACATACATCCTCGGCGCTACAGCCCAGTTCGGGCCCTGGCCTCCTAAAGAAACCTTCCCCACTCTTCTCTGTTCCTTGCCATCGTCCACCAGCCTGACGCCCCCAGCTGCACTGCATCCTTTCCAACCTGGTCCAACCATCTCATTCGGGGTCTCCCTCTCTTCCATTTGCCCACCGGCGCATAGGTCATTATTCGCTTGGGGATAATATCATCTGCCATCCTTCCAAAGACCATTTTCGCATATAGGCCCATAAATCCTTCTCAGTATTCTTCGCTCAAAAACAGCAATCTTTTGTTGAAAACAGCAGTCTTTTGTTCATCTGTTTTCCGTAACACCAAGGATTCACAGCCATAAGTCAGTATGGGTCTAATCAGGTTTTGTAGAGAGTGGCCTTCGTTTCCTTATTAATTTCTTTAGTTTTAAATATTCTTATTAGACCATAATAACCCCTCTTAGCAGCTAAAATTCTCTTCTCTATTTCTTTGGAGGAATTATTTTCGGCATCTACAAACGACCCGAGGTATACAAATCCCTGAACTGTTTCAAATTTGTATCCTTGTATCTCAATACATGGATCTCGTACCTTAGCTCCTGCAACCATATACTTGGTCTTGGATTCATTTATGACAAGTCCCATTGTCTTAGCAGATTGCTCTAAAGCTTTAAAAGCCTCTCTTATACCCGATTCTGATCTACTGACTATACCTATGTTATCTGCATAAGCTAGTAGCTGAACACTTTTAAACGATTGCTGTAGATAAGAATGTAAAAGATTATATAATAAAACGCATATTTCTATTGAAATTCAATGTTAGTAGTTCTTTAAAACTCTAAGCGTATTTAAAAATTCTTAAATCGATTTTAACAACGGAGGTAAGTCAAAGTGTGTGTTGTGTCGCGCACACAGAAAAAAGCTTAAATTAAAAGTTGTGGAAGGTAATGTTAAGTGACGAGTAAGTCATAAACTTAGGAAATTGTTAACTGACGTATGTGAAAGTCCACACCATATTTTTTTTTAATATATGTTTCACTTAGAAGGGAATATGTTTTTTTAACTTTTCCTACGAAAGTTGGTACATATTGCTCTCGGAAAGCCATAAGTGCAGGTTGTGCCCATTAAGAGAGAGCTCGGAGGATGAGGTGTCTCGGAGAAGGCTCCTCAGTGTTTGGTTTCCTGGGCTGTGACACCTTTTATTATCGTGCGGTTGCCAATCCGAGCCTCGAGTTTTTTCTCCAAGCCCTCTTCCCTCTTCTTCCTTTTGCCTTTACGTTCCATTACCGCGGAGGACCCACCGCATACGCCACTCTCGAGTGTTTATTTGCTAAAAAGAAGGAGTGAGGAGGACTCTGCTGTCAGGCCAACGGCAATTAAATGTGGGCCTCCGATTCTCTACGGATTAAACCAAAGCCCATTTTAAGAGAGGTGAGGCTCGCGATAATTATCTTTAATTGTAAAAGTGCCCGGCCGAGTCACCAAAATCAACTAACTGCGGGGAGCAATTAGCCGGGTTGTGACAAGGCCTGACTTGGAACTAGCCTTTGATTAGGACTGGCGTTTATGGTCTTGCAGGTATGCGCCTCTATTTAGAGATTATTTTTTATTGTTCTTGTTATGAGCAATATGGGAGAGAAAAAACAGTACTCCAATCTGAGAATTTAGTTTCTTCTCGATGTGTAGGCGGGAAGGGATATACGCTATACATGACGCACAGTGGGGACGTTTATTGTTTTATGTTCATCGCCGTGTGTTGATTAAAAATCTTTTCCTTTTTTTGGTTTATTACTTTCAATAATCAGCCTTTGTAAGCCATAAAAAAAAAAGAAAAAAAAAAAAGAATTATCCCTCCTTAAAATTTGAGAGCTTACGTTCCAAGATGCGTAGAATCCGAATAATGAATAAAAAAAAATCCGTAGTCCGCCGTCCATCGAACACCGTCCGCGACATTTCTCCGAAACTGCTAGACCAATTCTTTTGAAATTCGCCACAAAAATACTAGTCCATTCAACCATGATCCTAACAGCTAGACTTGATATCAGCTGGTTAGTTTTTAAATGGTGCCATTAAAAGGATTTTATTTAATAAGTGAGTTATTTTTGAAGATAGATAAAAAAATTATTAATCTTTTTAACAAAAAAAAACGCGAATAATTTTATAAAGTGAAAAAACAAAAGAAAAAAATTGAAATTTTACACATAAATACGCTCATAACTCAGTTATTTTTGACGATAGAGAAAAGTATGTATAGGAGTTTTAGAATCAGTAAATGCGCGATAAACAAAAAAATAAAATAAAAAAATTCATATGTAAATTAAGTAACATATTATAATAGATGTAATTACACCAAAAATCTGTTATTATTGAAGATAGAGAAAAATAAAAAAAATCATTTTATAGGTCGAGCCACAACTTATTACAGATGTGATTCCCTGATAACTCGGTTATTATTGATGATGAAAGATAAAATGTAAGGTTTTCTGGAATCAGGAATTTTTATTTGAATTATTTGAATGAAAATCGAAATAAAAAAAAGGAAATATAACGCAGTCCTGTATAAATGCTTTTGGTTTATTATTTTCAATAATCAACTTTTGTAATCGACGGAAAAAAAAAAAAAAAAATTACCCAAGGTCAAAATTTGAGAGCTTACGTTTCAAGATGCGTAGAATCCGAATAACAAATTTAAAAAAATCTTTCTAGTAAATAAATGATAATACTAAATTGCTTTTAAAGCATTGAAGATAAATTTGGACCAAATGAAAAAAATTATAAATTGGTTAACATTAGGATATATTGCGTTTTGAAATTAGTGGTAGTATATGATATGATGCTTGAATTAGTGCTTTTCTTATTACTTAATTGCATATCAACAGCCATATAAACAGTTATACCCTAATATTGTTATTGGAAATAATAAACCACTGTGTAATAAATTTGCAGAGTTTTTTGATCTATTTTCAATAATAACCAAATTTTGGCGAGTTAAATCTATAATATTTTTTTTCGTGTTTGTTTATTCTTTTAACGTTACTTTTATGTTACTAGGTTTGATGTTACAGTGGAGCCCTAAATTTTGCCTATCCAGGTTTAGTTTAGTACAGGAATCTTTAACGAGCTGACTTCGCACATGCTCGGACCACCATTTTACGCCCCTTGTACGTTGTAAAATAGCTATTGGTGAATGAATGTTTATAAATTATATATATATATATATATATATATATATATATATATATATCCCTCTTCGCGGAAACCGAGGAAGAGGCGATCGCTCAGATAAATGCCCTCTCAAGGATAGCCATGAAAACGGGGTTACAAATCTCCTCTAAAAAGACAGAACTAATGACCACAGATTCAAAATACAAGAAAAATGCAGTCGACACCGTATGTGGAAAGATAAAGGTGACCCCAAAATTCAGATACCTGGGAAAGTCATCTGCAATAACGGATCAGACCGAGAAAGCTTTAAGGGAAAAGTCGCGAAATTGGAGAGGAGAGCTTGAATTCCAACCTCAAGAACTTCTACAACAAAAGAAACCTATCCATCAAAGCCAAAGCCGACATTATAACACCGTAATCAAACCCGTGATACTCTATGGGACAGAGACCTCCTGCTTCCTTAGCTTAGAAAGACTTCTGAAAGTAGAAAGAAAATACTTAGGAAGATCTATGGGTCCAACAAGACACCCGAAGGATACAGGCTAAAGTCCAACAAAGAAATATACGCTGACAACAAATTCCTGAGACCGATATCAGGGTAAGAAGACTGAAAGACTGAAATTCTATAGCACATTATGAGGATGAGCCCTAAAAGATTAAACCGGGAAATCTTCCGACGATTCCACCAGCGCAAGACACGACTGGTTATTTCAAGCAGATCAGGGTCGACATGGATTCAGTAGGACTGAAGGATTCAGACTGTGTGGAGAGAGAGACCTACAGAAGGTCACTGAACAATATAGAGGTCTTTCGTGGTCAAAGAATGCCAAAAAATGAATTATGCGTGGTCGGAGGAAAGGAAGCTGCAAACATGCGGAACTCATGAGGGAAGTATGGAAAAGAGAAGGAAGTGAGGATTAAAACATATATTCGCGTGGTCTTTAAGGTCTTTCGCGCCCAAAAAAAAAAAAAAAATATATATATCTTCGCTATTATATATATATATATATATATATATATATATATATATATATATATATATATATTATATATATTGTTAGTTGATCAATTCTCGACTGTTGTTAATTTAAGTTATCTATTGGTCTTAAGGTTCAGTACATACAATAAGTCTCATACTCATTTTTTAATAAAATAGGATCTATAGAAATAGTTAAATGAAGCATTATTTGAAAGGACACCTTTTCTCAAAGAATAGTCTGTCTTATACGCATAAGTCTTTGTAAGACAACATTTTATTTTATTAAAGTTGCTTATTTTATTCGCTAAAACTTAAGACCAGTAGATAACTTTTATATATATATATATAATATCAGTTTTATCATTTCATATTTTATTTTTTCCTGAATATTTCGTTTATTTATCGTTTCGTTTAGGCATATATATAGGAGAAACATCTAAAAATTAAAAAAATAAACCAACATATATCCAATTGTAAAAATATAAAAACACAAACGCAACAGCATTATCATCCCATAGTTTAATAAAACAACACAAATTTAACTTTAAAAACACAGTAATTTTAGACACGTCTCAAAATAATAGAAATAGAAAACTACTAGAAGCAATCCACATAACCAATAATAATAGCAGGACAATAAATTATAAAACAGATACAAAAACTTAGGAACACATTACACAGATATCATAAATAAGATAAAATTTTAAAAATAAATAAAACAATAGCCCAAAAACCATAATTAGGACAAATAATTAATAGAGGTAAAAATAAAAATAAATAAAAAGCACAAGGATTACACTGGAATACTGGAAAGGTACAAAGTTTAAAATAGAAATATAATGGAAACAGTGAGCCAATATAGACAAGTAGCAGGTGCTATGAGATGGAATGAAGGATGAAAAAAGTTGTAGCAAGGAATAAGGTAATTAAAGCTAGTTAGTTTAAAATAGTTATGACAAATTGATGAGCTTCATTTTTCAAAGAAAAATATTTAAATAATGTAATTTTATTCAATAATAAAGTATAAATAAATTGTTTCAGTCTTGAAAATGGGGAAACAATCCCGAAACGTCGACTAGGATGAAAAAATGTTAAAAGACTTATGTAAATAAAGTGATTAGATGATGAATGGAAGATATTATGTGCTTTTTTAAATGTTTATTTATCGTTTAGTAAGTAGTGTGAAGCACTATAAGCAGGTTTTTAGGTTTGTTTTGTCCTAAAATAAATTTAAGCACATCAGTCGTTTCTTTGATTTTTAATCTCGAAATCCATATGTTTTATATATCATGTTTACGGTAAGATAAATCTCATTATTTCTAAAGTCTCTTTACGCTCTGGCAATAATGATGGATATATGCAAATTTAGTTCGTGCCAGAGTTCTTGTACTCCATAAAATTTTAATTAGATTGCATGTTTTCGGAAATTATTATGAGTCCCTAAGAGGGAAAATAAAAAAAAATATATCATTAAGTTATTCTTAGAATTCTATAATTTCGTAATTATTATTTCTGTGATGTCGAGTTGTTATATGACAGTAATGAGTTTACATTTTTTTAGTCTTATAATACTGGTTTTACCACCTTTCGTTTCTTTTTTTATTTTTTTTTTACTTCTGACATTTCACTAACATGATATATGTAAAACTGGAAATATATATAAAAACGGATTTATTTTTTTCCACGATCGTGTAAATTCCGATCCATTTACATTTTAATGCGTTCATTAATATCTTATGAAGTTGGCATACGGGATTAGAAAATTAATTTGCAAAAAAAAAATAAGAAAAAATGGACTTACCGTATTTTAAAAAATAAGGTAAAAATCATGGCGAAATTTATTGTAACTACAGAATGTTTCGAAATGATAATTTGTCTGTGAAAAAAAAACTGTATTAATCGTATATTTCATTCGTATACCGCAGTTGAAATTGACTCATTTAAAATAAAAATTGATGGTTATGTTGTTCTTTCTGGAAATCAATTACGATAAAAGAGAAAATTGGTCGAAAAAAACAAAAAAAAAAAAAAAACAACTGGCGATATATAAATTGACAGTCGTGGTTTTGAAAGGCGCGTTATAAAAAAAAACTTGTGGAAATACATCAGTCACATCGACTTCTGGCCAATTTTTACTTTCACTTACTATATATAGTAGGGCAAAGTATTGCAATCGTGAAAATTTTCGATTCCAGTTTTCGACGGAAATACACGTTTTAGGGTCTCCTGAGTCCAAACGGTCTGTGTGTGTGTGTGTGTGTGTGTGTGTGGTAAGTCTAGCGACAAAACGGTAACGTACGAAACTGAAATTTCATATTTAACAAGTACTATACGCCCGAGATGTTACAGTGACTTTTTTCAGCTTACTTTGTCTATGCATTTAGCACTTTTTTACGATTTTCTCAAAAACAGCTCAAACGATTTTGATTAAACTCGCTATATTGATGTAAAATTTGATGAGCTTAAATATCGTGTAGGTTTCATTCTGATTGAAATATTTTGATGGGGCTTAAATGCAGGTATTTTAAATTTTCTTTTTCTAAAGTACCTTCTATTTTGTAGATTTTATTAAAATAACTATATTATCTTGTTACCATTGATAATTAACAGCTTGGTATGCACGTTGAGCGAATTTTGATAAACAACTAAAGGAGAAAACTAAACAAATATTTGTTTATGCAATGTTAGTTTTTTTAACACAACAATCGTAATATAGATGTATAATATACCGTTGGATAGATAAAGATTTTAGAAAAATTATTATCTCATTCACGGAATTGTAAAGGGTAATGGAGAGTGATGAAAATACGATAAACTAACTGTTTTTTGGGTTCCCAAAAAGGAAAATTCAAGTTGACGGTGCTGCAGCCTGGCGGTACGTCAATGAAGCACAGCGCGCCAATTTTGTTTTTGAACTTAAGAACAGTAATATAGACGTATAATATACCGTTTGAAAGAGAAAATAATTAGAAAATATATTATCTTATACACAAGCTTGTAAAATTGAAAAAAGAGTGATAAAAAACCGATAAACCTAACTGATTACTTTAGATAATGATATAATAGAGTTTTTTTATAAAACACATGTTTCTATATTAATTAAATTTAATTAATTCTTTAATGGATTCACTCATTTTTATCTCTAATTGTGTTTGGTAATTCTTTAAGCGATTTTAAAAACAGAGGTAAGTGAAAGTCGTGTGTTGCCCGCACAAGATTTTTTATTTCATGGAAGGCATCTTATAGGCCGATCTACAAATTAGGGGTACCAAAGCAATCAGTAGAGTAATTAATTTTAAAAAAGCAATAAACAAATTTGTTGGAATTGGAAATTATTACATCATGTATATTATTTCTAAATAGTTACCTATATGTATATTCAATTTATTAAGTTTGATGTTTTTATTACATTCACTTATATATTTATTCATTTGTTATTCCGCATCTACCCTATCGAGTCATTAGCGGGTCTTGATTCACTGTTTATATTGAGTTTAATAGACCAATGTCTCTAAAAAACATATAGTAATGAAATATATTGTAAGGGGATGTATTGCATTCGTGAATTTTTTTTATTTATATATTGATATAAAGAAGCCATAAAATATAATAGCCATAAAATAATTGTTTCTGTTTTGTATGATATTATTTTTTTTTATAACAGGTGGAATAATCAGGAATCAGTCACTTTTTTGATATTTTCTTAATTTTGCCAACGTTTCGTGCAAACTCGTTTTTTATGCTTGGACATGGCTCAGTAATGTCCTGATGATGGCTCACAAGCTTGAGCCGAAACGTTGGCAAAATTAAAAACTTAAAAAAAAAAAGACTGATTCCTGATTATTCCACCTATAATAGTTTCTACAGTCGACTATACATCCTCAATATTTTTTTTATCGTTATGAGTTCTGCAGAACGCATACTGTGAGTCGTTACCCCCGCAAACTCATGCATAGTAACACCGATAGTTGAATTAGGTTTTATTTATGAGCACGAAGCAACTTTTTATAAGTAACAATCTCTAAGATTGGGATCAGCTGTTGGGAGTTATGGGCTCGTCTTTTATAAAGTGCTAATCATCGGCGAGTCTTGCCTTGAGCAAAAAATATATTAAAATATTTATGTGCTAAATGAACATATATATATTCATAAGTTATATCCTTATAATATCTCCGTAACCATTTATTAAAGGAAAAAATCTAGTGCGGTCAACACACGACTTTCACTTACCTCGGTTTTTAGAATCGAATAACGAATTTTCAAATACAGTACGAGATAGAATTGAGTGAAATCATTAAAGAATTAATTAAATAAAATGTCTATGGAAGCATGTGTTTTATTAAAAAAATCTATTATATCATTATCTAAAATAATCAGTTAGTTTTATCGACTTTTCATTACTCTATATCAGCTTTTATAAGCTTGTGTATGAGATAATATTTTTTCTAAAATGTTTAGCTTTCCAACGGTATTTTATGCATGTGTATTACTGTTTTTATGTTCAAAAACGAAAAATTGCATTTAAGAAATTGTTTGCAGTTTTCTTCTTTAGTTAGTTATCGAATTCGTTCAACTTATATATTTATCCGTCCTTTATCAATTTCATTAAGATGATATGGTTAATCTTGTGGATTGTACAAATTTAAAGGTACTTTAGAGGAAGAAAATGTAAAATATCAGCATTTAAGCCCTGTCAGACTATTTTAATCAGAATGAAACGTACATTAAATTAAAGCCTATTAAATTTGACATCGATATAGCGAGTTAAAATAGTTTACATTACATTAATTGATTACTTTAAATTAAATCATTAAAAATATTGTCAATGCTAATACATTTTTTTTATTAATATCATGTAGGTTTCATTCTGATTGAAATAGCAGGGCTTAAATGCCGATTTTAAATTTTCTACATATAAAATACTTTGAATTTTGTATATTACATAAAAATAACCATATCATATTTTTAGCATTGATAAAAAATAGATAAATATATAACGAATTCGATATCGAAATAATGGAGAAAAGAGCAAAACTACTGTTCATGATTTTTTTTTTTTTTTTTTTTTTTTAATCTTATAAACGAAATTGTAAAAGTGATGAAAAGCCGATAGAACTAACTGATTGCCGTATATAATAATATAAAATAGCATTTAATAAAACACATGTATTTATTGGAACTCAATGCAATTAATTGTTTGACAATTTATTGCTTTCACTTACTATATATAGTAAGGGAAAGTACTGCAATCGTGAAAATTTTCGAATTCCAGTTTTCAACGGAAATACAGGTTTTAGGATACCCTGAGTCCAAATAACCAAGTCCCGCAAAAAGGTCTGTGTGTGGTAAGTCCAGCGCGAAACTGAAATTTCATATTTTATATAACTATATGCCCGAGATGTTACAAAAACTTTTTCATCTAAATCAGCTGACCGGAGGAGCCACTTTATACTATGCATATTGCACCTTTTTATGATATTCTCAAAAACGGCTCCGACGATTTTGATTAAACTCGCTATATTGCTGTAAAATTCATTAGGCGTTAATATAATGTAGGTTTCATTCTGATTAAAATAGTCTGACAGGGCTTAAATCCCGATATTTTACATTTTTTTACTCAATTAATGTATCTTTGGAAAATGAATAATTATTCGACATAAGTTTAACGAGTCAGCTTCGTGATTGGAAATGTATAAAGCGACGTTGGGACAAAATAAAAAAAAAAATGAGACAAACCCGAAAAAATAATAATCATAAATTTCATCCTGAACAACAGATGAAATAATGGTGTCTGGTTTCATAAGTAAAGAAAATTTATGGAATATCAAAGGAAGGCGGGTAATGATTGGGCGAAAACGTGACATCGAAAGGGGGGTGGGCCAAACCAATTTTGGTTCCCCTCGACAAAGGAGAAAATTAATACAAAAAGATAAATTAACATCGTCCTTCATGTTTTCTGAATTCCTCTTTTTTGGATCAGAGCTCGTCGACAGCGAAGGAAAAAAACTACGTATCCAGTTGCTGAAGCAGCCTTGAGAAATCTCTCTGTGGATTTATTAATTTCAATCCCACGGAGATTTAGTGTTCGGTTCGGTGACCGAGCGGAGAAGACGAAGCTGTCCGCACGTTCTAGATGGGTCTTGCTCAGTCTCCAAGTCTCCTGGGAGGATTTAAAGATGTGTTTTGGATCACTTCTTAATACAAGGATATCAAATAAAAAAGAAATAAATAAAATGTGGCCTTATGATTTTTTAATGGGAGTGAGACATCCTTTAGCTATGCCGTCATTCGGAGGGAACGTAAAAAGGTGGCCCACGGCTGTACGATTTCAGGTACTCGTTAAAGATTCCTATCTTAATTAAACCTGGATAAATGTTCAGGATTTCCTCTGCAGCATCGTCCGATTAGCAGTAGTAGGTATATAGTGACGTTAAATGAATTAAAAATAAATAAATAAAATGTATTTCTCCATGACTGAGAAAGACAATATATCATGGATATTTTCATCTGAAGCCTACTGCCATTGAATATACACCAGGAAATAATTTTAGATAGGTTTTATTTATCATCTAAACTCAGAAGATATCGTGAAAAAAAGTCCATCTGAGAAAGTGAACCTGGACCGGACATGTCATCCGGAAAAATATTATAAAATGGACCAGGCAACTTATGGAGTGGTACCCAAGGGAGTTCACATGGAAGCGTGGACGTCCGCCGACAGACTTCGACAAGGAGATGAAGAAGAGCTAGGGAGGTGCAACCTGGAAGGGAGAGGCACTGGATAGAAAGAATGGAAACGGATGGGGCAGGTACGTTACTTTGTGTGGTTTCAGGAGTAAATCTACTGAAAGATTCAACCAATCGAACTCAAAACCTCAACTAAAGGTTGATATTGTACATATATATATTTGAGCCCCGTCAGCCTAGTGGTAGCCACTCGCAAAAATAAGAGTAGGGAGTGATGACCCTACCCTTTAAAATTGTATCGAGAAACGTGGGTATATCCTCGAGGAAATTCCACCATGCGGCCTAGGACCTACACGCTCTTATTACATTTTGAAAAAAATATCAACTATTGAATATATCCAAGATTCCGGTTTTGGGTATGCCGGTGATCTGGTACTGCTAGGTGAAGACACGGAAACCATACAACTAAATACAAGTGTGTTAATGAAAACCGGTAAAGAAATAGGACTCGAATTAAATACCGATAAGACGAAATATATGATTGGGCTTGAACGGTGAACACTGGACGAACCTGTGCAGGCGGAATTCGGTGGTATCGGCATCGAACCTTCGGGTTCGCTAAGCCTATTATTATTATTCAAGATATCTATAAATCTTTGAATACTTATATACACTACATATATATATATATATATATATTATTTATATATATATATATATAATATTATATATATATAATGTATACTATATATACCTATATTTTATTATGATATGGAGGATTGAGATTCGATTAGGTAATGGAAGAGTTGATGTTTGAAGGAAGAAAGATAAGGATAGAGATATGCAGCGAATTCCAAAAGAATGAGAAGCGAACGAAAAATGAATTTGTGAAAGGATGCAGTTCTATGTGATGGGATATAAATATTGATTTATTGGGTTCAAGTGTTCAACGAATGGATGTCAGAGCGGAGGGTGAGGAATTCAGTTATATAGGAAGCTTCTCTATTTTATAAGGTTCGGAATAGGTAAGAGCCATGGAAATGTTGCCGTCGAACATAGGGATGAAGTTTGGATGGGGGCGGGCTAGCTGAGTGGCCTAGTGCGCGTTGCTTTGAACATGCTTTGCCATAGATGATAGCTACAGATGACAAAACCTTGTGAAACCAAATAATTACGAGTTTGAGTCTCGGTACTGGGGGAGGGGAAAAGGGGATTTAATGTCGGCATTTATTCCTCAGCAAAAAAAAAAAAAAAAAAAGTCACTTTAACTCGGTATAATAGCCAGAAATGTTACGACAACGGGCTCCAAAAATAACTCGTATAAAGCATTTAATTAGAAGTTTTAATTGTAATATCAGTTTGTCGGTAAGTACCCCATACCCCTCCCTCCATTTTAGTATGCTTTATCCAAAGCATCTACCATGGTAAAGAACAAATACACGTGTGCCAACTCAAAACGGGTAGATTAGAAAATGGCGGCCATAAAAAAAAAGACGAAATTTTGACTCACTTGACCACGATTTTCTTTTTTAATTCATAATACTAGGCGATAATATGAATCAAACGATGCTAGTCTGCCATTCACAGCCGCGGCAGACGCGTTTTTAGGGACAGAAATTCTGACCCATGCAACCATTGCACTGACGGATTTCTATTACTACTATTCAAATTAAAGTTAATCTTATGCCTCGTAAAGTATTTTATAACCATTATATTAGTAGGAATAGCCGTTTCCATAATATTATCCAAATTAATGTCAAAAATAAGATGTTTCTCGGTTTCCTGTTTCTGTAAGAACCATATCTATATAACTAATAACCATACAGACATGTTTTACAACCCAAATTAAAGGTTATTTAATTGTCTATATTAGTTATTATAACAATTATCATCACAGGATAAGCCGTTTCCATGATGGTAACCATAATAATGTCAGAAAAGAATGATATCACCTCTTTCGTAAAATAATTGTTTTCGTAATAACTATATATCGTTGAATATTAGACATAAAAATGTTTTTTTTACCACTCAAATGAAAGTTTATTAAATACTTAATTGATTTATTTTATAACGATTATCCTCATAGTATGAGCCGTTTCCGTAATAGTAACCATAATTATTTTAGAAAAGAGTAATATTTCGTGATGTTCCTTTTTTGAATGGCCGCCATTTTATAATCAACCCATTTTGAGTTGGCAGACGTGCACTTTTTGCTTCACCATGATAGATGCTTTGCATAAAACATACTAAATGTTTTGGTAAAATGGGTTGAATTTTCGTTGCTCGTTCACGGTCTGATAGAGCTGTTTAAGTATGGAGATGGATTTTTGAAATATTTTAAATGAATGGTTATTCTATATTTTGGTTGAAGGTAACTCCAAGGTTATTAACAGTTTTTTGGAATGGTAATGTTTCTCTTCCTTTGTTGTTCCTGATATCCTCTACGAGGAGTGTATTCCCTGCAGTATCCGAGACGTCCCAGGAGTCAAGAAGGGTCGACCCGTAACCTCGGGTTAGTACCTGACAGACACCGGTGGCTGAACGGGAGTCGTTCGGGAATGACTCAGTGAGGCTGGCTGGAGGATTAGCCGGACTGATGGGTCACGAATATCGATACTAATCCCCCTATCTCTGTCTCTATCTCTATGTAATCATCTTCCCTTGCCACTTCATCTTCTGCCTACCTCCTTGCTTCCATAGTCATTGTTCGATATCCTTGTACAAATCGATTGTCATTGATGGACCCAGGAATTCGAAAGCTATTGTACTCCTGTGACATACAAGTTATACATCGTGTATAAGGAGTGTCTGAATAGAATATTTAAAAACTTTGCGACATTCCTTTTAAACAGTCTTACTAGCATTGTAATACTATTTTTTAAATGAATCTAGACCATGGAATTTTCGACTTTGTTATTACGAGGACAAATTTGGGATGATCTCGTTGTTAGTGATGTAATTTAGAGTCTGAAAACCAGAGAAAAAATCAGAAAGTATTCGACTGATTCGAGATTTTAATGCAAAAAGAATCAAATAATTTGGTTTAATAATAATGTTATTGGGAGATTTTCGCGTTTTCATTAAAATTTCTTAGTTTGGATATAGTATCTTTTGGAAATCAATATCTCAATTAGTGAATTTTACAAAGTTTATGATATTGTGGTGTGATCTGGTAATGATACTGCTTCTTTTTGGAAGCACTTAAAAAATATAGTTTGGGTCTCGTTGCCATCTTCGTTTCAACTTGGAGACTCGGAGTATTATCAGGAGTCAAAGATAAAACAAGAATAGAAACTTTCTATTTATTTAATAAGATGAAGTTCTATTTATGTTTATATATTTAATTACGCATTCTATATTTCAATTTTTTTTTTAAAGTATTGTATCGACGTTTAGGGGTCAGTTCCCTATTTTCAAGACTATTATTTTTTTTTTCATTTTCTATAATTTAGTAGCATTATGCTGTGAAAATGAATTGAAGAAAAAAATTACGTTTAGCCTTAATTTCGAAGCATTTGGGTTTTTTTTATTGTAGTTATCGTCGAAACACAGATCTGTGCGGCTTTCTGTTTTAAACTGTACAAACGCACCAGACGCGTTTTTTGACACTTTAGGCAAGTCTCGTGCGCACTTTTGAACAAAATGTCGCGCTTCTGAGTTTAATAATAATAATAATAATAACCTTTATTTGTACATAAAATATAACAAAAAAATATATTTCAGATATATATTTATATTTGTATTCTCTCTCTGGCGCGACAGACCGTGTAGGTCCTAGGCCGCATGGTGTAATCTCCTGGAGGATATACGCACGTTTCTCGATAAAATTTTATAGGTTACGGTCAACACTCCCTACACCTATTTTTTTTTTTTTTTGCGTATTGGTAGGAGTGGCTGCCAGTAGGCTGACGGGGCTTAAATATAAATATATATGTACAAAATCAACGTTTAGTTGAGGTTTTGAGTTCGATTTTTTTTTTTTTTTTTTTTTGTCTGATCTAGGGCAATATGGTCCCAGTATATATATACATATATATATATATATATATATATATATATATATATATATATATAATTCATTTCAAAGCATTGATAGAACAAATGTTTTTTTCACTTTAACTTTTTTTTATATTCATTTAACGCCACTTAATGCTAATTTACCTAATTGGACAATGGGGGTCTTAAATTTTACCTAGCATTATTATTTTTAGTTTAGCGCTACAAACTTTACCTATCCAGGTTCGATTCGGGAATTATTGAAAAAACTGTTTATTATGGGTCAAGGTCACTCAAAAATAACATTAATGAACAGCAAAAATAAGAATTACCACTGGCCAGAGACCACAAATAAACAACAAAACAAACTAAAAACATTAATGGTTACAATAAATAAATACAATTGTCTTTAAATGATCAAAAGAGAGAAAGAATAAGGTAAAATAATATATTAATGTAATAGAAAATTAAAAAACAGAATAAATCAAAATAATAATAAAAATAGACTTTACTACCATTGATGTTAAGAAATGTAGTCATTTTTCACCTCACTTTAATAGCTATGCTCAAATTAGTTAGCATCTAGTTTAGAAGGAAGAAGGTGTTGAAAAATAAGGTTGGGAAGGAGCATGACGGATGTGAATATGGATATGCCTCTTTAAGGAGTTCCTCACATCACACAGGTTTAGGACAACCATTTCACGTCTCCGTAGAAAAGCCATAACCAAGAATTTTTTAATCCCTTTGAAATATTTTAGGGCCATCTTTCGGGCTTGAACCCGTGACCTTGTGCATAGAAGACCGTTATGCAAGCCACTCCACCGCAGATGACCCGATATTACGTCTGTGAGGTTTGTGAATGTTCCTAGCGACGACTCACTGCCCTCGCGCTCCATAAAAAAAAAAGAACCGCTCTTGCAAGATTTCCACAAAATTACCTGCAACCCGCTGCCCTCCTAGCAAATCGCTTCCAGCCTGAACAAGACCTAACACCCAGTTAAGCCGTGACAGACGCAGATGTAGAGTACCCTAAGATTAAATAACCTGCTCACTCCTAACCAGAACCCTTTGGTTCCCAGAGGCCGATCCTCAAGTGGGGGCGATGACTCCACTTGACTCGACCACTTGGTAGCTTCCACTCCTGGGTCGACTCTGAGTCAGCACTTGTTCTCTTCCAAGCCTATTGTGATACTCTTCATAAAAAGAAATTACTTTTCAAGTTTCATATTGACCTCCACCGTTCCTGTCAATCTTACTTCTAGGAGTCGACATATCTCGCCATTCATTTTAACTTATGTTGGTTCTTTTGATTTTTCGGATTCAACGTAATAAAGCTGTTTATGGGAAGAATATTCAGAACCGAGTGAACGACTACTTTTTTTTTTCTTCATTTTTACTTATACTTATATATGAAATATAGTAAGGGAAAGTATTGCGATCGTGAAAATTAGGGCCCATTAGTCCTAATGACTAAGTCCCGCTAAAAGGTGAGTGTGTGTGTGGTAAGTCCAGCGCAAAAACGAAAAAACGTACGGAAATGAAATTTCATATTCAAGACAACTATGCGCCCGAGATGATACAACTATTTCCCCTAAGTCGGGGACCCAGAAGAGCCACATTATACCATGTATTTTGCACCTAGTAGGTTTCATTCTGATTGAAATAGCCTGGCGGGGCTGAAATGGTGATAGTTTAAATTTTCTTCTTATAAAGTACCCTCAATCTAGTAGATTAGAAAAAAAAAAAACATATCATCTTATTAGCATCAATAAAAATCTGTCAAATATACAACTTGAACGATTTCGGTAATCAAATAAAGGAAAAAAAAAATTTTTTTGTGATATTATTTTAAAGATAAGAACATTAATATAGATGCACAATATACCGTTGGAAAGCTAAAGTTTTAGAAACAATATTATGTAAAACACAAAGGTGTATAATGATATGGAGAGAAATAAAAATCGGATATAACTGATTGTAGTAGATAATTAATTTTGTATTATTATATTACAATATAACAACTTACACTTAACTATATGTGAAGTATATATGAAAATCGGTGTAACATAAGAGCCACTTTATACCATGTATTTTACACATTTTTTCGACTTACTCCAAAACGGCTCTAACGACGTTTTTTGATGTGCTGTGTTAATTTGATAATCAACTGAAGGAGAAAACAGTACAAATAATTTTTTAACGTAATTTAAGTTTTTTTTTTCAAGATAAGGACAGTAATATAGATGTATAATATACCGTTGGAAAATTAAAAATTTCTGAAAAAATATTATTTTATACACAAAGTTGTGAAATGTAATTGAGAGTGATTAAAAGCCGATAAAACTTACTAATTGTTTTAGATAACAACTTTAAATTATTATATTATTTTATATAACACATATATTTCCAACGAAACATAATATATCTATTTAAACCTCTTTTAACTCTATTAATTAGTTCTTAAATTGATTTCAACGACCGTACTAGATTTCAATGTATTAATTACATTTAAATATTCAATTAAAATTAAATTAAAGTTTAGAACCTTAACGAACTCTAATTAAGACAGGATTAACATGCATATTACCATAATGAACGAATATTGGAGCGATGGAGTGGAGTGGTCAGTTCCATAGTTCAATATGGAGTAGTCTTCAGTGGCCGCCTATACAGTGCACTATAGTTCTGCCTTAAGGTGCGGTTTTCAAGTTTGAATGACTGACTTCTAGTAAATTATATACCACCGGTAATAACATACTCTTCGAATACCCATTTCTTTTATTTTATATTTAATTCCGTAGTAGCGACCACGACAGACTACTAATCTCAATTTATCTGGCATGTAATCCCAAAGTTTCTGAACCACGGGGTATCCAAGAAACTGCTCCGGCAGAGCGGGTAATCTGATGAATCTGTTTCTAGATGGACTCGAGATAGAGGGAGTCAGTGAACCTACTTGTGACATAATGGACGCTGCCTCACTCTAGATATCCTCCTCAGCAGCCGGTATCTCGTCTAATATCTCGTAATAAGATATCTGGGATATAATGGATACTTCGGAGCAGTACTGTCAAGGGGAACCGGCAGCTTGAGGTGGCTTGCAGTTGCTTGTATAATCATATTATACTTATAAAAACTCTTGGTTGGCAGAATGTAACCTATTAATAAATATAAAAAAAATGATTATTAAAAATCTGGTGAGGGCAGCACACGTCTTTCATTTACGGTCGTTAGAATCAGCTTAAGAATTATTAAATAAAGTTATAGCCAAATAATATTTGAGAATTACATTAAATTAGTTAAAATAATACAACAAAATACAATTATGTATAATAATCAGTAACAGGTGTATGCCCTATTCATCAATTTTCATTACCTTGCATAAACTTGTTATAAGCTAATCTATTTTCTCAAATCTCAAGCGAGTTCGTCAGAAATGTAAAACGCTGCAAATTATTACACAATGGTTTATTATTTCCAAATAACAATATTAGGGTATAACTGTTTATATAGCTGTTGATAGGCAAGTAAGTAATATGAAAAGCAATAAATAATTCAAAGCATCATATCATATATATCATATAATATATATATATATATATATATATATATATATATATATATATATATATATTTTTTTTTATATAGCAGTAATGTAGATCTATGATATACCGTTAGAATGCTAAGCATTTTAGAAAAAATAACTGTATTTAAAAGTTCTTAAATTGATTTTAACAACGGAGGTCAGCGGATGTTGAGTGTTGCGCGACCAGATTTTTTGTTATTGTTTTAATGTAGTTAATTTTATTTTGATCCTTACGAGCCTTCTACGTAGTCTCAATTACATTAAACTAGCTGTTTACTTAAGTTTTCAGGTTTTGAATAAATGGGACGAAATGTATTTTAATTAAAAAACAGAGGATAATTTTTTTAAATTATTTTCATATTTTTTCCGATGATGCGACCTAGGGCATAGAAACTGTTATGCTAGCAGCTACACCACAGGTGACCCCTGTAAAATACTTTATATAAGAAATGTATGTCTTATCAATTTAGTAATACATTATACCCATATTATTATAATGTCGTAACGATTAAATTCCTCTAAACCGACCAAATGTAAAAGAGGATGCAATTAAGAAGAAGAAGAATTATTAAAAAAATAAAATAAAATATGTATGCAAAGCGTGGCCTTTTTTTATTTAAAACAATATAGGTCCTACCTATAAGTTTTATTTTACGTTTATTTTTTCGTTAAATTTCTGGCTAGGAAACTTTATGTTCTACGCCAAATTTATGTTCCCAGCAACAACAAGAGATTGTCGATTGATCGAAAAGAGAGAGCTTATCAAACGTTTTACACTTTTGAGGATGAAAAAAACGTTTAACAATAAAAACTACTGACCCCGTCCCAAAAGACATATACACTTAAAAAAAAAAATAAATAATAAAAAAAAAAGAAGAATATAGAAGGATAGGTTATGTTAACTTTATCTATTACATATGGATCTTTTTCGTAGTAATTTTTTTTTCTCATTCTGGACACCTGTCGTTCACGGCTGGGCGATTTCTATTACGATGATGGGAGCGGAACATATTGCTAATATTAAAGGAGGAAATGGAAGTATATTTAATGAGATGGGCTATAATACTAAAGTTTTACTTTCACTTACTTATACGTGAAATATACAGTAAGGATATATATTGCGATCCTGAAATTTTCGAATTCGAGATTCGACCGAAAATACATGTTTTACGGCCTTGAAATGTACAAATGACCAAGTCCCGTAAAAAATGTCTGTGTGGGTGTGGAGATATTTCGTAAGTCAAGTATGAAAACGAAAAATTTTACTAAACTGAAATATTATATTTAGGACAGCTATACGCCCGGTATGTTACAGCAACTTTTTCATCAAAACCGGGGGAACAGAAGAACTACTTTTACCATGCATTTTGCATAATTTACAGCAAAAAGATTTTTATTAAAATCGCTTCATTCTTGTATTATTTGATATGTTTCAATGGAATCTATGTTTCATTTTGATTGGTTGGTTTTTAAATTTTAATGGCACAAAATATGGCGGTTATCAGTACCAGATATAAAAATAAATAAAATTAGACAAAATAGTGTATATTGATATAAATTAAAATTATCAATAATAAAAATAAATTAAATAATATTAGTCAAATTGAATAATATAGGTATAAGTTAATTTGAGATATTTTGATTTTGATTAAACTCGCTGTATCGATGTAAAATTTAGTAGGATTTAATATCATGTAAGTTGTATTCTGATTAAAATGGTCTGACAGGGCTTAAAAGCCGAAATTTTAAATTTTCTTCCCCTAAAGTACCTTTAGTTTTGTAGATTCAATAAAAATAACTATATTATCTTGTTAACGCTGATAAAAAACAGGTAAATATATAAATTGAATAAATTCGATTCCCAACTAAAGGAGAAAAAAGAAAAAATATTTTTTTAATGCAATTTTTCTTCATCATTCGTCATCTATATTTTCTTTCTGTAAAAAGAAAAAATATTTTTTTAATACAATTTTTCGTTTTTGAACATAAGGGCAGTAATATACATGTATGATAAACCGTTGGAAAGCTAAAGATTTTAGAAAAAATATTATTTCATACACAAGCTTTTAAAAGTTAATAGAGAGTGATGAAATGAACATAAAACTAACTGATTATTTTAGATAATAATATAATAGATTTTTTAATTAAACACATGTTTCTATAAAAATTCAATTTAATTAATTCCTTAGTAGTTTCACGTATTTTTATCTCTAACTGTTTTTGAAACTTCTTTCATTGATTTTAAAAATGGAGTTAAGTGAAAGTCGTGTGTTCCCCGCCCCAGATTTTTAGACTCGGAAACATCGAAAAAATGTTTGAATATACAAGTTGAACGAATAACATATTTAAATAAATTTTTTTTCTTTTCATACAAATCGTTGTTTTCTTGTATTGTAGTCCTTTAGAAAGCTAAACATTTTAGAAAAATGTTAGTATAGAATCATATTTAAAAGTTTTAAAATCGATTTTAACAACAAAGATAAAAGTCGAGTGTTGGTAATGTACCAGATTGTTAATGTATCGTTAGAGAAAAAACGTTTCGTGAGTAATGATTATTTTCATGGTCGTATTCTTCAGAGGGGTATAAATGACTGATTTTTTAGCTAGGGAAAATTATGAATTTTAAGTTGCATGAGATTTGGTCTTACGAGGTATCAATCCTTCCATGACTAACTCCACTCCGACTTTAACATACTAGTTTTAATCCTTGTTTCCTCTTCCATTCCTGACAATCATCCGAGGCGTCTGAAAAGAAGATGGCCTCGAGACCTTCTGGTTTAGATTACCAGTGGAGTACTGCCAATTGGCATATTCTCTTTATGTATATCATCTATATGTATTATTTGCTAATTTACTTGATGTATTACCTAATACAGTTGTAAATTTCTATAAATGTTGCATGAGAAAGTAGAAGAAAAGTACCGCTAAATAAAGTGTAACTATTCAGGAAAATCTCAGAGCCTACCAAATCGCTGGAAACCACCAAACATTTTAGGGAGAATATATTAGGATTTTTTATTCAACTTTTTGTCACCTACTTTATAGGA
This sequence comes from Piezodorus guildinii, assembly GCA_023052935.1. NCBI lineage: Eukaryota > Metazoa > Arthropoda > Insecta > Hemiptera > Pentatomidae > Piezodorus > Piezodorus guildinii. Next base: position 116,002,039 of record CM041298.1, read on the forward strand.
CACCATGAGACCTAAATTAAGATTTATTCCTCTCAGACGAAAATTCCGTGAAAGACTAAATTATACGAAGTGCCAGGACAGAGCTGATTGGAAGGGTGTTAAATAACGGCTTAGAACAGTTGTCCTCTGTGGACGCGTGAACAAGACTTCCAAATTAGTCCTAATCCCTTTTGAAATATCTCCTTCTTCCGTTGGATTTTGGAAGTTCTTTTTTATATATATTTTTTTAATTTACATATATGTATATATGACTTTATATACATTTACAATATGAGATCTTGACATCTCGCAAAAAATTCATTTCTATATAGATACATTTTTTATATTTCGAACTTTTTATCATAATCCTAATCATCATAGCCTTTTGGTTTAATAATTGTAAGATAGACACTTGATAATGGCCAAAGAGGACGAAACGTTCTTACTTATGAAATAAAATTAATTTATTTTGGAATTAGCCAAAAATATATCTTTTATGTTATACCATTTAATTTATATTTATATTATAAATATAATAATAGAGATAGGGGGATTTGCTAAAAAATCTAACATCCAAATAATTCAGTCTCTTTAATCGAAAATATTGCGAAAAAACGTGGATGCACCGTTTTATGTAACCAACGAATTACTTCACAAGGACTTGGGCATACTCACAGTTTCAGACACTGCCACAGAATATTATAAAAGATTTCATGACAGGCTGACTGACAACACGAACTCATCGGCCCAAACACTTAAATCCTAAACCAAACCGTTCAACCCACCCGACGACATTTGATTTGGGGCGGTGGCCTGGAGATGCCTTGATTTAACTGACTTTCGGAAGTTATCATATTTGCTTATTGCATTTTTTTTTTTTTGCAGATGGCAAATATGAATGGAGAACAAACAAAAAACAATTGTGAATAAATAAATATTTATATTATATAATTTAATTATATTATATTATATTTATTATCTCGTATCCCAGACGATTAAAATCACTGTCAGCTTCTAGAAAATTGGTACTCTCTTTAGAGATTCCGATTAAACCATGACAAGTCAAAACATGTAACCTTCACACTACGACAAAGTACTTGCCCAGCAATTTTTTTCGGCGACAAACAAATTCCTCTGACCAACTCCGTACGGTACCTAGGACACTAGGACATTAAACCGAAGGATGACTTGGCCCGAGATGAAAAGAAATACTCTTAACCAGCGACTGAAAGTACTATACTCTCTTCTACCTAAATCCTCGAAATTAAAAATCAGACAAAAGCTGAATACATACACTTCTTAAACCCACATGAACTTAAGCATAACAGATTTGTGGTTTAGCAAAAAAGACTCACATACTAAAACTGCAATAATTTCAATCAAAAATTTTAATACTCAAAGCTCCTTGGTACGTAAATAACAAAACTACATACAGACTTACAACACCAACAGTTTGACGAATACATACGAACATCGTTTATCGTTTTCACTGTAAACTTTTTCCCGTCGTACCTTTTCAACCTTTAAGCGACTGTATTCCCTTCGTCACCTATTCCCGTATGAAACCCCAATACTCCTTGTTATCTCTTTAATATTTCCTCATTTCGACTATTTATGTACGGTATACGATGGTGATTCTGGGAATCTCGAGGTTAAAATAAAACGCTTAATCAATTGCTTTGTCCGATTCATCTTCGGGGTCCCTAGGTACATCTACGTAACCCAATTTTGTGGCGAGTTGAAGTGGCTTCACCCTTCCAATCGTCGCAAGTATTTCCTTGCGTCATTCCTTTCCCAAGTTATCCAATCCCGCCGTCCATCAAACATTTTTGACCTCTACAATTCAAATCCTCTGTCTATCCTCGTTTTACACGCTCCAGGCCTTCAGATCTATAAAGAACGTCCCACTGAAATTCACATTTCGACAGATCCTTTCTCATTCGATCCTCAATCCTATGGAATTCTATCCCTCCTTCCAAAGTCACTCCAAATCTCTTTCAACCTTCAAATCCCGCATATTTGATCACTTAATGAATATCCGGCTCAATAGAATTGTAAATAAGTTTTTATTTTTTATTTTGTCGTTGTTTTTGTTTTCTTCTCATTTGAATGTCTATTTTATATAAATAATTATTAACTTGTTGACATGTATTTAATTTACTCTAAGACTCCAAAACACATTTTGTACATTCTGTATTTTTTATTCTAAAGGGACATGTCCTAGGATAATAAAGAATTAATTTATATATGAATGAATGAAAAAATATCTTTATTCTGGGACTAGTTCCCTTAAGTATAAATACAGGTACAAAACAAATAAGTATTAAGACTGACCAAAGAACACATAAAAAGAAAAACAAAAAAGACTTATAACATAAATGATTATAATAAATATATACAAGTATTTTAAATGGTAAAAACAGAAAGAAATAAAAATTAAAAAGATTACAATAATATATAAAAGTAATATAGGGCCAAAAAAAACAATGAAAAAAACTTTAGAATAATTAAAAATGAAAACTTTATAACATTTATGTCATGAAGTGTAGACATTTCTCACATCGCTTTAATCTTTATACTGAAATTAGTTGGCATCTGGTTGGGAAGCAAGAAGTTGTTTAAAAACTCGCGATTTGAATGAAGATTGGGAAGGAGATGACGGACGTTTGATGGGAGAGTATTCCAGAAAAAAGTGGACCGGGCTAAAAAGGAAAATTAATATTTTTTGGTTCTATGGGCAGGCGTATAGAGGTCGGAAGGACGGGGTCTGGTTTCCTGATTATGGATTGTGGATTTAAATTGCAGGAGACTATAGACGTAAGAGGGGCGGTGGGAGCGGATGACTTGATAGAGAAAGGAACAAGGAAATATTGCCTTCGAATCGAGGGAAATAGCCAATTTGACTCTTCATAGAGGTAAGATATTTATTTAAAGTAAATGAACGCGACAATAGACTTACAAAGGACATGTCATTAACTGAAATGTTTGGTAAAAGAAAGATTAAAAGAAGCTGGATGAGAGACCTCCTCTACTAAATTAAAGCCTAGGAAGGTGTGCTGCAGGGCACTCCACTGCCTATCCATGACAGCTGCTCATGTTTCTAAACCACATTTGCTGTTTGTTACTGGGATTACAATCCGGAAAACCGGATCCGGTAATCCGGCATCATTATACGTTAACTGGATCCGGCAATAATATACCGGATCCCGTAACCGGATCCGATGGAAGCAATTTTTGGCCAAAAATAGTGCAGTTTAATAAAAAAAAGTGGATTAAATGCGTTACATTTGGTATTCATGTATGGTCGTTCGACGCCAAATTACATCAAGTCATCAGTTCAGTCCAACATCATTTCTTCACCATTAGCGAGACAATAATGTGTTTTTGTTTTGTCGGTGCTTCACCTAAATGTAAGTAAACAGATATTATTATCTTGGATATACACGAGCTATAGCATCCTATAAGTTGGCCGTAGAGGAACTTCTGAAACAAATCTAACTTTTTTTTTTAGAGAAATTGCTCACTCACATACTGACTCTCTCACGTGTTATGGTACTGAATTACATGATAAACTGCTTACAAATCTATTGAAATCTAAGAAGACTGAGCTAAGTTACTGCTGACGTCTTCCCATACTTCACTTTCTCAGATAGCTCAATCAATTCATTAAGTTACGTTATTATTATCTTCTATAATTATCCTTGCGTAATTAACTCAGATGGGAATTGTGATTATTATAGGTAGGTGTTTGTTTTTCAAATAGTATGTAAGTACTAATAACTTTAGTATATATTATCAAAATTAAATTTTGATTTTGGAAAAAGGGTGGTAGAAAACAAATAGTCTTTATTTTCAGCAAATAGTAATCAATCGCCGACTGTTTTTATAGCTATTAAAATTTTTCTAGTTACCTAAACTACTAAATTTTAATTTTTTGCTCCATATCTAATCCTAACATAACTTTTATTTTATAAACTTCCTATCATGACTACAATTATATTCGAATAACATACTGACAGTTCATCTTGGACCAAAAAGTGATAACCAACCTGATTTTGACAAGCCATCCGGATCCGGCCAGATTGAAAATGACGCCGGATTGCAATCGCTATTTGTTGCTTTTTGAAGGAATAATTTGATTTTCCTTCAGTTGAGAATAGAACCGTGAATCATATGAACTTTTCTCTTTCACTTAAGGTATTCGCTCTGGTGATATTACCAGACATCTATGAGATCAGTATATATTATAATTATATTTTATACCAATTACTACTAATATTACTACCCAAGTTACGCTAAAAGTTCGTTTACCATCTACTGGAGATGCCATCTATTGAAGTGTGGCAGCTATCTGCCTGTTAGAACTTTAGATTGGACTTCTCCAAAGTTGACATCAAACACACAGAACCAGATGACAACAGCATGTTCCAAGCCTTCGCATCAGTTTTCGGAATTCCCTCAAAGTTCATGGAATCCTAAATAGATCAAAGTAGAACTTACAATCTAGTTTCTTGATTAACCAAGTAATTCATCAGGAATAAATTTGATGCATAACTAAGGAATAGTTTTGTGATGGCAAACATTCAAGTAGAAAGCTAAAACAGAATAGCTGTATTAATTACCAACGTTTCTACATAAAGTATGTTTAACTTGATTGAGGAAAACGCATACCTAATATAACTATAACTTAATATTCATTTTAATTAGTTTATATTCAATATGTAATATATGGATATACAAGGGAAGGTTTTGTAAACAAGAAAATACGTATGAGGGTGATTTATGCCCATATAACTATGTGTCCCAGAAGAGTTCTGCTGGTTCGAACGTGGTGAGTCTTGCTCGAACCAATATATATTTAAAGAGATAAATGCCTTAGAAGTTACACAAAAATTTAAAAATTATCAGCATGCCGAACCAACAGTTTATCTTACATTTTTTAAGGGTAACAATTTTTATTAATTTTCGAAATAACAGTATACGTTTTTAATTTAAATTAATGTAGAACCGTTCTCTTCTTAAACAAAACATGGTTGAAACAACATATTAGCAGTTGTATGAATATAAAAAATATAAATTTTACAGCTTTATCTAATCATAGCACAGTTCTTCCATCTTCTAGTGGCGCTACTGGCCGTGTTGGCCCTGGGCCTCGCGGTGTAATCTCCTGAGAGATTACACTCACGTTTCTCGATGCATTTTGTAGTGTAGGGTCATCACTCCCCACGCCTAATTTTGTGAGTGGCCACCATTAGGCTGACGGGTCTCACATACCGGAGCGGCTGTGAGTGAATCCCCGTTTAATCACATCCTTATAAAAGTCCCGACGGGACTAGGATTCGAGTCACAACCCTTAGCATAAGAGACAAGCGCACTAGCCACTCAGCCACGGGCTCCCTATAGCATAGTTAATAAACTATATTGAGGATGTATAGTCGACTGTATAAACTATTATAGGAAGAAATAATTAGGAGTCAGTCTTTTTTTTAAATATTTTAGTATTGCCGACGTTTTGGCTCAAGCTTGTGTGCCATCATCAGGGCTACAAACATCAGAACAAAAGAGATACATATTAATGGGATAATGAAATTTTTTTTTAATGTAATGAGTGACAATGATGACATTTAAAATAAAACAGAAGAAATATATATAAATATAATATATACAAATAATGATAACATGATAAACAATATGATGATGATAAGCATAAAAACAAAAAAAAAACTGACTCCTGATCATTTACCCCTATAATAGTTAATAAACATTATTTAATTTTAAAGCCACATGCATTTTAAAAACGGAACAAAAAACCAAAAATTAGAAAAATATATATAACTGTATAAAACAGCTTATAAAAAATTAACATTAACTATGCAGATATAATAAATAAATTGAGATTTTATTATAAATAATTAAAAATATGGTGCGAGCACACGACTTGTACTTACCTCGGCTGTTAAAATTAATTAAAGTATTATTAAATAAACTTCCTTTTTTTATCCATTATAATGATATTTACAACTTTATTAACAAAAAAATACATCAAGTAGATGTGATCATCGTCAGATGAGCATGATATGGGCGTTAGAAGAAACTATCCAGTGGTAGTACTTTAGAGTTTATTTTAAAGTGAAGATCTCGAGGCCATCTTCTTTTCAGCCGCCTTGGAGAGTGATCAGGAATAGAAAATGAGAGGTTGCGGAGGAGTAGGTTTGGGTTGACTAGTAATTTTGAGTGAAAGGATGTATATCTACTTCGGGCTAAGTCTGGAAATAATGGGATATTCAGGTCTTTATGGATTATGTTGTTAGTGACAAAGTAGGGGGCATTTAGAATCTTTCGGAGGATTTCGGACTTCACGCTGATTGGATGCGAAAGGAATTTGATGCTTGGTGGATCTCTATAGTTCAATTCCATATGTCCAAACGGGCCTAAGTATGGTAATATAAATTAGTTTTTTGTAGTAGGTTGGGTGTTTTGAGCCTTTGTCATGTAAATGTTGTAATTAACGATATCTGCAAGCTTACTGTCGTTTTAGTCTAGTGAGAGGATTCCAAATAAGACATCTGTCAAGATGCAGTCCAAGGTACCGCATCTGTTCAACTGAGGTGAGTGGAATATTGCCAAAAGATATGGCGGGACAGGCAGGCATAGTGTAAAGGTAATTTGGTGGGATATAGTAGGATTTGTTTTCATCCTCCACCTTTGACACCATTCTTCTATGGAAGCAATGTGAGACTGAAGAGTGTGGAAAGCAATAGTTGGGTTATTTTTTACGGATAACACACGTCTGTCATCGGCGTAAGTATCAGCTGTATATATGGTACAGAGAATTGGGCCCAAGATGTTACCTTGGGGTACACCGGCAGACAAAAATATGGATGAAAAGGAAAGGTTTTAAACTTCAATAAACTTTTTTTTTTTTTTTTTTAAATATTTTTATTGAAATTTACAACTGTATTTTGTAATACAACAAGTAAATATGTTAATAATGATAAAATACATGAAAAAAACGCCCATTGGCATCACTCCACTAAGTAACTAAACTAGAAGGTCTCGAAGCCATCTTCTTTTCAGGCGCCTCGTAGGATTGTCAGGAATTGAAGAGGAAGCAAGAATTGAAACTAGAGGATTAGAGTTGGAGTGGAGTTTGTCATGAAAGGATTGATACCTGGTTCGGGCCAAATCAGCAACATATGGGATGTTAAGGTCTTTATGGATGAGTTTATTTGTGACAAAGTAAGGAGCGTTGAGGATCAATAAACTTAAAGTAAAAATGTTAATTTAATTAATAGTTTATTCGAATTCATTGAAAACATTTATATTAAATTATATAACAATATTAAAATGTTACTTATAATTAGTAATAATTGTAAGCCCTATTCGTCCGTCTACATCACCTTTTACAACTTTGTGTAAATCATTTTTTTTCTAAAATCTTTCGTTTAACTTGAATATTCAGCAATTCTTTATCAATGGTAATAAAGTGATATGGTTAATCATTCGGAAGGTAAACAATAAAAGATATTTCAGCGGGAAAAATACTATAATAAAACATTTAAGCCTAGTCAGACTATTTCGATCAGAATGAAACTTAAATGAAAGCAGAATAATTTTTACTGGAAGGAATTAGTCCGGGTGGCGGTCATTAAATGAAACAACTAAATAGTTTCAACTATTTTATTGTTTGCCAACGTTTCGACCCCCTTTGTGGGTCATCATCAGGGCTAAAAAGATACAAAAGAATATAATTTCGATGACATTACATACAATATTATATAACCTATTTAGCTAGAGAACGTCGGTATTAAAAAATAACAGAAGAACTGTATATGTAAAAAAAACTTAATTAAAATACAATGACCATAGTACAATAATGAAAGAGTTATACAGAAACAATAAAAATGTTCACTAAACAAAATTTACACATGTATCAATAATTTACATGAAATATGAAATATAAAAATATGAAGTAGAGTGGAGATACGTACCGCATGGTGGGAGAATGGAAACTAGGTACTGTTTGGTAGATGGGGGGTAGGTAGGATGGAAAATACGTAGGAAAAGGTAGAATGGAAAATACGTACTGATTTATGGACAGGGTCTGACAACAATGACTAAAATTCTTAATACTACCATACAAAGACGTTCTCTAGCTAAATAGGTTATATAATATTGTATGTAATGTCATTGAAATTATATTCTTTTGTATCTTTTTAGCCCTGATGATGACCCACAAAGGGGGTCAAAACGTTGGCAAACAATAAAATAGTTGAAACTATTTAGTTGTTTCATTTAATGACCGCCACCCGGACTAATTCCTTCCAGTAATTCTCAACGGTCAACTAATTACATCCACAAGAATAATTTTTACATCGATTTAGTAAGTTTAAATCGTTACACCCGTTTTAGAGCGAATATTGAAAACGTGAAAAATGCATAATTTCTGTATGCTCGGACCTACAGCAGTCTTAAATATGTAATTTTAGTTTCGAATACCTTTATTTTTTTTTAGACAGACACACCACACAAAGAACGTTTTGCTCGACTTGGATAATTCGGAATTACGAGACCCTAAAACGTGAAAACTGTAATTCGAACATTTTCACGATCACAATACTTTCCCTTAATATATATTTCATATATAGGTAATCGAAATTAAAAACGCTTATTTCTGAAAACTAAAAACATACATTTTAGAAAATTTTGCCAACGATTGGGGTTAATTTAAGAGTAGTGACGTTATAAAACGATTACGGAAAAAACATATGAAGTATTTTTTTATAGACCTATTTCTACTTATTATTGTGCTATTGTATATTCGAGTAAATAAAATTAAGATGTAGCTCTGTAAAAATAATTTAATACGAGAAAAGTTTTTTGAATAATATCGTTGTGTACAAACATGCCTGAAGGTCTTTAACCACACCTTAAAATGTTATTATATACAGCCTACCAGTTCAGTGAGATTATAACTACTAGATTATTTCAGCTTAAACCTAGAATTACCTCTGGATGTGATCTTGTTTCATGCAGGCTTATATTACATGTCAACATATATATAAAAAAAATAAGTTCTAACGTTTTCCTTCAGTTCGAGAAAGTTAAAGATTTTTATTCTATAACCGGAGATACTATATTCCTGGGAAATTATATTCCATGTCTTAAAATAGATTCTTGAGCTGTTTGTATTTTCAGTTTAGTATATGTAGTGATTAGAATTATAATCTATCAAAGAAAATGCAGTTTCATGTTATTTTATTCATTTATTTCACCTCTATCTCGCATTTAAAGGCTATATGGGGTTTCTCGGGCCAGGGGATGAGGGCTGGGATTAAATGCTGAGATAAAAGCTCTCCAGTTCCGAGACTCGAATTCGTAATTATTTGGTTTCGAATTCTGGTCCTCCTTGGTTGCTAGGCAAAGCGCGTTATCGAACTCAGCCATCCCGCCCCAGTTTCATATCAAACAAAATATGACGTTTTGGAGTGGTTGAAAATTATTATACAATGAATAAATGAAAAAAAAATCTTTATTCTGGGAATAGTTCCCTTAAGAATAACATAAATAAATAGTTGTTTGTTTCTAAAGAGTCATGATTAAAAATTATTATTAATTGTATAAGAAAAAAATCTGGTGGGCGCAACACACAACTTTCACTTACCTCCGTTTTTAAAGTCAATTGATAAGTTTTTAAATAAAATTAGATTTAAATAAAAGGTTGAAGAATTACGTTGAGTTTACAACTTGTCCGGAAACGTTTTTTAGATTAAATATAAAGAAATATTAAAGGGAATCACTTAGTTTTTCACAAATTTTCATCTCTCTGCACTACCTTATAAACCTTGTATATAAGATAACAGTATTTTTAGAAATCTTCAGCCTTACAACGGCATATTATAAATCTGTGTTACTATTCTTGTAGTAAAAAAAAAAAAAAAAAAATTACTTTTACTTACATTTATATAAAATATATTGTAAGAGAAAGTATTGCGATCCTGAAAATTTTCGAATTCACCGGAAATATATCCTAAGGTCCGATGAGTCCAAATGACCAAATCTCACAAATAGGTATGTTTGTAAGCTAAACCAATAAAAAAAAATTAATGGGTTTTATCAAATATAGGTTTGATGCAGATTACAATAGTCTGACAGTGCTTAAATGCCGATTTTTTAATTTTTGTTTCCATTAAATTCCTTTTAATTATGTTGATTTAAAAAAATAACCACATCGTCTTGTTAGTATTGATAAAAACGACAAAATATACAAGATGGAAAAATTTGATGAACAACTAAAGAAGGAAAGAGACAAAATATGTTTTTTGTTAAATTGTGTTTTCCGAACATTAATAATGTAAATGAAATTAAAAAAAAAAAAAAAAAAAAAAAAAATATATATATATATATATATATATATATATATATATATATCTTATATATAGGTTGTAGAAGATAATGTAAAGTGATAAATATCGCATTAAAACTATGAAATTATTGCACATAACAATTTTACATTGTTATATTATTTAATATAAAACATATGTTTTCTACAAAACTAGATATATATCTTTAAACATTTTGAAATCTTTATTTAATTCAAATTAATTTTATTAATTAGCTCCTGATTTGATTGTAACGTATGTCGTGGGTTTTCCGCACCAGATTTTTTTTTTGTATTTGATAGATTATTACTACAGTTTTCACTAATAACCTGACATTTACGGCTGAAAACTGTGTAATGCAAGTGTTACAATATTTGAAAAAAATGTTTTTATCATTGTATTTATTAGTGCTGTTATTTAAACGATTAGAATAATGCAATGGTGCTCTGAGTCGACTCGAGACAGATAAATTTATTTTTATGAATAATTATCAATACATTTACATATTTAAGAACGTAGCTGGTGATATAATAACTAATTTTAGACTTTACACATTCCTGTGCCTTCAAGGTTGAATTTTTACAATTCTATATCTATATATAAAATACGTACAAAAAAATATTTGGTTGATGCAAAATTAATGCAGGTTTTTAGTAGGTATTGTAAATACGCCATATCTTTACTTTAACCATATATATTTAATCAAAATAATTTCCATCTGAATCAATGCGCTTTTGCCAACGTTCAACAAGCTTTCTTATTCCACCAGAAAAAAAATCCGAATCCCTGGACTCAATGAAATCACGAAAAGAATTTTCAATGTCGTCCTGGTTTTGAAAATTTTTCTCCCTCAAAAAGTTGTCCAGATGCCTGAAAAAGTGGAAGTCTGTAGGAGAGAGGTCAGGTGAATAAGGCGGATGTTGGAGAACTTCGTAGCCCAACTCGTGCAGTCGTCGAAGCGTTGGTTGTGCAACGTGTGGTCTGGCGTTATCATGGAGCAGGATCGGCCCCTTCCGATTCATCAATGCTGGGCAAAGACGTTGCAATTTTTGAGTTCCGAGTTCCGCTACCATTTCTCGTGTGGTTTTGGTTGGGTCTTCTTCCACTTTTGACCTCAGCTGGTCGTTGTCCAGAGCAAGATGACGGCCCCGACCTTCCTTGTCTTCGAGGTCGAAATCTCCTCTGCGAAACTTCTGGAACCAACGCTGCACCGTGCACTCATTAGTAGCCCCCTGACCCCACACTTCATTAATATTACGAGCCGTTTGCGCAGCCGTTCAAAATTATTTGAAACATGAGAGTCACTTTTTTTATATGATCATTTTGCACATTTTTAGGATATTCTGCAAAAACGCGCTAAATATTTTGATGAAACTCTCTATTTCGAAGTAAAATAATTGATATAGTAGTAAAATATACCGTTAATAAATAAAATATTTTAGAAAAAATGTTATTTTATATATAAAGTCATATCAGCTATTGGATACTGTTGAAAATCGTTGAAGATATTACTAAGTGACTCTTGCAGATAATGATATAGTACGTTATTAATTGAAACCATTTTTTTCTATCGAATAATAATATAATAGGCTTACCGAACCCGAAGGTTCGATGCCGATACCACCATATTCCGTCTACAAAGACACGTGCAATGTTTTCCGTTCAAGCCCAAGCCCCCAAGATCAGCTTTAATGCAATCCTTCCATCGACGCTTCGGCCTACTTTTCGGATGCCTACCAGTCGGATCAACGAATATAAATTTCTCGGAATTCCGTCCTCACCGAGCCCAACAATTTCACTCGGCCGTTTGTGTCTCCGCGACGCTGTTAACTCAATTATATTCACAGGATACAAGTTCCGCAATTCCGCGTTGTGCAACCTTCTAAACTCCCCACTGCCCTCATCTCTCTTCGGACTAAATATTTTACGCAGTACCTTATTTTTGAAAACGTTAAGCCGTTGTTCATCCTTCAAATTTATAAATTCTAACCTTTAAGTTTTTAGATAAGTAACTTAGCAACTGAATAATAACACGCATTTCCCACCTTTAACCGGGACTTTATTTCTCCCTGGATTTAATTTTTTCTTGTTATCATTGAACCTAAATACTTGAATTTCTCTACGTGTTCAAAAATATGCTCTGATATATCAATATCACCAAGTTTTTTTCTATCGAAACTCAATTTAATTAATTCTTTAAACTTTTTTCACTTGAATATATTTGAAAATTTTGAAAGTGACTTAAGCAACGGAGGTTTTTTTTTTTTTTTGTTTGAACGTGAAAATTTTCGAATTCCAGTTTTCAACGGAAATACACGTTTTAAGGTCCCCCGAGTCCAAATAACCAAGTCCCGCAAAAAGGTCTGTCTACGTGTCTATGTCTTTGTGGTAAGTCCAGCACGAAAACGAAAATGTGTATGAAAATGAAATTTCATATTTAATACAACCATATGCCTGAGATGCTACAGCAAATTTTTATACCATGCATTTTGCACCTTTTTATGATTTTCTCGATTTGGATTAAACTCGCTTTATGGATGTAAAATTTAATGATCTTTAATACCATGTAGGTTTTATTCTGATTGAAATAGTCTGACAGGGCTTAAATGCCGATTGATTCAGAAAAAATAACCCTATTATCTTTTTAGGTTTAATAAAAAGTGGATAAATAAAAAACTCATTATATAATAAATCAAAGAACGCATTTGATTACTAAATGCGGTAGACGAGCAAAAATATTTTTTTAACGTAAATTTTGTTTATTTTAATCTATCAACAGCAACATCGATCTTTAATAAAGCTAAAGATTTTAGAAAAAATGTTATCTTAAATACAATTTTGTAAATGTTTGTGTAAAGTTACGAATAGAGTATAAAATTTTTACTGATGCATAACAATTTGATATTAATACATTATTTAATTTAAATCATATGTTTGGGATCACTTGTAGCTGGGTGGCTAGCGTAACAGCCTCCCATGCTAAAGGTCACGGGTTCAAACCCACAGGTGGTCCTAGGATTTTTTAATGGGAGTAAAAAATCCTTAGTTACGCCGTCCTTCGGAAGGGACGTTAAAAGGTGGTCCCGAGCCAGTTCGATGTCAGGTACTCGTTAAAGATCCCTATCCTAATAAAACCTGGATAGGCAAAATTTAGGACTCCCACTGTAGCATCGTCCGATTAGCCATAGTAGCATAAAGTGACGTTAAATAAATAAACAAACAAATCATATGTTTTCAATGATACTGAATAATCATTTTATTTTAATTAACTTTAGAATTTTTAAATTTAAGTTTATTTAATAGTTTGATAGCTGAGGTATGTGAAAGTCGTGTGTTGCTTGCACCAGATTTTTTCAAACTAACTTTATTTAAAGGTTTTTATTCTTAGAAGGAAATGTACTCTGATCAAAGTAAGTTTCCCTGTTCTTAGTAGATATATTTTATAACTGATCATTCGTGAGTGAACCAATGGCAGTATGAAAATAATTGCGGGGAATTTAAATAATGAATATGGATGAATATGGGGCATGTTTTAGCCAAGATAAAGAACAAGTTGATGTTAAACGCTGCCTTTTGTACATAGCAGGATATTTCCTCCAGGGAAAATCTGTCATTTTGATTGAGTGAGGTGTTCTTCGCTCGAGAACTCTTATCCATTTCTTTTCAGTTGAAGGCGGAATGCTATCTGTCTTAGTTTCTATTTCTTGTTGCGATATCTACACGCGTGTATTGGTCGAATATCCTCTTGCAGGTAATCGTTAATTTTTTTTTTATACTTGATTATTGATACCTTTATTCGTTCTCTTGAATTATCCGGATTGCTTTATATGGAACCTCAGATCATAATTGTCCGTATAGTCCGTGAGCCATCAACGAAAAATGCAACCCATTATACTAAAATAAATTAATGTTTTATTAAAGATTGCCACGGAAGGCATATACAAGACTTAGAAGACAAGAACTCAACCGACGATTCGGACAGTTATAACCGACTACTCAACAGAAAATCTGAACTTACAGTTGACAACAAATTATTAACATACAAGACAATACTGAAGCCTATCTGGACCTACGGACTTGAACTGTGGGGGACAGCTAAACGTTTTAACATCAAACGCATTCAATCCTTTCAATTCAAAGTCCTTCGAACAATAATAAATGTTCCTTATTATGTCTCCAACTATACCTTAATGCAGCACGACATTAATATTCTATTTATTTCAGACATAATTCCATCCAAATTTTCCAAATTCCACTAGATCCTCATTCATCATCCTAATCCTCTAGCTCAATCCCTATGAAGATCCACTCATCCATACAACCCACCTAGAAGGTTGAAACAGCAGTGGCCCTGCGACTACTTGTAAATATGTATATATTCGAGAGCAATGGCTATATAGGTGTGATTGATTTCTAGACTTTGTAAACATCTTATTGATTCATTATTGTATATATATATATATATATATATATATATATATATATATATATATATATATATATTATATATATGTATATTGTAATGTAGCTGTGTAAATATTGTATGAATGTAGTATGTATGTTATCTTTCACCACTACTATTGATGTCCAAATTGAGACAGAATTTAATTCTACTCTATAAAAGTTGTTGTTGAAGGATAAAAAAAAAAAAGTTTTATGCAAGACATATATCAAGGTAAAGCAAAAAATACACGTCTAACTTGGAACGGGTGAATAACAAAATGGTGGCCATTCAAAAAGGTGAACAAAATGTGAAATTCTGATCCATTTGACCACGATTTTCGTTTTTACCTTATAATTAGGAATCAAATGACACTATTCGTCCACCCAAAAGTGGGTGGGAAGTCTCGGCAGGCACGTTTCAAATTCAATTTTTTTGGGCAAATTATGGATCTATGTAACCATTGCACTCCTATTAGACCTACAGATTTATATTAATTTATAACCATTATATCGTTAGGAACAGTCGTTTATATGATATCAACCAAATTAATGACAAAAATAAGAAGTTTCTCGGTTTCCGGTTGTAAGAACCATATCTCTAGAACTATTACTCTCATACAGACGTATTTCACAACTCAAATTAACAGTGATATAATTTTCTATATTAATTGTTATAACGAATAACCTCATAAGATGAGCCCCATAACAATGATAGAAAAGAGTGATATCTCGTTTTCCGCAAAAAAAAAATAAATGTTTTGTAATACCTCTATATCGTTTAAAATTGAACAAACAAATGTCTTTTACCACTCAAATGAAAGCTTATTAAATACTTTATTACGATTTACCTTCTTATGACTATTCTAATGGATTAACCGTTTCCACGATAGTAACCATAATTATGATAGAAAAGAGTGATATCTCGTTTTCCACAAAAAAAAAAAGTTTTGTAATACCTCTATATCGTTGAATATTAAACATAAAAATGTCTTTTACCACTTAAATAAAAGCTTATTAAATACTTGATGATTTATTATATAACAATTATCCTCATAGGATGAGCCGTTTTCATGATAGTTAACATAATTATGTTAGAAAAGACTGATATTCCCTTTTTCAACGGCCGTCATTTTATAATCCACCCGGTTTGAGTTGGCAGACGCGTATTTTTTCTTTTCATTACTAAAATTTTTGGTAAAATGGGTTGCATTTTTCGTTGTTGGCTCAGGGACTAGTAGGGATTCTCTTTAAATGGAGAGGAAAGGAATTTTTAAGTAAAACTTCTTTAGGCGAGACTAAGGTGTAACTTATTGTTTTGGATGACGTCAATATAACGAAACGCGTTACGGTGATGGATCGTTAAAATACCATCCGCTTTTTAAATATTTACGCTGTATGTATAATGTATGTTAATAACTATAATAATCATTGTTTGTTTATTTATTTAACGTCACGTTATGCTGATGTGGCTAATCAGAAGATGCTACTGTGGGAGTACTTAATTTTGCCTATGTATGTTTAATTAGGATAGGGATATTTAACAAGGACATGACATCGTACAGGCTCGGGGCCATAAAATATCCTAGGGCCACCGGTCAGGTTTGAACCGCGACCTTGATCATAGTCTTCTGTTGTGCTAGCCACCACGCCACTTTGACCCCTAATAATCCCTAAATGAATTAGTAAATATTTTATTTTTTAAAGCATTAAAAGGGATAAAGAACTATATGAAAGAATATTACCCAAGATATTCACTTAGTTGGTGACAGTCTCTATAAGCTTCCAACAACATTACTGATGACTTAAGATCGAATTTTCTTGCAATAAAAACCTCAAAATGTGCGAAATCCTTTGTTTAAACTCCAAAATATGTATTCGAATCCAATAAAGTAATGGTATGAATAATACAGATACTCCTAAATTTTAAATCAGTGTGTGTTCCTCACTCCTAATTTTGATATGACCACAGTATTTAAGAAACCTTATTAAAAGTACTTTTTGACGAGGAATATAATTATAAATAATAAATATATATTATTATTATGTTTTTTAACAAAAATTTTTATTGAATAATATTACAGACTGTTCCAATTCGGACATTGATAATAGCTAGTAAATACATAATATATTTATTACACATCAATAATATTTAAAAAAATAAAATAAAATATTTATATATTTATGATTATTACCATGCATAATAATAATAATAATAGGCTTACCGAACACGAAAGTTCGATGCCGATACCACCAAATTTCGCCTACACAGGCTCGTCCAATGTTTACCGTTCAATCCCAAGCCCCGAGATCAGCCTTAACGCAATCCTTCCATCGACGCTTCGGCCTACCTTTCGGACGTCTACCAGTCGGATCGGCGAATACCAACTTTCTTGGATTCGTTCCTCACCGAGCCCAAAAACTTTACTCGCCCATTTGAGTCTCCGCGATGCTATTAACTTAATTATATTGACAGGATGCAAGTACCGCAATTCCGCGTTGTGCAACCTTCTAACCTCCCCACTGGTTTCATCTCTCTTCGGACCAAATATTTTACGTATTACCTTATTTTCGAAAACCTTAAGCGGTTGTTCATCCTTCAAAGCGGCCACGTTTCACATCCGTAAAGAATAATATTTTTATAAATTCGAACATTTACATTTTTAGATAGAATCCGCGAGCTAAGTAATTTAGCAACTGAATAATAACACGCATTTCCCACCTTTAACCGGGACTTTATTTCTTCCTTTATTTCATTTTTTCTTGTTATCATTGAACCTAAATACTTGAATTTCTCTACGTGTTCAAGAGTATGCCCTGAAATATATATATCATCAAGATCGCCACCGTTTCTGCTACTAATCATATACTTATCGGTATTTAATTCGAGTCCATATTTCTTTACCGGTTTTTATTAACACACTTGTATTCGGTTGTATGGTTTCCGTGTCTTCACCTAGCAGTTTACCTCCGGATAATGAGAGTTTTACCTCAGAGGAATCCATGACTGTTAGTGGTATTTTTTTAACTAAAATATGTGAGTAGGGCGTTCAAACCTACGCCACACCCTCCAGCAAGCCTGGTGGGCTGCTTTCATTGTTGGTCAGCGAGTCCGTCGGACTTAGCCGGCAGGTAATTCCGCCGACCATCCCCACATCCGCCAACCGTGGGAGGCTCCCCATACGCATAATGAGATCCGCGCGAGGATTGCCAAGCATAAAACTTTAATATTTCAATGACTTTTTTTTTTTATTATTGCTCTTTGAAATCGGGTAATTTTTACACCAAAATTATTTTTTTTATGCTTTCATTAGAACCAGTGATAATGAATAATTTTTGTTTTTTTCGAACATTTTAGATTGTTTAACGCAGGGTAGATATTTTGTAGGGTCTGATAGTTCAATGTTTAATTTCACGTAAACATTTTTATTAAAATCGGTGAAAGAAAGAGAGAGAGAATCTGCTTGTTAGGGGGGTAAGAAATATCACTATATCATATTGTTTCGGGTTCCCGAAAAGAGATATTCATGTTGACGGCACTGCCACCTAGCAGCCTGGTAAATTAACCAGAGCGCCCCTAGTGGCCGATAAAAACAAAACAGAAGTTGCAGGTCCTGGCTGGTTGTGCCACACACAGTTTGCTCTAACTTTATTCTCCGGTGGTCCTAGTCTCTTTTACCATGGAGTAGAAGAATTTAGAAGACCCCCTGTCCAAAAGGGAGGAGGAAAGGAGAGAAAGTCAAATTCACCCGTTCAGATCATCTTCACCATCAGATTTCCACCACATAAGTAGTCACACCTTTTGCAATATTACAACTTACTAAACGCTAACCCAATGAACACCTAGCAATAAAGTTTTAATGTACCATTTTTTTTTTGTAATATGATTAATTTTTTTTCCATAATGTGTTTGTTTTATCGAGGTCCAGCCTTCTTTCATTTAGTTTAAATATCAATACAGTCCACTGCTTTACTAAAAGGAGTGATCATCTTAACATTTAGTTGGAGGTTATTACTCTAAACACATATCATCGACTTTGTCGTAATCGATTTGGTAATTACCGGAATCAATCAATTACCATGATATTTTTCCAGAGATGGGTGATATACTGAAAGTGTGCTAATGGAGTCAGGACTATGCTAATCCTGGAAGAGAAGCTGGACCCGAGACCCTGAGCTAGATGGGAGACAAGGGACGGCTAGCTGGCTAATTATGTAAACGAAGGGGATGGTAATGCCACTTCTAGGAAGGAGAGATCTATTCAATTACCCGCGGGTCGTGTCTCGGTTAATTAGCAATATATGCCCAATTGCACGGAACTGACCACCCACAATCTCACCTCGCAGCTCCACTTCTCTCGCCGAGCCTTATGGGGCTCTCACCGTTAAGTTAGTCTGTTATAATTATAGTCAAATATTGTTGGAGAAGAAATAAAGTATAATTAAAAATATCAATATTTTCCTGGGAGTTAAGTCCCTCAAAAATAAAATTTAAGTACAAGTTTCAAAACAGTGAGTCCCTATATTTAACAAAAATAGTAAAAAATTCTTTATTCATTATGGGGCTTTCTACTTAAGAATAATATTACAAGAGAATTAAAATACAAACTTTACTGTTTTAGAGTAAAAAAAAATAAAATAATTTTCTTGTAACACTCAAATGAAAGCTTATTAAATACTTGATGATTTACTTTATCTCGATTATCCTCAAGGTAACCATAATTATGTTAGAAAAGAGTGATATCTCGTTTAGCGCAAACGTTTTTATTTATTAATACCTCTATGTTTGTTTGTTTATTCGTTTAACGTCACTTTTATGCAACTATGGCTAATCGGACGATGCTACAGTGGGAGTTCTAAATTTTGCCTATCCAGTTTTATTAGGATAGGGATCTTTAACGAGTACCTGACATCGCACAGGCTCGGGACCACCTTTTAACGTCCCCTCCGAAGGACGGCGTAACTAAGGAATTTTTTATTGCCATTAAAAAATTCTAGGACCACCTGCGGGATGGGTCATATTTAATTGACTAAAAATATTTACAACTTGTTTTACAAGCCAACTAATAAAAAGAAAATGAAACGGACTCTACACTGAATGTAACTTTACTTAAGTATAGATAACATAGTTTGTTTATTTATTTAACGTAACTTTATGCTACTATGGCTAATCGGACGATGCTACAGTGGGAGTCCTAAATTTTGCCTATCCAAGTTTTATTAGGATAGGGATCTTTAACGAGTTCCTGACATCGCACAGGCTCGGGACCACATTTTAACGTCCCCTCCGAAGGACGGCGTAACTAAGGATTTTTTACTCCCATCAAAAAATGCTAGGACCACCTGCGGGATGGGTCATATTTAATTGACTAAAAATATTTACAACTTGTTTTATTGGGTTGATGCAAAATTAATGCAGGTTTCCTCTATTGCAATATCTTAATTCCAATTGTGTAAACAAAGCTAATCCTAACATTGATCATTATTATACCAAAACAAACCTTATCTAATACCCTCTCTTTCACCATAATTTGTTTAGTAAAATCGTTTTGTTCAGTGTGTTCAAAGGTCTTGAATCGAAAATGTCAAGTGCGATTTTCGTCAAATTTATTTTTACGAATTTAAATTAGGGCGCAGCGCTGCGCAAACGGCTCGTAATATTAATGAAGTGTGGGGTCAGGGGGCTATTAATGAGTGCACGGTGCAGCGTTGGTTCCAGAAGTTTCGCAGAGGAGATTTCGACCTCGAAGACAAGGAAGGTCGGGGCCGTCATCTTGCTCTGGACAACGACCAGCTGAGGTCAAAAGTGGAAGAAGACCCAACCAAAACCACACGAGAAATGGCGGCGGAACTCGGAACTCAAAAATTGCAACGTCTTTGCCCAGCATTGATGAATCGGAAGGGGCCGATCCTGCTCCACGATAACGCCAGACCACACGTTGCACAACCAACGCTTCGACGACTGCACGAGTTGAGCTACGAAGTTCTCCAACATCCGCCTTATTCACCTGACCTCTCTCCTACAGACTTCCACTTTTTCAGGCATCTGGACAACTTTTTGAGGGAGAAAAATTTTCAAAACCAGGACGACATTGAAAATTCTTTTCGTGATTTCATTGAGTCCAGGGATTCGGATTTTTTTTCTGGTGGAATAAGAAAGCTTGTTGAACGTTGGCAAAAGTGCATTGATTCAGATGGAAATTATTTTGATTAAATATATATGGTTAAAGTAAAGATATGGCGTATTTACAATACCTACTAAAAACCTGCATTAATTTTGCATCAACCCAATACAAGCCAACTAATAAAAAGAAAATGAAACGGACTCTACACTGAATGTAACTTTACTTAAGTATAGATAACATAGTTTGTTTATTTATTTAACGTAACTTTATGCTACTATGGCTAATCGGACGATGCTACAGTGGGAGTCCTAAATTTTGCCTATCCAGGTTTTATTAGGATAGGGATCTTTAACGAGTAACTGATATCGCACAGGCTCGGGACCACCTTTTAACGTTCCCTCCGAAGGACGGCGTAACTAAGGATTTTTTACTCCTACTAAAAAATCCTAGGGACCACCTGCGGGTTTGAACCCGTGACCTTTGGCATGGGAGGCTGTTACGCTAGCCACCCAGCTACAAGTGATCCCCAATACCTCTATGTCGTTGAATATTAGACATAAAAACGTCTTTTACCATTTTAATAAAAGCTCATTAAATACTTGATGATTCATAGGATGAGCTGTTTCCATTATAGTGACCATAATTATTGGTTGTGTCACATGAAATGTCCGTTTTCAAGGTAAAGGATTTTTATTAAAAATACGATATGAAAACGAGATAATTTTATTCGAAGTATTTACCTTCTTTTTCTACACATTTTTCCCAACGTGACACCAACTTTTTTATCCCAGAACTGAAAAACTCTGAGCTTTGAAGTGAAACAAAATCTGAAAACGCACTTTTCACTTGATCATCATTTTCAAAAAGTTTTCCATGACGAAGTTGTCTAAATTCCTGAACAGGTGGTAATCTGTTGGAGACAAGTCGGGAGAATATGGTGGGTGCGGAAGAACTTCGTAGCCCAGTTCTTTCAATTTTTGCACGGTATGTTTTGAAACATGGGGTCTTGCTGCCGCTCAGTGAGATCATGAGGTACCCATGTATCGAGCTTTTTTACTTTCCCAATATACTTTAAAGGTCTGGAAACGGTAGATGCACTTGTATTTAGTTGTGCTCAGAGTCTTTTAACTGTTTGGTAGGGGTTTCCTTCTACTGTATGTTTGAGGACATCGTTGTCTATTACGGACGGAGGTCTACCTCGGGGCAAGTTTTCCAAGTCGGTATCTCCAGCTGAAAACTTAGCTAACCAACGGCGAATGGTCCGTTCATTAACACTCCCTTCCCCAAACGCCTTGCAAATATTTCTAGCGGCCTCAGCTGCTGAATGGCTGAGTTTAAACTCGTACAAAAATATTACTCGAAAATCGCGTGTTTCCATGTTCATATTTGGAGGTATACTAAAAAGTGGGTAACTGATTGGGAAGCTAAAGTTTATAATACAAAGGTAGAGGAAAAGTAACTGTTTACTTTAAATATGTAAACATTCGGAAGAAAACAACAGAGACCTTCAAAATCCTTTATGTATTTCAGAAAACAATAAAAACGGACATTTCATGTGAAACAACCCAATATTATATAACATGTAATCTAAACAGTTATATAACATTTGTCGCTAAGACTTACCGCTTAGGAGCTTCACGATTTTCCCAAATTTTTAAGTGTTGGTGGATATTTGACGTGGTCTAGGTCTGTTGGTGTTCCTCTGATATAAAATATGACGACAGTTTTCAAATCAGAAATTTAATGGACATTTTTATTACTTAATATTTTACACAGAAAGTTAGTAAACCTAGTAGAGATGTGTTGTCGGAAACATTCCATAAAGTTAGAATCGGTCATAACTACTCTGAGAGATTTGAGGTGCGATCGGGTTTAAAACAGGGCCACTCCCTTTCACCAGTTTTATTTAATATAGCTTTAAAACATGTCATAGAAAAGGTGATGTGAATCGAGAAAGGTTTAAATCTGGGTGATAAAATTCCGGTTTGGGATACGCCGATGATTCACTGCTAGGTGAAGACATGGAAACTATACAACTAAATACAAGAGCGTTAATGAAAACCGGTAAAGAAATAGGACTCGAATTAAATACCGATAAGACGAAATATATGATTAGTAGCAGATCATATTAATAATATTGTTTTAGACCTGGTACCATCCAAACTTTCCAAATTTCATCAGAACCTTACTCATCATCCTAACCCTCTAGCACACTCCCTATCCAGTACCACCCATCCCTACAATCCTCCTCGAAGATTGAAACGGCAGTGGCCGCGAGATGTATTGTAAACATTTAAACTGGAGTTCTGACACTGGTCAGATCCTCCACTCATGTACGGTATGTTTGTGCCTACAGCGCCCTAACTCAGCCTCCACTGGCTCAGACCAGTGATGCGGCTGAGATAGAGGCACTGAGATCTCTTGGATTCCGCTTTTTTCTCCACAAGTAGAGGAAAAAGCGCGTGCTGGGATCCCCTTTAGCAATTGTATATATTGTATGTAGTTATGATTGTGTGTAAGATGTTTATTTATTTGCCAACTTTTTATTTATCTCAATAATAGGTTGTTGTTTTGTTTTTTATTTATTATTATTTTATTGTATATATAATATATATATATATTATATATATATATATATATGAATTTATTTATTTTCTATTTTATGTAATTTGACTATTATTATTATTTTCTGTATATATAGTATGATTGTGGTCTCAAATCAATATTATTATTGCTCATTTGTAACAAATTGTAATATTTCTAAAAAAAAAAAAAAAAAAAAAAAGTAGCAGAAACGGGGGCGAGAAAAAATTAAATTAAATTCGAAAATAAGGTTTTCGAAAACTTGATTTCTTCCTGACTGAAAAACAATACATTATTGATACGCATATCTGTCTATTCTATTGTTTTTCCCGGTTAGGCAGAAAAAGTGAAGCTTTTGGCTCAAAATTTAATAAATCTTAGTTTCATTTACCTTTGCGGCGTAAATATATATTAATGAGGAAAGAGTATTGCTGAAATGTTGAAATGAAAGTCGAGTTCGGATTTTAATTAACCTTGTTATATCAGTTCATAATTAAATAGAGTTTCATATCACGCTTGATTTACCTCCATTGCAATAATTTGAAGGCTTAATTACTTCAATAATTAAATTTAGAATTTCCCAAATACCTTTTAGTAAAGTACATTTATGTTTATATAAAACAAATAACCAACTCACGTTATTAGATGAAATTTGTATATGATATCTTTCATATATGAATATGAAATAGCTAGTGACCAATTTAGACTTCTTTTTTTTTTTATGTTTAAGAATTCATAGCTGGAGGTGACTACAATGCTAAAAACCAACGATGGGATTGTCGATCATCCAATCCCCATGGTAATGTCCTTTCTCATGTCTCAAGATCCAACTCTTACTCAATTCTTTCACCCATGAATCCCACGTATTGGCCAACATCCCTCAAAAAACGACCTGATATCCTCGATATATTTGTAACGTCCCAGATTTCCTCCTCCCGAGCAACCATCAAGCCCTTGGACGACCTTTCATCAGATCATAGTCCAGTTCGGCTCTTATTACATTAAAATTTCGCTCCAATACCTTTCCCTCCTAAACTGATTACATAATGATGTAGTTTTGTTGACCGTTGAGAAATTAGATGAGGACGATGGTTGGGGGTGCGGTCATAAATTAGAAACACACATTTAAAATAAGTGTTATTTTAATTATGTGCCGACGTTTCGGCCTACAATGTGGGCCTTCCTCAGGGTTGACTCTTAAGACGCTGCCTAAAGGAGTCAAGGTAGATTACTATGGTGCAGAGGTTTGTTGTTATCTGCTTGCGGGCCCCGGGAGAGAGGATTCATAATGATGGAGTTTTGTTGACTGTTGAGAAATTAGATGAGGAAGATGGTTGGGGGTGCGGTCATAAATTAGAAACACACATTTAAAATAAGTGTTATTTTAATTATGTGCCGACGTTTCGGCCTACAATGTGGGCCTTCCTTAGGGTTGACTCTTAAGACGCTGCCTAAAGGAGTCGAGGTAGATTACTATGATGCAGAGGTTGGTTGTTATCTGCTTGCGGGCCCCGGGAGAGAGGATTCATAATGATGGAGTTTTGTTGACCGTTGAGAAATTAGATGAGGAAGATGGTTGGGGGTGCGGTCATAAATTAGAAACACACATTTAAAATAAGTGTTATTTTAATTATGTGCCGACGTTTCGGCCTACAATGTGGGCCTTCCTTAGGGTTGACTCTTAAGACGCTGCCTAAAGGAGTCGAGGTAGATTACTATGATGCAGAGGTTGGTTGTTATCTGCTTGCGGGCCCCGGGAGAGAGGATTCATAATGATGGAGTTTTGTTGACCGTTGAGAAATTAGATGAGGAAGATGGTTGGGGATGCGGTCATAAATTAGAAACACACATTTACAATAAGTGTTATTTTAATTATGTGCCGACGTTTCGGCCTACAATGTGGGCCTTCCTTAGGGTTGACTCTTAAGACGCTGCCTAAAGGAGTCGAGGTAGATTACTATGGTGCAGAGGTTGGTTGTTATCTGCTTGCGGGCCCCGGGTGGAGGGATTCATAATGATGGAGTTTTGTTGACTGTTGAGAAATTAGATGAGGAAGATGGTTGGGGGTGCGGTCATAAATTAGAAACACACATTTAAATTAAGTCTTTAGGCTCCTTTAGGCAGCGTCTTAAGAGTCAACCCTGAGGAAGGCCCACATTGTATGCCGAAACGTCGGCACATAATTAAAATAACACTTATTTTAAATGTGTGTTTCTAATTTATGACCGCACCCCCAACCATCTTCCTCATCTAGTTTCTCAGAGATCAACAAAACTCCATCATTATGAATCCTCTCTCCCGGGGCACGCAAGCAGATAACAACCAACCTCTGCACCATAGTAATCTACCTCGACTCCTTTAGGCAGCGTCTTAAGAGTCAACCCTGAGGAAGGCCCTCATTGTATGCCGAAACGTCGGCACATAATTAAAATAACACTTATTTTAAATGTGTGTTTCTAATTTATGACCGCACCCCCAACCATCTTCCTTATCTAAACTGATTACAGGACGAATCAACTGGGACAGATTTCGACATGATTTGGACAATAAATTAGACTTGAAAATTCCTCTTAAGACATTAAGTTCTTCATGTATAAGTTATTCGTGACAAAGTTAGGAGCATTTAGGATTTTACATTTGGATACGAGAAGAATTTGATGGTTTAGGGAAGCCCTAAAGCTCTAATCTGTAAGGCAATACCGATCTTTCGACAGCTAAGTAGATGAGCATTTTGTAGTGAATTGGAAGGTTTGATCTTTTGTCCCATTAGGCGAATCTCCATTAACAATTTCAGCTTCTAACCAATGGTCATTTTTAAGATATTGCGATAACAAGGAACGTGAGTGAAATGTAACTTTCTTTTAAAAATGAAAAAACAAAACACTTGTTCCTTGTTTAGGAATTTCAAAATCGTGTTTTCATCTTATAACATTGAATAATATTCTAAATACTCCATATCACCCAGTCAATGTTCTTTTTTTACTTTCACTCACTATATATAGTAAGGGAAAGTATTGCGATCGTGAAAATCTTAGAATACCAGTTTTCAACGGAAACACGCGTTTTAGGGTCTCCTGAGTCCAAATAATCAAGTCCCGCAAAAAGGTCTGTGTGTGTGTGTGTGTGGTAACTCCCGGGTGGAAACGATATATCGTATGGAACTGAAATTTCCTATTTAATACATCTATACGCCCGAGACATTACAAAACATTTTTCATCAAAATGAGCTGACCAGAAGATCCACTTTATACCATGCAATTTGCACCTTTTTTCGATTTTCTCGAAAACGGTTCCGACGATTTTGATTAAACTCGCTATATCGTTGTAAAATGTAATGGGCTTTAATATCATGTAGTTTTGATTCTGATTAAAGTGGTCTGACAGGGCTTAAACATCTTTACATCTTTTTCCAGTAAAGTACCTTTAAATTTGTTGATTTTATAAAAATAAATATATTATCTTGTTACCACCGATGAAAAACACATAAATATATAAGTTGAACGAATTCGATATCTAACTAAAGAAGAAAATTGAAAAAAATATTTTTTAATGCAATTTTTTTATTTTGAACATAGCAACAGTAATATACCGTTAGAAAGCTAAAGCTTTCAGAATAAATATTATCTAATGCACATACTTGTAAAAGTTAATAAAGAGTGACGAAAATTCGATAAAACTGAACATTTTAAATAATAATATAATACATTTTTTAATAAAACACATGTTTCTATAGAAATTCAATTTAATTAATTCTTACTGTATTAGAAAATCCTTTCATTGATTTTAAAAATGGAGGTAAATAAAAGTCGTGTGTTGCCTGCACCAAATTGTTTACATAGTCGAGACTTATCACATGAAACAATCACAATGTACTTTTAGCTAGCCCAGGCCTAATTCAAATCAGCGCCTTGTAAATTTGAGGTTGCTGAGGCTAGTCAATCCATTTCCTCTGGTCGTGAGGGTAAAAATTCTGTAGCATGCAACACACGACTTTTACTTCCCTCCGTTCTTAAATCAATTAAAGAATTGTTAAAAACAGTTAAAGATGACCATAAGTTATTAATTATATTAATACTAAAATAAATTATTAATAAATGATACAGAATGCAGAATGAATGTCATTGAGTTTCAATTGAAACATGAGTTTCATTAAACAATCTAATATATTATTATCTACGACTACCAGTTAGTTTTATCAGCTTTTTATCACTCTTCATCAACTTTTTCAACTTTTGTAGAAAATAATATTTTTGAGAAAAATCGAAAATAGGTTCAAATTGCGTAGTATGAAGTGCCTCTTTTGGTTGGTCGAATTTGAATAAAATGTTGATGTTACATCTCAGCCGCTTTCAAGAAATTGATGGATAATATATTTGTATATTTAGATATGTTACAGTTTGTCGCAATGGACAATAATAATATTGCTACATTATTACATTCATACAATATAAACAAAAGAAAAGTCAAATTAAATAAAATGAAACTAAAATTAATAAAGGTATATAATAACAAAATATATAAATTAAATAAATACTAGGTTAACAAAGAAATAAATAAAACATGAACACACTCACACTTATATACAATATTTACAATTTGCTGGGGAACCACGGACGGAGCCTGCCTCATCCCACTTGTGAAGGACAAGCAGAATATAGGGGATCCCAGCGCCTCCCTCTCAGCCGCATCACTGGTCAGAGCCAGCGAAAGCTGAGTGAGGGCGCCATAGCCACAAACATACCGCACATGAGAGGAGGATGTGACTAGTGTCAGAACTCCAGAAAAGAATATTAAGAAATTAAGTTTCAGTTTTATGCAACTTTTCGAGCTAAACTTATCACACACGGACACACAGACAGACTTGGTCATTTAGACTCAGGGGACCTAAAACGTATATTTACGTCAAAAACTGAAATTGTAACAATTTTTAGTATCGCAATACTTTTCCTCACTTTATGTTTCGGTACGTGAAAGTAAAAATGTAATATTGGTAATATCATTTAATTCCTAGATTTCTGAATATCGTGTTTTCATTATATACCATAGCCTTAAATTTTTAACAATCCATATCTAACTGGCAATATTATTTTTCTTTTCTAAGGGTTTACGTGCTTTCGAACCCAATAATAAAATCTTTCAAGTAAGAGATCGGAGTGAGATGGTCGAGAATTATTACATGAGACTATCACAAAATAATTTTAGCTAGTCCAGGCCGTATTCAAACCTTCGCTTTGAAATTTTAAGGTCACTGAGGTTAGTCAATCCATGCCTTCCGGTCGTGACTGTAAAGATATTTTGCTCAACCGTTCCCCGCTCTTCAGAATGAACCAAAACATTGGAGAGTACGAAAGGACTCACGTCCAGAGTCCCGTTGTATGCCTCAATGAGAGAAGGCGATAACTGCGAATATGGAGCAGAGATGACGAGATTTGGCGATTGTCTTGGACCTCATGGGAAGGACAATGAAGAAAAGGGGACGAATTGTCCATGGATATTGTCATTGGCTCTTCTCGGCGGGAGTTATAATTAAACCGGGAACAATCACTGAGTAATCAATTTGCCACAAACTCATTTTCAACGGTGTCCCACTCATCAAAGACGAGGAGTAGTCTCCTTGTAGTGTAGCCGGGGCATATCCTTCGATTAGAAAGGCTTCGGAAATCTTTTCCGCCATAGGAGCTAAAACCTGATTACTAGGTGTATATATCTTCTTCATTCATCAAGCACTAGTCTACTGTTCTCCGGGTTTCGGGTTAGAACTCCGGCTGTAGCAGAAATATTTATCCTGTCATTTCAGCCGTGGGGTGAAGATGGACTAAGGAGAC
Organism: Piezodorus guildinii; assembly: GCA_023052935.1. NCBI lineage: Eukaryota > Metazoa > Arthropoda > Insecta > Hemiptera > Pentatomidae > Piezodorus > Piezodorus guildinii. Next base: position 116,031,373 of record CM041298.1, read on the forward strand.
CCTCCTGGTCAATGGCGGTTCTATTCTGAATCCCAATGGAAATAACTACTTGATATTACTTTCACTTACTATATATAGTAAGGGGAAGTATTGCGTTCGTGAAAATTTTCGAAATCCAGTCGTCAACGGAAATACACGTTTTAGGGTCCCCTGAGTCCAAATAACCAAGTCCCGCAAAAAGGTCTGTGTGGGTGGTAACTCTCGGGCGGAAACGGTAAGTTCTATGAAACTGAAATTTCATATTTAAGATAACCATATGCCCGAGACGGGACAAAACTTTTTTCAATCAAAATAAGCTTACCAGAAGAGGCACTTTATATGATGCATTTCGCACCTTTTTTCGATTTTCTCAAAAACGGTTCCGACGATTTTGATTAAACTCGCTATATCGATGTAAAATTTAATGGGCTTTAATATCATATAGGTTTTATTCGGATAAAAATGGTTTGACAGGGCTTAAATGCCGATATTTTAAATTTTCTTTCTCTAAAGTACATTTAATTTTATAGATTCAATAAAAATAACAATATTATCTTGTTAATGCTGATGAAAAACAGGTAAATGTATAGATTGAATAAATTCGATACCCTACTAAAGGAGATAACAGAAAAAATATTTTTTTAATGCAATTTTTCGTTTTTGAACATAAGAGCAGTAATATACATGTATGATATACCGTTGGAAAGCTAAGGATTTTAGAAAATATATTATCTCATACACAAGCTTTTAAAAGTTAATAGAGAGTGATTAGAAGAAGATAAAACTAACTGATTATTTTTGATAATAATATAATAGATTTTTTAATAAAACACATGTTTCTATGTAAATTCAATATAATTAATTCCTAAAATAGTTTCACGTATTTTTATCTCTAACTGTTTTCGAAAATTCTTTCATTGATTTTAAAAATGGAGGTATGTGAAAGTCGTGTGTTGCCCGCACCAGATTTTCTTTGTTTTACGATCCTTAAGAGCCGCTAAAACCTCCTATATCCCTGACCTCCCTCCTCTCTCTTTCATTCATAAACTAAAAACAAGATCTCAATTTAAAGATTTACTTAGACCCTCGTCACTTAGATTTGCTTAGAAAATTCGTTTTCTAACCGTGCTGCCTCACTTTTAATATCTTTATCTATGTCCCCGCGTAAAGAATCATTCCTAACCGTTTTCAAACTCCATTTATTTATTTAACTCCTCAAGCATCAATCTTCTCCTTACATGTAATCAATCTTGACAACAATAAAATAAATAACGAAAATAAATTCATCTAATGTTTTCACCATCATTAGCTATTGCTACATAGCCTAAATTTCCCGTCAATTAGTGCTCTCAAGTTATTCAATCGTTCCTGCCATCTGGCAGTTAAAGTGGCTTTTACCTCAAACCCCTAGACAATATTTCCTCGGAACATTCCTTTACTAAACTATTAACTCCCAGCACCCTCCCTATATTTTATTATAATATATAATAATAATAATAAAAATTATATATATTTATTTTATCCTCTTGTCCCAGTTGAACAGATCCGATACCTAGGACTGCACCTGGACAAACGTCTCACTTGGAACCCTCATACAAGACTGAAAAGACAAGAAACTGCTCGACGTTTTCGACTACTTCAACACTTACTGGACAAACGCTCAAACCTTCCACTTAAGTACAAAAGACTCATCTACATGACTATCATAAGACCAATATGGACTTACGGAGTAGAGATTTGGGGCTCTACTAAACCATCAAATTCATCTCGTCTCCAATCCTTACAATCCAAAATCCTTCGAAAAATCCTCAATGCTCCTTATTTTGTCACAAATAAACTCATCCATAAAGACCTTAATATTCCCTTTGTTGCTGACTTGGCCCGATCCAGGTACCACTCCTTTCATGACAAACTCCATTCCCACTCTAACCCACTAGTTTCAATCCTTGCTTCCTCTACAATCCCTGATAATCCTCCGAGACGTCTGAAAAGAAGATGGCCCCGAGACCTTCTTGTTTAACATAGTCTTTGGGGAGCTGCCAATGGGTAGTATCCCTACATATGAATCATGTCAACTTATCTTGTATCACATTTACTAAATGTATTTTATTATACAGTTGTAAATACCAATAAATATATTTAAAAAAAAAAAAAATATTTATTTTATACTCCAACTTCATCTGACTATTGGGTTTTGTCACATGAAATGTCCATTTTCAAGGTAAAGGATTTTTATTAAAAATACGATATAAAAACAAGATAATTTTATTCGAACTATTTTCCTTTTTTTTCTACACATTTTTCCCAACGTGACACCAACTTTTTTATCCCGAACTGAAAAACTCTGAGCTTTGAAGTGAAACAAAATCTGAAAATGCACTTTTCACTTAATCATCATTTTCAAAAAGTTTTCCTTTGACGAAGTTGTCTAAATTCCTGAACAGGTGGTAATCTGTTGGAGACAAGTCAGGAGAATATGGTGGGTGTGGAAGAACTTCGTAGCCCAGTTCTTGCAATTTTCGCACGGTATGTTTTGAAACATGCATGCCGCTCAGTGAGATCATGAGGTACCCATGTATCGAGCTTTTTTACTTTCCCAATATACTTTAAATGTCCGGAAACGGTAGATGCACTTGTACAAAAATATCACTCGAAAATCGCGGTTTTCCATGTTCATATTTGGAGGTATACTAAAAAGTGGGTAATTGATTGGGAAGCTAATATTTATAATACAAACGTAGAGGATTAGTAACTGTTTACTTTAAATATGTATACATTCGGAAGAAAACAACAGAGACCTGCTAAATCCTTTATGTATTTCTGAAACTATAAAAACGGACATTTCAAGTGAAACAACCCAATATTAGAAAAAAAAATTAAAAACCTGCACCTTTAACACCTATCTGGGTTTGCCTCAGGAGGGTTTCCAAAAGCATTGAAAGCTAGTTGATTTAGGAATAAAATTATGGTAAAACGGTTGATATAACATAAATAGAACGAACAGGACTGAGTTTTGCCTGGAAAAAGTTCATTTATAACCACTGTACACTGGCTCAATCCTTCCTAATAATATATGAATAGTTGTTTTCTATAATAGAAGGGTATCAATTGAGAAGTGAACGGTACGCGTGTGTATATAATTGAACATGAGGTAGAATAAGATGGTATCTATCGGTACATTGGAAGAGCGATAGGGAGCGAGGAGGGATAGAGAGAGCGAGGAGGGAGATCTGATAGCCAGTGTCAGAGCTAAGGGGAATATATAAATATTGATGATAATTCCAGAGCAGACCCAGTATAAATAACGGTTATCTATGTCTCCATTCTTATTCTGTATTCTGCCACGGCATACATTACTTCATCCTTTTTTTAATATAGCTTTAGAATATGTCATAGAAAAAGTGACGTGTACCGAGAAAGTTTTAAATATGGGTGATAAGATTCCGGTTTTGGGATATGCCGATGATTCGGTACTGCTAGGTGAAGACACGGAAACCATACAACTAAATACAAGTGTGTTAATAAAACCGGTAAAGAAATAGGACTCGAATTAAATACCGATAAGACGAAAAATGTGATTAGTAGAAGAAACGGTGGCAATCTTGGTGATATTGATATATCAGGGCATACTTTTGAACACGTAGAGAAATTCAAGTATTTAGGTTCAATGATAACAATAAAAATGAAATAAAGGAAGAAATAAAGTCCCGGTTAAAGGTGGGAAATGCATGTTATTATTCAGTTGCTAAATTACTTAGCTCGCGGATTCTATCTAAAAATGTAAATGTCCGAATTTATAAAACTATTATTCCTCCGACGGTTCTTTATCGATGTGAAACATGGCCGCTTACTTTGAAGGATGAACAACGGCTTAAAGTTTTCGAAAATAAGGTACTGCGTAAAATATTTGGTCCGAAGAGAGATGAAACCACTGGGGAGTTTAGAAGGTTGCACAACGCGGAATTGCGGAACTTGCATCCTGTCAATATAATTAAGTTAATAGCATCGCGGAGACTTAAATGGGCGAGTAAAGGCGAAGTTTGGTGGTATCGGCATCGAACCTTCGGGTTCGGTAAGCCTATTATTATTATTATTGTCCTGAAAATAATGCAGGATTTCGGTACAATGAAAAAAAAAAAAAAAAAAAAAAAAAAAAAAAAAAAAATGTTTTATTTGATTTTATTTGGTCTCCACTAATAACAGTAGATTTTAAAAACTCCAACTTTTACATAACTTCAGTATCCCAGTATCCCCACTAGTTGCGCACTTAGAATAATAACGGTAAACCTCCTTTAATTCCAAACTACCAGCCTGTTGTGTAAATAAGAATAACCTTGCTTTCTAAAGGCTTTTGTTGGTTAATATTTAAATTATATTCCTTGCAGACTTCTAAGAATTTCTTTAAGTTGTGGTCATGTTCGTTCTGATCTCTTCCACTGACTGTTATATCGTCCAGATATATGTTGACACCATCTAGACCTTCTTTTGTTTTAATTTCGTTCATTTTTCATTGAAACGCTGCAACACCATTAGTCACCCCCATTGGAATCCTTTTGAATTGCCACAGTTTGCCAACTGCTTCCAAAAAAAAAAAAAAACCTGTACCACTACAACCCATGAAGGGTCTTGGGTTCAGTACATATAGAGATTCGTACTGTTTCTAGGCCAACGGCAGTGCAATGAGGTGATAAGGCCTTCTTAATCGCGCTCAGCCGCCAGGTTTTTCTCCAACTATTTTGGGTACCCACTTTATAGAGGCTGGTCTGCCCCAGGTGGGTCTCCATACCCTAGAGTCGCCCCCTGACTGAATTAACAGAATAAATAATATTCTGCCAGAGCCGGGATTCGAACCTAGGACCCGGAGCACTGCAGACTAGCGCTCTATCCGCTAGACCACGCCGCTCCCGACAACTGCTTCAAAGGCAGTGTAAGGTCGGTCTTCTCTTCGAATCGGTACTTGGTAATATGCGCTTTTTAAATCGATAGTGCTATGTACGTTATACATAGCTATACTGGAAGCGATTTTCTCTACTGGAGGTATAGGGTAAGCATCGAGTAGAGTGTATCTATTTATTGTCAGAGAATAATCGACAACCATCCGTTTTCTATGCGACCCTCTTACAACTAAGACCTGTGCCCTCCAAGGAGAGTTACTTTCTTCGATTACACCTTCTCTGAGCAGTTCATTAATGTGGAGTCGAATACATTTTTTATCTGCGTCAGTGTGCCTTCTTGATTTTATAGATATAGGTTTGCAGTTTGGAGCTAAATGTTCAAACAGTGAGACTGATCCTACCTTGGAACATGCGAGACTACTGACACTAAGAGGAGGGCTACTTCCGCGACCCTTACGCCGTCCTTCGGAGGGGACGTTAAAAGGTGGTCCCGAGCCTGTGCGATGTCAGGTACTCGTTAAAGATCCCTATCCTAATAAAACCGGGATAGCCAAAATTTAGGACTCCCATTGTAGCATCGTCCGATTAGCCATAGTAGCATAAAGTGACGTTAAATAAATAAACAAACTTCCGCGACCCGGGTAATATCAAACATGAGAAATTCACTCGATGGCGTTTAGAACTGGCCGCATACAACTACGATATCACACTCCTTGCAAACTCGCTTGTCTGTAACTAGTTATCTCTACCTATTCCTGGTAATCCTCCGAGTCGCCTTAAAAGATGGTGTCCTCGAGACCTGCTAATAAAATAAATATTAATATGTTACCTAAAAGATTAATTGAAGTGCTACCACTTAGTTTCTTAATTACTAGACTAATTCACGCCCTTAATTGTAATTTAGTAATTGTATAAACAGTTTTAAAAATCACTAACAATTATTTTGGTTTTTTAAATCCTTGAAATATAATTTCTTATCTAAAATATGATAAACCCCAAAAACGCCTCTCTCATAGTTCATTAATTTTTTTCATGTAAAAAGTAGTTCAGGAGTCTAAGAAAATGATTATTCGTTCAAGAGGTTCGCTGATTAGGGCAGATATGGCAGAGTTTCATGTCGAAGCTCCCACACTTTTTGTGACTTCACATGTTAGACGTTTCATTAATTTGGTTAAAATACGATGGCCATATGATATGGTATCTACACGATTTAAGAAGCTCCAGTGTATGAAACGAAATGAAGCCCAGTAATTAATCATACTATATATAGTAAGGGAAAGTATTGCGATCGAGATAACTTTCGAATCTAGTTTTCAACGAACATGTTTTAGGGTCCCCTGAGTCCAAATGACGAAGTCCCGCAAAATGGACTGTGTGGTAACTCGCGGGCAAAAACTAAAAGTTTCTATATTAAAAAGTGTCCTTTTTAGTGTGGTAATCCTAGTTACCAGTGAATTTTTTCGATTCGTATCCTTTTAAAAGGAGAATCGAGTCAAAAATGGAGGTTCTCTTCCATTTTGAACCGTATCCTGGTTACAATAAATGTCAATTGTTAAGAATCCTTTCAACGAGAATGGCGACTTTAACGTGGAATGAAAAAAAGCAAAAATTAAAACAGTCATTAAAATATGAAAATCGGGCATATCCTTTGAAATAGTTTTTTTTTTTTTTTTTTTAACATAATTTATTGAAATTTACAACTGTACTTCAAGGTACAACAAGTAAATGTGACAAAAGTTAAATGGCGTGATACAAACTTGAAGAAGAACTACCCAATGGCAGCACTCATGTAACTTTTCTACACTAGAAGGTCTCGAGGCCATCTTCTTTTCAGACGCCTCAGAGGATTGTCAGGAATTGAAGAGGAAGAAAGTATTGAAACAAGAGGATTAGGGTGGAAATGGAGTTTGTCATGAAAGGAATGGTATCTAGATCGGGCCAAATCAGCAACATACGGAACGTTGAGGTCTTTATGGATAAGTTTGTTCGTGACAAAATAAGGAGCATTGAGGATTTTACGTAGGATTTTGGATTGTAGGGATTGGATACGGGAAGAACTCGATGGTTTAGTAGAGCCCCAAAGCTCCACTCCGTAAGTCCATATCGGCCTTATGATAGTCATGTAGATGAGTCTTTTGTAGTTAAGTGGAAGATTAGAACGTTTGTCTAGTAAGTGTTGAAGAAGTCGAAAACGTCGTGCAGTTTCCTGTCGTTTCAGTCTTGTGTGAGGGTCTTTGAAATAGTAAATTAGTCCTTTTATAAAATAAACTCCGTTCACCTGCCTTCACATAAAATGCTAAAGTAATGGGGATTTTGAAGAAATTACTTATTCTGAACATTATGCAATCAGTAATGTTTATTAGATAAAACATATCTTTATTCATTTATTAAAATTGGTATCACAAGAAAATCTCTTTGCCAAATATAAAATATTTATAGGAGAAGTTGGCCCAGGGTGCAGTCAATAGAACACACAATTAAGTACAAACTTAATTGTGTGGTCTATTGACTGCACCCTGGGCCAACTTCTCCTATAATACACGCTCTCACTTCATAAAATATTTATATAAAATATAAATGTATTGTATTAATTTAAGACGTAAATATTTAAGTTTTTTACAAGTTTTAACTAATTCTAATAATCCGTCAACCCTTTGTTTTGTTTCAGGTAAGTTTGAAGGCTTTATAATAGTATTAAAGAAGACAGTAATAAGTAAGAAAAATATAATTAAAATGTCATAAACTGAAATTTCATATTTAAGACAAATATACGCCCGAGATGTTACAAAATCTTTTGCATCGAAATCGGCTAACCAGAAGAGCCATTTTACGTTATTCTCAAAAACGGCTTTAACGAATTTGATTAAACTCGCTATATTGATGTAAAATTTAATGAACTTTAATATCATGTAGGTTTAATTCTGATTGACATAGTTTGACAGGGCTTAAATACCGATATTTTAAATTTTCTTCCTATAAAGTACCTTTAATTTTGTACGTTCCAAAAGATTTACCATATCATCTTAATGTCATTGATCAAGGACGACTATATAAACAAGTTGGACGAATTTGGTGACAAACGAAAGGATAAAGAGACTCAAATGGGCGCGTAAAGTTGTTGGGCTGGGTGAGGAACGGATTCCGAGAATGTTGGTATTCGCTGAACTGACTGGTCCGAAAGGTAGGCCGAAGCGTCGATGGGAGAATTGCATTAAGGCTGATCTCGGGGGCTTGGGCTTGACCGGCGAACATTGGACATTGGAGTCTGTGCAGGCGAAGTTTGGTGGTAACGGCATCAAACCTTCGGATTCGGTAGGTCTACTATTTTTATTATTATTGTTGTTATTTTATCGATATTTACGTTTTTTGGTTTATCATTTCTAATTCTAAAATGAATTATTTATTTTTAACTTAATCTTCATAAGTCTACAAAATCAAAAACATTTTACCTATTAAAATCGCACGTAAAGGTTACTTATTTTTTCTCTTTTCTTATTAATCTTTAACTCGCAACTTTTTTATCTTTCGTAATTTTTTATGTTCATATATTTATCGAACCAACGTGGTTAAGGTTAGGTCGTGGACGAAATTCAAATTCAAATCTCCCGCCATTTGTCACGAGCCAAATGCTGGCATCTGATTGGCTCCTCAAAAAAGTGCACCAGCTCCCGCAACTCTTATCTACTCCTTTGAAATAGTAAATTAGTCCTTTTCGGACGGATTATTTCGATTCGTATCCTTTTAAAAGGAGAATCGAGTCAAAAATGGAGGTTCTCTTCCATTTTCAACCGTATCCTGGTTACAATAAATGTCAATTGTTAAGAATCCTTTCGACGAGAATGGCGACTTTAACTTAGAATGAAAACAAAAAAAACAATTAAAACAGTCTATAAAATATGAAAATCGGGCATATCCTTTGAAATAGTAAATTAGACCTTTTCGGGCTTAACTTAAAAATAATTGTATCTTCTTATATTTTTAGCCACGATGAAAACCCGCGACGTGAACTAATAATTATTTTTTCGCTATTTTCTTTACTTTTATTTTTACCTTCATATTCAGATTATTATAAAACTTCATTAATCATAATAATAAACCAAAACATAGCAATAAAAATTGTAAATCCATTCATTAGGCGAGAAAACAGCAGACAGTTATGAGTGCATTGTCCAGTAGATAAAGCTCATCAGAGATAATTATTACAAAACATTTACATTAAAATCCAATTCCCCGCGATCTGGCGTGTAACGAATTCCTAAATTAATTCACTTTTAATTACTACACCAGGATCTTTAGCACTCCTACTTTTCGAGGATTCCGCAACACCTGAACCGTTATCTTCTTTTTCTCTAGCTTATAGGCGAGAACGTGGGTTGGGCGACAAGACAATTGTTGTATTATACAAAGGCATTATACGAAAAAAAAGATATTGTATACTCCAGCGCTCTAATTGGTCGACAAGTTGGTATTTATCTTCTTAATCCACTAATTATAATATCAACCGTTCCTGTTTGATTAACTCTGACATTATTGCCGGAATAAAACGGCCATAAACATGTTTGGCCGCTAATTATTTAGAATAACTTGTTTATAATTCAATTATGTTAGCTTTCATGTCACGTAGCGGGCTTCCGCGTGCGTTAACATTAAGTGGTATTAGTGACGCTATGATAAATCGTTTTTTTTTTTCTTTTCTAATTTAGTATTACACTGAACCAGAAATTATAGGCGTTTTTTAAATTAAATTATTTCATTTAATTAGTTTTGTTAATTAGCTTCTGTTTCCTATTATTAGTTCGAACCACTTGTAATTAGGCTAGAATCAATATTTGAAGGATCGAGAATAAACATTTGCAAAGCGTTATTCCGGAAAAAAAAAAAGAAGGAAAATATATTGTAATGTATTAAGATAATGAGGGGTGTAGATTCAACATTTGATAATCATTATATTAATTAAATAAATATTAATAAGCCTTTGTCGGCAAAAGATCAGAAGGCGTTTACCTAAATCCATGGGGTCCTCCAGCGATACCTCGGGAAACTTCCTAGACCCCCAGCGGCAGCCGACAAGAGTGTTAGGCCTGTCCTAGAGATAAGTATACTTATGGAAAAGATGTGCAAAGGCTGGACCGCCAACCGGGGCACTTCCCATATCTGCCCCGCCCGAGGTGACGATGATAAAGAAAATTCGAAGAGGTCAGGCAGGTTCGAGTCACGAGAGTTGAAGTTCCATCCACAAGAAGAGGAGAGGTCCGTCGAGGGTCAGAGTAGCTGGAGGAAGAAATCGAGAAGGGGCGCCTAAGACTGATTCCACCTTCGCCATTCGACTAAGTGTTTCAAAGGTATTTTCTTTGGTTGTAATATTGTATGGCAAGTTTAATTATAATTGCCCTCAATATTCTCAGGCATTGTGTAAATAGATTCTATATGTGTAAGTTGTTTTTAAATAATAATGTCAGTTATTGAAATGTGTTAATATTACCCTGCATGCCACCTACTAGGATCGGTAAACACGATACCTTTGGAAAGGAAATACAATGTTTTCAGTAATATTAGTCTATACATACATTAAATATATCAAGTAAGCTAGTTTTTGAAAATACCTCTGCCTTGGAAAAAGCAGCCGTTCAAAAATATAGCAATATAAACCATAAAGTTATCGGAATACAAGTATTTCAGTTGTTTAAAGCAAGATAACTCTCTGAAAACTTCCCATATAATATTTGCATTTATTCGCAGTAGATTTCAGAATTCATCGAGCATCTTTTAGGAACTAATTGAAAGGAACACCTTCAAAATTCTTTAAAAAAATGCGAATCATGTATTTATTTTTTCAAATTGTTGTAGCAACCGTAAAAGCAGTTTGACCGCAATCATTCATTAAGGGTATTTGGATTTCACCAGTAAACCCACATGTAGCAAGCAGTCTTCTTTCATAGGATTTTTTAATAACGAAATTCTATGCTCTAACCTGATTCCTAGGGAGTAAGTTCGGGAGGGACCTTCGATTGCTCTTTTTTACATTCCCTTTAGAGAATAGATGAGGACTAACAGTGTTTTTCTAACAGCTTCCTGCTGAACTTCATTAATATCCATTAATGGTCACCTTATTTCTTTCTAACATCGCATATCCACTGCTAAATTTTTCATAACAACTCCGCGTATTGCTCTAGTCAAGAATACCTTCAATTTCCTAATTAAAAATTTCACATGTCGCTTCAGCGGCTGTGAATGTTTTTTCCAGTAATATCTTTTTTTTTTTTTAAATTATTATTTATTGAAATTTACAACTATTAGTACATTAGTTAATACATCTAGTATATTAGCTAACAGTGAAAATACATGAAGAGATAATGCCCATAGGCAGCACTCCACTAGGTAATCTAAACTAGAAGGTATCGACGTCATCTTCTTTTTACACGCCTCGAAGGATTGTCAGGAAGGGAAGAGGAAGCAATGCAAACTAGTGGGTTAGAGCGAAAGTGGAGTTTGTCATGGAAAGATTGATCCCGGGTTCGGGTCAAACCAGCAACATATGGGATATCAAGGAGTTCATTGGTGACAAAGTAAGGAGCATTGAGGATTTTGGATTGAATACGGGAAGAATTTGGTGGTTTAGTAGGCCAGTCAAATAGGCCTTATGGTGGTGATATAGACGAGCCTTTTGTCGATAACTGGAAGGTTAGAGCGTCTGTCCAGTAAGTGTTGAAGTAAGCGAAAGCGACGGGCAGTTTCTTGTCCTTTCCGTCTTGTGTACGGATTGCATGTTTGTCAAGTAGAAGTCCTAGAAAGCGAATCTCTTCAACCGGCACGAGCGGGATATTTCCAGTAATACCTTAAAATTTCGTAGGACACTTTCATGTTTCTTTTTTTAGCCAAATAACTAAACTGAAGTTTTTTGAAGAAGTCAAATGGAAGTAAACAAGGTTACACAATACACCAAAGTGATTTTAGGAATAAACAGTCCTTTTTGAATTATGGATTTCGTAAAACGGTCATTTTTCTTTTTTTGTATACACCCCATTATTTAAAATTGATTCTAACAAAAAAGTAAAGCAAAAGTCGTGTATTTTGCGCACCAGATGTTTAAAAAATAGTATATTTAAATAAAACGGAATGTCGTATAATGGAATGTGCTTAACTTAGGTATTAAGACTTGTATATGCAGTGTAATGCACTAGAATATTTTTTTTAATTTTATTTTTTATATAAGTAGATATATTAATCAAAAACCTAAACGGAAAGTATCCTTAGATGAAAATGGTGTGAATTCCGGCAAAGCTATTTTGTCCCGTTTGGAAAGACTCCAAATTCGGAAAATTCCTCATAAAATGCTGGCGCTTAATTAACTACCATCTCGAGGTCTTTGAGCTGTCTTCGCCCGTGGATAACTAAGACCATGAAAAGATAATATACGCCGTATGGGATAATTGGCACGGAGAATAGCCACGAGGAGAAGAAGTCATTATAGGAACAAATTCCTCAAATTAAGAGGCTTAATTCTGAATAGAGCCCGGCTTAAAGACTATATCCTTAAATACGATAAAGGTTTTCAACAGATCTCGCCAAGCCCAATTGAGACCTTCTTAATCGGTGAAATACGAACAGCTTCATCGCCGCTCATGTTTTCGTTTCGCCTCCAAATTTAATCTGAGATAGATGCAGAAAAGCGAGATTTTTTTCTCACATATTTCGACACTAGCTGTAATCCGCGGCTTTGCTCGGAAATATTTAATATTTTTTTGGGGTTAATATACTTTTATGATAATAGTATTGGGTTGTTTTACATAAATGTTCGTTTTTATAGTTCCTGAAATACATAAAGGATTTTGCAGGTCTCTGTTGTTTTCATCCGAATGTTTACATATTTAAAGTAAACAGTTACTAATCCTCTACCTTTGTATTATAAACATTACCTTCCCAATCAATTACCCACATTTTAGTATACCTCTAAATATGAACATGGAAACTGGAAATATTTGCAAGGCGTTTGGGGAAGGGAGTGTTAATGAACGGACCGTTCGCCGTTGGTTTGCCCAGTTTGCCAGTTGCCCCCTCAAACATACAGTAGAAGGAAACCCCTACCGAAACAGTTAAAGGACTCTCAGCACAACTAAATGCAAGTGCATCTACCGTTTCCAGACATTTAAAGTGTATTGGAAAACTAAAAAAGCTCGATACATAGGTACCTCATGATCTCACTGAGCGGCAGCAAGACCTCATGTTTCAAAACATACTGTGCAAAAATTGAAAGAACTGGGCTACGAAGTTTTTTCGCACCCACCATATTCTACCGACTTGTGTAAAACAGATTACCACCTGTTCAGGAATTTAGACAACTTCGTCAAAGGAAAACTTTTTGAAAATGAAGATCAAGTGAAAAGTCCGTTTTCAGATTTTGTTTCACTTCAAAGCTCAGAGTTTTCAGTTCGGTGATAAAAAAGTTGGTGTCACATTGGAAAAAATGTGTAGAAAAAGAAGGTAAATACTTCGAATAAAATTATCTTGGTTTCATATCGTGTTTTTAATAAAAATCCTTTACCTTGAAAACGGACATTTCATGTGACACAACTCAATAGCAAGTTTAAGAATTCAATGAAATATTCAAGTTAGGCCTAAAAGTATTTTTTGATACGTTTCAATCAACATATTCTCTTATTTTAGTTATGCACGACATAGTTTTAAAAAATACATGAAACTATATGTTTAATAGAAATAGGTTTTTGCACCATATTATATTTGGTAGGTACCTAAATTTAAACTGCTGTAAAATTTAATATACATAAATAAAAATGTACATTGTTTTTTTTTTTTTTTTTTTTTTTTTTTTTTTTTTTTTTTTTTTTTTTTTTTTTTTTTCTCATCTTCCAACTTTATTTACAAAATAAATACAAAACACATTCTATGTATATACAGCAGGAATGGTATATACAGTCCATGGCTCAGGCCTCGTATTGCCCGTTGGACTCCCACTGTAGCATCGTCCGATTAGCCATAATGTACATTGTTTTTTTTTTTTTTTTTTTTTTCTTACCCTCTGGTTTTATTTTCAAACAAAATACAAATACAAATATAATATGTATAGCTGTCAGATTTGTCCTTCTGTTACCCGGAGGTATTCTAAAGAGGATTGCTATATGCGCTGGATGCACTAGTAATCTTTCAAGGGCTTCTTCTAAGCCTTTATTTATCCATTGCAAAATGGGAGGGACCATTCTTCAGGGTAAATGCACATTGGGGAACTGACTTAGTATATAACCATAGTTGAAAAGCATTTTCCTCTCTCGGGAGTGTGATTAAAGTAATATTTTGCTTTATTTTTTTGTTTCTTTAAATTTTGTGAGAATGAATCCCTAAGTGAAACAGAAAAATAATTGAAAAAAATAATTGTTGACAATTTAAATAAGGTATGTGAAAAACATCGATGATGAACACCATTTTTTTTTTTTTTCTCAGTTATTAGAATCTTGATCTTTGAACAAAGAAAGCCCTATGGTTTCGTTAGTCCTGACCAATCATAATCCCAGTATTGAATAACACAGTTGCAATTCTCCGTTCTCCTAGGATTGCGCATGTTCCATTCTCGCTGACAAAGACAAGAATGAACTTCTACTTTCCATAAGATAGGGCGGAATGGAGCGAGCCTTGAAAGAGTGCCATTGGTCCAGTGAGAATTGACTCCCAATGTTATTGGTTCTTTGGCTGCCTTCAATGGGACACTGCTTTCAAGAGCGAGCCATTCAAAGAGATCGGATTGTTCGCAAGGTTGGCCAACCTGTCGATTCGACATGGTGTCCAAGGTAGGCCGTGCTGGAAGTTGTCAACTGGACAAAAAGTGTTTGTTGCTTCTCCAGGAGGTTGTTTGTATCAGAAGAAATTGCTTATCGCATTCTTTAATTTTTATCAATGATCTCATCAAAAGGTTAAAAAATAAAAAAAAAATATATATATATATATATATATATATATATATATATATATATAAAATTGTTATTTACAACTGTATTATAGAATATAACAAGTAAATATGGGTAGAAATATAAAAAAACATGATGAATAATAATAAAGAAAAGCTTTCCCTTGGCAGAAATCTAAAAACATTCTAAACTAGGTCTCAGGCCATCATCTTTTCAGGCGCCTCGGAGGATTATCAGGGATTAGAGGAAGAAGAAAAAAAACTGAATTAGGGTTAGAGAGGGTCATGTAAAGAATGGTTTCAGGTCCGAGCCAAATCAGCAACATATGGAACATTGTTTTATAGATCAGTTTATTCGTTACAAAGTAAGAAACATTGATGATTACTAATAATTTTCGATTATATGGATACGATAATTTAATGATTTCGGGGGTTTTAGGTGAAAGATTAAATGCAAAAAATTTAAGATACTTTAGTGGAATAGGAACGGCGTGGTGTTGTGGAGAGAACCCTTGTATAATGTCTGTGTAATTGTTCGAACCCCAAATGTGGAAGAATTTCCTATTGTGTTATTTCAACCGAGGAGCCCCCCTGGGACAAACTTAGCCTCTATAAAATGGGTACCCGAAAATTGTGGAAAAACCTGGCGGCTGAGCATAATCATGGCTTAATCACTGACTGGAAACAGTACGAATTCTAAGTACTAAACTCAAGATTCATCAATAATAATAATAAAAGACTTACCGAACCGGAAGGTTCAATGCCGATGCCACCAAACTTCGCCTGCACAGACTCGTCCAATGTTCGCCTGTCAAGTTCAAGCCCCCAAGATTAGCCTTAATGCAATCCTCCCATCGACGCTTCGGCCTACCTTTCGGAAGCCTACCAGTCGGTTCAGCAATTACCAACTTTCTCGGAATCCGTTCCTCACCGAGCCCAACAACTTTACGCGCCCATTTGAGGCTCCGCGATGCTATCAACTCAATTATATTCACAGGGTACAAGTTCCGCAATTCCGCGTTGTGTACCCTTTTAAAATCCGCAGTGGCCTCATCTCTCTTCGGACCAAATATTTTACACAGTACCTTATTGAATTTCTCTACGTGTTCAAAAGTATGCCTTGATATATCAATATCACCAAGGTCGCCACAGTTTTCTGCTACTAATCATATATTTCGTCTCATCGGTATTTAATTCGAGTCCTATTTCAATTTTATATCAATATAATAGCTTAATATAAATGGTGAGACCTGTTTTTGAGAACATTTTAAAAATAAGCAAAATGTGTAATCACTGCCACAAAGACCTTACTGATGGTCTTTGTCGTTCGGACACAGGACCCTGAAACGTGCATTTCCCGAACATGCGACATAGTTGATTTTCATGATAGTTTTTACAACTTATTCTCTATATTTTTATGAATCTGAACCCGTGTATAAATTGAATTTCTGAATAATTCACTTAATTAGGCAGATATTTCTAGTCAGCTCCGCGGCTAAACGCACGTTTTAAAAAACCTCTATAACTCCATTGGTTTAAAATATATCAAATTGAAAAATAATAATAATAAATACATTGACAAGAAAATAAAGAAGAGAATAAAAAACGAGACTTTTACTGATTTGAATGTATATGAATTAATTATTTATATCTACTTGCTGTGATAGTTTCTATCTTGAAAACATAGTTCTTTTTGTATACAATTTTCCATACACGACAAACATACGGTATTCCCGACATTTAAAAGAAACTATCTCAAAAGGGACTCATAGTGAAAAATTATAATACTAGCTTTCTCATAAAACATATTAATTATTATTAGTTATTTTGCACATTTCCAAATGAAACAAAACCAACAATGATTATATAAGTATATTTTTTTTTATTCCACGGTTTCATATTCAGGATACGATAGATAATATAATATATTTATAAATAAAAATATTGGTAAAATTATAAATGTTTAGCATCAAACTAAATTAAAATGGATTGCCCCACAGGCATATACTAGTCTTACTACTACTACTGGTCAAGTGGATAGAGCACTAGTCAACAGTTCTCCGGGTCCTGGGTTCGAATCTCGGCAGTGGCAGAACATAATGTATTCTGTTAATTCGGCGGGTGGCGGGTAGACCCTGGGGTAGACCCAGCCTCTTTAAAGTGGGTACCTAAAATTGGGAAAAAAACTTGACGGCTGAGCGTGAACAAGGCCTAATAACCGCATCGCAATGCCGTTGGCCTAGAGACAGTACAGATCTCTATATGTACTCAGCCCAAGACCATGGGTTGAGAGGCACAGATTTTTTTTTTTATTGATTTTTTTTTTACTAAGATCAATGGGCTAATCGCTCTCTTATATTTGACCTAAAGACGGCTATGAAAGCATAGCCAGGTGATATCTTTCTAGATCATTTTTATAAATTATTTATATGTTTCAACAATTTTTTCTGTGTAATTAAATTTACAACTGTTTTAAAAAACCTTGAATCGTATATGGCGCCTAGTCCTGAAATATCTTAAGAAACTATCGAATACGGAGAGATTTTTCTTCGACAGATGGCAACAGAGAGCGATAGCCTTAGCGAGTGCGCATAAATAATGCGCTGCGTGCTCTGGGAGTGGCTCATCGGCTATGCGGCATGCGCACACTGGCACGCGCGCACCTGTCGCTTCTCGTTGCGCCGATGTCTCCTTCTTCAGCTGCAGGGGTGATGGCTGTCTTCTCAGGGGAAGATCATATAGAAATGGAGTACGCAAAGCTTTTTAGAGAATATAGCACATAGAAAATGTATTCGTGTGTTATTCTGTGTAGAACATTCCAATCATTTTAGTAAATGTACTATTTAATAATTATAAAATTATAAGTACTGAACGGAATTTTAATGAAGTAGTCTATCTATATTTATATAAGAAAGTTAGGAAACTGAGTGATATATATAGTTTTCTAAGAGAAATAGGTAAAGAAATATTTTATTCTGGAACTAACAAAGAGATGTTCCCAAATTTCTCACCAATTTTGATGAATTTTTACATTCACTTACCTAAACGAAAAGTCCTGTGAAACTGAAATTCCATATTTAAGACAAATACGCCCGAGATGTTACAAAAACTTTTTTATCGAAATCAGCTAAACAAATGAGCCACTTTATACTATACATTTTGCACATTTTTTCGATTTTCTCAAAAACGGTTACGACGATTTTGATTAAACTCGCTATATCGATGTAAAATTTAATGGGCTTTAATATCATGTAGGGTTCATTCTGATCGCAAGAGTCTAATGGGGCTTAAATGCCGATATTTTAGATTTTCTTCCTCTAAAGTATCTTTTATTTTTTTATATTTTATGAAACTGACTATATCGTCTGATTATCATTGGTGAAAAACAGGTAAATATATATGTTGAACGAATTCGATATCAAACTAAAGGAGAAACCGGCAAAAATATTGTTTTCAAGCAATTTTTATTTTTTGAACTCAAGAACTGTAATATACCGATGGAATGCAAAAGATTTTAGAAAAAATATTTTCTAAAAAATAGGAAATTCGCGCACGAAAAACACATTTTTAAAACAGAGGTTTAATGCCCACCGATCAGTGCAATGGTTACATAGGTTAGAGAATTTCGGTCCCTAAAAAGGCGTCTGCCGCGGCTTCCTTCCCACCTGTGAAAGGCAAGCTAGCGTCGTTTGACACGTATTAACACTTAGTATTATGAGATCAAAAGGAAAATCGTGATCAAATGAGTCAGAATTTCGCCTTTTTGGTCCCTTTCTGAATGGTCGCCATTTTGCAAACAACCCGTTTTGACTTGGCAGTATGACGTGTATTTTTTGCTTTACCATGATGGATGCTTTGCATAACATAAGCTAATAAGTTTGCATTTTTCGTTGCTGGCTCGCGGACTATTATTCTTTATAGAAATCAGCCGGATATCCACAAAATCTTATATCTGTACCTATCTAAAAAACAAGCAATGCGAAAGGGTCAAATAAGTTCAGAATTCTATAATACGAAGTACAAAAGTGCAAACAGTGGCAACAGAAAAGAGAGTGGTCATTACTCGATTGAGAATTGGGCCATAAGCGACTGACCCATGGTTAACTTGTGAAGAAGAAAACCGATCCGAAATCTGGAAACTGCAACATGCAACTGACCATCAAATTCTTGAACGATGCCCAACGTACAGAAAAAATATCCTCACAGAAAACATTGAAAGAAATCTCAACCAGATACTAGGCGACCTTAACAATTAGGTAAATAATAGAAAAGGACACTAAATACAACAGTAATGTTTTTTACATAAATAAAATAACCTAAAATGATAACTGCTATAATTCAAACATAGTTCATGTGTAATTGTAATGTTCATGAATCAACTTTTAATGAATGAACTATCTCTTTAGTGAAGCACAGAGCGACCTTCGAAAAGCATCTAAGAAGCTTCCATGCACATTAGTTTTCATTGTATAGCATCTTCAGCGTCCAGCTGAATTCGAAATAAGTGCAATGACGTCACTTGCTTGTTTGTATGTCGGGGATGTTCGCTGCGGTAGGCCTGCAATATTATACTCGATACTATGTCTTCTCTTCTGGTACTAATATATACATATACTTATACACACACACAAATATATATATATATATTTATATATATATATATATATATTATATATATATATATATATATATATATATATATATATAGGTTAACATTAAAGTATTGTTTTCTTTTTTATTTATGATTAATCACGGCAACCTGATTCTAAGACTCTTTATATTTTTTTCTCTACCTTTAAAAATAACTTAGTTATTGATTGAAAATATTTTTTTTAGCCGCCTTTATGGAACAACCCGGTTGATATCAATGTCAAATTATTAGGATCATCGTTGAATGCACTCTTATTTTCCTGCCAAAAATCGATCTAGTAGTTTCAGAGTATATATATATGGAGAGAAAGAGAGAGAGAACCAGATACCTTTATTCTAATACTAAGTCCTCTAATAATAACATTAAATTTGACATAATATAAGAGCCATCTATACCTGACTAAGGTATAAAATTTTACAAATAAAACAATTGAACATAATTTTAAAAACATGTTGCTTCCTGCACACGACTATCACTTATCTCGGTTGTTAAAATAATTTAAGAGCTAATAAATAAAGTTTTTTCACTTCATTTATTGATTTGCATCTGTCAGCAGTGTTGTGACAATCAGCAAATAGTATAGAATAATAAACAAAATAATGTTGTTGTTTTTTCTTTTAAATAAATAAAGTTATAGTTAAAAAAAAATTTAAACATTTATATTCAGTTTCCTTAAAAACGCAATTTTTATATTGAATAACATAACATTATAAAATTGTAATAAAAAATCAAATAATTTTATGCTATATTCTTCACTTTACGTTACATTTCACAACTTTTTACAAAAGGCAATATTTTTTTTTCTAAAATGTGTGGCTTTCCACATTATACATATGTATTACGATTATTGCGTTCCGAAAAAAATCACCCAAAAAATAAATTTGATTTTTTCACTTTCAGTGAGTTATAGATTGTTTTCAACATAGAAAAATGTGCAAAATGCATAGTATTGGGGTGTGTCACATGAAATATCCGTTTTCAAGGTAAAGGATTTTTATTAAAAATACGATATGAAAACAAGATAATTTTATCCGAAGTATTTACCTTCTTTTTCTACACATTTTTCCCAACGTGGCCCATGTATCGAGCTTTTTTACTTTCCCAATGCACTTTAAATGTCTGGAAACGGTAGATGCACTTGCATTTAGTTGTGCTGAGAGTCCTTTAACTGTTTGGTAGGGGTTTCCTTCTACTGTATGTTTGAGGACGTAGTTGTCTATTACGGACGGAGGTCTTCCTGGGAGAAAGTTTTCCAAGTCGGTATCCCCAGCTGAAAACTTAGCAAACCAACGGCGACTGGTCCGTTCATTCACACTCCCTTCCCCAAACGCCTCGCAAATATTTCTAGCGGCCTCAGCAGCTGAATGGCCGAGTTTAAACTCGTACAAAAATATTACTCGAAAATCGCGTGTTTCCATGTTCATATTTGGAGATATACTGAACAGTGGGTAATTGATTGGGAAGCTAATGTTTATAATACAAAGGTAGAGGATTAGTAACTGTTTACTTTAAACATGTAAACATTCAGAAGAAAACAACAGAGACCTGCGAAATCCTTTATGTATTTCAGAAACTATAAAAACGGACATTTCATGTGAAACAACCCAATGGATACACACAGACACTGTTTTGCTGGGCTCGGGGGCGTATTTCCGGTTAAAATATTAATTCTAAAATTGTCCCGATCGCAAATTTTCTCTTACTATATATTTCATATGTAGGTAACTGAATGTAAATGTAATATGCCAAAGCCAATATATTTGTGAGTCTTCACCTATCTTTTAAGACAACAGAAATCCACTATCTCACTCGACGTAGAAGATATTATTCCTGTGTCGGTCACGGATCATTAGTCTGAGGGGATTTGGGAGTGAGGAGGATTCACGATTTAAGAGGAGTAAGCCTGTGCTAATTTGAATATCCCCAGAATGCGGTCACAACTTGCTAGTTCCAATTTATGCTTGTCTTGAGTGGGATTAAGTGATTCCGCTCCCTGAAGCCATCGAGTAGGATATATTTTTATTACATTAAACGAAAAAAATAAATAAAAATCAGGTGCACGAAGCATAAGAATTTCAATTACCTCCGCTGTTAAAATCAATTTAAGAATTTTTAAATACATGTAGAAATAAAAATAGGGATCACTTGTAGCTGGGTGGTTAGCGTAACAGCCTCCTATGCAAAAGGTAACGGGTTCAAACCCGCAGGTGGTCCTAGGATTTTTTAATGGGAGTAAAAAATCCTTAGTTATGCCGTCCTTCGGATGGGACGTTAAAAGGTGGTCCCGAGCCTGTGCGATGTCAGGTACTCGTTAAAGATCCCTATCCTAATAAAACCTGGATAGGCAAAATTTAGGACTCCCGCTGTAGCATTGTCCGATTAGCAATAGTAGCATAAAGTGACGTTAAATAAACAAACAAATAAAAACAAAATGTTAAAAAATTAATTAAATTGAATTTCAATAGAAACATGTGTTTTATTAAATAATCTATTATATTTTTATCTAAAACAATCAATTTAGTGTTTGGGGTAATCACCTCCAACTCAATGTCAAGATGATCACACTAGGGGCGCTCTGCTTCTTTGACCGGCCGCAAGGTGTCAGCACGGTCAACATGAATTTCCCTTTTCAGGAACCAGAAACAGTTCATTTCATCGGCTTTTCATCACTCTCCATTACCCTTTACAACTTCCTCTATCAGATAATATTTTTCATAAAATCTTTAGCCGTCCAAGGGTATATTATACATCTATATTACTATTCTTGTGTTCAAAAACAAAAAAATCGCATAAAAAAATATGTTTGCCCTTTTCTCCTTTAATTGGTTATCAAATTCGCTCAACATTGATATTTAGCCGTCCTTTATAGTGCCATTAAGATGATATAGACAATCTTTTGAAATGTACAAAATTAAAGGTAGTATAGGAAGAAAATATAGGCATTTAAGCCCACTCAAACTATTTCAATCAGAATTAAACTTACATGATATTAAATCACATTAAATTTTCCATCGATATAGCGAGTTTAATTAAAATCGTTAGAGCCGTGTTTGAGAAAATCGTAAAAAGATAAAAAATGCATGGTATAAAGTGGCTCTTCTGGTTAGCCGATTTTGATGAAAAAGTCGCTGTAACATCTAGGGCATATAGTTGTATTAAATATGAAATTTCAGTTCCTTACGACTTATCGTTTACTCACCACACACAGACCATTTTTCGCGACTTGGTTATTTGGACTCAGGGGGTCCTAAAACGTGTATTTCCGTTGAAAACTAAAATTCGAAAATTTTCACGATCGCAATACTTTCCCTTCCTATATATTTCATATATAGGTAAGTAAAAGTAAAAACACACACATTAAAAAGTGTACTGGGCATTCATCAGGGCTAAGAGAAACAAGATAACAACCAATGCAATTAAACCTTAATAATAAGTTAGGTACATAATAATAATATGGTGACAGTAATATAGTATGGAAAGAAACATAAAATTGCATGTAAAACCATAATAAGATGACAGTTACAAAGTATGGAAGCAAAAAAAATTAAGATGATAATATTTCAATAAGAATCTTTAAAGAGAAAATTAACAAATGATTAAATGTTAAAAGAAGAACAATATGTGAACAATTAAAATTTAAAATATGAAAAATTTTGAAGTGATATTTAGCGATAATATATATTTAAAAAAAACATTATAAAGAACATAAGTAGTATATAAAAAGGACACAATCATTAGAAACGATAAATAATAAGAACAAAAAAAATTTTTGAGTAATTTTTATTTAATTTAATATTAACTTTTTTTTTTTTTTTTGTCAAATCTAGCATAATATTTTACAAAAATGCTAACCTATGATATTGTTTTTATCATATTGAACGAAACATTATCGATTGTTATACGACCCTGATATGATATGATGCTGTAGAGTTGTTAGAAGAAAAAAAAAAAAAAAAATTAAAAAAAAAAAAAATATTATATATATATATATATATATATATATATATATATATATATATATATATATATATATATATATATATATATATATATTGTTAAACCTGGTTATATCTTAATCTTAATAGAAATTTCCTTTCACATAAATTTCCAGAATATGGTAGTGAAATTAAAAACGGTCAAAAATCCTCCTTAGTAGGAACTATTATTTCGAATCTTTAATGCGCGCATACAGGAATTAGTTATGTTTTATTATTTC
The DNA here is from genome assembly GCA_023052935.1 of Piezodorus guildinii. NCBI lineage: Eukaryota > Metazoa > Arthropoda > Insecta > Hemiptera > Pentatomidae > Piezodorus > Piezodorus guildinii. The sequence goes on from CM041298.1 coordinate 116,055,030, forward strand.
TTTACTGTGGGAGCGGGATCAAAGACAAAATCTCAAATAGAAATTCACATTCCAGGAAAATAATCACTATAAGGATACTCAGTTGAATAGTATATTAAATAAAGAGAAATCTTTTAGATCTAAATTAAGAAAGACTGGTTTTATTCATAACAGAAAACATGTTTAGTACAATTTATGAATGGGTCTAAAGTATTTATGCGTCTTTCCCCTTTTCATTCTTTAACGTAACTTTAAATATCTTTCGTCTTTTCCTCTTTGCCAACAGGAAAGAAGTTGATATAATGTTTAAATTATTATAATTCTGTGAGGACTTCAGAATGATTTATTTATAGTTTAAAAAACTTTATATATATATATATATATATATATAATATATATATATATATATATAATATAATATATAATATACATACATAATAATAATACCAAATATTCTATGGAAAGCATACGGTACATAAATGAAATGAAATGAAAAGTAACTTTTATTTTTTGACGAGTAGTCCCCTAAGAATAACAAGAAAAGTAAATATAAATAATAATTGTCTAGTCGTTTAAGACTTCAGTTTAACAATAAAAGACAGGTTTTGTGACAATGAATAGTTATCACCTATAGATTTTAAATATTGAATATGTTGGGAAGATCGATACTTTAGGAGATGGAGAAATAGTTGGTTTAAAAGTGGATAATGATAAGGATTTACGAATGGATACAGGCAAGGAATTCCAAAATAGGGTAGCAGGAATAATAAAGGATTTTTTAAAGGAAGCAGATCTGTGAGAGTTGAGATACATTGATACATATTGAGACCCGTTTACTTAGATTGACTGGGATCACCTGTGGATCCGGTGAAGGTCAAATTCTATGAATAAAATTGGAGGCTGATATACAACATCACCACTCTTTTATTATATATTAAAATTGTTTTGGCTAAAATGCCATCTTCAGGCGCAAAAGAACAATTTTATCTGCAAGTACAAAATATGTTCAAAAAATATATACAATACCAAATGTTTAACAATTTTTTTTCTCTTCGACCTATATTCCCACCTGTCAGAACTATCTGACAATCAGCAAATGTGCTGTACAAATGTGAGACCAGACATGGTAGCATGGGGAAGGAAAGTGACCAGCAGCTACACCTTCCAAGGCTTTAATTAGCAGAGGAGGTCTCTCATCCAGCTTCTTTTAGCCTTCTTCTGACTGGCATTTCAGCTATGACATGTCGTTAATACAGTCTATAGTCGTGTCTGTTAAGTTTACTGTGAAAATGAGAATAGAGTGTTCGTATGTGTTGGTCAACTTTGGGTTTTGGTATTAGTTGTTATATAAGTCCGATAGGTTCTGTTGTTTACGTACCAAGGAGCTGTTATTATAAGTCTCAAAATTTTGGATTGAAATGGTTGAGTTATTTTATGTAATAACTGCAAGTTATTTTACTTGCAGTAAAAAAAGTTAATAATCTATATGATTAACGTTTAATTCCTAAAAATAGATAAAAACAATTTTAAAAATTAAAAATGAAACAAAAGAACAATAAAAGTAATTCCATATAAAAATGAAAAAAATATAAATTGAATCAGTTGATGTAATATGCTCATCACTGTTAAAATTTAAGTAAAATGATTAAAATTTAATTTATAAATATAAAAAATAACTAATTAATTTTAAAAATGTGTAAATTACCTAAGGTGAGTGGATGCTTACAACCAGATTATGTCTGAATAGGATGTCATAAAAGGGGGAGAAGGGAGTTGAAATTAAAATGGCGAATTATTTGATGAAATATACATTTTTAAAAAAAAAATATCTAATTTACCAAATGATGTATATTATTCAGAGCTTATCATTTGTGAGACGGATTTAAAATGTTAAATTGGACGATATATTGTACTTGCAGATAAAATGGTTCTTTTGCATCTGAAGATGGCATTTTAGCCGAAACGTTGTGCATTAATATTTAATAAAAGAGTAGTGAAATTATAATCAGTCTCCAATTTTAATCATATAATAATCTATTATATTCTTATATAAAATAATAATAATAATATTGGTTGTTCCACATGAAATGTCCGTTTTATAGTTTCTGAAATACATAAAGGATTTTGCAGGTCTCTGTTGTTTTCTTCCGAATGTTTACATATTTAAAGTAAACAGTTACTAATCCTCTACCTATGTATTATAAACATAGGCTTCCCAATCAATTACCTACTTTTTAGTATACCTCCAAATATGAACATGGAAACACGCCATTTTCGAGTAATATTTTTGTGAAAGTTTTAAACTCAGCCATTCAGCAGCTGAGGCCGCTAGAAATATTTGCAAGGCGTTTGGGGAAGGGAGTGTTAATGAACGGACCATTCGCCGTTGGTTTGCTGAGTTTTCAGCTGGGGATACCATCTTGGAAAACTTGCCCCGAGGAAGACCTAGGTAATAGACAACGGTGTCCTCAAACAATAGTAGAAGGAAACCCCTACCAAACAGTTGAAGGACTCTCAGCACAACTAAATGCAAGTGCATCTACCGTTTCCAGACATTATCGGGAAAGTAAAAAAGCTCGATACATGGATACCTCATGATCTCACGTGAGTTGCAGCAAGACCCCATGTTTCAAAACATACCGTGCAAAAATTGAAAGTACTGGGATACGAAGTTCTTCCGCACCCACCATATTCTCCCGACTTGTCTCCAACAGATTGTATATATCGTGTGAATGCAGTATGAATGTTGTACTTTATCCCTATTAAAAATGTCCTAAATTAGACAGATTGTAATATTGCTCAATAAAGAATTTTTTTAAAAAAATGTCTCCAACAGAATACCACCTGTTCAGGAATTTAGACAACTTCGTCAAAGGAAAACTTTTTTAAAATGATGATCAAGTGAAAAGTGCGTTTTAAGATTTTGTTTCATTTCAAAGCTCAGAATTTTTCAGTTCGGGGATAAAAAAGTTGGTGTCAAGTTGGGAAAAATGTGCAGAAAAAGAAGATAAATACTTCAAATAAAATTATCTTGTTCTCATATCGTATTTTTAATAAAAATCATTCACCTTGAAAACAGACATTTCATGTGACACAACCCAATAATAACAAAGAATCAGTAGGTTTGGCATGCTTTTCATTATTTTTTGATATTTTTGATGTTTTACCGAAACGTCAGCAAAATTAAAATATACAATGAAAAACGACTGACTCCCGATTATTTCTACCAATTATAAAAAGATTGTATATCAATTCCTATGATTACATAACCCCATACTTACAAATAATAAAAATTGTTGAACCCCTCAAACAAAACCAGCCCGTGCTACCTCAATTTTCACCAGCTGGGAATTAACCGGTTAGAAGGAAGACGAGAATGGAAGTAGGCTTAACATCTATTCGAGACGACACATTTACATAGAAACGACTGTTGAGGACGACTAGCTCACCACATCCCTGTCACCTCGGAATCACAAGGTTTTTATTTTTGTCTGAGCCGAGATGCTATCGTACGTAAGCCGGTAGTGGTCCGGCATTCCGTATGCTAATGCTCTCCGTTATTAGGCACTATTAGGTATCTCTAACAGCTGCGACATCTCATTTGTCCTCTTGTGAGGGGTTCCATGTGATTTGTTGGTCCGTCTGTCGACTACTTTTCTTTTATAAGGATAGGATCCCAAATGTGTTTTACCCATTTTGAGCACATTTTTTATTTCAAACTAGGCATTAAAACATTAGAATATACAAAATACAAAGGTCCAACGCTTCCCATGAATCGCCTAAAAAAAATCGGGAAGTTTGCTCGCGAAAAACACATTTTATTTAATATACCTGGTTCTAGTGAAGGTAGAAAAAAAAAGTTTAGTGTCCAAATTACTCTATTTCAAAGTGGAATAATTAATATAGTAAGCCATTAAAATATTTAAGTTTTATGGTTGGTAATAACCCTAAAAATACGAATAATCTCATGAAAACAGTATTTTTACAGTGTACAGTTAAGTAGGGGGATGGGAAGGGAGTAATTTTGACACCATTTTTTACTTTCACTTACTATATATAGTAAGGGGAAGTATTGCGATCGTGAAAATTTTCGAATTCCAGTTTTCAACGGAATTACACGTTTTAGGGTCTCCTGAGTCCAAATAACCAGGTCCCGCAAAAAGGTCTGTGTGTGTTTGTGTGGGTGTGTCTGTGTATGTGTGTGTGTGTGTTGTGTGTTGGTGGTGTGTGGGTGTGTGTGTGTGTGTGTGTGTGTGGTAACTCCCGGGCGGAAACGGTTAGTTCTATGAAACTGAAATTTCATATTTATGACAACTATACGGCCGAGACGTGACAAAACTTTTTTCATCAAAATGAGCTTACCAGAAGAGGCACTTTATACCATGTATTTTCTCAAAAACGGTTCCCACGATTTTGATTAAACTCGCTCTATCGATGTAAATTCTAATGGGCTTTAATATCATTTAGGTTTCATTTGGATTAAAATGGTCTGACAGGGCTTAAATGCCGATATTTTAAATTTTCTTCCCCTAAAATACCTTTAATTTTGTAGATTCAATAAAAATAACTATATTATCTTGTTAACGCTGATAAAAAACAGGTAAATATATAAATTGAATAAATTCGATACCCAACTAAAGGAGAAAACAGAAAAAATATTTTTTTAATGCAATTTTTCGTTTTTGAACATAAGAACAGTAATATTCATGTATGATATACCGTTGGAATATCATATTCCATCATTGGATCCTCCCACCATGCGCCCTGGTGATGACCCACAAAGGGGGTCGAAACGTTGGCAAACAATAAATAGTTGTTTTACTACAACTACAAAACTATTTAGTTGTTTCATTTAATGACCGTCACCCGGACTAATTCCTTCCAGTATACATTTTTTAATTTATATATTGTTTTGATACAACTGATTATTATTTTTGTTTTATAGCCCTGAAGATGGGCTAAAATTTAGGCCGAAACGGTGGCAATTAAATTAAGTTTCTACCTTTTTAAGTGTTTTTATTAATGCACTTCAAATTAACTTTAAAATATATAACTAAATACAGTCAATCATTCTTACATCTTAAAGATATTACGTTTTAGATAGACATTTTCGAATTTAAACAGAAGCCATATTTTATCGAGATACAAAAGAAATGTTCTCCATGTGCCTAAACGTATTTCGGGATATTCAACTTTATGGACATGCACGACATCTTTATTAGAAAAAAAAAATAGCTGAATTGGAGATTTCCAAATACGGTAAGATAATGAGAGCCAGAACGAACGATGTGATGCTAGAACGCTTACCTTCCTGCTTAACGTATAATTATTTCCTATAAGGACAGAGAAGTAGATAGTTGTAATTATGGTGGCAGGTGCGAATATATATCTGCAAGTCCGAAAAAAACAAAAAAACAGTTATGAATATCTAGAATACAATTTGTATGTATCTGTACAGCTAAAGTGATTTGGATATGCGACATTTTTTGATCTGATAAGGAAATTCGTTAAAAAAAAACGTCCGTTGTACATTTACCCCTTTTCTAGTAATTCTAACGAAATGAAATGTTTAATTGTTTCGCATCTACCCAAGTATGGGTACTTTAAACTAAAAAAACATTAAATATCGGCATTTAAGGCCAAAAATTGTTAATCATTTTACTGCTAAATGATAGTGGCAATTATTTAGCCGTGAAATGATAGAATAATTTTTATGTGATAGTGAAATAGAGATTATTTTAACAACAATTGACAAAATTACTCGTATATAGGTGCTATGTATAAATAATAGTGCATGTGTATATGACCAATATTATTATATAATATGGAAATATATATGATTTTTTAATAATCTGAAGATGAGGCATAGAAAGTACCTCGAAACGTTGTTATAATCAAGTTTTATTCATGTTATAATAAATAAAAATATAAAGAAAGAGAAGAGATTGTTCCAACTATTACATTCATAGTTTACTCTTCTATAATAATAATTGATATTAAAAAATAAAATGGTGCTCTTAACACATGACTTTCAATTAGCTCTATTGTTTGAATTAGTTTATAATAATTTCTTAAATAAATTTAGACTTGAAAAACGTTTAAGAATTAAATTCAATTTCGATAAAAACATGTGTAAATAATCTAAAAAATATAAATTATTTTCTGCGATAAACACTTAAGTTTATGCCTTTTTCATATTTATGCATTACATTTTACATCTTTGTATAAACGATAACAGTTGTTCTAAAACATCTTGCTTTTTTTTTTTCTTGTAGAGCTTTACTGATTTTAAAACTCTACATATTTTTCTTTGACTTATAACCAACTAACTAAAATAACTGAGTTATTTATATGTAAAATTTAATTTTTTTTTTATTTTTTTTTTTATTTTATTTTATTATTATTTTTTTTTATTTTATTTTTTTTTTAAGATTTTGAAAATAATCGTCTGAAACAACGTCTTGGTGGTGGGATGTCCCTTGTATTTCTGTGGGAAATTAACAACAACAAAAAAATGGTCCAGCTGTTTCGAAGAAATGCGACGCGGACAAACTGATTTTTTTTATTCGTTACTCGGGTTCTAAATATCTTGAAACGTAAGTCTTCAAATGGTAATTTAATTTATTGGACAGTTACAAAGGTCCATTTTTGAAAATAATAAACCAAACGCGCTAATACTATGCATATAAAGTGGCTCTTCTTCTTCTCCGATTTGTTTGAAATCGTTGCAGTAGTATCTGAGTCATATACTACATATATATATAATACATAACTCAAATAAATAAATACATAACTCAGTCATATCATATAATTCTGATACCCTTTAGACCTTCGAATCCAGCCTATTTGATCACTTCCTCTCTATTAAGTTTTTAAAAAAACCCAAATAGATTTGCAAAGTTCTATAAAAATAGTGAATAATATAGAAACGATCATATAAATATAATATTTTACATTGGGGTGCAACTGCACATTCATTAATATACCATCAATACTGTAAAGAACTTTTAATTAAAATTTTATATTATGCATTTTTTTTTGTTAATAACTATTAGAATCTACCTTTTAATTTATTACTATTGTTCACTTTTGTTTTTTACTTATATTTTTTTTGTTTGTTTTATTTTTGTACTCTACGACACTAAAGTTCTTTTTGTATGTTTTGTAATATTATTCTAAAGGGATGTCCTAGAATAAAAATATTATTATTATTATTAAAATAATAAATTTTACATACATAGACACTCGGAACTTTTTATGGTATTTTGGTCATTTCGACTCAAGGGATTTCCGTCGATCACATTACATTTCCTTACAATATATTTGATATGTAGGTTAGTGAAATTTATAAGAATTAATTAATTGCATATTTCGGCTGTTTAGAATTTAGGCATGTTACGTGGTACCCTTTTCCAGCGCCTCTTTCTATTAAAGCTCGACATCCCGTCAGCCACCTACGCCTTGGAATGCCTCAGCCGACAGTTTCCTCAGACCCAATATTCCAAAGATACCTCCGAAGGTAGGAGAACACCGAGACGATAAATCCGGATTCCTGGTGAGGCGAAACATCCCCACGAAGGCTGTTAACCGCCTCGCTTGATTGGAAATTCGACCTGCTCGAGTGAATTTCCCTGTTCGTGGAGTCAGTGTTTATGGTGATACAGGTCGAGGTAATATATCAGGTCGAAGGGAGAGACAAAAAGCTGAATTTTTAATCCGACTTGGCATTGTTTTTTGTTACATCGGGAGAAGTAAATGTTCTTTTCTTAACATAAAGCTCTCCATCTTTTGCTAATCGGCTTGTCCCAGCAGGCTGTTGGTTTCACCTTAGCTAATGCATAATGTAACATTTTAATGATAATTTTATCTGCGACTGTTAACAGTGAAATATAATTTTTTTTTTTCAGTTTTCCCTGACTTATAAATGAAATATAGAGTAAGCAAGATTTTATAATCAAAATTTCAGAATCCGAGTTTCCACAAACGCAAAAGAGAGATAAGAGAGAAAACGCACAATCTTAAATATTAAAGCAGTGCTGCCAACTGCATTATATTACTTCTCACACAGCATACTACTATTTCTTTAGAATTTTCTTTAAAAATTGTTTTTAAAAAAAATTTTTTAAACATATTTATTGATATCTACAACTGTATTTAAAAAAAAATACATCAAGTAAATGTGATGGTTATATAGAAAATGGTCATGAAATACATATAGAGACACTACCCAGTTGCAGCACTCTAAAAATATTCTAAAATAGAAGGTCTCGTGGCCATCTTCTTTTCAGACGCCTCGGAGGATAATCAAGGATCGATAAGGAAGTAAGGATTGAAACTAAAGGATTGTAGTGGGAATGGAGTTTGTCATGAAAGGAACGGTACCTGGTTCGGGCTAAGTCAGCGACATATGGAATATTAAGGTCTTTATGGATGAGTTTGTTTGTGACGAAATAAGGAGCATTGAGGATTTTACGAAGGATTTTGGATTGTAAGGATTGGATACGAGATGAGTTCGATGGTTTAGTAGAGCCCCATAGGTCTACTCCGTAAGTCCATATCAGTCTGATAATGGTCATATAAATAAGTCTTTTATAATTAAGAAGAAGGTTGGAGTAGTCGAAAACGTCGGGCAGTTTCTTGTCGTTTCAGTCTTGTATGGGAATTCCATGTTAAGCGTTTATCAAGGTGGAGTCCTAGGTATCGAATCTGTTCAACAGGGGCTAGCGGAGTGTCATTAAAGGATACTGTAGGGCAGGATGTCATTGGTTTACGACGAAGGGTAAAGGTTATCTGGTGGGACTTGTTAGAATTAATTTTAATCCTCCATTTCTGGCATCATACTTCAAGGTCTCGGATGTGGGATTGAAGAGTGTGGGAGGCTGTAACAGGATCATTATCTACCTATAGCACACACGTGTCATCAGCATGGGTAGAAAGGAAAGTGTTTGGATGGGTTGGGATATCAGCTTTATAGACTGTATAAAGAACGGGCCCCAGGATGCTGCCTTGAGGAACACCAGGAGATAGAGAAAAATGGAGGAATAGGAACTATTGTGATTTATTTTGAAAGATCTATCAGCGAGGTAGGACCGGATAATAAGAAAATAGGTAGGAGGTAGAAATAGACGGAGCTTGTAAAGCAATCCCGGGTGCCAGACTCGGTCAAAGGCCTGTTCTACGTCGAGAAAGGCTCCCGTGCAGTACAATCCGCGCTCCAACGCAGAGGAGACAACGTCCACCACACGATGACATTGCTGGATAGTGGAGCGGTTTTTAAAATTAGTACAATATTGATAAAGGTAAATTAAATTGTTTATTTTTATAGTTTAATCATTTTGCTTTATTATTTTCAATAATGAACCTTTGTAATCGACAAAAAAAAAAAAAAAAAAAAAAGTTGCCCTACATCAAAATTTGTGAGTTTACCTTTCAATATATGCAGAATCGGAATAGCGAATAAAAAAAATCCGTTCTCATAATTATTAAATAAATAAATACCGAAAAACAATTACATTTTCTACAAAATAAAAAAAGAATCATTGAAATTGGTTTAGAACTAGAAGAGATATAGAGTTTTGAACTTAGCAGTGGTGATATAACATTTTCGTTTAAACTATTTATTGCTTTTCATATTTAGTTAATTTCCTCTTAATAGATATATAAAGTTATACCCTAATATAGTTATTTGGAAATAATAATGTACCATTGCGGAATACTTTGCAGCGTTTTTACTTCCACTGACCTATATATGAAATATATAGTAAGGAAAAGTATTGCGATCATGAAAATTTTCGAATTCCAGTTTTCAACGGAAATACACGTTTTGAGCTCCCCCGAGTCCAATTATGTGTGTCTGCGTCCGTGTTGTGTGTGTGGTAATTCCAGTACGAAAACTGAGAGATGTAAGAAACTGAAATTTCATATTCATATTTGGCGTTCCAGAAGAGCTACTTTATCCCATGCATTTTGTGCCTTTTAAGGATTTAATCAAAAACTGCTTCAACGATTTTGATTAAACTCACTATATCGATGTACGATTTAATAAGTTTTAATATTGTGTATTTTTCATTATGATCTAATAATAAAATAGTCTGACATTACCTTTAACAGCTTTGTGTATCAAACAATATTTTTTCTAAAATCTTTCTCTTTCCGAAGGTATAATATATGTCTATATTACTGTTATTATAAAAAAAAGTGCTTTAAAAAATAGTTTTACTCTTTTATCCTTTCGTTAGTCATTAATATATTATTTTCTACAAGTCATTAATATATTTTTTTTTTTCAAATCTACTAAATTATGATATAGGTACTTAAGAGGAAGAAAATTTAAAATATCCGTATTTAAGCCCCATCAGAATATTTCAATTATAATGAAACCTGCGTCATATTAAAGTCCATTAAATTTTACATCTATATAGCGAGTTTAATCAAAATCGTTAGAGCCGTCTTTGAGAAAATCGTAAAAAGTTCTAAAATGCATTGTATAAAGTTGTTCTTCTTGTTAACTGATTTTGATGAAAAACTTGCTATAACATCTCATGCGTATGTATAGATGTCTTAAATATGAAATTTCAGTGTCGTACGACTTCTAGTTTTTCGCTAAACTTACCCCACACACACCCAAAAAGACCCTAATACATGTATTTCGTTGAAATCTGGAATTCGAAAATTTTCACGATCGCAATACTTTCCCTAACTATATATATTCCGTATATAGGTAGGTGAAAGTAATAAATTTAGTGTCAAAATTACTCTATTTCAAAGCGGAATAATTATTTATACTGTAGAAAATATATATATTTTTAATTTATATATTGTTTTGATACAACGTATAAAAAAAGAGGTAGGCCGAACTTTTCTACCTTTTTAAGTGTTTTAATGATTTCTCTTCAAATTAACTTTTAAATATATCTTCATACAGTTAATCATTCTTGCATCTTAAAGATATTACGTTTTAGATAGACATTTTCGAATTAAAACAGAAGCCATATTTTATCGAGATCCAAAAGAAATGTTCCCCATGTACCCCCAAACGTATTTTGGGATATTCAACTATATGGACATGCACGACATCTTTATTAATAAAAAAAATATAGCTGAATTGGAGATTTCCAAATACGGTAACATAATAAGAGCCAGAACGAAGGAGGTGATGCTAGAGCGATTACCTTCCTGCTTAACGTATAATTATTTCCTATGAGGACAGAGAAGTAGATAGTTGTAATTATGGTGGCAGGTGCGAATATATATATATATATATATATATATATATATATATATATATATATATATATATATATATATATATATATGCAAGCCCGAAAAAATTTATTTCATATATAGGTAAGTAAAAGTAGCATATATACTTATAATAAATATGAGGTGAGTACAAACCAAACAGAGAAATAAAAACATCTCCCCTATAGCTCTGAATAAGGTTCTATTCTTAAAAGAAGACAAAAAGTTTCCCCTAACTAGAAATATGACGAACCTCATATGGCGTATGGCTTTTTTCAAAAAGTTCCCAAAGGGCTGTATGACACTAAATATAGAACTCCTTCCTAGGGCACTGCCCTTAAAGGATGTACTTTTCAACAAGATCAAGACGTTTTGTGTTATTTTTAATTTTTGTATGCGATACATTTAAACTTTTTGCAATTTCTCGGAGTTATATCGCGATTTAATTCAATTATAGCTTTCATTTCGTCATCATCAACTTCAGGAGGTCGACCAGAACGATGATCATCTTTAAGTTAAAAATCTCAAAATTCTTACTTTTACTTACCTATATATGAAATATAAAGTAAGAGAAAGTATTGCGATCTTGAAAATTTTCGGATTCCAGTTTTCACCGAAAATACACGTTTTAGGGCCTCTGAGTCCAAATGACCAGGTCCCGAAAAAAGTTCTGTGTATATGGTAACTCCCAGGTGGAGACGAAAACTCCTATGAAACTGAAATTTTATATTTAAGATTCTATATGAAATGTTATAGAAACTTTTTCATCAAAATCGGCTTACCAGAAGATTCATTTTATACCATGCATTTTGCACCTTTTTACGATTTTATCAAAAACGGCTCTAACGATTTTGATTAAACTCGCTACATTGATGTAAAATATAATGAGATTTAATATCATGTTTGTTTCATTCAGATTAGAATAGTCTGATAGGGCTTAAACGCCGATATTTTAGATTTTCTTCCCCTATAGTACCTTTAATTTTATAGATTTAAAAAAACAATTGGCACCTCAACTTCTCAGCATTGATAAATTACAGCTAAGTATGAAAGTTGAGAGAATTTAATAAACAAATAAAGGAGAAAAGTGCAAACATATGTTATGTAAACTGCCCTTAACATATTTCAAGTGCTGCCCTCTAGCAGACAGCATCATTATCAAGGGCATACCGTTATCTAGTGGCAGCCAGAGGCAAGGGACTGCCTGCCAAAAATTTTAGGCAATGGCAAGATCCCAGGCAGGTCTGCAATACGGTCTGAGACCCAAGTTGAGTGAGCACCTGTGCCCTCAATATATTGTTTAATGTATATCATATGTTTCCAAAGAACCTGAGTTAACTTTTTATTAAAGTTAGCATTATAATTTTTAATTTTAAGTTTATGAAATAGTTCTTAAATTGATTTTAACGATTAATTGGTTAAAGAAAGCCGTGTGTTGTACGCACCAGATATTGTTTTACAATTTACAAACATAACGAAAAACCCAGGTCACGCGATAATTAAAAGAAAATATATCTAAAGGTACAGAGTGAAAAATTATGAAAATAATAGGCATCTATATCATTAGTTCGAGTGAAATAGATTTGGTAACTGAGACTCAGTTGGTAGCAGAAAAAAAAAATTTCTCTTCGACAATAAAGAAAGTTGTTATCGTAAACAATATTTATATACGTCCATAATTGTGTTATCCTGCGTATGTTCAAGCGTAATGCGTATTTTTTTATTATGATATCTAGCGAAACTAAATGCGTAAGTAATACTTTTAAAAAAATTCTAAATCGCTTTTTTAAAGGATTTGAGAGTTCATTAGATAAAATCAAATAGAATATTTAGATAAAACTGAAAGAAGAGATACAAATATATCAAAATAACAATTTCGTAAAAATAACTTCCTTTGGTACCTTTTGGAAATCAACATTTCAATTTACGAACAACGTATCTATAAAGTACATTTAAGCTATTTATTATTGTATGAAAAATAACCGCAAGTGAATTCCTACTTCTTCTTTCTTGAATTAACATAAATATTCACCCGCCATAACCTCAAACCGGAGTTGATGACCGACGATCGAAGGAATTGGTTTGCAGAGACGTTGAGAAATGAAGTGAATGACTGAGGAGTGCCTAAGACATATCTTGAGGAAATGGCATGTGCCGGGTTCTGATTGGTTGCTTTATCTCTTCCTCCATCTCATTCGTTGATTCGATATAAGAGGAGGATTATGATTGGTTGACTGATGGCCTATCGCTGGTTTTCCTGCTCTGTCTTTTATCTTCCTGATATCCTGACAGATATGTAACAATGGCTCTAGAGAATAGAAAAAAATGACAGTAGATCAAGAGACGTATTCAGAAATAAAATTATTTTTTCCGGAATTAGCTTCTTCTCTTACCCTTACTAGATATAATTAAATATAACCTTAATTAAAAACACATTATTGCTTGTTTTCGGCCGAAATAAATCTCACAAAATGCTTTGTTATGTCCAATTTACTAAAATATTTTACCTACATTGATGAAAATTTGATCCTTCACCTCGTTTCAGACGTTTTAAGTTTTCATTGTATCAACTTTACCGATAATATGCAGAGATAAATGTTTTAATAAAAAATGTCACGTTTTGGCTACTCTTTTAAGATTTGGAGCCTTTTTGACATACTCTGCCTCTGCTGGTGTTTCATAGATCACAAATTTTATGAAATTTCCCGTATCATTATTTAGTTGAGAATATTACTTTCACTTACCTATATATGGAATATATAATAAGGGAAAGTATTGCTATCGTGAAATTTTTCGAATTCCAGTTTTCCCGCAAAAAGGTCTGTGTGTGTGTGTGCGGTAACTCCCGAGCAAGAAGGAAGGAGCAATTTTCATGGAAGGAGTGATATCTGGTACGGGCCAAATCAGCAACATATGGAACATTAAGGTCTTTGTGGATGATTTTATTCGTAACAAAGTAAGGAGTGTTAAGGATTTTGGATTGTATGGATTGGATACGGGATGGCTTAGTAGAGCCCCAAAGCTCAACTCAGTAGGTCCAGATAGGCCTTGTGATTGTCATATAAATGAGTCTATTGTAGTTAAGTGAAATTTAGAGCGTCTAGTAAGTGTTGAAGTAAAATCGGTGAATAGTTTCTTGTCTTTCCAGTTTTTGCATGCTGATTCCATGTAAAAAAAAAATAAATAAATAAATAAATTTAAAATTAATATAAAATTTGTCTATGAGGGACTGATAAGTATACTGTGTTATTTTAGCAACCCGATGTATTTTGGGCAGCATAGCCAAAAGAAAATAAAGCATTTTTCTCTTTTTTTTTTTCTTTCTTTTAACTTCTATAGTTCTAACTGTGAAACGCAGTAAATGATATATGTACATGTGCTCGAACTATTTCTTTTCCTACTCAAGGAGAAATACTAAAGTAACAAATATCTTTTTTATATACCATTTGGTATGGAATGACCCAATTGCAAGTATTTATCTACTTTTTTTAAAAGTTATGGCGTCAAACTAAAATTTGTGAAACCAAATATTGGGTTGTGTCACATGAATGTCCTTTTTCGAGGTAGAGGATTTTTATTAAAATACGATATGAAAAGAAGATAATTTTATTCGAAGTATTTATCTTCTTTTTCTACAAAGTTTTCCCAACGTGACACCAACGTTTTTTATCTCCGAACTGAAAAACTCTGAGCTTTGAAGTGAAACAAAATCTGAAAACGCACTTTTCACTTGATCTTCATTTTCAAAAAATTTTCCTTTGACGAAGTTGTCTAAATTCCTGAACAGGTGGTAATCTGTTGGAGACAAGTCGGGAGAATATGGTGGGTGCGGAAGAACTTCGTAGCCCAGTTCTTTCAATTTTTGTACGGTATGTTTTGAAACATGGGGTCTTGCTGCCGCTCAGTGAGATCATGAGGTACCCATGTATCGAGCTTTTTTAGTTTCCCGATAGACTTTAAATGTCTGGAAAAGGTAGATGCACTTGCATTTTGTTGTGCTGAGAGTCCTTTAACTGTTTGGTAGGGGTTTCCTTCTACTGTATGTTTGAATACGTAGTTACGGACGGAGGTCTTCCTCGGGGAAAGTTTTCCAAGTCGGTATCCCTAGCTGAAAACTTAGCAAACCAACGGCGAATGGTCCGTTCATTAACACTCCCTTCCCCAAACGTCTTGCAATATTTCTAGCAGCCTCAACTGCTGAATGGCCGAGTTTAAACTCGTACAAAAATATTACTCGAAAATCGCGTGTTTCTATGTTCATATTTGGAGGTATACTAAAAAGTGGGTAATTGATTGGGAAGCTAATGTTTATAATACAAAGGTAGAGGATTAGTAACTGTTTACTTTAAATATGTAAACATTCGGAAGAAAACAACAGAAACCTGCAAAATCCTTTATGTATTTAAGAAACTATAAAAACGGGCATTTCATGTGAAACAACCCAATAATTACGAGTTCTCGGTGCTGGGGAGCTTTTATCTCAGAATTCATCCCCCGCCCTCACCCCCTGGCCCGAGAAACCTCGTTTAACCTTCAAAGATGAGGTAGGAATGAAATAAAAAAAATAATAAATAAAAAAAAGTTATGCCGTCGGATGAACAGTAAACAGTGATACGTGAAATGGTGGTAGGCACCCGCTTAGTCATAACTGAATAGTACATCTTTTTGGTGCTCTCCTACCCTATAATTCAGCCATTTTTTATCATTTTTCGTTTTGTTGCCAAATAAACGGTGAAATATGGTGTAGTATGGAAGCATTAATATGGAAAAAACCTGGATATTTCGAGACGCCGTAACGGATCTTATTACCCGGGATATCGACCACTTAGCGCTGATTTATACCCTATCTTGCCTACTGATTTAGCCTGTATTTGACATTCTCGGGCGAATATATTATTTATCGTTCTTATTAACATCGATACATCATGAATAATTTATTAATGCCTTAGGTACACTTAGCAACTTGGCCAGTGTACCGGATCTGATTACTGCGAGCTCGTATTCCGAACCGGGTTATTGAATACGCCAAACTATACTTTAACTGGAATTATAAATTTTAATATAGTAGTTAATTTTTCAGCCCTGTCATATTTTATTTCGCATATTATACATTAAACTTAATTTATATCATCTCAGAAGTAGAACAGGACTTTTACGATTTCAGAAAAGTGGAAACGAGAACTTTCAAAACATAAATTAAACGCCGTCCGGTTTATTAAAGGCCAGTTTTTTGACATTCTGTGAAAAACTTTAATATTTAATTTTTTTTTCTTTAGCAATAAAATAGACAGCTTTTCTATTTTATGACCGGGATGTTAACTTGACTTTCTTTTGCTTATTTATATGTTTATGAAGCTCAACGAAAAAGCATAAACAATGTATTAATGTAAATATATTAAAAAGAATTTTTGATTCAAATCATTTTTCAATTTAGTGATTAGGATAATTGAGACTATCGTTTAAAACCTGTGAAAAATTTTCGTTCACTTACTATATATAGAAAGGGAAAGTAATGCGATCGTGAAATTTTCGAATTCCAGTTTTTAACGGAAATACTCATTTTAGGGTCTCCTGAGTCCAAATAACAAAGTCCCCCAAAAATGTGATTGTTTGCGTGTGTGTGTGTGTGGTAACTCCCGGGCGGAAACGGTATGTTCTATGAAACTGAAATTTTATATTTAAGACAAATATACACTAAAGACATCATTTTTGATCAAAATGAGCTTACTAGAAGAGCCACTTTATACCATGCATTTTCCACCTTTTTTCGATTTTCTCAAAAACGGTTCCGACGATTTTGATTAAACTCGCTACATCGATGTAAAATTTAATGGGCTTTATTTTCATGTAGGTTTCATTCTGATTAAAATGGTCTGACTGGGCTTAAATGCCGATATTCCTTCCTCTAAAGTACCTTTAAAATTGTAGATTCTATAATAATAACTAGATTATCTTGTTATCACTGATGGAAAACAGGTAAATATGAATTGAATGAATTCGATACCCAACTAAAGGAGAAAATAGAAAAAATATTTTTTAATGCAATTTTTTGTTTTTGAACATAAGAGCAGTAATATCCATGTATGATATACCGTTGGAAAGCTAAATATTTTAGTAAAATTTTATCTTATACTCAAGTTTTTTAAAGTTAATAGAGAGTGATGAAAAGAAGATAAAACTAACTGACTATTTTAGATAATAATATAATAGATTTTAATAAAACACATGTTTCTCAGTCGGGCTTCAGCATTGGAAGAGAGAAGACGTGGAGCTCCAGTAACAGATAAGATTAAGATTTCTTTATATCTTCTTTGATATCTTTCTTTTTCTTTTTTTATTTATTTTATTTGTTCTCTTTGTGTAGGTGATAATTTATATTATTTTTTAAATCAAAACTTGCCTATTTTTTCTATGGGTGATCCCATAGATCTCAATAGCCCAAAGGCTAAAAGAAAAAGACCGCGCGGGAGAATTAAATCGATACCCGATAATGCGAATTTTCAAATAAGTCCCTCCTTTCTAATTTTAGAAAGAGAGGATGATCTAAATTTTCAAAAAGTGTCGCCCTTCTTTATTAATAAATTTTTATTAAATTTGGTAGGAGACTTAAAAATGATTAAAAAACTAAAAAATGGAACGTTACTAATTGAAACAAAAAATGGGAAACAATCCGAAGAGTTACTCAAATGTAAAAACTTCGGGGGCCAGTTCCCCATACAGGTATCCCCTCATAATACTTTAAATTTTAGTAAAGGTGTAATTAGATGCTATGACCTTCAATTTCTTGAAATTGAAGAAATTAAAAATGAACTATCATCAGTAATAACCGATATAAACAGAATTAAAATTAAAAAAAATGGAAACGAAATATTAACTAACTCTTATATCGTAACATTCCCATCACCGAGAATCCCTGAAGAATTAAAAATAGGCTATTACACGGTCAAGGTCCAAAACTATATTTTTTCTCCTTATCGGTGCTTCAATTGTTTAGGTTTTAATCATCCCACTAAGGATTGCAAACAAACGCCTAAATGTATACAATGCGGAGAAGACAAACACGGAGATGTTAAATGTACGCGACCACCCAGGTGTGCCAACTGTTCCGGAGAGCACCATGCCCTAGATCGTACGTGCCCTGCTTTCATTATGCAAAAAGAAATAAAATATATACAATCTGTTAATAAAATATCTTTTAATGAAGCCAAAAAATTATACAAAGAGAAAAACCCTACAACATTTATGAAATCTTTTTCTTCAATCACGAAAACAAAATCTTATCATACCGAAAAAAAAGATATCGGCATTCAAACCGTTTTATTAGACAATATTAGAGAACAAAAATTCCAAAACTCTAATATTATATCAAATCTCGAAACCCCTTTCTCCACTAATCCCACTCCCCTCCCCTCTAATCCCGCCCCCCTCACCTCTAATCCTGCCCCTCTCCTTTCTCCTAATCCTCCACCCCTCCTCCCCCCTCTCCCAGCGGACGCTCCGCTAGCGACCCTACCGGCTGATCCTGAACCTTCTAATAGGTCGCGATCCGCCTCAAGAAGACGTGGGGTCGTACCCCAGCCCTCTCTGCCCACCGACGAATCAGGCCCATCGAAAAGCACTGAAAGTGCTTTGATGGCATTAGACGTCGAAGAGAGCACTGAGGGAGAATTCACCGTCGTTAACAATAAAAAACAGGGAAACAGGAAAACTAAAAAAACTTAATGACTCATAAAAATAAAAAAATAACCATAATTCACGTACATAACAAATATATCGAGCTAAAATATTATACAACTATCCTCTGCCCTAAAACAGAAATATTTATTTGGCACTATAAATATCTCCACATAATTAAAAATACACGTAAATATAGAGAACATAACAAATGCACCGATAACAATAATAATATTAACGATATCTACAGATTCCAATGCATCTATTTATTCCTACCAGACAAAATAGTAAACATATACAAATCATTCCTAGCAGCCAAAACAATAAACATTTATTATCCATTCAATAAAACTATAGAAAACAAATATCACGCCATACTTTTAATCAATTATAATCAAAATAAACAACATTGTACTTTAAATAAAGAAAATTATATCTCCCGTGTTCTATTCATTTTTTTAATATTTAGTAGACATGCATATATATATTTTGTGGACGTAAACGCGAAAAGTCAGGAACTTCTGAATGCATTTCCTTATACGTCTAGAATTATTATGTTCGTATATGAGTGTGTGTATATGTGTGCGTATATACGTTTTTGCCTATGTGTGTGTGTGTATATGTATATGTATGTGTGGATATATGCAGGGTATGCATGCGTGTATGTGTATGCATGTATGTATATGTATGTATGTGTGTTATATATAAGTAATATGTATGGGTTTAATGTATGGGGACGAAGTTACACTAGAAATAAATATCATACGTCTTTCGTCTTAATCTTTACATATGAAACAATTGCTCTTACTGCAAGTTACTTTACTGTATTCATATAACATTTATCAATGTCGAAGTTCATGTTACTTCACCGCTTCTTACGATAGTTAATTGTTTTTATCAATTTCCTTTTTTCTTCTCTTTTATATTTAGTTTATCAGATTTATTAATAAATCAGATCTTTAAAAAGCAAATTTCTTAATTTTCTATTTTTTTTTGTTTTTTACAAAAAAAAATTTACACGTTTAGTCCCATTTATAATTTATTTTATTTTTCCTATTACTATTACAATGGTTCTTATCCAGTGGAATTGTAATGGTTTAAGAACACATTTTAATGATTTAAAAATCATAATACAGGACATAAACCCGGTCTGTATAGCACTTCAAGAGACACATTTATCTATCAATGAAAATTTACCAATTAAAAATTTTGAAATCTATCGAAAGGATTGTATTAACAATAAGCATAATAGTCGGGGAGTTCTAATAGCTGTCCACAAATCGGTTTATTCTGAGCCAATCACAATAGACTCACCCCTTCAGGTGGTAGCAGCCACTGTCCATTTAGGTTTCACTTTTTCTCTATGCAATATCTACCTCCCACAAGACCGCTCAATAGATGCCCAACACTTGTTAGATATATACAACCAATTACCTCATCCTGTTTTGTTTGTTGGGGACCTTAATGGCCACAATCCCTTATGGGGTTCACGAGACACTAACTTACGGGGTAGGGTAATAGAAAATTTCATAGACCTCTCTAATTTACTCCTTTTAAACTCCGGCGAACCCACATTTCTTAGCTCAAGTTACGGGACATATTCAGCTATAGATATTTCACTTTGTAGTTCTAGCCTTTTTAGTACAATAGACTGGACCATCCTACCGGACCTCTATGGTAGTGACCATTATCCAATCCTTATAAAGTTTCGAAACTCAAAAACCACATACAACCTACAACCGAGGTGGATACTGGACAGAGCTGACTGGTCTCTCTATTCTTCCCTAGTCACCCCTCCACCTACCTCTCCATGTGAACTGACCATTGAAGAGGGGTGTACAGCTATCACGAACATCATCATAGAAGCAGCAACATCAGCTATACCAATGAACAGAGGAGTTCCAAAAAGACCACAGGTTCCATGGTTTAATGATACCTGTAAGCAAGCTCTAAAAGAACGTCGGAAAGCATACAAAAGATTTCAAAGGTGCATGACGATAGTAAATTTGGTAGAATATAAGAAACATCGCGCCATATGCAGGAAAACGTTCAACCAATGCAAAGCAGCATCCTGGAAAAACTTTTTAGGATCCATGAGTTCATCTACGACCTCTGCCGATGTCTGGAACAAGATCAGAAAAATAACTAAAAATCCCTCCTTTCCTCGCTATACCATATTAGTTAATGGAAAATTATCCGATGATCCCCTAACCGTCTCGAATGAATTTGCCGCCTTTTTCTCGAACATCTATAATCCCGTTCGACAAAGTACAAACACTAGACCTGTAGAGATGGACTTTCAAAATACTAACGAGGAATCAGTCATAGATTATAACCACCCTTTTACCATGTGGGAACTAGAAAACATCTTAAATTCCGTGAAAGGATCCTCACCCGGCCCTGATAATATACATTACAGCATGATCAAACGTCTTCCTAACAACACATTACATTGGCTCCTCGATTACTACAATCAACTATGGTCCATTGGGGAATTCCCAAATGCCTGGCGAAACTCAGTTATCATTCCCATACTAAAAAATGGAAAAGACAAACGGTTACCAAATAGCTATCGTCCTATTTTCCTAACAAGTTGCCTTTGTAAGATTATTGAACGCATGGTCAACAAGAGGTTAATGTGGGTAATAGAAAAGAATGGTCTAATTCAACCCTTTCAGTCAGGATTTCGCAAAGGACATTCCACAATAGACCACTTAATAGTCTTAGAAGCAGAAATACAGTACGCCTTTGTTAATGGACAGCAAGCAGTCGTAGTATTCTTCGACATGATGAAGGCATTTGATTTCATAAACCATAAAGCCATTCTTCGCAAACTAATAGTGCTGGGAATCAGAGGGAAAATGTATAATTTCTTAAAACAATTTCTTAAAAATAGACGTTTTAGAGTTCGAGTTGGCAGTGAACTATCCAGCGATTATGAACAGACCAGCGGTGTTCCTCAGGGCTGCGTCCTCAGTCCCACTCTATTCTCACTCGCGATAAACGATCTGGGGCTCAACTTACCAAGAGGCGTCAAACCTTTGTTATTTGCGGACGACTTAGCGATAGTTTGCCGATCTGAGAACATAAATAATATAAAAAATAAATTACAGGAAGCCATTAACAGGATTAAGAACTGGTCCACTGCAATAGGTTTGAATATATCCATTGAAAAAACTGTTTGCCTTCACCTCAGCCGAAAGAGAAATACTCCACCATCACCCGACTTATTTATAGACAATTCATTAATACCCTATACACCTCACCACAAATTCTTAGGGCTGGGAACCTCATATTTCTTACATAAAGACAACTGCTACAAAAAAATTAAACATTCTACGCTATCTTAGTGGCACATCCTGGGGTTCAGATAGATGCACAATGTTAAAACTCTATAAGGTCTTGGTTCGTGCTAAATTGGAACACGGTTCTTTTGTCTATGGTTCAGCCCGTCGCCGAACCCTAGCTAAGCTGGACTCAGTTCATCACACAGGAATTCGAATTGCAACCGGCGCGTACAGAACCAGTCCCGTCCTCAGTCTATGTTCAGAGGCAGGCTTACCTCCGCTATCATTCAGAAGACAAAAACTTGCGATAAGTTACATTTCCAAATTACTTCCACAAACCGAACATCCCTCTTACAAATATATTTTTCAATCTAAATTTTCAACGATTTTCCGCCTAAAACCAAATTCAACCTTACCTTTGGCCGAAAGACTCTCTAACGTTATATCATCACTTAAAGCTATCCCGTTACAACAATTCAAAATTCAAACACCACCCTGGACTCTACCATCACCTAAAACAATTCTAAATCTTACTCATATTCCCAAAACTAACACTACTCCTTCAGAGTATAAAATACGACTATCTCGACTTCTGGAAAACATTCCAGATCATTTCCCAATTTACACCGATGGCTCCAAGTCTGAAAATTCAACAGCCTCTTCCTTTGTAACTCGTGATGCGACCTACAAATTTAAATTACATAGGTTATGCTCTATTTATACCGCCGAACTATACGCAATAGCATCATCACTCCAATTCTGTATACCTTTACCCCATAAATATATTGTAATACTATCAGATTCTCTAAGCTCCCTACAAGCTTTGAAAGTTATGTATCCAGAACATCCAATAATTTTCCGAATTCAGTCCTATCTTTCGACACTCGTAGACCAGGGGAAGTCCGTCAGCTTTATATGGATCCCGAGCCACATTGGCATTGTCGGCAACGAGCTTGCGGATCGGGCAGCGAAGGAAGCACTAACGCTCCCAGGTCGAGGTATTGCCGTCCTCACTCCATCGGAACTAAGTCGACCTCTGAAAATGGAAGTATGGGATAACTGGCAGGTTATGTGGGACGAAGGCCCCCCCAGCAAACTTAAACAGATCAAGAAAACAGTAAAGCCGTGGTCGACATCCTGCCGTAGTAACCGTAGGGAGGAGGTGGCCTTGGCTCGCATAAGAATTGGTCACACTGCACTAACCCATTCATACCTCATAAAAAAACAGCCACCGCCAAAATGCTCCTACTGCAGCTCCACCCTTACCATAAAGCACATCTTTGAGGAGTGCACTCATTATATAGACAGTATTAATAGAATAGGCCTGACTTCAAACTTGAGCAATATTTTGAGAGACGACGAGACAGCAATAGCAATGGTTATACATTTTTTGAAAGCGCACCAGCTCCTGTCGCAACTATAGATCTTATAATTGAATTTCTTATTTATTTATTTATCTATTTTCTTTTTTATTATTTATCTATTTATTACTTAATTATTTGTATTTATTTATTTTTTTATTTTTGTTATAAAGTTATAATCAGTACTTTCCTTGTGATTATTTTCTTTAACTCAAAATAGAACTCTCACACAAATTTCTTTAACTTAAGTGAATTTATAGGCGTTGATGACCTCGTAGTTTTACGCCTTTAAGCATCAACAAACAAACAAACAACACATGTTTCTATATAAATTCAATTTAATTAATTCTTAATTTTAATTAAATAATTAATTAATTTAATTAATAGTTTCACTAATTTTTATCTCTAACTGTATTTGAAAATTCTTTCATTGATTTAAAAAAAATTCTATTATATTTTTATCTACACCAATAAGCTTTAATACACCAATAAATCAAGGTTTAATATCGCTATCTTTTTATCACTCAGGGCCACCCATAGCGTAGTGGTTAGCATAACAGCTTTATTTTTTTGTTTATTTATTTTATAATATTCCGCATCTACCCAAGCGGGTCATTAGCGGCTAAAATTGTATATATTACATTACATTGCATAACAGCTTTATATGCCTGTGGGATGTCAGGTACTCGTTAAAGATCCCTATCCTAATAAAACCTGAATAGGCAAAATTTAGGACTCCCACTGTAGCATCGTCCGATTAGCCATAGCAGCATAAAAGTGACGTTAAACGAATAAACAACAACTCTCTATTACCATTTACAATTTTATATTTAAGATTCGCCGCTTTAGGCTGCTTCAACACTTTACTAGACAAACGGTCAAACCTTCCTCTGAACTACAAAAGGCATTACTATTGCATGACTATTAAAAGACCAATCTGGTCTTACGGAGTAGAGCTTTGGAGCTCTACTAAACCATCAAATTCTTCCCGCATCCAATCCTTACAATCCAAAATCCTCAATGCTCCTTACTTTGTCACGAATTAACTTATCCATAAAGACCTTAATGTTCCCTATGTTACTGATTTGGTCCGGACCAGGTATCAATCCTTTCATGACAAACTCCATTATCACTCTAACCCAATAGTTTCAATCCTTTCTTCCTCATCAATTCCGTATAATCCTCCGAGGCGCCTGAAAAGGAAATGGCCCGGGGACCTTCTAGTTTAGAATATTTTTAGAGTGCTTCCAATGAGAAGCTTCTCTACATGTATATCAAGTCATTGTATTATATAACACATCACATTTATTTGATTTATTTTTGTTAAAACAGTTGTAAATACCAATAAAATGATTTTAAAAAAATATATTTAAGATAATGTTTTTTTTTTATAATCTTAAGCTTTCCAACGGCATATCATACGTCTATGTTACTGTTTTTATTTTTTAAAACACAATAATTAGCTTAAAAAATAGTATTGTCTTTTTGTCCTTTACTGATTAAAAAAATATCTTATAGGGGCTTGACCTAACATTTTTATCTCGGTTTCTCTGCTATCCTTCCTTTTAAAGTTAACCTGTAGATCCTTCAATTTTTTTTCTTAACCGTCTTCTATCTTTCTTGTCAATGTACTTTTGAAATTTTTTCATTCCTTATTCTCTGGTTGAAACCGCACCAGAAAGATCTGAAGAGACTCTCAGACTGGTCCGAGTTAATAAAAAGAGGAAAGATATAAAAAGCAAAAAAAAAAAAAATCGAGAAGAAAAGATATATATAAAAAATAAAGAAGGAAAGAAGTAAAAAAGGATCCGAAACCCGTTTCCCTAGTTCAATAAATCCATTGTTCAAATATTTGTGAGCGGAGAGCCTGAGTTGTGAAGGAGGTCTCGACTAAACTGGATTACAAGAGAGTACAATGGGTAGAGTTGTCACCTGCTCCCAGCTGGCCTTCCACAATGCTAGGGTCTTCCTGGGGGAGGTTGGGTAATCTTGGGGGACAGGTATCTTGGGATAAGACGTCTGCCCAAACATCCAAGGGTCATGATCTCTTGGCTCGGAAAATCGCAAATCCTACCTTTTCTGTTATTTCTTTTACCTTTGGATCTCACAGGATTTATCGAGTCAGGCAGAGGATCTGACAGGAGAAAAAAATTTCTCCCACTTTCGAGTGGAAGAAAATTAGATAATAATTTTTCTTAATAAAAATATTTCGAATAATCAATGGTGGACTGTGAAATGATATAAAGGAAGAGATGGTACGGATGGAGGTAAACAAAAAACATAGTAAATAAAATAATAGGATAAAAAAATATTTACGAAACCATTTGATATCCAACGTTTTGACTCTTATTTATGCCTTTATCAGGGGGAAAAAAAAACAACATAATTTTCTTGATCTGGAGATTCTTTTAATTTTTTTTCTATCTACAATAATAACTGAGATTCGGAGGGTCACTCATATCGTAGTAGCTAGCATAACAGCTTTCTATGCCAAAGGTCGCGGTTAAAATCAATTTATGAATTTTTAAATACATGTAGAAATAAAAATAGGGATCCCTTGTAGCTGGGTGGTTAGCGTAACAGCCTCCTATGCAAAAGGTAACGGGTTCAAACCCGCAGGTGGTCCTAGGATTTTTTAATGGGAATAAAAAATCCTTAGTTATGCCGTCCTTCGGATGGGACGTTAAAAGGTGGTCCCGAGTCCCGAGTCCCGAGCCTGTGCGATGTCAGGTACTCGTTAAAGATCCCTATCCTAATATAACCTGGATAGGCAAAATTTAGGACTCCCACAGTAGCATCGTCCGATTCTCAGTATTCCATTGCATCATTCCTGTACCTAGTTATCCAATCCCGCCGTCCATCATACATTTTCAACTTTTTACAATTAAAATCCTCTGTCCATTCCCGCTGTACAAGCTCTTGGCCTTCAGATTTATACAGAATGGCCCACCAATCTGGACCATTCGATAGATCGTCCCTTATCCGATCCTCAATCCTATGGAATTCTATTCCTCATTCTATCCGTCACTCCAACTCTCTTCCTACATTCAAATCCCGCTTATTCATTCATCTCATGACCATCCAGTCAGAACAAAATCGTAAATAAGACTCTATTTTATTTTATACTCTACATATTTGCGTATGTCTGTTTTCGATTGGTTTTTGTTAACTTGTTTAAAAATAAACTATTACTCTAAGACTTTGAGGCCCAATTTATGTATTATGTAAATGTTATTTTAAAGGAACTTGTCCCAGAATAATAAAGAATTTATTTATTTAATAATTTTTTTTTTTCGATTCTAACAAAATTACGAAATGGCTTTCAATTAAATGAATTATTCTATAATTAACGCCAAGCCAATTTCTGAGCAGCGAATTAAATTTAATATCATTTGAGACGAGCCTTTTGAAATTGAACCTTAGCACCTGCCTGGCAGTCCGTCAACAAATTAAGTTGTCCTTAATTACTTTCAGTGATCTTTCTGCAATAGTTTATTTTTATAGCTAATGATTATTACAGTTCTACTTAAAATGGTTTTCTCGAGACTTATGACTTTTTTTTTCTGTTTAGACTTCTAGATGTCGGCAGCTGTCACAATACAAGTCTGGCCGCTGAAAAAAAAATTATATGTTAAGAAGGAGTGTAATGGTTCTAGCATCACCTCATTCGGTCTCTAATTATGATGCCGTATTTGGAAACCTCGCATTCACCTCATTTTTTATCTCTTTTTTATATTTTATTTTTCTTCCTAAACAGTGGTCGTTTCTGGCATAATTATGTCGTCCAAATGTATATAATTGAATGCCATAATATACTCTCGAGCTAATAGAGTTTATTTCTTATAGATGTCGCTAAAGCATTTGATTGAGTCTGGCGTTTTGGCTTCTATTCAAGCTCAAAAAATTAATGTCTCAAGTAATATCTCATAGTTAAGGAGCTGGAAAAACTTTCGACCAATATATGCAACCGATATAGGGGTTAACTGTTGCATGGTGGTGAGCATAACAGCCTCCTATGCCCAAGGTCCCGGGTTCAAACCCGCAGGTGGACCTAGAATTTTTTAATAGGAGTAAAAAACCCTTAGTAATGCCGTCCTTCGGATTGGACTTTAAAAGGTGTTCCCGAGCCTGTGCCACGTCAGGTACTCGTTAAAGATCCCTATCCTAATTAAACCTGGATAGGCAAAATTTAGGACTCCCACTGTACCATCATCCGATTAGCTACAGCATTACAAAGGGACGTTAAACAAATAAACAAACATATACAGCAACGGATATATACAATGAATCGATTTATTTTAGAGAAAATATCAGGTGCTCACAACACTCGACCTACACTTACCTCCGTTGTTAGAATCAATTTGAGAAATTTTAAATAAATCTAGATTTGAAAAATATTATCTACTATCTTCAACAACTTTTTCGACAACACTCTTTCTAAATATTTAACTTTCCAACTGTATATTACCGTTCTTATGGAGGAAAAAATACCTTAAAATACTTGTTGCTCTTTTTTCCTTATGTTGGCTATCAATTTCTTTCATCTTGTTTTATTACCTGTTTTTCATCAATGCTAGCAACATGATATGGTTAATTCTTAGAATCTAAAAAATTAAAGGTATTTTACAGGAAGAAAACTTTAAATATTACGATTGGAAATCTACATGATATTAAAGCTCATAAAATACATTGATGCAGTGAATTTTTTTTTTTTTATTTTAGAAACAATTCTTTATTGAGCAATATTACAATCTGTCCAATTTAGGACATTTTTAATAGTGATGAAGTACAACATTCATACTACATTCACACGATATATACAAAACAATAAATTTATATAATAATAATACAATATACATATATACAAAACAAAATCAATAAAATATATACAAAAGTCACTCATACCTATATACAATTCACAAGCATACAGCACGTGAGTGGAGAATCTAGCCAATGCTAGAACTCCAATATACATTTTACAAGAGGTCTCGAGGCCACTGCCGTTTTAACCTTCTAGGAGGATGGTAAGGATGTGTGGAGCTGGATAAGGATTGAGCTAGGGGATTAGGATGATGGATAAGGTTCTGATGGAATTTAGAGAATTTTAATGGTATAAGGTCTAAAATAAATGGAATATTTAGGTCGTGGTGTAAGGTATGGTTGGATACATAATAAGGAGCATTAACTATTGTTCGGAGGACTTTTGATTGGAAGGATTGAATGCGTTTGATGTTAGAAAATTTGGCTGTCCCCACAGTTCAAGTCCGTAGGTCCAGATAGGTTTCAGTACTGTCTTGTATATTAGCAGTTTGTTCTCGATAGATAATTTAGAATTTCTGTTCAGTAGTCTGTATAATTGTCCAAATCGTCGATTAAGTTCTTGTCGTTTAAGTCTAGTATGTGGGTTCCAAGTTAGTCTTTTGTCCAGAAGGAGGCCAAGATACCGGACTGTGTCGGAGAAAGGAAGCGGAACGGAGTTAAAGAGAACTGGAGGGCAGGATTGTCTTCGAAGGGTAAAGGTGACATGTTTGCATTTAGATTGATTAACTTTGATTCTCCAGTTGTTACACCAGTCTTCAATTTGAGAAAGGTGCGTTTGGAGGCCTATAGATGCAATTTCGGGATCTAAGTGAGAGGATAGGATAGCTGTGTCATCAGCGTACGTTGCTAGGAAGGTATTAGGGCAAACAGGAATATCAGCCGTGTATATATTGTAAAGGAAAGGACCAAGGACACTGCCCTGAGGAACACCGGATTCGACTGGATAATAATTGGAATATTCTGCACCACAGCGAACTCGGAAGGAGCGGTTTGATAGATAGGATCGGAGGACTAGGTATAGGGATTGGGGTAAATGGTTTTTGAGCTTAAAGAGTAATCCCGGGTGCCACACCCGGTCAAATGCTTGCGTTATGTCCAGAAATGCACCCGAGCAGTACTCCTCGTTCTCAAGGGCAGAGGAAATATGGTCAACGACTCGGAGCCCTTGCTGAACGGTTGAATGTTGGGAACGGAATCCAAACTGATGGGAAGGAATAGTGTGGGATTCTAATAAAGGTAATATTCGTTTGAGGAGGATTTTTTCAAAGATTTTTGAAAGGATTGGGAGTAGGCTGATAGGTCTATATGATGTCGTTGTGTTAGGAGGTTTACCTGGTTTTAGGAAGAGAATTATAGTGGAATGTTTCCATAAGAGAGGAAAATGAGTAGTTCGTAGAATGGAGTTGTAAATATATGTAAGAAATATAACGGCTTTAGATGGAAGCTGTCTGAGAATCTGAGGAGTGAGGAGATCGTATCCAGGAGATTTACGGAGTGCAAGTTTTCGGAGAAGATATTTGACCTCGGAGGGATTAACTGCTTTAGGAGGTAATGAAAGCGGGATTGGAGACTGAAGGAACTCTTCCACCACTGCAGTGTGGTTTGGATGGGATTCTGGATGAGGTGTGAAGACTTCGGAAACGTATTTGGCAAGTTCCTCGGCTTTGTCTTCATCAGACGCAGCCCAGGAGCCATTACTTCGACGGATGGGATGGGAAATATGGTGGGATTTTAGAATTTTCTTAGTGACATTCCATAGGGAATTGTCACAAGCTGAAAGAGAAGACAGGAAGGAACTAAAGGATTGGGAACGGAAGGTCGCCAGCTCCCTCTTTAATGCAGTGAATTTAATTAAAATCTTTGTGCTTTTCTTGAGAGCATCGCATAAACGTGTTGGAGGCATGGTATAAAGAGGTTCTGTTTCTGATTTTGTTGAATTCGTACTTTAGAGGAAGAAAATTTAAAATACTGTATTTAAACCCTATCAGACTATTTCAATCAGAGTGAAACCTTTGTCAAATTAAAACCCATTATATTTTAGACTAATATAGCGAACTCAATCAAAATCTTTAGAGCCGTTATTAAGATAATCATAAAAAAGTAGATGATGCTTGGTATAAATTAGCTCTTTACTTGACATTTTTGTGGCTCTTAATTGGACTCAAGGGTCACAAAAAATGTAATACCATTGAAAACTTGAGTTCGAAAGTTTTTAATATTATAGTACTTTAGCGAAAGTAAAAATTATAAAATTAACAGAAATCGACTTTAAAATAAGTGTGTTTACATACGAACTGCGTGGTCTAGTGGATAAAGCACTAGTCAGTCTACTGTGCTCCAGGTCGTGGGTTCAAATCCCGTTTATGGCAGAATATTATTTACTCTGTTATTACAGCCAGGGGAGGGGGAGAGGGAGGGAGGGCGGACGCAACCGAATTGCGTCCCGTGATATTTTATGATCCTACAAATATTCCGAATTGAGTCCCGCCTACCTCTAGGGGTTGGGTCCCAACCTGTAAAAGGTGTCAGGTATAGGAGCTCCATATCAGCACCACTGTGAGGTTAGCTGCATTGCTAATTCCAGTTAGTGAAGTTTATGTCATAAAAGATTTCTGCCGACAAGAAAAACTACGTACATGGACCTAATCAATTTTGAATTAAATTACAGCCAAATAACACATTGATATTTTCATGCAATTTGAGGTAATAGTGTCTTACATAGACATATGTGTATATGTGACATATACTATATTAATACTAACTTGTTTTTTCTAAGTTTATAGTATACACATATATTGTGTAGGACGCAATTTTATTTCGAATCGCATGAACAATAAATTCCCAAATCGTTGCATAAATAAAATTGTTTATTTATTGACTGAAACCTAAGAACAGTAGAAAATTATATATATATATATATATATATATATATATATATATATATATATATATATATATTTTATATAATTATATAATTAATATTTATCAAACTACATAGCTTGGCCTGAAGTACGCAAAAATATCTTCTTTTATGAAAAATATATCGTTAAAATATATTTGCCTTTTTTTTTTAATGACTTTTTAAACGTTTCTTGATTATTTGTATATGTCTCCGAACTATTTAAGCTGTCTTTTTGCCTTCTAAACCTGGGTGTACTGATAAGCCGTACTATACCGTACCTTTTTCAGGTACCAGGCGGGACTCAACTAAGATTCTGTAAAACCGACCCTGGGACTCAATTAGGAATCTTTTTGCCAAACGGGACTCAATTCGGACTCACCCGGGAGGGCGACCCAAGGGTATGGAGACCCTCCTGGGGCAGACCCAGCCTCTATAAAGTGGGTACCCAAAAATGGGGTAAAACCTGGCGGCTGAGCGTCATCTCGGCCGAATCACCTCATTGCCGGGCAGTTCACCTCGAAACATTACGAATCTCTACATGTACTGAGCCCGAGAACCTTCATGGATTGTAGAAGTACAGGTTTTTTATATTTAATTTTTTTATAATAATTATAACGAAAATGATGGTTCGATGGCAATTCCAACAAATATTCCGTGATTCCGCGTGTGTAACCTTATAAAGCGCAAATGGCCTGGACAAAACATTCTGCGTTGTACCTTATTCTCGAAAACCTTAAGGCGTTGTTCATCGTTCAAAGTAAGGGACCACGTTTCATAATCGTAAAGGAACGTCGAGATAATTATAGTTTTAGCCATTTTAACCTTCAATTTTCCTGACGGAAGCAGCGAGCTGAGTAAGTAATTTGGCCCCCTCGTCAACATATAATACCGTAATTATTATTTGTTTGATGGCGTCGAAAATAATCTTGTTATTTTTAATTACTCTCAAGCAATAAATTAGGGGTGTAACATTTATTTACCAGTCCGAGATCGTTCCATAATAGAGTTCCCAGTTAGTCGTTCTTCGTCTAAGTTTCAATTAGATATAATATCTCTGTAATTACGGTTCTTCTATAGAAAATGGACGATAAAAACCCTGACCATTAATTTTATAATTGCCCTAGAACTTCGTGTCATTCGTGGGCAGGTAGTTGAAATGATATTTGTTTTTTTGAGGCGTAATTGAGTACTTAATTTTCCGCAGTCAGCAAAGTTACAGAATCATCAAGGCGATTCGAGTGCCATTTTCTAACATGATAAAACAAATAATAATTGTCTTCATTTAATTGAATCACTTACCAATAATAAGGCAAAAGTATAGTAGAATATGCTTTACCTACCATGCATATTTATATATATTCTTTCACCGGCAGTGTCGCTCTAATTATTAGCAGTGTCAAACTATAATTTTTAAAAACACATGTTTTAAAAGAATCATAATATATTCCAACAATTATTAAAAAACAAACAAAAAAAATACTGAAATAAATAAATTAAGTTAATAAAAATCAGTTATTCTCTGACTTAACATTTATCGCCCGTCCTGTAGATGTTCTTATGCGCGACTAACTTGGGGTGGGGTAAATAATTTATAAAAAAATATATCAACATCTGTTTTTGTAAAACGGCCAATTATATATTTTACGATATTCCATATTTTCTTCCTTTAAATTACTTATGTAGATTTTAATTACTTTAAAAAAAAAATAATAACCATATTACCATGCTAGCTTTGATAAAGAGGGGACAAATATTATTGAACGAATTTGGTACCTAACTAATGGAGAAAATAGCAAACATATATTTTAGTTGATTATTTTTTTATTTTTATTTTGAATTACATATTGGTTTTTTAATAGATTTTAAGAGGTTGTTAAATAGATTTTGTGGCAGTGTGATTATATGGGACAACTCAGTTTTACTTTCCCTTACTATATATATTAAGAGAAAGTATTGCGATAGTGAAAATTTTCGAATTCCAGTTTTCAACGGAAATACATATTTTAGGGTCCCCTGAGTCCAAATAACCAAGTTCCGCAAAACGTATGTGTGTGTGAAACGGTAAGTCCTATGAAACTGAAATTTCATATTTAAGACAACTATACGCCCGAGACGTGACAAAATCTTTTTCATCAAAATCAGCTAACCAGGAGAGCCACTACTATGCATTTTTTCACCTTTTTTCGATTTTCTCAAAAACGGTTCCGACGGTTCTGATTAAACTCGCTATATCGATGTAAAATTTAATGGGCTTTAATATCATTTAGGTTTCATTCGGATTAAAATGGTCTGACAGGGCTTAAATGCCGATATTTTAAATTTTCTTTCTCTTAAGTACCTTTAATTTTGTTGATTATATGAAAATATCTTGTTACCACTGATGAAAAGCAGGAAAATATATAAATTGAATGAATTCGATACCCAACTAAAAGAGAAAACAGAAAAAATATTTTTTTAATGTAATTTTTTGTTTTTGAATAAAAGAGCAGTAATATACATGTATGATATACCGTTGGAAAGCTAAAGATTTTAGAAAAAATATTATCTCATACACAAGATTTTAAAAGTTAATAGAGAGCGATAAATAGCCGATAAAACTAAGTGATTGTTTTAGATAATATATATTTTAATAAAACACATGTTTCTATAGAAATTTAATTTAATTCTAAAATTCTTTCATCGATTTTAAAAATGGAGGTAAGTGAAAGTCGTGTGTTGCCCGCACCAGATTATTTTTTTTTAATAAATAAAATAAAATAGTATTCAGTGATGAAAGAAGGAAAACAACCAAGAAGTGTAATTCATGCCGGGAAAGCCAGCAAATGAAATACTGAATGGGACACTTGTTGCTTGTTTCATTCAGATCTCATTCAATGTGGTTCAGACCCGGATTATAGTGTACTTATTCCATGTGCTTTGCAGTGTGTACCACTTAGGTATTCAGCAGTGATTTAATTATAGGCCGGCTAAGTAAAAGCAATAACTAAATAAATACATATCAATGTAATCAGTATCAGAAAAATCTGGTGCGGGCAACACATGACTTTCACTTACCTCTGCTGTTAAAATAAATCTAAAAACTGTTAACTAAACATAAATTAAAAAAAATTAAAGTTAATTTAGATAGTTTAGTAAGTATCGTTGGAAACATGTGGTTTAGATTAAATGATATAGCAAAATCCAATTGTTGCGTATAATTGTCAGTAATACTTGTATGCCTTATTACTTTCACTTATCTATAAATGAAATATATATTAAGGGAAAGTATTGCGATCGTGAAAATTTTCGAATTCCAGTTTTCAACGGAAATACACATTTTAGGGTCCCCTGTGTCCAAATGACCAAGTCCCGCAAAAACGTCTGTGTGTGTGTGTGTGTGTGTGTGTGTGTGTGTGTGTGTGGTAACTCCCGGCTAAAAATAGAATTGCTATGAAACTGAAATTTCATATTTAAGACAATTGTCGCGCCTGAGATGTGACAGAATCTATTTAAGCAAAATCAGCTGATCAGACGAGCCACTTTATACCATGCCTTTTTACGATTTAGGGCTTAAATGCCGATATTTGAAAATTTCTTCCTTTAAAGTACCTTTAATTATCGCCTGATTAGCATTGCTAAAAAACAACTTAATATGTAAGTAGAACTAAAGGAGAAAACTGAAAAAAAAAATTTTAATGTAATTAAATTAAACTTAAGAACAGTAATATACATGTATAGTATACCGTTGGAATGCTAAAGATTTTAGAAAAAATATTATCTTATACATACTATTGTAACAGTTAACGGAGAGTGATGAAAAGCCGATAAAACAAACTGATTGTCGTAAATAATAATATAATAGATTATTTAATAAAACACATGTTTCTATTAAAATCGAGTTTAAATAATTGTTTAACAATTTATTTTCGTTTATAAATCTGTTTAAAAATTCCTGAATATATATATAAATAGTAGGTAAGTGAAATTCATGTGTTGCGCGCACCAGATTTTTTGTTGCTGTTATTAGGTTTAAAAATTACATTAAATAAATATTTTTGCTCTTTTCTCTTTTATTTGGTTACCAAATTGGTTATAAACTTACATATATAGCCGTTTTTTAACAAAACTAATAACATGATATGGTAATTTTTCTGAATTAGTACAATTAAAGTTACTTCAGAAAGGGAAAATTTTAAAATGATGAAAAAAAAAGTCATGAAAATATCTTGAAAAAGAACTACCCAGTGGTAGCACTTCACTAACTATTTTAACTCAGTAGGTCCCGAGGTCACCTTCTTTTCAGTCGCCTTGGAGGGTTATCAGGGATATCTAAGGAAGATAAATTACGGAGAGTTGGGTTTGTATGGGCAGGATTTTTAGAATGAAAAGAGAAGTATCTATCACGGGCTATGTCTGCAACAAAAGGGATGTTAAGGTCATTATGGAGGAGTTGATTTGTAACAAAATAAGGGGCATTCAGGACTTTGCGAAGGATTTTGGTTTGTTAGGACTGGATGCGGGATGGTTTTGTAGAGCCCCAAAGCTCGATTCCATATGTCCAAATAGGTCTGATAATAGTGATGTAAATGAGTCTTTTGTAATATACTGGAAGTTTTGAAAGTTTGTCTAGTAAGTGTTGTTGTAAGTTTCGAGCAGTTTTATGTCGTTTCAGTCTTGTGTGAGGATATAGTTGTCTTAAATATAAAATTTAATTTCGGACGTCTTTTCGTTTTCGCGCTAGACTTACTACACACGGACACACACTCACAAACCTTTGTGCGGGACTTGGTCAATTTGAGACAAAGGACCCTTAAAAGTGTATTCCTGTTAAAAAATACAATTATAAATTTTCATGATCTCAATACTTTCCCTCAGTATGTATAAATTTCATATATATGTACGCGAAAGTAAAAATTATCCAGTTATGAATTCGCTTTAAGCTATCGAATGCAACATGAAAAAAACGGAGCTGGTGTTATGTCTGTCGGCGATAACCCACGGCGGCGAAGAAATTCTTAGAATATCCAAGGCTGGATTTAAACTGAGTAGCCACTTGGTCAGCAATACTGCCGCTTCTTATCGGAGAGGTAAATATTATAAACTGATAGATA
The DNA here is from genome assembly GCA_023052935.1 of Piezodorus guildinii. Lineage (NCBI taxonomy): Eukaryota > Metazoa > Arthropoda > Insecta > Hemiptera > Pentatomidae > Piezodorus > Piezodorus guildinii. Next base: position 116,091,385 of record CM041298.1, read on the forward strand.
ATGCCAAGCAACTTTCACAGCTCCTGAAGAAAGAATATTCATATCAAGAGCTTGCTATGAACTGTACTAATTTACTACGGTTTACTAAAGGTAAATAGGACGTACTTGAAGAAGAAAAAATCTGGTGCGGACAACACACGACTTTCACTTACCTCGGTTGTTAAATACGATTGAAGAATTTTCAAATACAGTTAAAAGTAAAAATACGTGAAACTATTAAAGAATTAATTAAATTGAATTTCTATAGAAACATGTGTTTTATTAAAAAATCAATTATATTGTTACCTAAAATAATCAGTCAGTTTTATCGGCTTATCACTCATTATTAACTTTTTCAAGCTTGTGAATAAGATTATATTTTTTCTAAAATCTTTAGCTTTCCAACGGTTTATTATACATGTATATTGCTCTTTTTATTTTCAAAAACCAAAATTGCGTAAAAAAACATATTTCTGCAGTTAATATTTCCTTTTTATACATTTATCTGTTTTTTATCAATCCTAATAAGATGATATAGTTAAGTTCATAAAAACTACAAAATTAGTTGTACTTTAGAGAAAGAAAATTTAAAATATCAGCATTAAGCCCTGTCAGACTAATTAAATAAGAATGAAACCTACATCATATTAAAGCCCATTAAATTTTACATCGATATAAGGAGTTTAATGAAGATGGTTTGTACTTGGTAAATAAGATACAATTTATACCTAAATATTAAATTATTCTTGGGTTCGGAAAAAAAATTACATACAAAATATATTTGCTCCTTTTTCTTTTAAATGGTTATGAAGTTGGTCCAACTTGTACGTTTACCCGTTTACTATCACTGCTAATAAGTCGATAAGGGTAATTATAACTACAGACCGAAATTAAAGCTACTTTGGAGGAAGAAATTTAAATATAGCGGCATCTAAGCTCTTTCTGACTATTTCATTCAGAATGAAACCTGCATTATATTAAAGCTATTATATATTGTTTTTGTGAGTTTTCTTAGAAAAAAAAAAAAAACTTTTTTTTTGCGATTAGCTATATGATTTCAGGGTACAATAAAAAGTTTAGTTTCGGTGAAAACTCGAATTCGAAAATTTTTAAGATAGCAATACTTTTTGTTCTATATATTCCATAGATAAATTGATCTAGAGTTATTTAAAGCTAACGCTACATTAACATATTACATACACACAAATATATATATATATATATATATAGAGAGAGAGAGAGAGAGAGAGAATTATTTGTTAATATTATTATATATTTTATGAATAGGTAGACATCCAAATAAATTTTTATTTCGTAAAGTGAGAATAGGTTGACTGTGTGTATATAGAGAAGTTAGTTGAAGCTGCAGTGAAATTAACACACAATTAAGTAGAAATGTAAAAACTTTCCGAAACGTCGGGACTATTAAATTAAGTCCCTACTTAATTGTGTGTTAATTTGACTGCACTCTCAACCTACTTCTCCAATTTTTTATTTCACTCAATGGTTAAAATTATAATTTATTCCGTTCATATTTAGGTCTAATTTAAAAATTTAAATTAAAAAAAAAGTCTATTAATGCTTTCTAAAAAATGCATAAAGATATGTAACTTTTATTTTAAATTACCATTTAGTAGTAGATTTAATTTTTTTTACTTTAAGGTAGGTTATTTCATTAAAAAATTTTCACAATAATATCATTGTAGTATATATTTCACACAAATTATGGTTTATTGATGCATTCAATTTATTAATGAAGTTGACAATAGTTTGATTAAAAGGATGTGTCATCCATAATCGTCTGAAGCGATTATTTTTACTTTCACTTACCTATATATGAAATATACAGTAAGGGAAAGTATTGCGATCGTGAAAATTTTCGAATTCATGTTTTCAACTGAAATACACGTTTAAGGGTCTCCTGAGACCAAATGACCAAGTCCCGATAAAAGGTCTGTGTTTCTGAATGTCCGAGTATGTGTGTTAAGTCTAGCGCCAAAGCGAGAAGTCGCACGAAACTGAAATTTCATACTTAAGACGTCTATACGTCCAAAATGTGACAGCAACTCTTTTATCAAAATTGGCTCACCAGAAGATCCACATTATACCATGCATTTTGCACCTTTTTTCGATTTCCTCAAAAACTACTCTACTGATTTTCATGGAACCCCCTATATTGATATAAAATTTAATGGACTTTAATATCATGTAGGTTTCATTCCTAATGAAATAGTCTGAAAGGGCTTAAAGGCCGATATCTTAAACTTTCTGCCTCTAAACTACCTTTAATTTTGTACATTTCAAAAGATTAACCATATCATCTTAAGGACATAGATGAAGGAAGGCTAATATATAATTTAGAGGAAATCGATGACCAACTAAAGGATAAAAGAGCAAAAACATTTTTTAATGTAATTTTTGGCTTACTGATAATAAGAACAGTATCATGGACCTAGAATATACCGTTGGAAAGACAAAGATTTAAGAAAAAATATCATCTGATTGACAGAGTTGTAAAAGGTAAAGTAATGAGACGGATAGAGAATAAAACTTATTACTGATCAACAATTTAACATAGTTATATTTATATATATATATACATATATATATATATATATATATATATTATATATATATATATATATATATATATATATATATATTAGTTATATAAAAATTAACTTTGTACATCAATTGTTTTTATTGTTGGTAAACATTAAAAAAACCCAACTAAGAAAAGAAAGGGAAAAAAAAGAGAAAGTAAACATAAAAAAAAAAAAAATTAAAATAAATAATTAAACAAAATTATAGTTATTAAAATCATATGATGGAATTGAGTAATTTAGAATTTTATAACAATATATGTTTAGTTCTCTTAAGTCTATATTTAGGGGTTGATAGTTTAATTATAATTCCAATTTGTTTTTTAAGGGTATCGTCTGTCAGTCAGCATTTTGAGAAAAATGATTGTGTTTGTTGGTGTATAAATTCTTGTATTGTAGGCATGTCCAGATCTTTGTGCATGGTAGTTATTTTTGTGAATGTTGGATAATTATTAATTATTCTTAGGCATCTATTTTGTAGTACTTGCAACTTATTAATATGTGTTTTGCTTGTAAGACTCCAAGCTGGGCATGCATATGTAATTGTAGGCCCTATAACGGATTTATATAATTTATTTTTTTTTTTAAACATAATTTATTGAAATTTACAACTGTACTCAAAAAAATACATCAAGTAAATATGATATTAGAAAAATGACATGGAAGAGACTTGTAGAAGAACTACCCAATGGTAGCACTCCTGTAACTATTTTAAACTAGAAGGTCTCGGGGCCATCTCCTTTTCAGACGCCTCGGAGGATTGTCGGGAATTGAAGAGGAAGAAAGGATTGAAACTAGAGGATTAGGGTGAGAATGGAGTTTGTCATGAAAGGAATGGTATCTAGATCGGGCCAAATCAGCAACATACGGAATATTAAGGTCTTTGTGGATCAGTTTATTAGTTACAAAATAAGGAGCATTGTGGATTTTACGAAGGATTTTGGATTGTAGGGATTGGATGCGGGAAGAATTTGATGGTTTAGTAGAGCCCCAAAGCTCCACTCCGTACGTTCATATCGGCCTTATGACAGTCATGTAGATGAGTCTTTTTTAGTTAAGTGGACGATTGGAACGTTTGTCTAGTAAGTGTTGAAGTAGTCGAAAACGTCGTGCAGTTTCTTGTCGTTTCAGTCTTGTATGAGGGTTCCATGTAAGGCGTTTTTCAAGGTGTAGTCCTAGATATCGGATCTGTTCAACCGGGACAAGAGGAGTATTATTGAAGGAGACAGTAGGGCAGGATGTCATTGGTTTACGACGAAGGATAAAGGTAATTTGGCTGGATTTGATGGCATTTATTTTAATTCTCCAGTTCTGACACTATACTTCAAGGACTCTGATATGGGATTGGAGAGTTTGAGAGGCAATAGTTTGATCAGCATTGACTGATAACACACATCTGTCATCAGCATAGGTAGAAAGGAAAGTGTTAGGATGGGATGGGATATCATCTGTATAAACTGTGTAAAGGATGGGTCCTAGGATACTGCCTTGAGGAACACCAGCAAACTGACTAAAAATGGATGAATAGGAATTATTATGATTTACTTTGAAGGATCTGCCAGTGAGGTAGATATAAAATTAGTTTGTTTTTCGGTAGTAATTTTGAATGTTTATTAAAGTAGGGGTACATTTTATATTATATTTAATAACTATTTATTTATTTAACTATTTATTTTATTGTCTACGTGACGTCTGAAAAGTAGTTTACAGCCCAGGGTGACACCTAAATACTTAACGTGTTTACATTTATATTATTTAATCTTCTAAATCATATGCTTGCAACGAAAATGAATACACTTTCAATTAAAATCAACTACAAATATTTTTCAAATTGAAGTATATTTAATATTTTCTAAATTGATTATAATTATTATAGAGGTAAGTGAAAGTTTTTTATAAAAATAATCATTTGTAAATAAAAGGTTGAACGTTATTAATGTTACTGCTGTGTTTAGTGAAAACAATATTTTTTTCTTCAAGCATGATGGTATTAAAAAAATATTGAAAAAGTAATGTCGGAGTAGGTTATAAAGAAGTGAAAACTATAAATCATTAGTGGAAGGCTGAGGCAGAGCTGGAATGATGTATCTCCCTTGAGTAACCTTTCCCGCAGGTCGACTTTTTTACCCAGCTCTCTGATGGATGAGGTATCCAATTTCCCACTCGTTTTCACCCAATTGTCGCTTTTCTGAGTAGGTAGGGGAGTGAAGAGGGTGAATTCACCCTCGTCATTAAGGCTTTGGGGTGATCCATGTCAAAGGAGATCTCGGCAACGTCTGCTGTCTATTCTTGGATGACGTAATTATCAGGGATTTAACATGTCAAATTTTATAAATCACTTTCACTTAGAATTATGTACGAAATATATAGTAAGGGAAAGTCTTGCGATTTTGGATTATTCTGAGCCCAAGTAACAAAATCCATCAATTTTTTTTTTTTTTTTTTGTGTGTGTCTGTGTGTGGTAAGTCTAGAACGAAAACGGAAAGTCGAACGAAACTAAAATTTCATATTTATGACAACCATAGGCCCGAGATGTTACAGAATTTTTTTTACCTAAATCGGCTAACCAGGATTGCTACTTAATAACAAGGCATTTTGCATGAGTACAGGTTTCATTCTTATTGAAATATTCCGACAAGGCCTAAATGCCGATATTTTAATTATTTTCTCTCTAAATTACCTTTAATTTTTTAGATGAAACTAATTAACTATGATTTAATTTAATAGACAAGATGAAAGAATTTGATAATGAACTAAAGGAGAGAAGTGTTAATATATTTTTCAAGCAATTTTTTAATACATGAATAGTGATATAGATGTATAATATAGCGTTGGATAGCTAAAGATTTTACAAAAAATATTATCTTATACACAGAATTGAAAAGCCGATAAAACTAAGTGATAATTCTAGGTATAAAAAATCTGGTGCGGGCAACACACGACTTTCACATCCCTCCATTTTTAAAATCAATGAAAGAATTTTCAAATACAGTTAGAGATAAAAATACGTGAAACTATTAAAGAATTAATTAAATTGAATTTTTATAGAAACATTTGTTTTATCATAAAATCTATTATATTATTATCTAAAATAATCAGTTAGTTTTATCTTCTTTTCATCACTCTCCATTAACTTTTAAAAGCTTGAGTATAAGATAATATTTTTTCTAAAATCTTTAGCTTTCCAACGGTATATTATACAGGTATATTACTGTTCTTATGTTCAAAAACAAAAAATTGCATTAAAAAAATTCATCCAATTTATATATTTATCAGTGGTAACAAGATAATATAGTTATTTTTATAGAATCAACAGAATAAAAGGTACTTTAGGGAAAGAAAATATCGGCATTTAAGCCCTGTCAGAGCATTTTAATCAGAATGAAACCTACATGATATTAAAGCCCATTAAATTTTACATCGTTATAGTGAGTTTAATAAAAATCGTCGGAACCGTTACAACAAAATCCAAAAAAAGTGCAAAATGCATGATATAAAGTGGCTCTTCTGGTAAGCTCATTTTGATGAAAAAGGTTTTGTAACGTCTCGGGCGTTTATTTGTCTTAAATATGAAATTTCGGTTTCATAGGACTTAAAGTTTCCGCCCGGGAGTTGCCACACACACACACAGACACACACACACACACACAGACCTTTTTGCGGGACTTGGTTATTTGGACTCAGGGGACCCTAAAATGTGTATTTTCGATTAAAACTGGAATTTAAAAATTTTCACGATCGCAATAGTTCCCCTAACTATATATAGTAAGTGAAAGTAATATTATAGGTCATACTATAAAACACATGTTTCTATTGAAATTAAATTTAATTAATTCCTTAAATTTAAATATCAAAGCTTATATATTTTAGTTGAAAATCTAAAGGAGTTTGATTTTCAACTAAAATATAAAATAACAAAAATATATTTTAAATGTAATTTTTGTTTTCTTTTTAGGATAAGAACCATAATATATGTATGAAAGCTGAAGAGTTTAGTAAAAATATTATCTTAAACAAAAAGTTTTAAAATAAATATATATAATTATAAATAATTAATAAATATAACATACAGTAGAAGGAAACCCCTACCAAACGTTAAAGGGGCTCTCAGTACAAGTAAATACAGTGCATCTACCGTTTCCAGACATTTAAAGTGTATTGGGAAAGTAAAAAAGCTCGATACATGGGTACCTCATGATCTCACTGAGCGGCAGCAATTGAAACGCCTTGAGACCTGCGTTTCTTTGCTTTGAAAGAACTGGGCTACGAAGTTCTTCCGCACCCACCATATTCTCCCGACTTGTCTTCAACAGATTACCTACCTGTTCAGGAATTTAGACAACTCCGTCAATGGAAAACAGTTTGAAAATGATGATCAAGTGAAAAGTGTGTTTTCAGAATTTGTTTCACTTCAAAACTCAGAGTTTTTCAGTTCGGGGATAAATAAGTTGGTGTCGCGTTGGGAAAAATGTGTAGAAAAAGAAGGTAAATACTTCGAATAAAATTATCTTGTTTTCATATCGTATTTTTAATAAAAATCCTTTACCTTGAAAACGGAAATTTCATGTGAACAACCCAATATATAAAAAATGATTCATTATTTGGAAGAACAATGAGTACCCTGAAGACGAAGAAGACACGTTTATTGCACATAATTAAACTAAAAAAAATAGTAACTGGTACTCAAATCAACTATAATTAATAAAATAGAATAATGAGTGAGCCCTAATTTACGGGATAAATTTCGTTTTCTATGTATTATAAAGAAAGTTGTGGTTATTAAAATTTACCGGCCTCAGTGCATATTAATAAAGTGGGTACCTGACCCTTGAGAAAGATAATTGCCAAATGACCACTACTATAAGCAGAAGACCTATTGTCGGGTGCTACGGACCACAACTCAGGTATAGGCCAACAAAAAATGTCTGCCCTCAGTCTGGTTCAGGTATAATGCATGGGTATATTAACTCATATTGCACCTGGCCAGACCTTCCTACCTGCATCTATGCATGCCTAGTCTCGAAAACGTATTAAAAAAAAATTTGGTGCTTGTAACACACAACTTTCACTTAACCCCTTTTTTTAAATCAATTAAAAAGAACTTAAAGAAGTTGGAATAGAAAAACATTTAAATAATTGAATTGAGTTTTGATTAAACAAACTAACATTATACTATCTAGAATAATCACTTAGTTTATCCGCTTTTTATCAGTCTCTATTACTTAAACAACTTTGCGTATGAGAAAACGTTTTTAAATTTATTTGTTTTTAAATTTATAAATTTACAACGGTATATTATAATTTTATATCACAATCCTTACAAGCAGGGAAAAAATCTAAACGAGTAAAAGTTTGTTATTAAGGCTAAGATTTTTTTTTTTTTTAACGAAACCTAGATGATATTAAACTTAATCAAGTATTGCATCAATATAGAGAGTTCAATAAAAATCATAATAAAAACGCTGCAAATTATTACACAATGGTTTATTATTTCCAACAACAATATTCAATATCAATTACCCATTATAGAAAAGTAATTTAAGTTATGAATATATTATTCGGAACAGTCTCTTCTATTTTATTTATATATTTATTTATCATAACATATACAACATGATTATCAAAACATTACGTTTCGAGTACCTTATGCCTCATCTTCAGATTTACAAATATCATCTAAAATATAATTGAATAAATATTATAAGCAACTATAAATACATTAACAACACATTATCAATAAATTAGAATCAATTTAAAATATTTACAATTTGTTTATTATTAAAATTCTACTTACATTTATTTCCATATTATATCCTAATATAGGTGATTTAATATTGTAATATTATTCATATTAAGTTCCTAGATATGAATAATTCTGTAATTCTGTTAAAATAATTTATCTTTTCATTGTCACATATTAATTCTTTCAACATTTTGCTGCTATACACTTGCAACTATCATGTAGACTAAATTAGCATTTATCTAATTCCTTTCTATTCAACTATTCAATATTTTCAAATATCAGATTAAAATTAAAATTTATAATTGTAAATATATTAAGTGATAAATTGATTCTAATTTATTGATAATGTATTTATAGTTGCTTATAATATTTATTCAATTATATTTTAGATGATATTTGAAAATCTGAAGATGAGGCATAAGGTACCTCGAAACGTAATGTTTTAATAATTAATCATGTTTTATATGTTATGATAAATAAATATATAAATAAAATTGAAGAGACTGTTCCGAATAATATAAACAATATTCAATATTTTTCCTTTTTTTTTTTTTTTCTGTTTATCGCGCTTTACTGATTATAAAACTCTATACACACTTTTCTCTATCGTCAAAAATAACTGAGCGTATTTATTTGAAAAATATCAATTTTTTTTTTCTTCTATATAGTTATTCCCGGTTTTTTAGTTAAAAAAACACTCATAATTTTTTTTTTCCTATCTTCAAAAATAACTGAGTTATTGAACAAAATCCTTTTAATCATCCGCCATTTTAAAACTAACCAGCTGATATCAACGTCTAGGCGTTATGATCGTCGTTGAATGGACTTGTATTTTTATGGCGAATCTCAAAAAAAAAAAAAAAGATTACAAAGGTTGATTATTGAACATAATAAACCAAAAATGAACAATTTGCAGCCTTTTAATTGTTTATTTATTTTTTGTATTCAATATTACAATTACATTTACAAACCTACATGGATCCAAATTGCTGTAAGACGATATTAAACGAAGGCAATATCTCTGACACAGAACAGATGGCCCGTTTTCGAGTACACGTCTGGCTTCACTTAAAATATACGATGCACTAAGGAATCTTGACTCTGTGAAGGATTCAATCCTTCTGGAGTGAAGAAAATCAATATCTAGATATTTTAAAAATAAACCATTCTTATTAAATATTATCACTTTAGTTTAATAATTATAAATTTTATATATCTTAAAGAGGGTGCAATTTGTAGGACCTGTCATTTATGTATAAAAATGTTCGTTAATTCGGTGAGTTTGTATATAGTTTGATAATCGTTAAGAATACTGTGCTTAGTAGAATATTATATTTATCTGATAATATTTAACTATAATTATAAAAGGAAATTCATATCAATTAATTGGTAATCGGTAGTATTTTAATAATTATGGTTTCACAATTCGTGTAGGTGTGTAATAAGGATGGGTTTTAGAAAAAAATCATTTAAGTGTTTACATTTTAAACCTTTTAAAAAATTATTTTTTGAATAACTCCAAAGTAATACAATCCTTACAAATGTCTAAGTGCTCATTAGAAAGGTTAATCAAAAGATATTATATTTATAATGGATATATTTAATCATATCCGACTTTGTATCCGTAGTTCGCATGGAAGCATGTTATTGGGTTTTTGAAAAGTTTCTTAATTCATTAACGCCCCTTCATGCTACTGTGGTTAATTACAGTGATAGTCCTAAATTTTGCATATCCAGGTTTAATTAGGAGAAATATCTTTAACGAGAACTTTTAAAAAATCTAGGGACATTTGATTTGAACCCGCGCTCTTGGGTTTGAAGGCTGTAATGGCCACTACACCACAAGTGATCCTCCGATAGGTATTACTAATTTATAAATTAACTATAAATTACTAATGAACTAATTCGTTAAGTCAATGCAGTAGTGAGTTTTTGGTTTTCACCCCTTTTAAAAAAATGTATAGGATTATCTGCAGGTTTAACGCGGGTTTAAAGGCTATTATGTATTATTAGGTATTACTAATCCGTAAATTAACTAATCCACTAGGTCTATATTGTAGTTAATCTTTGGTTTCTATCCCAAGGAATTTTGTATGTCATAGATAAATATTCACCATTAAACAATCTTTGAAACAGTAAACTTGAATTTATAGAACTTCAGTTATTAGGGGTCACATGTGATGATGTAGTGGATGGCATAACAGCCTTCTATTCTAAAGTGGCGGGTTCAAACCCGGCAGGTGTCCCTAAGATATTATAAAGTAAGTAAAAAAAACTTTGCTATACCGTAAAATGCTGGTCCCGATTCTATGCCATGTCCATTACTCATTAAAAATGCTCATTCTAATAAAACAAGACAAATTTTAAGACACACACAGTAGAATCCTCCGATTTACCACAGTAGCATAAAGTGACTAAAAACAAATAAATATACAATTCAGTTGCAAAGTGTCTTTTTACTATCACTTACCTATATATGAAATATATAGTAAGGGGAAGTATTGCGATCGTGAAAATCTTCAAATTCCAGTTTTCACCGAAAATACACGTTTTAGGGTCCCCTGAGTCCAAATGACCAAGTCCCGCAAAAAGGTGTGTGTGTGTGTGTGTGGCAACTCCCGGGCGATAACGATAAGTCCTATGACACTGAAATTTCATATTTAATAAAAATATACGCCTGAGATGTTACAAAAACTTTTTTCATCAAAATCAGCAAACCAGAAGAGCCACTTTGTACCATGCATTTTGCATCTTTTTCGATTTTCTCGAAAACGGCTCTAACGATTTTGATTAAACTCTCAATGTCGATGTAAAATTAACATCATGTAGGTTTCATTCTGATTGAAATAGTCTTACAGGGCTTAAACGCCGATATGTTAAATTTTCTTCTCCTAAAGCACTTTTAATTTTGTAGAATCTATAAAAATAACCATATTATTTTCTTAGCATAGATAATTAACAGCTAAATATGCATATTGAGCGTATTTTATAAACAATTTAAAGAGGAAAACTGAAAAAAATATTTTTTTAAACTAATTTTTCGTTTTTAAACATAAGAACTGTAACATAGATGTATAATATACCGTTAGAAAGCTAAAGATTTTAGAAAAAATATATTATGTTATACACAAGATTGTAAAAGTTAATTAAGAGTTATGATAATCCGATAAAACTAACTGATTATTTTAGATAATAATATAATATATTTTTAATAAAACACATGTTTCTATCGAAATTTAATTTAATTAATTCTTTAATGGTTTCACTCATTTTTATCTCCAACTGTATTTGAAAATTCTTTAATCGATTTTAGCAACAGCGGTAAGTGAAAGTAGTGTGTTGCCCGTACCAGATTTTTTCAATATGTTTGTAAATAAAATTATGTTTTTAATCGTCTCGAAGATAGTTCTCATATTGAATTCATGTGCTATATATCTTCACTCATCCGATTATATACATTTTTTTTATTATTTTTTTTTTTTTATTGAATTCCCTTAATGAACATTAAAAATTTATCAATATCTAAAAACTTTTTCAATATATGTTTGCTTCTACCTTCCCTGTTCCCAGTTCGATTAATATTATTCTTGTTTTAATGAAATGAGTACACGAGGGAGAGAGCTTTTAGGGATAAAGCACTTGTTTAATTAACGAAATATTGTAAATTGAATTGTATTACTTTCTATCATGGGCTTTGACTTGATAAAATATGAAATCCCAACTAAAAGTCTGTTAAATGAAGCATAATTTTATTAGTCAATACTTTGAATTTAAATTGTTTAAATGGAATCTCACTGAATGATTAGCCCTAAAAGAAGTAGCTAAAGTTATTAATTAACGTAAAAGCATGTATTTTAACTTAAATATATACGAGCTAGATTGTGATGAATTCAATATAATTTTAACTTTATAATTAATAAACTAGCTATTTCCTTGCCATAAGAGCAAACAATATTAAGTTGGCCAATCGAGGCTTTTATCGAAGTTTACTCGCAGAAAATATAGTAATTAATCAAACTCGCCTTTGATGTTACAAGAGTAGAGTCTAACAGAAGGCTTGAATGTCGGATTTTTATTTTTTTACTTTATTATACCTTCAAAATTGTTAATTTAAAATAATAATCATGACTGGTTAATTAACCATATTGGTATTTAATCCCTTGTAACTTTTTTTTTTTTTTTAACACCAAGTCCCACAAAAAAGTCTGTGTGTGTGCGCGTAAATAAAAAGTCCTATGAAACTGAAATTTCATATTTAAGACAATTATACGCTCTTTATGTCACAAAATCTTTTTCATCAAAATCAGCTTACCAGAAGAGCCACTTTATACCATGCATTTTGCTCCTTTTCAGTTCCGACGACTTTGTTTAAACTCGCTATATCGATAATAATTCAATGGGCTTTAATATCATTAAGGTTTCATTCTTATTAAAATGGTGTGACAGGGCTTAAATGCCGATATTTCAAAATTTTCTTCCCAAAAGTACCTTTAATTTTGTAGATTCGAAAAAATTGACCATATCGTCTGATTAGCATTGCTAAAAAAACAGGTAAATATATTAGTTGAACGAATTCGATATTCAACTAAACGAGAAAATTACAAAAGTATTTTTTTAATGTAATTTTGGGTTTTTGAACTTAAGAACAGTAATATACATGTATAATATGCCGTTGGAATGCTAAAGATTTTAGAAAAAATATTATCTTATATAAATATATATATTATTATATATACTATGGTAAAAGGTAACGGAGAGTGATGAAAAGACGATGAAAAAAACTGATTGTTATAGATAATAATATAATAATTATTTAATAAAACACATGTTTCTATTAAAATCCAATTTAAATAATTCTTTAACAATTTATTCCGATTATAAATTTGTTTTAAAATTCTTGAATTGATATAAATATTGGAGGTTAGTGAAAGTCGTGTGTTGCGCGCACCTGATTTTTCATATTAGGTTGTTTATTTATTTAACTTCACCTTATGCGACTGTGGCTAATCGAATGTTGTGGGAATCCTAAATTTTGACTATCCAGGTTTAATTAGTATCTTTAACAAGTACCTGACATCGCACAGGCTCGGAACCACCTTTTTACTCCCTTCCGAAGGATCTTCTTACTCTTTTTTCGGTTTCAAGGTTTTTTTTCTCTTTCTAGATATACTTTTTTTTTTTTTTTTTATTTATAGTAATTGTATTAAAGAACACAATAAGTAAATATGAGGAATGAAAAAAAAAGTCATAAAAATGTCTTAAGAAAGAACTATCCAGTGGTAGCACTTCACTATTTTAACTCAGTAGGTCCTGAGGCCATCTTCTTTTCAGTCGCCTTGGAGGGTTATCAGGGATATCTAAGGAAGATAAATTACGGACAAGTGGATTTGTGTGGGCAGGGAGTTTAGAATGAAAAGAGGAGTATCTATCACTGGCTATGTATGCAACAAATGTTATGTTAAGGTCATTATGAATGAGTTGATTTGTAACAAAATAAGGGGCATTCAGGATTTTGCGAAGGATTTTGGATTGTAAGGACTGGATGCGGGAGGAATTAGATGGTTTCTGTAATAGTTGATGTAAATGAGTCTTTTGTAATATACTGGAAGTTTTGAACGTTTGTCTAGTAAGTGTTGTAGTAATCGATATCTTCGAGCAGTCTCTAGTCGTTTCAGTTTAGAGTGAGGATGATATACTTTTTAATTATTTATTTAGTATAACAAAAAAAAATCCTGCTCTACTACAACCAACCCTTCTTCACATGGCCCTTTAGAGTATATAAGAGGGAATCCTTACTATATCAGAACGGTCTTACAAGCATATGATTAGTCGATAAGATTACACTCAACAGCCTGATGTTACTCTAACAATTGGAGTCTGCACTTTATAACTACTAGATGAGCTTCAGAAGTTGTGATCCTAAAAATATTAGAATGGTAGTTTAAAACAGAAAACACATATTTTACTATAATGATATGATTATTAGGGGAACCCGTGGCTAGCGCGCTAGTCTCTTACGCTAAAGGTTGTGAGTTCGAATCCCAGTCCCAGAGGAACATTTTCAAGCATTTAATAAATGGGGATTCACTCACAGCCTCTCCCCTTTGGTGTGTGAGACCCGTCAGCCAACTGATGACCGCTCACAAAATTAGGCGTGGGGATTGATGACCCTACCATATAAAATCGAGAAACGTAAATGTAATTTCCCAGGAGGTTACACCGCGAGGCCAAGGGCCAACACGGCCTGTCGCCCCACTTAAAGAAGAAGAAGATGTGATTATTACTATTTTATGATTATTACTATTATTACTATTGTGATTATTACTATTATTACTATTTTTTTTACTAGATTTTTCCATACTGGGGATACTGAAATTATAGGGTAAATACTTATCCCGCTATTGTCTATTTTGTACTCAAGATCCGAAGAAAATTATTAAAGTGGTGCACACAAGGAGCAGCGTGATCTAATGGATAGAGCACTAGCTACTGTTCTGTGGGTCCTGGGTTCGAATCCCGGCTATAACAGAATATTATTTATTCTGTTATTTCAGCCGGGGGACGACACTACGGTATGAAGACCCTCCTGGGGCTGACCCAGCCTCTATAAAGTGGGTAACCAAATAGTGCAAAAATCTGACGGCTGAGCGTGATCAAGGCCTAATCACCTCGTATACACGGACGTTAACCTAGAAACAGAAAGAACTCAATATGTACTGAGTAAAGACATATCATGGGTTGTAGAGGTACAGATATTTTTTTTTTCTTTAGGTACACACCAATTAGAAGGTGGGTGGCTGAGTTGGTTAGCGCTCACATATAATAAATAATAACGAGTTCGCGTCTCGGTACCTGGGGTCTTTTTCTCGGCATTAATCTCTCTCGCTTTCCTCCTAGCCCACACTAATCCCTTTAAAGAGCGATCTTACATATTTTATTTATATTCTACATTCTATAATTTTTTTTTATTTAAGGGTTTAAAAATACTTTTAAAAAATTGTTTTAATAAAATCGCCTTGATAATATCCCGTTGTTTTAAGGCGAGGAACATTACAGTTTTATTTTAGTTATTTATGACTACAACCTTCTCTTACTGTTTAAAAAAAAAATTGCCTTTTCCCATTTTCGAATGACCAATTATTTCAATAATCATCATAATCTAAATTCGGGACCGGGCTAATTATATATTAAAAAAATCAGCTGACATATTTTAAACAAATTTACAATTTATAACTATACAATTTGAAGCTGGGCGATATTACTCAAAGAGCCAGAATTATACAAGAATGCTTTGGATTATTAGGGCGAAGGTGGGTATAATTATTCATAAAATCCCTCATTAGAGTATTATATCTTTTGGGACGGGATCCCATTCGTAATGTAAGAGTATTATTTATCCCGGGAACCGTGGACTGTAATTATCTTTAGAAAGTGTGATATTATCATTTTTTGAGCCTTGAAACTCCGCTTACCGCGTCCAAATTAGCACCGCAAAATCGCGCAGGACGAATATTCTTGTTAAAAAAAAAATATGAACTGTTTCAATGTAAATGAGTATTTTTGAGGAGTATTTTATTATATTTTAATTATTTTATTAATAAAAAAATATATATATATATTAAATCAAAGAGGGGAGTTTAAAAAATTGGCAAACCTGATAAATTATTTTCATAATGCATTCAGTATTAATTTAAAAAATATTGGTAAATAATGTTTCTTTTTGATAAATTTATCGTTTTTTATCATATTAATTAATTTAATATTAATGTTTTGCATCATTTTATTTTTATTTCTGTACCTTACCATTAATGCGACTATAATGGGTTTAGTATTTCATTTTATAATGAATATATTGATTATTTTACACAGTATTTTATTTTATTATATTTATATTAATATATATTTTATTAATTATATTACAATATAAATATTAATTTTATAAATTATTCATGATGATTACAGAAACCAGTATTTCATTATATTTATTTATTTAATTTTAATTATTTTCTTTTTTATATAACTTACCATTAGTGCGAAAATAATGGATTTAGCATTTTAATTTATAATTTCTATAGTTCCTGCTGAAAATTTTACTATTTTAGGGAGTTATTTTAAATAATGTTATTATTGATTTTAATTGTTTTAATGTTATATTTTATTTAATTAAAAAAGTCTTCATATTGAATTAAAGAAATTATTTACAGAAATCCGTAAACTTAATAAATTCTTACCACAATGCATTCAGTAACAAATTTTTTTTTTTTTTAAACGATTTGTCTATTTTTTAAATGAAATTGGATTACGTATTCTGATAAAACTAAACCAATAGAATACAAATATGTTAAAATATCGATTTGGTAAAAAATTTCGTTTAGTAACATTTGGAAATCAGCATATCAATTAGACATTTAGTTGCTGTGACCTAATAATTATATCTATTGTCGATTAAGATGCCAGGGACTTCTGAGGCCATTCTCATTTCTCAATTGATGTCTTCACTCTGAGCCACTATTGCTTCATACATTAACATAAATAATAACGTACAGGCACATGCTCTATGAGTGCAAAACAGTTGCATTGTATGCGCCTAATGTGTCTGCCTCGTATAATTTATTTGACGAATAATAACATAAACCGTTTGAAACCAGGATGTTAAAAAAAAAAACTGTAAATAGGTTCATAAATAAATAAATAATAGGCTTAGCGAACCCGGAGGATCGATGCCGATACCACCAAATTCCACCTACACAGACTCGTCAAATGTTCACTAATCAAGCCCAAGCTCCCGAGATCAGCCTTAACGCAATCCTCCCATCTATGCTTCGGCCTACCTTTCGGACGCCTTCCAGTTGGATCAGCAAATACCAACTTTCTCGGAATCCGCTCGTCATCGACCCAACACCTTTACTCGCCATTTGAGTCTCCGCGATGCAATCAGCTCAATTATATTCACAGGATAAAAGTTCCGCAATTCCGCGTTGAGCAACCTTCTAAACTCCCCAGTGGCCTCATCTCTCTTCGGACCAAATATTTTACGCAATACCTTATTTTCGAAAACCTTAAGCCGTTGTTCATCCTTCAAAGTAAGCGGCCACGTTTCACATCCGTAAAGAACCGTTGGAAGAATAATAGTTTTATAAATTCTAATCTTTAAGTTTTTAGATAGAAGCCGCGAACTAAGTAACTTAGCAACTGAATAATAACACGCATTTCCCATCTTCAACCGGGACTTTATTTCTTCCTGGATTTCATTTTTTCTAGTTATAATTGAACCTAAATACTTGAATTTCTCTACGTGTTCAAAAGTATGCCCTGATACATCAATATCACCAAGATCGCCACCGTTTCTGCTACTAATCATATATTTCGTCTTATCGGTATACATAGGTTCATACCAAACAAATATTATTTATTGATTGAATATGCTTTTTATGTTCACTTACAGTTTTACTTTCACTTACCCATATATGGAGTATATGTGCGTTTTAGGATCTCCTGAGTCCAAATGACCAAGTCCCGCAAAAAGGTTTCTGTGTTTGTATACTACGTCTAGTACGAAAAGTCGTACAAAACAGGAATTTCATATTTTAAACAATTATGTTTACATTCGAGATGTTACGGGAAAATTTTCACTAAAATCGGCTGACCGAAAGTGTTACTTAATACGTTTATACGTACATGACATACCATGCGTTTTGCACCTTTTTACGAGTTTTTCAAAAACGGCTCTAACGATCTTGATTGAACTCAATCGATGTAAAATGTAATGGACTTTAAAATAATATAGGTTTCAATCTTATTGAAATCGTAGGGCAGGGCTTACATAACGATTTTTTTTTTTTAATTTTCTTCTTTTAAAGCATCTTTAATTTTGTAGATTTGAAAACATTAACCATATCTTGTTACTCTTTGTTAGTATTGATCAAAAACCAATCAATATATAAAAATATTTTGTATAAAAATTTTTGAACATAAGAACCACAATATAGATGTATAATATACCGTTTGAAAGGTAAAACAATTAAAAAAAACAAAACATTATCTTATACAAAAAACTGTAAAAGTTAATAGATATTGATAAAAAGCTTATAAAATTATTTTACTTTTACTTCACTTTATATTCAATATTTTATTTATTTATTTTTTTTTTTATTGAGAAATATTACAATTTGTTACATAATGAACAGTAGTAATAGTGATGTAATAAACATTCATACAATATATACAGAAAATAATAATAAAGTCAAATTGCATAAAATCGAAAATAAATAAATTCAAATATATACAAAAAAAAATAACAATTAATAAAAAAAAAAAAAAAAGAAACAACAGCAAACAAATCAAAACAACAACCTGTAGTAGAGAAAACATACAAGTTGGGAAATAAATAAAAATCATACAAGCAAACTTCACTATATACAATATATACAATCTGCTAAAGGGGCCCTAGACTCGGCTGCTCCCTCCACAAGTGGGGGGAAAACCGAATCCAAGAGATCCCAGCGCTTCTCACTCAGCGCATCGCTGGTGTAAGCCAGTGGAGGCCGAGCTAGGGCTCAATAGCCACAAACACAACTGTATTAGTTAATACATCAAGTAAATTAGCTGATTATATATATCATGAAGAGAATATGCATATTGGCAGCACCCCACTATGTAATCTAAATTAGAAAGGTCTCGATACCATTTTCTTTTCTGACGCCTCGGTGGATCGTTAGGAATGGAAGAGGAAGCAAGGATTGAAACTAGTGGATTAGAGTGGGAGTGGAGTTTTTCCTATTTAAGTGTGTTTTAAAAAAAATAGATTTTTTGCTATTTACAACTGTATAATGATATACATCTAGTAAATGAGATACAAGATAAAAATGTCATGATTCACATGTTGGGATGCTTCCCATTGGCAGCTCCCCACTGGTGTATTTAAAAATTCTTAAACTTATTTTAACAATCTTCCAGACATTGTAAATATTTTATTAATTCATTATTGTATATTATTTTATAGTTTTGTAAATATTGTATGAATGTTGAAGTTGACCAAGATTATATAAATGTACTAATTGGCAGATCATTCAATAAAAGGAACTTTGAGGGTTAAAAAAAAAAAAAAAAAAAAATAGCAACGATGGTTAGTGAAAGTCCTGTGTTGCCGTCACTAGATTTTTCGTGTAAACATTCATAAAACAAAGGTTAAATATAAAATATGAAAGAATGAAACTGCAAACTTAAGGAGAAAACAGCTGAAATATTTACACATACCATTAAAGTTTACACATACCATTTACATTTATTATGGTATATGCCTGCAAATAAGAGAAGAAGATAGACCCTCTGTAAGAATTTGTTAAATAATATCTTAAAAATTTATCACGATTGAAAATTTTTGTTTCTGGGGATAATCTTTTTTTTTCGGACATTTTCATACTATCTATTACCATGCCAGGTGCAATTACGTTGTTATCTTAAAAATAAAATCGATGGATTACTATAGAATTTTACAAAACCAAAATCGTTTCCACTCCACTGGTTTTGAGGTTGCATGATTTATAAATTGCACTAATCGAATACATCGATATCCCTCCATCCGTGAAGCATTGTTATGCAACGCCCAAATAAAACCACACGATTGCAGACTTGGGAATTTATACCTGTTTCGTGATTCCGTTTCGATATTGGGATCGGATAATTCCGCATTTCTTCAACAGAGACCTGGGTTCTGTGGGAAAGGCGCAAAGGAGTGTTATAGAGGAAACAATTAACATCATAGAAATCGAAAATTTTTTAACGTTTTTTCCTCCTAAATTTGGGAACAGTGGAATAAACATCATCAATCGTAGAAACCCGACACCGAAGGGATAAAGAACACGGAGGTTTTTGACAAAGGATTTCGGTGCCAAAGGCTGCGGCTAATGCTGGAGGAAGGAGGCAAACAAATCATTAATCATTGTACCTCACCCTCAGCGTCATGGCCACCGATGGTAAAAAAACGTAAAAAACATAAGACTGAGACCTGTTCCTTGGGGTATTTAAAAAAAGGGGCACCGTGAGAGTCCTTTTCCATGGACGTGGAAAAAACGGTGAGCTGCGAACGATTAGAGTACAGCTGTTCTGTCATCTGCCTCTTAGGATCGGGGGGCATTTAAATCCAAACATCATTATCGAAAATACTACTGCAACTAACGATTTATATTTATTTTTTGTGTATTATTCCCAAAATGAACCTTTATGATCGACCAAAAATAAAAAAAATAATAATATAAAATTGGAGGCTGATAATTAAATAGAAATAACAAATATAATTAGAAAAAAAAGATAGTAAATAATTTTATATTTGTCATTTGTCATACCCTTCATTTTGCTTTCTTTTTAATTATCTGTATATTTCTTTTACTTATCGTCTTTATATTGTATTCTACATCTGGTTTTTATCTTTTGTTTTTTATATCTCTGAAGAAGACCTATAATTTAGGCCGAAACGTCGGCACCAGTTTATTAAGTTTATATATTTTGGCTGCTCCCTGAACAAACTTCTCACACTTACACAGTCAACCAATTTATTTTCATCTCTGATTGTAATTAATGCTATACTTGATCACTATTATAAATATCCTAATAAGGACAGATTGTAATATCATTCAATAAAAAGAAATTAAGAAATACAAAAAAATTTTAATTTAAAATTCTTAAATTAATTCGTAGAACTTTTTACATCGAAAAACATAATTAAAATCATTCCTATTTTTTTTTTTTTGAAAAATTTCAATTGATTTTAACAACAGAGGTAAGCGAAAGTCGTGTCTCGCTCGCACCAGATTTTATTTTGTCAACAGCGGAGCCTAGAAAAATTAGCCCCCCTTACAATTTGATGTATTAAAAATGATAAGGAGGTTTAATTATTTGTTTATTATTATTTTTGTTGAAGGTCGAAATTTACACATTAAATTGGAGGCTTATATTTAACTTGACTACTATTTTATTTAATTATGATGCGCTATGTGTCGCCAATAATGCCGTATTCAGGTCCAATCAAAATTTTTATCTGCGCAAGTAAAAATATGATTTCTTTAAAAAAATAATCGATTTCATAATTTGCAAGATCAAAATCACATAACAGTACAACTTGTTTAATTACTATAAATAAAATTGCCAATAATCTATAAAAAGATAAATTTTAAATTCTTAAACAAAAAAAACAAAACAAATTAAACATGAAACAAAAAGAATAAATAAAACTTCTCAATAAAAACAGGAACAACCGTGAATGGAACCAGTTGATGTACTATGTTCATAAATGTTAAATTTACGTTAAAGTAATTTTCAATTTTTTAAATCAAATTAATGACTTTTTTTTATAAGAAAATATGTTTTCATAATTTTTTGGGATATTAAAAACATTAACTAGTACAAGAATAGAATTAGATGAAAGGTTACTTTAGTCTGCTTCATAGTTGCAATTATTTAGCAATAAAATGATAAAACAATTTTTATGTGATAGTGAAATAGAGATTATTTTAACAACAATTGACAAAATGATAAGGTGCTATGTATTAATAATAGTGCATGATTATTTGACCAATATTATAATATAATATGGAAATATATGTAAGTACAATTTTTAATAAATTTATTTTAGGAACAGATTTTAAATATAAAAATGATAATTGAATTCTAAATTGTTGATAATATTTGTTATTATTTATATAGTTTTGTTTATAAAATTGAATTGTATTTTAGATGATTTTTTAATAATCTGAAGATGAGGCATAGAGAGTACCTCAAAACGTTGTTATAATCAAGTTTTATTTATGTTCTAATCAACTTTTAATTATGTTATAATAAATAAAAATATAAAGAAAGAGAAGAGATTGTTCCAACTACTACATTCAAAAAAATGTTTTCAATTTTTCTTAGCTTTCAAACATTATTTTATACTTCTATATTGCTGTTCTTATGATCACAAATACAAAAATTCTATACAGAATATTTTTTTTGCTATTTCTCCTTCAATTGGCTGCCGAATCGATCAAAAAACCAATTAATATATAATATATTGGTTTTTGATCAATGCCAACAAAGATTAACAAGATATGTTTAAGTTTTCAAACCTACAAAATTAAAGATACTTTAAAGAATGCAGAATTAAACAACAATTAGACTGAAACCTACATTATATAAAAGTCCATTACATTTTACATCGATAACTATATCGAACTCACTAGAGTTCACATTAATTAAGATCGTTAGAGCCGTTTTTGAAAAAAAAATCGTTAAAAGGTGCAAAACGCACGTATTCGGTCAGCCATTTTTTTGAAAATGTTGCCCTAACATCCCATATTTAAGCATAGTTGTTTCAAATATGAAATTTCATTTAATATGACTTTTAGTTATCGTGCTAGACGTATCATACATCTTTTTGCGAGACTTGGACATTTGAACTCAGGAGATCCTAAAACGCACATTTCTGTTGAAAACTGGAATTAAAAGTTTACTAACGGAGGTAAGTGAAAGTCGTGTGTTGCACGCACCAGATTTTTATATTTATAAAATAAACTTTTATTCAATTTAATATTGATGAACATGGTACATCAACAGGTTCTATTCACAGTTATTCCTGTTTTTGTTGAATCCTTTTACATTCACTTAACTATATATGAAATAGATAGTATAGTATAGTAGATAAAGATAGTATAGTAATAGTAATAAATATAGATAGTATAGTAGATAAAGTATTGCGATCGTGAAAATTTTCGAATTCCAGTTTTCAACGGAAATACACGTTTTAGGGTCCCCTGAGTCCAAATAACCAAGTCCCGCAAAAAGGTCTGAGTGTGTGTGTGTGTGTGTTAAGCCTAGCGCAAAAACTAAAAGCCGTACGAAACTAAAATGTCATATTTAAGACTACGCCCGAGATGTTACAGCAACTTTTTCACTAAAATCGGCTGACCGGAAGTCCTACTTTATCCTACGCATTTAGCACCTTTTTACGATTTTCTCAAAAACGGCTCTAAATTTAAATTTAATAAGTCTGTAAAATTTAATTGGATTTAATATCATGTAGGTTTCATTCTAATTGAAATTAGTATGATGGGGCTTAAATGCAGATATTTTAAATTTTCTTCCTCTAAAGTACTTTTTATTTTGTAGATTCTATAAAAATAATTATATTATCTTGTTACCATTGATAATTGACAGCTAAATATGCACGTTGAGCGAATTTGATAAACAACTAAAGGAGAAAACTGAACAAATATTTTTTTATGCTTTAACACAATAGTAATATAGATGTATAATATACCGTTGGATTGCTAAAGATTTTAGAAAAAATATTATCAAATTCACGGAATTGTAAAGGGTAATGGAGACATATTGACGGTGCTGCAACTTGGCGGCTTGTCAATGAAACACAGCGCTCCAATTTTGTTTTTGAACACAAGAACAGTAATACAGACGTATAATATACCGTTTGAAAGAGAAAGACTTTAGAAAATATATTATTTTATACACAACCTTGTAAAATTAAATAAAGAGTGATAAAAAGCCGATAAAACTAACTGGTTATTTTAGATAATATTATAATAGAAATTTTAATAAAACACATGTTTCTATATTAATTCAATTTGATTAATTCTTTAATAGTTTCACTCATTTTTATCTCTAACTGTATTTGGAAATTCTTTAATCGATTTTAAAAACGGAAGTAAGTGAAAGTCGTGTGTTGCCCGCACCAGATTTTTATTTATTTTTTTGTTTCAAATGTTCTATTCACAGGATCATCTTCGTTCATATATAAACACAATATTTAAACTGGTAATGACTATCCGACATTGTGATGACAGCATATATGGTAATGGACGCGAAGTTTCCAATAAGGTTATAAAATAAATATGCAATGATAAGTATCGAAGTGCCGTTTGTGAAACATTTACGAAATAAAAAATTGAAATATGTGAACCGATTGTCCAAAACTTGGCCAAATTACAGGGTTGTGAAGAAGTGAGAAGACGCTCATGTCGAAAGCAAACATAACCTCAGTTTAGTCAACTGCCGGTCTAACTTTCGGTAATTCCACATTCTAAAACTGCTTTACAAACATTCACTTCACTTAGGCAGTTCTCAATAATGTAAGCGGGGAATTGAACCCAGGCTGTATTTACTAGTTCATGTTTGCCCCGTCTTGCCTATGAATCTTATATGGCTGATTACCATCCTGCAACCGACTGTCAAAAAGAGATCTTTCAATTATTTACCACTTCAATCGTCCAAAGCTGAATCAGGATGGTACATTATAAAACCATAGCAAATTGATACATTGTGCTTAATTATTTCCGAAAAATTATATCATGGTATTGGGTTGTTTCACATGAAATGTCCGTTTTTATAGTTTCTGAAATACACAAAGGATTTTGCAGGCCTCTGTTGTTTTCTTCCGAA
The DNA here is from genome assembly GCA_023052935.1 of Piezodorus guildinii. Lineage (NCBI taxonomy): Eukaryota > Metazoa > Arthropoda > Insecta > Hemiptera > Pentatomidae > Piezodorus > Piezodorus guildinii. The sequence continues at coordinate 116,116,139 of CM041298.1, forward strand.
TGTTTACATATTTAAAGTAAACAGTTACTAATCGTCTACCTTTGTATTATAAACATTAGCTTCCCAATCGATTACCCACTTTTTAGTATACCTCCAAATATGAACATGGAAACACGCGATTTTCGAGTAATATTTTTGTACGAGTTTAAACTCGGCCATTCAGCAGCTGAGACCGCTAGAAATATTTGCAAGGCGTTTGAGGAAGGGAGTGTTAATGAACGGACCATTCGCCGTTGGTTTGCTAAGTTTTCAGCTGGGGATACCGACTTGGAAAGCTTGCCCCGAGGAAGAGCTCCGTCCGTAATAGACAACGATGTCCTAAAACATACAGTAGAAGGAAACCCCTATCAAACAGTTAAAGGACTCTCAGCAAGACCCCATGTTTCAAAACATACCGTGCAAAAATTGAAAGAACTGGGCTACGAGTTCTTCCGCATCCACCATATTCTCCCGAATTGTCTCCCACTGATTTCCACCTGTTCAGAAATTTAGACAACATCGTGACAAGTGAAAAGTGCGTTTTCAGATTTTGTTTCACTTCAAAGCTCAGAGTTTTTCAGTTCGGGGATAACAAAGTTGGTGTCACCTTGGGAAAAATGTGGAGAAAAAGAAGGTAAATATTTCAAATAAAATTATCTTGTTTTCATATCGTATTTTTATTAAAAATCCTTTACCTTGAAAACGGACATTTCATGTGACACAACCCAATATTACAATGTATAAAGATTAACTATATTAAGGATTTGTTTTATTTTTAGATATGGGTCAATCCATTTGAAATCGTCCAATTTTCATTAATTTTGCCATTAATTATAACATTTTTTTATTTTCGTGATTTTATGAAAAGTTATTCTCTATCCTTTCGGGAATATAAAAAAAAAAAAAAAAAATTCTAGCCAATATTTTTAGTGTTGCAGCCGTTTTAAGTCAGCTTGACGGGCAAAAACATGTGATGGAAAAATGTTTGTAATTCCTGTATTGTTTTAGATATAAAATAAAAACAAAAATTAGCAATAAGATAACGAAATGGTTTGTATTTTTTGTCCTTATGACTCATTCCCTAAATAGTGAAGAAAGTTGTTAGAAAAATTCTCGAAAATGAATAAAAAACTAGACTTTTAGCGAGATAAAAGTATATAAATGAAAATAGACTGGTCTTTGATTATTTTTTCCCTTTATAGCTTAGTCATAGTCCTACTTGCTGTAGAAGTTTCGATCTTGAGAACAGAGTCCTTTTTTGTATACGAATTTCCAAAATTGGCGAAACTTCACTTTTACACGCGATGTTTACACGGAAATATCTCAAAAGGAACAGAGTAAAAAATAACGCCACCAGAAGAAATAACGCCCTCTTATATCATCATCTGAGCTGTTTCAGCCAATAAACGCGAAGATCATAGATGAATGGCAACAGTCTTGGACCGCTCTTGAAAACAACAAATTGAAAAATGTCAAACCGACCATCAGCTGCTGGGTCTCATCATCAAGAAAGTGCAGGCGTGAGGAGGTAGTTATCGCCCGCCTGAGGATAGGACACTGCCGCCTCACTCATGAGCACCTCATGGCACGAAGGGATCCGTCTCGATGTCAACTGTGTAAAGTGGCTCTCACAGTAAGTCATATTTTTTAAGAGTGTCCTCGTTATAGTAGGGAATTTGTAAAATGTTGCGTACCACGTAAAATCTCGGAGGCGTTGAGCGATAGTGATCGGGCCGTCGACGGTGTCGTTCAATTGGTGAAGAACATTCGTTTATATCATCTCATTTAACACAATCAGGCTATTTTACGCAATCTTTGATATTTTACTCACAATTTTAATTTATTTATCTTATTTTTTATTTATTTATCTTATTTTTATTTATTTATTATTATTTTATTTTTTATTTATTTATTTTTTTATTTATTTTTTTATTTTTTATTATTTTTATTTTTATTTTTTTTTTTCTCTTCATCACAGGTAAGTTAATCGTCTTCTGAAGATGTTTTGGGCAATAATAACCACTCGCAGTTTTTTGCCCTTAAAACCAAAACAACAACAACAGAGTAAAAAATTATGATACTTTTGAAAAATTCTAGAAAATGACTAAAAAACGACTTTTAGCCATATAAAGGAAAAGAGACTGATCTTAGATTATTTTTTCATCAAAAGTTTCATAACTTTTCACACGGTCCCTTTTGAGATATTTCCGTGTAACATGGCGAAAATTGAATTTTGAAAATTTTATATACAACAAAAAAACTATGTTCTCAAGATCGAAATTTTTACAGCAAGTAGGACTATGACTAAGCTATAAAGGGAAAAATAATCAAAGACCAGTCTATTTTCCTTTAGATACTTTTATCCCGCTAAAAGTCTCGTTTTTTAGTCATTTTCTTTACTATTTAGGATATGAGACGTAAGGACAAAAAATACAAATCATGTCGTTATCTAATAATTATTTTTTGTTTTGATTTTATATCCAAAAAATTTCAAGAAGTAGAAAATTTTTTCCATCACATGTTTTTGCGACTTAAAACGGCTGCAACAATAAAAGTATTGGCTAGAAAAAAAAAAAAATTATGATTTTATATTCACGAAAGAATAGAGAATAACAGGTCATAAAATCACGAAAATCATAAATGCCGAGCGGCAAGGTCTGGACTATTACGAATGGATTGACCCATATTTATTTTATTTTTTTTATTTTATGGACTGTGTTTTGTTATTGAGGTTTTTGGAATACTTATTTTGTTTTTTCTTTCTTGGGACTATTTCCTGTTCTTCAATATTTTACTTGTTTATATATTTATTTCTTACTATAGCCAACTACTATAAATTCCTCCCTTAGGGAGAGGTTTTGTCAATACTGATGTCAATAAAGGTATTATTATTATTATTATTAATGAGGATTCATGGATGACTGTTTAAATTTATCTTAGGTAGAAATAATCAATGCTCGTGGCTGAGTGGCTAGCACGCTTGTCTCTCATGCTAAAGGTTGTGAGTTCGAATCCCAGTCCCGGCGGGACTGTTATAAGTATGTAATTAAATGGAAATTCACCCACAGCCTTTCCCCCGTGTATGTGAGACCCGTCAGCCAAATTTTGGCTCCTCACAAAATTAGGCGTAGGGAGTGATCACCCTACACTACTAAATGCATCGAGAAACGGGAGTAAAATCTCCCAGAAAATTACACCGCGAGGTCCAGGGCCTACACGACCTGTCGCGGCGCTGAAAGAAGAAGAAATAATCAGGAGTCAGTAGTGTTAAAAATATCTTAATTTTGCAGACGTTTTATTAAAAACATGTGAATGCTGTTACATCATCAGTGTTGCAAACATCTGTACAACAACAGAAATACATATCAAATCAATACAGTATGACAATTAATTTTTTTTTTACAAGATTTTACATTATGTTTTTTGTTGTTCTTAACTTTGCAGCCCTGATGATGGCTTACATAAATTAAATTTTTTTTGTTAAATTTTTTTATTTTATTGAATTTTACAACATGTAAAAGTGTTGAATTATACTAAATGGCGTGAAAAAGGTGAAAAGTGAAAAGACCCAGCGGTAGAACTTAGATGTTTATTCAAGTTAGTAGATCTCAAGGACATCTTCTTTTTAATCGCCTCGGAGGGTTATCAGGAACGTGTGAGGTTGATAGTTTGCGGACAAGAAGGTTTATGTTGGTTGGGAGTATGTAATTGAAAGTGCTATATCCGGTACGAGAAAGTTCTGCAACAAATGGGATATTAAGGTCGTCATGGATGATTTTATTTCTGACGAAGTAAGGAGCATTTAGGAATTTGAGAAAAATTTGGGATTGTAAGGATTGGATGCGGGAGGCACTAAATGGTTTAGTAGAGCCCCAAAGGTTGATTCCGTATGTCCTGAAGGTGTTGATAATGGTAACATTTTTTTTTTTTTTATCTTTATTTATTATGATCTACAGCTGTCACTTTTCCGCGATAGTAAGCAGATGCGCTGTATATATATATATATGTCAGGCATGATGGAGGTCAGTACCCAGCGGCACCTCCTAACGTGAAGATCTTAAGTTTTAAACAAGGAGATCCTCAATGGTAACATAAATGAGCTTTTTGTAATAGGGTTTTGAACATTTGTCAAGTAAGTGTTACAAAACTCACTATAATCCTCTAGTTTCAATCCTTTCTTCCACTTCAATTCCTGATAATCCTATTAGGCGTCTGAAAAGAAGACGGTTTTGGGACCTTCTAGTTTAGAATATTTTAGACTGCTGCCGATGGGTTAGTTTTTCTACATGTTTTTTTCATGCCCATTTTCTTTCAGCCTATTTACTAGATGTGTCGTACGATTCATTTGTAAATATCAATAAATAATAAAAAAAAAATAGTTATTAGAGAATTAAACTAGCTTAGAGAATGCTCTAATGGGATTCAGCAATTTGAAATTTTATAAAACGATCTTTTCTTTTTTTACTCTCCATTAAATATACAATATATATGATTTTTGCTTTTCCAATAAAATGCCCTTATATGAATATGGTATCTATTAGGAATAAACTTTTCAATCGTGATTTACTTATGAACGATCTGTCAGAGAGGTAGGATTGGATAATGGGAATGTATGCATAGGGTGGGAACTTAAGGAGTTTGTAAAACAGTTCTGTGTACCTAACTCCTTCAAAAGTGTTTTAAATGTGTATGAGGCGAAGACATGTCGTACGTTTTGTAAACACCAACATTAGTGCAAGGAACGTCCGAAATCCCTCAAAGAATCCGTTCCATTATGATTATGATGGCCCTAACGATAAACTTTTTCAATACTAAACTATTCTAGCAATGGGAGTTGGATGGAACAGAGACGATGTGACACGAAGGTACGAGATAAATAGTTGAACGGTTACGTGAAGCAGTTTTCGGCCCCGATTGAGCTCGTTCAAACAAACATACAAGTTTTTCTTCTGAATAAACTGTCATGAATAAACCCACTTGCATCATTGCAGTTCTGAATTTGTGAGATTCGGTCTTTACGAAACTGAACCAAAGTGCATAATACATGCAAAACATAAGGTCTTATACTAAATTTATTTTTACATTTCTATTTATTATATTCAATAATGACCCTACGTTATCCACCAAGGATAAAAAAATCTAGTGCGCGCAACACACGACTTTCACTTACCTCCGTTGTTAAAATCAATTTAAGAATTTTTAAATGCATTTAGACGGAGTAGAGCTTTGGGGCTCTACTAAACCATCAAATTCTTCCCGTATCCAATCCCTACTATCCAAAATCCTGCGTAAAATCCTCAATGCTCCTTATTTTGTAACTAATAAACTGATCCACAAAGACCTTAATATTCCGTATGTTGCTGATTTGGCCCGATCTAGATACCATTCCTTTCATGACAAACTCCATTCCCACCCTAATCCTCTAGTTTCAATCCTTTCTTCCTCTTCAATTCCCGACAATCCTCCGAGGCGTCTGAAAAGGAGATGGCCCCGAGACCTTCTAGTTTAAAATAGTTACAGGAGTGCTACCATTGGGTAGTTCTTCTACAAGTCTCTTTTATGTCATTTTTCTAATATCATATTTACTTGATGTATTTTTTTGAGTACAGTTGTAAATTTCAATAAATTATGTTTAAAAAAAAAAAAATGCATTTAGAGATGAAAATAATAGTTAAAGAATTGAATTTTATTAGAAACATGTATTTTATTAAATAATCTATCATATTGTCACAATCTAAATGCAAAGATTACTATAAAACCCAGCCAACCATTAGCCTTATACCATGGTTCTCCAATAACCAACAACTTGATAGAAAAGAAATTTCACAATTAGTAAGACTACGGACTAAGCATGGCTGCACAAAAAAATTTCTCAATTTAATGAAAATAGAAAAAGATCGCAATTGCATAACATGCAAAGTCCCTGAAGACCCGCGCCACATTCTTTGCAGAAAATATAGAAAGCAAAGGGAAGTAGTGGTTCCCCCAGAAACAGAAGCCATGTTTTTACAAAAGTTAGACAAAGAAAAGTTTTTGATCATCAAGCAATTCTTCATTAACGCTCAATGTAAAACCTAAAAAAAAAAAAAAAAAGAAAAAGAAAAAAATGAGGAACTTCATAGAGTTTAATTTAATTTTAATATTATTTCATTTTTTCTATTTCTTTTGAGTCATTTACTCTCATTTACATTATTTTGTTTTATTCTCTATTTAATTAATTTATTGATCTTTTTCTATTATATTTGGTTCCGTAACCTAAGTTTCTATCAAATAATGGCAAACAGGTACTGACCATAAAGGATTTGGTTTCAAATCTAGAAGGTCATTTGGATAATCAAAAAAAAAAAATAATAAATCTATCTTATTTTTACCTACAACAATTAGTTTCAAAAACACAAAAATTTCTTCAGTTGTGTATAAAATTCCCTCAGCTGTTATTTACCAATTCTAATAAGATGATGTGCCTAATTTCTTGAAATCTACTAAATTAAAGAAACTTCAGAGGAAGAAAACTTAAAATATCGGCATTTTAGCCCTGTCGAACTATTTTAATCAGAATGAAACCTCCACTATTTTAAAGCCTATTAAATTTTACATTGTTATAGCGAGTTTAATTAAAATCTTAAGAGCCGTTTTTGAGAAAATCGTAAATAGGTGCAAAATCCATGGTATAAAGTTGCTCTTCTGGTTAACTGATTTTTATGTAAAAGTTGCTGTAACATCACGGGCGTGTATGGTAGTTGCCTTTAATATGAAATTTTAGTTTCGGACGGCTTTTAGTTTTTGCGCTAGGCTTAACACACACACTCAGACCTTTTTGCGGGACTTGGTCATATGGACTCAGGAGACCCTAAAACGTATATTTCCGTTGAAAACTGGAATTCGAAAATTGTCATGATCGCAATTCTTTTTCCCTTACTAGATATTTCATATATAAGTAAGTGGAAGTGGGGTTACCCGTAGCAGAGTGGCTAGCATAACAGCCTCCTATGCCAAAGGTCTCGGGTTTAAACCCGCAGGTAGCACTAGGATTTTTTAATGGGAGTAAAAAATCTTTAGTAATGCCGTCCTTCGGAGGGGACGCTAAAAGGTGGTCCCGAGCCTGTGCGATATCAGGTACTCGTTAAAGATCCCTATCCTAATAAAACCTGGTTAGGCAAAATTTAGGAATCCCACTGTAGCATCGTCCGATTAGCCACAGCAGCATAAGGGGACGTTAAATTAAATAAATAAATAAATAGTGAGTGAAAGTAAAAAGTTAATCCTATATGGTCAGGTAACGATTTATAAGATATGTAATTCCTCCATAACTCGGTTATTATGAAAGGTTATTGATAGAAAATGTAGAGGTTTCAGGACCAGAAAAACGAGTTATGTTTCTCTGCATCGCCTTCGACATATCCCTACATTGTATAATATAGTAATTATTATTGTAAATTTTCAAATCTGATAGTATGATAGTCAGTAAGTACTATCGCAATAGAGACTTTTCTGAGGCTTAGACGACGACATCACCTCTGAAACTATCATGATCTACTTCCCCCAAGTTGCTGTCACCACCAAGGACTCGGAATATTAATGAATGGGCCAGAAGCTCAGAATATTATCGGCCTTACTCTAGATTCATCTTGTGATCTCGGATTAATTTTCTGAGATCGTTGTATCGGATCTTAACGAACTGGGCTAATGCAGACAGATAGCCTGGCTATCGTTAGCAATGATTCCTAATCTGCCTATTGTACTTAATATCCATCACTGATATTATCAATTAAATCGGTTTCTGAATATTTCGAAAACGAATACTAAATCAGAACACTTACTGATGAACAGGCATTTGTTCTAGTTTAGTTAAACCTTTTTAATATATATCCTAGAAATTAGATGGTATTTTTAGTAGTTTAAAAAACGCTGCAAATTATTACACAATGGTTTATTATTTCCAATACAAATTTAGAGTATAACTGTTTATATAGCTGTTGATAGGCAATAAAGTAATATGAAAAACACTAATTCAAAGTATCATATCATAACACTACCACTGATTTCAAAACGCAATATCTAAGCTAGTTGTTAACCGAATTCAATCATTCTTTTTTCATTTAGTCCAAAAGGTTTAGGAGAAATTTTTGGTATTTATTCATTTATTTATTAGGAGAAACGGATTGTTTTTTATTCATTATTCGGATACTACGCATCTTGAAACGTAAACTCTCAAATTTCAAGCAGGGGTAATTTTTTATTTTTTTTTTATGTTCGATTACAAAGGTTGATTATTGAAAATAATAAATCATAAGCATTTACACAGGACTGGGTTACTATTTCATTTTCTTTTCTTTCGATATTCATTCAAATAACTCAAATAAAATTTTCTGATTCCAGAAAACCTTATATTTTATCTTTATCATCAATAATAACCGAGTTATCAGGGAATCACATCTCTAATAAGTTGTGGCTCGATCATATAAGATGATTTTTTTTGCACATTGTTCATCGCGTTGTCTTGATCATGAAAATCTTTTTGATTTTTCTCTATCTTCAATAATAACATTATATTCAATAACAACATTATTCAATAATAACATTATTCAATAATAACAATAATATTATTCAATAATAACATTATATTCAATAATAACCGATTTTTGGTGTAATTACATTTATTATAATCTTTTACTTGATTATATATATAAGTTTTTTTTTTTTTTTATTGGCGCTTTACTGATTCTAAAACTATAATACACACCTTTCTTTATCTTATAAAAATATCTGAGTTATACTCGTATTTATGGGAAAAATTTCAATTTTTTTTCTCTTTTATATAATTATTCACGGTTTTTCGGTTAAAAAACAGTAATAATTTTTTCTTCTATCTCCAAAAATAACTGAGTTATTGAATAAAATACTTTTAATCGGCCGCCATTTTAAAACTAACCAGCTGATATCAAGGTCTAGGTGTTAGGATCATCGTTGAATGGACTAGTATTTTTTTTGGCAAATTTCAAAAAAATTGGTCCAGTAGTTTCGGAGGAATGCCGCGTACGGCGGACAAACGGATTTTTTTTTATTCGTAATTCGGATTCCACGCATCTTGAAACGTAAGCTCTCAAATTTTGAGCAGAGATATTTTTTTTCTTTTTTTTTTTTGATCTATTACACAGGTTGATTATTGAAAATAATAAACCAAAATCTTGTTCGTGCAACACACGACTGTCACATAGATCCATCGTTATCTTCTTAGATCATAATCCGGACCACATATTGTAATGGACTTTAATATAATGTAGGTTTCATTCTGATTGAAATAGTCAGGCAGAAGACAAGGCTTAAATATAGGTATTTTCAACTTTGATCTTCTAAATTACCATTTATCTTGTAGATTCGGCAAAAATATTAGTCATATCGTCTTGTTATTCTTAACAAAAAACGAAAAAAAAAATGGATTACATGACTAATTAAAGGAGAAAAGAGCAAACATATCTGCTTAGATCAATTTTTTTTTTTTTAATTTGTTTATTGAGATATATTACAATTTGTTTCTATATGAACATTAGTAATATTGATCTGAGATCACATTCACACAATATATACAGAATACAATGATAAAGTCAAACTACATAAAATATAATATATACTCCTATACAAAAAAACAACCTATAATTGAGATAAATACAAATAAATGAAATAAAGAAGTAATAAATACATTAACATCATACACACAATCATATTTTTTTTTTTTTTAACTTTAGTATAGTAATACAGATTAGAGTGATGAAAAGCAGATGAAACCAAGTGATCGTTGTAGATAATAGATTATCTAATGAAGCACGCGTAATGCTTTAGCCTTTTTCCAATTTTATTTCAAAACTTCTTAATTTTTCTAGACCTCGAAAAAGCATTTGATACTGTTTGGCCCTCCGAGCTCATATACAAATTAACCTCAAATAATTTTCCAACATATCTGATTCACATCATTGACTTATATTTATCAAATAGACAATTTTATATTCAAGTTGGCAAATCTACCTCCGACACACTCCCCATCTCAGGGGGTCTTCCTCAAGGCTCTTGCTTATCTCCTATTTTATTTAATTTGTTCATTTCCGTCCTACCGAGCCATCCAATTGTGATTAGATCCTTATACGCCGATCAACATCAACAACAGCATCGTATACAGCATCATATTGTAATAAAATAGTAAATCGCCAATAACAATACTTAAAAAAAATTAACAAATATTGTATTAAATGGAAATGGAAAATTGATCCCACCTAATCTGAAGCAATTCTATTCACTAAACGTAGCCCACAAATAAATCACCAAATCAAGATTAATTCAGCTCCCATCCCAAGGTCAATATCCGTACAGTACCTAGACCTATCATTAGATGAATCTCTTACTTTCACAGAACATATCAATAGAAGAGTCGATAAAGCCAAAAAAAAATATATAAAATGTTCCCATACTTCAACAAAAAAACCCATTTGAGCTATCGTAACAAAGTGACAATATACAAATCAGTGATCCGCCCGTTAATCACATTCGCCTCGCCAGTCTGGAGCTCAACCTGCTTGACTAACTACCAAAAACTTGAAATAATTCAAAACCTATCAATGCGGATAATTAATATTTACCCTCTCTACATCTATGATCCAGGACTTGCAGCTTCCTGCAGTTGAACAATTTGACCACACTCAAACAGCTATTTATTTCAGTAAATCACCAGTCTCTAAAAATCCATTAATAAAGGAAATCGGTGATTATAATAAATTTTCTCTCAAACGCTACATTCATAAAAAAACAAAACATGTGTTGTTAAATTATGCTGGTGTGTTTTAATTGCAAAATTTTATATTTTCAATTATTTCATCCGTTTTTATAAGTAGGTTTTTCGTATAATTTTTCCTACAACCGTAGATAATCTCAATTTCATTTTACCACATATTAATAATTTAGGCCAATGGGTTATAATTACCATTTAAAAAATCTGGTGCGCGCAACACACGACTTCAAAATTAATGCAGGTTTCCTCTATTGCAATATCTTAATTCCAATTGTGTAAACAAAGCTAATCCTAACATTGATCATTATTATACCAAAACAAACCTTATCTAATACCCTCTCTTTCACCATGAATTAGTTTAGTAAAATCGTTTTGTTCAGTGTGTTCAAAGGTCTTGAATCGAAAATGTCAAAGTGCGATTTTCGTCAAATTTATTTTTACGAATTTAAATTAGGGCGCAGCGCTGCGCAAACGGCTCGTAATATTCATGAAGTGTGGGGTCAGGGGGGTATTAATGAGTGCACGGTGCAGCGTTGGTTCCAGAAGTTTCGCAGAGGAGATTTCGACCTCGAAGACAAGGAAGGTCGGGGCCGTCATCTTGCTCTGGACAACGACCAGCTGAGGTCAAAAGTGGAAGAAGACCCAACCAAAACCACACGAGAAATGGCGGCGGAACTCGGAACTCAAAAATTGCAACGTCTTTGCCCAGCATTGATGAATCGGAAGGGGCTGATCCTGCTCCACGATAACGCCAGATCACACGTTGCACAACCAACGCTTCGACGACTGCACGAGTTGGGCTACGAAGTTCTCCAACATCCGCCTTATTCACCTGACCTCTCTCCTACAGACTTCCACTTTTTCAGGCATCTGGACAACTTTTTGAGGGAGAAAAATTTTCAAAACCAGGACGACATTGAAAATTCTTTTCGTGATTTCATTGAGTCCAGGGATTCGGATTTTTTTTCTGGTGGAATAAGAAAGCTTGTTGAACGTTGGCAAAAGTGCATTGATTCAGATGGAAATTATTTTGATTAAATATATATGGTTAAAGTAAAGATATGGCGTATTTACAATACCTACTAAAAACCTGCATTAATTTTGCATCAACCCAATACGTTTAAAGACACAAATGAATTTTTAATGAATTAATTTCAATAGAAACATGTGTTTTATTAAATAATCTATTATATTTTGATAACGACAATCAGTTAGTTTTATCGACTTTTTATCACTCTCCATTAACCTTTAAAATTCCGTGTACCAGATAATATTTTTTCTAAAATATTTAGCTATCCAATGGTATATTATACATCTATATTACTACTCTTGTGTTCAAAAATACGAAAACTGGATAAAAAAATATGTCTGCATTTTTCTCCTTTAGTTGTTTATCAAATTCGCTGAACTTGTATATCTACCCGTTATTTATCAATGCAAACGTTTATAATTCCGTGTATTATACAATATTTTATCTAAAATATTTAGCAATCCAACGATATACTATTCATTTATACTAATATTGTTGTGTTCAAAAACACAAAAATTGCTTCAGTTGTGTATTAAATTCCCTCAGCTTTTATTTATCAATGCTAATAAAAAATTTTGAAATCTATAAACATTAGAGGCACTTTTGAGGAAGAAAATTTAAAATATCGGCTTTTAAGCCCTGTCAGACTATTTCAATCAGAAGCCTACATCATATTATAGCCCATCAAATTATACAACGATATAGTGAGTTTAATGAAAATCGTTAGAGCCGTTATTGAGAAAATCGTAAAAATGTGCAAAATGCACAGTATAAAGTTGTTCGTCTGGTTAGGCGATTTTAATGAAAAAGATTCTGTAACATCTCGGGCGTATAGTTGTCTTAAATATGAAATTTCAGTTTCATAGCACTTTTAGTTTTCGCCCGGGAGTTGCCACACACTTACGGGTTGTTATTTTTCATTGTACCATCTCTTGCAATCCCGAGGACAAGAAGTGACTACGACCTCCGGTATCCTTCAGCGGTTCCCAGAAGATGAAGATCGATGCCGGGTACGCGGCACGATCCGCCACCGAATAATGACAAGGAGAGAATTGAACAAGAATTATAACCCGGCCTAGCCGAGTTGGAATATAGCCCGGGTGTAAGGACTGCTTTCATTGGCTCCCTCAGACCCATTATGCCCACTTGACTCGAGCTTGGTGATTAATGATATTTCTCCTCTCTCCGAGAACTGTTCATTTGTAGGGTTTGTCCGAGGAGAAAAAGGAAAAAAGCTCTTTAGAAGAGGTCTATAGGAGAGGCCCTTTGTCCGATGCCTCTATTAAACGATGCTTCTTTTGGAAGAGAAATCCTCATGGGCTCGTTATTCGGAATCCGGTCGAGTTATATATGTCTCCAAGTTCTTATCCGTCAATCTTCGTCACATCATAATGTCGCCCATATTTCATTACTTTACATTGAGGATGTATAGTCGACTGTAGAAACAATTATAGGTGGAATAATCAGGAGTCAGTCATTTTTTGAAAATTTATTATTATTAATTTTGCCAACGTTTCGGCTCAAGGTTGTGACTTTAGACTTTAGTATAGAAGAAAAAAAAAAAAAAAAAAAAAAAAAAAAAAAAAAAAAAAAAAAATATATATATATATATATATATATATATATATATATATATATATATGATATTAAAGTCTAAAGTTTTGTTTTTATGCTTATCATCATCAGATTGTTTATTATATTATCATTATTTGAATCTATAATATTCAAGTATGTTGGTAATTTTCTGTTTTATTTCAAATGTTATCATTGTCACTACTTTTAAAAAAAATTCATTGTTATATTAATATGTATCTCTTTTGTTCTGATGTTTGTAGCCCTGATGATGGCTCACAAGCTTGAGCCGAAACGTTGGCAAAATTATAAATTTTCAAAAAATGACTGACTCCAGATTATTCCACCTATAATTCATTACTTTACGTTTTAAGTAACGAAATGTCATTTATTGGATCATATACTGAGTACAGAAGGCGTTAAAACAAAAATAACGTTAGATATATTATATTTATATGTTTTCATACAAATCCTCCGTCCACTCCCGTAACACTCGTTCGCGACCTTCAGACTTGTATATAACGCACCATCGAATCGCAGCTTTCCTCATTCGCTCCTCGTGAGGATGGAATTCCATTCCCTAGTATATTCGTTATTCCGATACTCTCCCGACCTTCAAATCCCGTCTATTCATTTACCTCCTTCCTGTCCGATTCCCGAAGAAATAAAAAAGATCTGTTAATGTCTATAAAATTAGTAAACAAATCTGGTGCGGGCAACACAAGACTTTCACTTACCTCTGTTTTTAAACTCATATAAAGAATTTCCAAATACAGTTAGAGATAAAAATTAGTGAAATCATTAAAGAATTAATTAAATTGAATTAATATAGAAACATGTGTTTTATTAAAAACTATTATATTATTATCTAAAATAATCAGTTAGTTTTATCGGCTTTTTATCACTCTTTATTCAATTTTACAAGCTTGTGTATAAGATAAAATATTTCCTAAAGTCTTTCTCTAACAAACGGTATATTATACGTCTATATTACTGTTCTTATGTTCAAAAACAAAATTGGCGCGCTGTGCTTCATTGACAAGCCGCCAGGTTGCATCACGGTCAACATGAATTTTCCTTTTCGAGAACCCAAAAAACAGTTAGTTTTATCGAATTTTCATCACTCTCCTTTACCCTTTACAATTCCGTGAACCAGATAATATTTTTTCTGAAATCTTTAGCTATCCAACGGTATATTATACATCTATATTACTCTTGTTGTGTTCAAAAACACAAAAGGTGCAGAAACATATATTTGTTCAGTTTAGTGCATTCAGCGCATATTTAGCTTTTAACTATCAATGATAAAAAGATAATAGAGTTATTTTTATAGAATCTACAAAATTAAACGTACTTTAGAGGAAGACAATTTAAAATATCTGTATTTAAGCTCCATCAGACTATATCAATCAGAATGAAACCTACATGATATTAAAGCCTATTAAATTTTACATCAATATAGCGAGTTTAATCAAAATCGTTTAAGCTGTTTTTGAGAAAATTGTAAAAAAGTTCTAAATGCATAGGATAAAGTAGGACTTACGGTCAGCCGATTTTAGTGAAAAAGTTGCTGTAACATCTAGGCCGTATAGTAGTCTTAAATATGAAATTTCAGTTTCGTACGACATACTGTTTTCTCGCTAGAGTTACCACACATACACACGGACACACAGACCTTTTTTCGGGACTTGGTTATTCGGACTCAAGGGACCCAAAATGTGTATTTCCGTCGAAAACTTGAAGGTGAAAATGCTCACGATCGCAATACTTTCCCTTACTATGTATAGTACGTGAAAGTAAAAACATACAGATAAGATAATTTAAATATAATATTTTACTATGTGTTGACTTTGCGCATTTAACTGCATTATTTTATCGAAATCTCACCTATTAACTTATGATCTAAATTTGTTATTAAGATTTGTACATTCATGTTCATTGTGTATAATATTCATATATTTTATTTTTCTCTATTTTCCTAATTAACTATTAGAATTATTATAATTAGAAACTGCATTTTAATTTATTAGTATTCTCTATTTGTTTATTATTATTATCTTATTATATTTTTTGGTTACAATTTTGTACCCGAAAATCCTTTTATGTACTTTGTAATATTATTCCAATGAGTCTTGTCCCAGGATAAATAAAGAATTTATTATTATTATTATTCTAATGATATCCACATATATTGGGGTTAAACTGAAAAAATAAATTTTCTGTAACCATGTAATCAAAAAAATATTCCTAAAATATAAGTAATAATATAGACGTATAATATATCGTTGGAAAGAGCAATATTTAAAAATAGTTGATACGCAGTAAAAGAAATCTTACAAATGAATATTAATTTGTTGTAACCCCAAGAACATATGTTATTGGTTAAGAGGGAGGTTATAATAGTCAAAACATGCAGGAACGTGCAAGTTATATTCTTCCATTGGGTACATAAGACATTAGAAACACTATTGCATACCGAATCGTAACTAAGCTGTTAAAATAAATGGTAAGTTGTTATAAACCTATAAAATAACATTGTTATTAATTACTTCAAATTTAATACTATTTCATGAAAACGGATGTTTCACTGTCAACTGAACAAGATTCCTTTAGAAACTTAATTATTTAGTTCGTTGTTCGTTATTCTAAGGGGACTTGATCCCTGAATATTTTTTTTTTTTAATTTCATTTAGTTTTGTAGTTTTTCTTTCTTTCTTTCTTTATTTTTTTGATTTCTCGATTATCTTTTTTATCTATGCAGTATTTTTTTTCTATAGAATTCAACTATAAATATTATATACACGTATTGATGACCATAGAGTTTTACACCTCAAAGCCCAAACAAATGGAAATAAAAAACCAAGTTTCTTGGAAATTGATGAAGATTTGTTGAACTTGATAATAATAATTCAATACAGTATCTCCTGCATAAGTAAGTAAAACTAAAAAAAAAAAAAATATTTGGAAATTCGGAGACTAGAAAACACAATGAGAGTTGTAACAGGACCAATACTTTAGAAATTCAAAATTAAAATTGGAGTTTAAAAAAAATATTTATAAGGTTTTTAAACATTTAGCTTTCTTGTCGAATGGTCAATAGCCGAAAATTAAAAACAACATCGGATGGTTTGGAAGAGGAAAGATTCGGTCATTTTGAAACATTGGCGTCACATAATTGCATATTCATAGTTTATTCAAGGCATTAAAAAGAAATGTTTGATATTGTGCTATTAGTATATACTTTGTACATAAAGATGTAATTTAATCGATATGTTGCATTTAATCTTTTGTTAAACAAATGTTTATAGACGGCACAAACCTTCGTAGCTAAGATAATTTTCCTTATTCTTAAAATCATAATTTTAATATCATAGACAATTGAACTACTAATTAATAATTGATAACGTAATCATTATATATGTATTAGTGTGTGCATTTACACGTCATATGCATATTATACACACATGGCTAATTATTTATATTCCAGGGATATAGAATCTATTAAAAATTCCTCTTACAGTAAAATATATCGTCTTATAACCAACTTCAAACTAGGAGAAGAATATTTAAATCTTAGATGCAATATAAACAAAATAAGGTTAATCGCTCAACTAAGACTGGCAGGCGAGAAATCACAGAGGATAATAGTGAATGGATTATATTATAAATTTGAACCCAACATGACATGCCCTCTATGTAATACCGATAGTTACGATAATATTGAACATTTTTTAATATCGTGTCCAGTTTTAAATCCAGTCAGAAGATGCTATTAGTTCAAGTATGTTATGGAAAATTTTAATTTAGAAGACTTATTAACAATTACCAACTATAAGAAGTTGAAGGATTTATTTTTGTTTTCAATAGAAGCTTTAAAGATAAGAAGTTTTGTTACGAACGACTAGTTCAAAATGTATAGGCATTTGTTATGTCATTACTTTTTGTTTATATAAAATTGTTATCAGGATATGTATTATTTAAAACTGTTTTTGTTCGATTTTCTTGAGTTTATTATTATTTATTTTTTAAAGTGTCTTGGTTTATTATTTAATCGAGATTTGTATTCTTAGTTATTTTGTTAAATGTTATTTATTTTTTCTTATAATGTCGTTTCTAAAGTGGTTAGCTCAATTCTCATTTCTATATCTATAACATTTCCTTAGTAAATGCAAAAAATGATTTTGTCTAAATGAAATAGAGGCCAAACCTCTTGCTAAAAGACGTAAATCTTAAAAGCAATAAAAAATTATTATTATTATGAATAAAATTGGAGGCTGATGTCTACTTCACCACTATTTTATTGAAAAAAAATTTTCGCACTACGTTTCGGCTACAATGCCATCTTCAGGTGCAGTGGAACAACTTAGATTTAGTGTGAGTAGCTGCTTACCAGTCAAAACCACATGTCTAATGGGTGGTTTTGACTAGTAAGCAGCTACTCGCACTAAATCTAAGTTGTTCCACTGCACCTGAAGATGGCATTGTAGCCGAAACGTAGTGCGAAAATTTTTTTTTCAATAAAATAGTGGTGAAGTAGACATCAGCCTCCAATTTTATTCATAAAAATTTGACCTTCACCTAAAAGAATCTACACCTTATATTATTATTATTATATTATACGCACGGATATTATTCCTAAATTTCATTCCTATTTAATTATTTTCTAATTAATATAAATTTTCAGTTTTACTTCCACTTGTCTATATTTGAAATATATGAAGGGAGAGTATTGTGATCTTAAAATTTTTCGAATCTTCGAAAATAAACGCTACCAACATACCCTGAATGTCTTCGAAAACGAAGTGATCTATAAAACTGAAATTACATTATTTTAGAAGCGCATACGCCTCAAATATTACAGCAACTTCTTTTCATCGATTTACGGTTTTCTCAAAAACGGCTCGAACCATTTTCATTTAAATATCAGTGTAAAGTTTAAATAGTTTCAGAAATTAATCCTTTCATCTTTTTGCATTAATAAAAACTAGGTGAATTGACAAGATAAAGGAATTTCATAACAAACTGTGGGAGAAAAGAGTAAAAATACTTTTTTAAGTAAATATTTTTTCAGGAACATAAGTATAGTAATAAAAAATAAATAAATTAAAAAAAAAAACCTGTACTACTACAACCCATAGAACAGGGTCTTGGGCTTAGTACATATAGAGATTCTTGCTGTTTCTTGACCAACGGCAGTGCACTGAAATAATTTTTCCTGTCCTATTATGAACATTAATAATAGTGGTGAAAGATAAAATTCATACAATATTTACACAGCAATAGAAAATAAAATAATGAATCAATAAAATATATACAAAGTCTACAAATCACACATACCCATACAAGTCATACATACAGCACATTGAGTTGAGAATCTACCCAGTGCAAGAACTCCAATATATTAATATTTACAAGAGGTCGCGGGGCCACTGCCGTTTTAAACTTCTCGAGGGATAGTAAGGGTGCGTGGAGCTGGAAAGGGATTGAGCTTGAGGATTTGGGCGATAGATAAGGTTCTGATGGAATATGGAGAATTTTGATGGAATAAGATTTAAAATAGATGAAATATTTAGGTCGTGGTGTAAGGTATGGTTGGTGACATAATAAGGAGCATTTACTATTGTTCGGAGGACTTTGGATTGAAAGGATTGTATGCGTTTTATGTTAGAACATTCAGCTGTCTCCCCACAGTTCAAGTCCGTAGATCCAGATAGGCTTCAGTATTGTCTTGTACATTAATAATTTGTTGTAAACTGTAACCTCAGATTTTCTGTCTAGTAGTTGGTATAACTGTCCGAATAGTCGGTTGAGTTCTTGTCTTATAAGTCTTGTATGTGGGTTCCATGTTAATCTTTTGTCTAATAGTAAGCCAAGATACCGGACTGTATCTGAAGAAGGGATTGGTAATGAGTTGAAATAAACTGGCGGACAGGATTGTCGTCTATGAGTAAAGGGTATGTTTTTACATTTTGTTTCGTTCACATTTATACGTTGATTATTACACCAGTGTTCGATAAGGCAAAGGTGTATCTGCAGGCTTAAGGATGCTGTTTAAGGATTGGAACTGGATGATAGGATGGCGGTGTCGTCTGCAAATGTTGCCAGAAAGGTATCAAGATGTGTAGGAATATCAGCAGTCCGACTGAATTAACAGAATTAATAATATTCTGCCACGGCCGGGATTCGAACCCAGAATCCGGGGAACAGTAGAATAGTGCTCTATCTACTAGACCACACCGCTCCCTAACTATCGTAATATATATTTATAAATTAAAGTACCATTTCAATCAATTTTCTGGTCATCACAGTTCATCGTTGCTTTTCATCTATATATCTATATTTTTTCTCCTCTTTTAGTTCATATATATATATATATATATATATATATATATATATATATATATATATATATATATATATATATAATTTTACTGTTTTATTGATTATTTTCTTTTTATTTTATATTGAATGTTATCTTGTTTTCTTAGCCCTGATGGTAGTACACAATGTCGGTCGAAACGTTGCTCATAAATATAATAAGTTTTCCATCTGAGTTTGTTATTTCTTGATAACCGCATATCCATTGACCATACTTCTCCACCATAAATTGAAAATTGCATGTATTTATCCTTACTACATTTAATTTATGTTTTAAAATCAATGGTTTTCATGCTATCAGCCATTTTATGATCATGGCAGAAACCTTCGACTCTAATTTCTTATTGACTGTAATTTGTTTATTTTCAAACTGTAAATATTATTTGATTTTTCGGTTCAAGGTTTCTACAAATAAATCAAAGAATAACAAATTTAGTTCAAATATTTAATAAACGTAACAGTATCAATTTACATAAGAATCGATGAAAAAAGGTGTAAACAAGAAAATTCAAGGATGAAAATTTTAATTTTAAATTAATTTCTTAATTCTGGGATATATGTTCATTCTTTCACATCTAAGTCCACGAATGTATATTTAAAAAATAAATAAATTTTGTTCATTTTACTGTCACTTACCTATATATGAAATATGTAGTGAAGGAAAGTATTGCGATCGTGAAAATTTTTGAATTCCAGTTTTAGACGGAAATAGACGTTTTAGGGTCCCAAAGTCCAAATACCATGTCCCGCAAAAAGGTCTGTGTGCGTGTGGTAAGTCCGAACGAAAAGTAATATGAAACTGAAATTTCATATTTAAAACAACTATACGCCCGAGATGTTACAGAATCTTTTTCATCAGAATCAGCTGACCGGAAGATCTACTTTATACCATGTATTTTGCACATTTTAAGATTTTCTTAAAAACGGCTCTAACGATTTTGATTAAAGTAGATATATCAATATTAGTCTTAAATGTTGTCCATTCAGGTTCGATTCTGATGGGGATTATTAAAGAGTACCTGACATCTAACAGGCTCGGGTTTATCTTTTTATGTTCCCTCTAAAGAACATCATTACTGAAGATTTTAACTTATATTAAAAAATCCTAGGACCACCTGCGCGTTTGAGCCCGTGACTTTGAGCTTCAAAGGCTTTTATGCCAGCCACTACATCACAGGGGACCCCCTCCCCGTAAAAGATAAAGCAGAATGACGAAAGGCCTAGCACTTTTTTTGTTTATAATATTTTTTATTGTTATATTATTTAATCAAAATTAAATGTTTCCAACGAGGAAATAGATGATAACCAGGAGAGCTTTTAAAAAGTTATAATAATAATAATAGGCTTACCGAACCGGTAGGTTCGATGCCGATACCACCAAATTCCGCCTACACAGGCTCGACCAATGTTCACCGTTCAAGCCCTAGCCCCCGAAATCAGCCTTAACGCAATCCTCCTATCGACGCCTCAGCCTACCTTTTGGACGCCTACCAGTCGGTTCAGCGAATACCAACTTTCTCTGAATCCGCTCCTCACCGAGCCCAACAACTGTACGCGCCCATTTGAGTCTCTGCGATGCTATCAACTCAATTATATTCACAGGATACAAGCTCCGCAATACCGCATTGTGCAACCTTTTAAAGTCTCCAGTCGCCTCATCTCTCTTCGGACCAAATATTTTACGCAATGAATTATTTTCGAAGACCTTAACCCGTTGTTCATCCTTTAAAGTAAGCGGCCATGTTTCACGTCCGTAAAGAACCGTCGGAAGAATAATAGTTTTATAAATTCTAACCTTCAAGTTTTTAGACAGTAGCCGCGAGCTAAGTAATTTAGCAACTGAATAATAACACGCATTTCCCACCTTTAACAGGTACTTTATTTCTTCCTGGATTTCATTTTTTCTTGTTATCATTGAACCTAAATACTTTAATTTCTCTACGTGTTCAAAAGTATGCCCTGATATATCAATATCACTGAGATCGCCATCGTTTCTGCTACTAATCATATATTTCGTCTTATCGGTATTTATTTCGAGTCCTATTTCTTTACCGGTTTTTATTAACACACTTGTATTTAGTTGTATGGTTTCCGCGTCTTCACCTAGCAGTACCAAATCATACCCTAAAACCGGAATCTTGTCACCCATATTTAAGCCTTTCTTGGTACACATCACCTTTTCTATGACATATTCTAAAGCTATATTAAATAAAACAGGTGAAAGGGAGTCATCCTGTTTCAAACCCGATCGCACCTCAAATCTCTCGGAGTAATTATGACCGATTCTAACTTTATGAAATGTTTCTGACAAACACATCTCTACTAGGTTTACCAACTTTCTAGGTATTCCCTGTTCAATCATGATGTTATAAAGCTTCTGACGGTAACGAAAATTACATTTACATATTTATAACTATATCTATAATTGAAAACTATAAAAATCTCTGATTAATTAACTGAATCTCTGATTTTTCAAAGATTCTAAAAAAATTCTAATATCTGACCTATATCATTCTTCGATTGAGAAATAGTACACGAATTCGCTGTTTCTGATTGCATACAATATTAAGTCAATTATGAAACAGAAAGATATAATATCGGATTTTTCGTGACTTGCTCATCTAGATTATTGTAAAGTTGCCAAATATTTTGCCCTACCACTGTTCTTGTTAAATCTATTTGAATATAAATCAAAATAATGATAAATCTGAATATCCGTAATTACGACCGTGCTTAAGATAAAAAAAAACTTGTCGAAAATGGTTATCGCTAGGAATAAATTTTTCTTTTACTTTTTAATGTATAAAATAAAATCTGGTGCGGGCAACACACGACTTTCACTTACCTCAACTGCTTTCCATTTTCGATGGAAACATATAATTTAGATTAAATAATATAAGTATATTTAACTGTTAATCAGTAATAAGTTCATTCCCTATTCGTCATTTTATATTACTTTTCACAAATTTTTGTACGAGATAATTTATTTTCTAAAATCTTTTTCTTTTCAACGGTATATTACGTATACGTCTATATTACTGTTCTTATTGTCGAAAAACAAAAAAATTACATTGAAAACATAGTTTTGCTCTCTTATCCTTTAGATGGTCATAAATTCGTCCGACTTGTATATTTAGCCGTCCTTTTTCAATGTCATTAGGATGATATGGTTAATCTTTTGAAATGTACAAAATTAAAGAAAAAAAATTAAATTATCGGCATTTAAGTCCTGTCAGACTATTTCAAACAGAATGAAAACTACATGATATTAAAGCCCATTTAAATTAACATTAGTATAGCTAATTAAATTAAAATCGTTACGGCCGTTTTCGAGAAAATCGTAAAAAGGTGCAAAATGCACGGTATAAAGCGGCTCTTATGGTCAGCCAATTTTGATTAAAACGTCGCTTTACCATCGTAGGCATATAGTTGTCTTAAATATGAAATTTCAGTTTCGTACGACTTTTCGTTTTAGCGCTAGACTAAACACACACACGCGGACAGACCTTTTTTCTAGACTAGGTCACTTGAACTCAGGGAACCTAAACATGTATTTCCGGCTGGATAGGGATTGTGCTAGAGGATTAGGATGATAACGTTCTGATGGAATTTGAAAAATTTGGATGGCACCAGATCTAAAATAAATGGAATATTAAGGTCGTGTTGTAGGGTACAGTTAGTAACATAATAAGGAGATTAACTATTGTTCGAAGAACTTTGGATTGTAATTTTAACGCAAGGTTTTTATGATTTCATTTTATAAATCAAGAAAAGACTATTATTATTGCAATTTTTGGATATTTTAATATAAATATTACTTTTGTTTTTATTTTTGAAGTTTAATCTTCTTTTGGCGCACCGCACACATATATTTTGTAGGCTGTAAGTCAGCTGTTCTTCACTGCTGTGTTTACTAGATTCAATTTATATAAAATATTTGTTATTATTAATTATTATAAAGTAGTTTTTAATAGTATTATATATTGGTGTATTATATAGAGGAAACACATTAAACATCATAAAAAAAATTTTAAAAAACGTGTTGCCATAATGTTGAACAAGAAATTTTCGGGAAACAAAAGTTGCATAAAATGTCGACAATGATACAGGAGAATTGCATTTACGAAATAATATTTGTGTTAGGCAAATATTATATGTTACGACTAATGTCGACGGATTAGCAAACGGTGCTTAAGGAAAATTGTGACATATACATTATGATGATGGTGGTTTAGTTAGACAGAGTTTGTATTATACGATATTTTGAAATGCAGAAAAAGTTTAAAGAAAAATTCGGAGCAAGATTTCGGGATACTTGTAGGATCAAAAAATTTGTAGAAATACTGTTTCAATCGCAAGAAGATCATGTACGAACAGCTAAATAATAATATAACTATAAATTTTATGGCGAGTTGAAGTGGCTTTACCCTTCCAATCGTCGCAAGTATTTCTATGCGTTCATTCCTTTACCAAGTTATCCAATCCCGCCGTCCATCATACATTTTTGGCCTCCTTTCATTCAAATCCTCTGTCCATCCTTTGTTGTACACGCTCCAAGCCTTCAGATTTCATACAGTACGGCCCACCGAACTGCACATTTCGACAGATCTTCCTCGATCCTATGGAATTCTATCCCTCCTTCCATCCGTCACTAAAACTCTCTTTCAACCTTTAAATCCGCATATTTAATCATTTAATGAATATATAGGCTCTATTGAATTGTAAATAATGTTTTATTATTATTATTTTATTTATTTTTTTGTCGTTTTTTTTTTCTTCTTATTTGAATATGTCTAATTTTATATAAATAATTATTAACTTGTTAACATATATTTAACTTACTCTAAGACTCTATAGCACATTTTGTACAATCTGTATTTTTTATTCTAAAGGGACTTGTCCATGGATAATAAAGGATATATTTATTTAAATGCGTAATCATTTTCCAGTGTGTCTGCATGCGCAGTAACAATTTATAAGGCACAAGGGGCAGAAGTTTTTTTACAAGATAGTGGTTTCTTGTTCCAAAATATTCAGTCACTTTCTTTTCCCCCTCTTCAAGACCTTCTGGTAGCCATTCCTTCTCCACATCCTTTAACTATCTCTTCCTGGATCTTCCTCTTTTTCGCCTATCAATCGGTTGATACAGAAAATCCAATTCTGTCATTCTTTGAACTGTTTCTAATCGAGAAATATGTTGGTCGGATATAAAGAAAAGTTTGGTTTTTTTAAAGGGTCGGAGGTCCAGTAATAATTTTTTTATTTTTTAAAGTTTCTATTATAGATGTATTATATTATGAAAGTACCGCTGTTTACTGTCATGGTGCTTGTAAAACTGGTATATTAGATAGGAGCGTTAGTCTAATGGATAGAGCGCTATTCCGGTCCTGAGTTGAGTCCCGTTTCTGACGGAATATTATTTATTCTGTTATTTCAGCCGGGAATCTGGGGACGGGACTCCCTGGGGCATACCAGTCTCTATAATGTGGGTACCCAAAAATGAGGCAAAATCCTGGCGGCTGAGCGTGAACTCCGCCGAGACACTCATGCGGCTTCTTTGAAGCAGTACGAATCTCTATATGTACTGAGCCCAAGACTCTTCATGGGTTGTAGTGGACAGGTATATATATATATATATATATATATATATATTATTTATATTTTTTTTTTTTTTTTATTATAATTAAAAAAAAAATCATTAAACTAGGGAAGGAATGTAAGATTTTTAAGAAAATTTAAAAAAAGTTAATATACATTACAAACTAGATTAATGATTAGAAAAATATTCTGGTGCGGCTACACACAACGCTGAATATATTGACCATTGTTGACACAAGAATAATATTTTCATGAATTATGACCAATATTGAACGATATGGATTTTTTTGTATTCTCAACAAGAGGCATATGGACCTCGAAACGTTCTAAATGTATTATTAATGAATTAATAAATAATATATAAAAAGAATAGATGGTTCCGGAAAACTTTATATTGAAATATATTATACTCTTTATAATTTTTCTTTTTTTTTTTTTTGTTATCATAACCAATTTCCTATTCAAAAATTTTACAACAGTACAATTTTGGACATTAATATATATATAGTATATAATGAATATAAACATATTATATTATTACAATTATTTAAAACAAAAAATTACTTATAATTTTCACATCTTCATGGATCCAAGCACAAATATTTTTTTTACTGTATTTTTCTACTGCATAAACCTCTCGTTCAACAATTTAAGATTCTTATTGGTGGAAGAAATTTAGCCCATGCTATTGGTCCCGAGAAATCCCGTAGAAATGCTGGGTGCCCTAGCCGTTAACACTTCCGAGTGTTTATGATATGGACAAGATGGCGAGGGATTGGAAAACTTTGCTACGGGATTATTCGCTAATAAGGACTGTCTTGGTGGAATTAAAATTGGTTGATAATTAGGTTTGAGAACATTAAGGTCGTGGTGCAAGGTATAGTTGGAGACATAATAAGGAGCATTTACTATTGTACGGAGGACTTTGGATTGAAAGGATTGAATGCGTTTGATGTTAGTACGTTTAGCTGTCCCCACAGTTCAAGTCCGTAGGTCCAGATGGGCTTCAGTATTGTCTTGTAGATTAATAATTTGTTGTCAACTGTAAGTTCAGATTTTCTGTTGAGTAGTCGGTATAACTGTCCGAATCGTCGGTTGAGTTCTTGTCTTTTAAGTATGTGGGTTCCAAGTCAATCTTTTGTCTAACAGTAAGCCAAGATACCGGACTGTATCTGAGAGAGGAATCGGTAATGAGTTGAAATAAACTGGCGGACAGGATTTTCGTCTAAGAGTAAAGGTTATGTGTTTACATTTGGCTTCGTTCACCTTTACACGCCAGTTATTACACCAGTGTTCGATAAGGAAAAGGTGTCTCTGAAGGTTTAAGGATGCTGTTTCAGGATTGGAACTGGATGATAGGATGGCGGTGTCGTCTGCAAAAGTTGCCAGAAAGGTATCAGGATGTGTAGGAATATCAGCAGTGTAAAGGATGTAGAGGATGGGTCCCAAGACGCTGCCTTGAGGAACACCGGCCTCAACGGGATAAAGGTTAGAAAATTCTTCACCACAGCGAACTCGGAAGGAACGGTTCGAGAGATAGGATCGGAGAATGAGGTATAGAGACTGGGATAAATGGGTTTTCAGCTTGAAGAGTAATCCAGTGTGCCATACCCGGTCAAAAGCTTGCGCAATGTCCAGAAACGCACCAGAACAATACTCTTTGCATTCAAGAGCTGAGGAAATATGGTCTACAACTCGGAGCCCCTGTTGAACTGTGGAATGCTGAGGACGGAATCCAAACTGATGGAAAGGAAGATTTTGATATTCTAATATGGGTAGGATACGTTTAAGAAGAAGCCTTTCGAAGATTTTTGAGAGGATGGGGAGTAGACTAATAGGCCTGTAGGATGAAGTGTTGTTGGAAGGTTTACCTGGTTTTAAAAAAAGGATGATGGTGGAATGTTTCCATAACAGAGGAAAATAGGTGGTGCGGAGGATGCAGTTGTAAATATAAGTAAGGAATATAATAGCTTTCTGCGGAAGTTGTCGGAGGATCTGGGGAGTAAGGAGATCGTGTCCAGGAGATTTACGGAGAGTCAGTTTTTGGAGAAGATATTTGACCTCAGAGGGATTAATAGCTTTAGGAGGTAGGGAAAGTGGAATCGGTGACATAAG
Source organism: Piezodorus guildinii (assembly GCA_023052935.1). Classification (NCBI taxonomy): domain Eukaryota; kingdom Metazoa; phylum Arthropoda; class Insecta; order Hemiptera; family Pentatomidae; genus Piezodorus; species Piezodorus guildinii. Next base: position 116,143,591 of record CM041298.1, read on the forward strand.
AAAGTCTTGCACTTTTGCGGTGTGATTGATGTGGGATTCCGGGTGAGGAGTGAATACTTTGGAGAGGTGTGTGGCGAATTCCTCGGCTTTATCTTCATCAGACGCAGCCCAGGAGTCATCACCACGTCGGAGAGGATGGGGAACATGATGGTATTTTAGGATCTTTTTCGTGACATTCCACAGGGAATTATCACGAGCTGATAGAGAGGAGAGGTAGGAATTAAAGGACTGGGAACGGAAGTTCGCCAACTCCCTCTTCAATTGTCTACAATAGAAGTTATAGGAGCGGCGATCTGTTGGGTGTCGGGTGCGCTGCCATAATGATCTTGCTCGGCGTTTGGTGTGGATAAGGTCTATAATAGGTTGTGGAAAATGATTTTGGTCTGGATTTATATTGGAGTGTTTAGCAGAGGAAGCTGTCCAGACAGCTTGTTGGATGGCGGTGGTAAAGGAATAGACGGAATTATCTAGGTCATCTTGGGTTTTGAGGGTTACTCTGAGGTCAATATTATCGGTCAGGATTTGGCGAAAAAGGTTCCAGTTGACAGGGCCTCGGATGAATGATGGTGGAATGGGTTTTGGAATTGGAGTGAGAGATACTTTTAGGATCAGTGGACTATGGTCTGAGGATAGTTCATCAAGGCGAGTTAAAGACAAGTTGAGAGAGCCTAATCCGCTGTGGATAAAAAAGTCGAGGATGTCAGGATTGCTGTTAGGATCGGTTGGCCAGTAGGTAGGGGAGTCAGGAGGCAGGATATTAAAATTTCGGAAGTTGAGTGCAGACAGCAAATTTCGTCCCCGAGAATTCGTGGTTCTGGAACCCCACTGCTGATGCTTGGCGTTTAAGTCTGCACCCAGAATGAAATGATTTCCTAAGGAATCCAGGAATGATACAAATTCAGAATTGGAAATGGAATGTTTAGGAGGGCAATATGCAGATGTGAGGGTTACCGGAAAGGAAAAAGTCTTGATTACTATGGCTGTGGCTTGTAGGAAATCATAGGTGGGAAGTGGGAGTAAATGATGAGAGAGGGATTGGTGGACAATAATAGCAGAACCGGCATGGGCTTTACCGTCTGGGTGGTCAGTACGGTATGTCATGTATTGCGGTATTTTGAAGTACTGTTTAGTCGTTAGTATTGTTTCAGTTATAAGTGCAACATCGATTGTTTTGTCTTGCAACAATGCTGTCAGTTCGTCAGTATGATTTCTAACACCATTCGCATTCCAAAGGAGAATGGATAAGGAGTTAGGTGAAGTCATTTAAGGATTTTTCAAGGCAGGGATTAGATTCGATACTAGATTTGTAAGGAGTGATATAAGCGGCATAACAAGAGATTTGATTTCGGAGATGAACGATGTCATTAGACTGGTAAGATCTGTGACGTTTGATGGTGGAGGGATATGAGAAATTTGATGTTGAGGAGTTTTTTGAAGATTAGGTAAACTTTGAGGGATAGATTCTTGTACAATAGACTGAGAATGTTGAGGAAAATGTTGTTCCGGCAGTGCCTCGACTTCATGATTCTGGTTACCACCTCCAAGCAAGTGGGCAAATGACACGTTAGAATTTACAAGTTTAGATGGTTCTCTTCTGCTTCTGGTTGGTACAGCTGTTTCATTCTGATCCTGAGGTTTTTGGTATCTGGTTCTGAGTTTCTTGTAGATTTCACATCCCTTGTAGTTAGCCGGGTGGTCCTTGAGGCACAGAGCACATACAGCGGGTGTTGATCTTGATCTTGTACATTCTTCTGTTTTATGATGTTCACCGCATTTCACACAGCGTGGTAAGTGATGGCAATAACTTTTGGTATGACCATATGCCTGACATTTATGGCACTGGACTATTTCTTTCTTTGTGTAAGGTTTTTCAACTTTTACACGGGTATAGTACAGTCTACTGAGGTCATAGATTTTTTCGACTCCTGCTGATGGTTCCAAGTCCACGAAGAATAGAGGCAGTGGACTTTTATCTTTTAGAACGTTGGTGACTTGCCTCACTTGGAATCCTAATTCTGTCAGTTCTTCTTTGATTGCTTCAACGGGTGTTGAGGAATGTAGGTTTCTGATTACGACCCTTAATGCTCTCTCTTGGCGCAGCTGATAAGTATGAAAGTCAGCTTTGGTCTCAGTCAGATATTTTACAATCTTTCTGTAGGTTTCAGCAGTAGTCGGAGATATTTTAGTATCATTGGTTCTACTAATACAATAATAACTATTAGGATCTGTTACTTTGTTTAAATGCGCACACATCAGTTTAAAATTTTTAATATTTTTAACAAATATTGGTGGAGGTAGTGGTTCTCTGGGTATAGGAGAAGATTCCATGGTTTCTTTTTCATTTTGGAGGATCTGAAATGGATTCGGTGTAAAAAACGGAGATTCATCAGTTATTCCTTGTGATGATGTGCTGGGCTGTGGTTCAGATCCTAATGAGGTAGCTGACGCGGTCGCTGGTGGAATCATTTTTTTATTTTGTTCACGGCGGGGTCTCTGTTTTGTGGGAGACGAGTTCGAACCTGCAGATCTAGATCTTTTACTTGCGGACTTTGAGGACATGACTTGATGAAAATATCTCATTGATTAAGAAAATAATAATAATAATAAATAAATAATGAGATAAGAATTAAAGATAAAAGAAAGATAATTAAAAGAAAAGGAAGCCCTAGCTTGCCGAGCTAGCGGCAATCAGCTGATCAGTGACCCTCCTTTCACTTTTTCGTGAGTGTACAAAGTAAATTATAACTTTGCTTACCGAAACTTCTCCAATATTCACTGCCGTAATATTCCTGAGGTCTAGTGATGTTCTCCAGACTGAATTCTAGCGAATTCCTACTGAAAAAAGCAAAAATCTGAGAGACGATGTAACGTATGACTGTTATCATCGAGCGCATCAGCTGATTCTCTTTATAATTAGAAATTGAATCTTTAATATATGATTTGTTTCTCAGTTATGCTACCAAGCCGATCCATAATAATACTACATAACAGATAATATTATTTACGATATATATGTGTGTGTGTATGTATATTTATCTTTAATAAAAATCACAATTGCTTATGAAGTTTTTACTTCTGTCGTGCGGTCTCATGCACACACATATTTTTTTTACTGTATGTTTTTCTACTGCACGAAAATCCGGTCTCTTATTCTAACAATTTTAAAGATTTTTATTGGTGATATAGAATAATTATAGCCCTCAGTTGCTATTGGTCCTTCCAAGAAGCGATCCCGTGAGAAATGCTGGTGCCCTAGACGGTAACATCCCGACCGTGTTATATATTAATGGGACAAGATGGCGAGGGAGTTGGAGTCCAAACTTAGCCTACCGTCGGATGCTATTCTCCTAAATAAGGCACCTGCTCATTGGGCGAGCCAGCCCCTCAACAATTGTTGTTGCTAATGGCCTAGCCGTGTTGCAGGGGCAACAACACTTTTGTGTTCCTTATCGCTTGATATGTGTTTGTGTAAGAGCGGTGCTCCCGCGGGCACCTGCTGTTCAATCGCGCCCGCAGATAAGGGAACATATAGCATTCCTTTTCGCCCTTCGGCTGAAGAAAATATACATAAACGGAATCCGTCGATTATTCGACATTCCTAAAAAAGTATTTTTTTTTTTTTTATTGTCTAGATATATGTGGAGTTCTACCAATGGGTAGTTTTTCAACCAAATCTTTTTGTTCCACGTTGGTGGACGTTTGTGATATTCGTAATACCTTACAAGAAAAATTGGCTAATTTGACTTAAGCATTAATTGATTTTATGATAATTCCCAACCAGGATAGTAGGAGAATAAAAAAATAAAAAATAAAAAAAATAATAATAAAAAAAAGAAAAAAAAATGGATTGCCCAACCCACGACTGACACTTACTACTGTTTTAAAAAAACAAACATATTTATTGATATTTACTACTGTACAATAAAATAATCTAGTAAATGTGATACAAGATTATAATGTCATGATTCACATGTAGAGATACTACCCATAGGCAGATCTCCAAAAACTATGCTAAACCAGAAGGTCTCGAGGCCATCTTCTTTTCACACTCTTCGAAGGATTATCAGGGATTGTACAGGTAGTAAGGTTTGAAACTAGTGGATTAGAATGGGAATGGAGTTTTTAATGATAGGAGTGGTACGTGGTCCGGGCCAAGTCAGCAACAAAGGGAGTATTAAGGTCTTTATGGATGAGTTTATTTGTGAAGAAATAAGGAGCATTGAGGATTTTTCGAAGGATTTTGGATTGTAAGGATTGGAGACGAGATGAATTTGATGGTTGAGTAGAGTCCCAAATATCTACTCCGTAAGTCCATGTTGGTCTTATGATAGTCATGTAGATGAGTCTTTTGCACTTAAGTGGAAGGTTTGAGCTTTTGTCCAGTAAGTGTTGAAGTAGTCGAAAACGTCGAGCAATTTCTTGTCATTTCAGTCTTGTATGAGGGTACAAAGAATTTAATCAGGCCAAGTCAGCAACATAGGAAACATTTAGGTCTTTATAGATGAGTTTATTCGTGACAAAATAAGGAGCATTGAGGATTTTGGATTGCAGGGATAAGAGGTGGGAAGAATTTGATCTTTTAGTAGAGCCCCAAACCTCTACTACGTAAGTCCATTTCGGCCTTGTAATAGTCAAGTAGATGAGTCTTTTGAAGTTAAGCGGAAGGTTTGAGCGTTTGTCCAGTAAGTGTAGAAGGAGGGGAAAACGTCGGGCAGTTTCTTGTCGTTTCAGTCTTGTGTGAGGATTCCAAGTAAGACGTTTGTCCTGATGGAGTAATAGATGTCGGATCTGTTCGACTGGGACAAGGGAAGTGTTATTGAAGGATACTGTAGTTCAGGACATCATAGGTTTACGACGAAGGGTGTAGGTTATTTGGTGGGATTTATTGGAATTTATTTTTCCGCCAATTCTAACACCATACTTCAAGGTCTGTGATGTGGGGTTGAAGGGTTTAAGAGGCGATGTTGGGATCATTATTGACTGATAACACACAGGTGTCATCAGCATAAATAGAAAGGAAGGTGGAAGTATGGCTCCAAGAATACTGCCTTGATGATCTCTGTTGTTTAAATCAATTTAAGACCTTTTACATGAAGTTAGACTTGTTAAAAAGGCCAATAAATTACATTAGTTTTGGATTAAAAAAAAAAAAATGTGTTCCAGATTAAATAATCTAAATAGCGATCTGCACTGGTTAAAATCCATCCTCTCTGGTCGGTCAAAGTGTGTGGAATTCCCAGACCAACCTCCAGAACTTTACCTTAGTCCTCTGGTGTTCCTCAGGATTCATCACTGTCTCCCACCCTATCTGCTCTTTTTATCAATTATTTTCCTCTCCATATTCATTTCCCAATATCATATATATGCTGATGACTTCCAAAAATCTGTCGGACCTATTACAATCGAAAAGCTGCAAGACGATCTGAACCGAATTATTTCTTGGAAAGCCGACAACAAGCTAAAGCTAAGCAGAGAAAATTAAGGCTATTGTAATAAGATCCCATCTTCTCCTTAAAAACCTTCCACCAATCCCAACACTGTTTCTCAATGATAATCCATTCATCAAACCGTTAAAAAAAATAGAAATCAGCCTTGAACTGAAATTTTCCTGGAAAAACCATGTCTTCGAAATATCTTGCCGCACATTTTCCATCTTAAAACTTCTAAATTACCTTTGTGACATTCTTCCATTTGAAAACCGTAGGCTTTTGGTTAGTTCCTTAATATTCCTCCATTAAGACAACTACTGTGCGGTGAATGAGGGTTTCTCTAGAGATCTCGAGGCAAAACTAAAACAATTATTCAACTGCTTTATCCACTTCATCTTTGGGATATACAAGGACACCTCTATCACCCAATTTTATGAAGAGTTGAAGTGGCTTTACCCTTCATGATGTTGTAAATACTTTCTGGCATCATTCCTCTTTGAAGTCTCCAATTTCACCGTCCTTCTAATATAACAGATATGTTTCTTTTCAAATCTTTAGTCCACTTCCGCAACACTCACTCACGGCCTTCGGACCTGAACTAACTAAAAAATAAATTTTTTTTTTTATTTTTTTTTTTTTATTCGTATATATTACAATTTGTCATAATAGACAATAATAATAGTGCTACAGGATCTCATTCATACAAAAAAAAAAAAAAAAATAAATTTAAAACTAAATGAACACCTTGAACACAGGCAGGACTATGTTCAATATTGCTATTTGGCAGTGGATTCTTAAGCCAGTATAGGAGCTGAGTGAGGTTGCTAGACCACAATCGTGTATAGATTTTCATTTCATTTTAAACATATCTATGGACATATGGTACAACAACAAGTAAATGTGATGGACATATGGTAAATTGACATGAAATACATGTAGAGACACCACCCATTGGCAGCACTCTAAATATACCTTAAACTAGAAGGTCTCGGGGTCATCTTCTTTTCAGACGCCTCGGAGGGTTATCAGGAATAGAGGAAGAAGACAGAATGGAAACCAGTGGATTAGAGTGGGAATGGAGTTTTTCATGGAATGAATGATACCTGGTTCGGGTTAAATCAGTAACATATGGAACATTAAGGTCTTTATGGATAAGTTTATTCGTGACAAAATATGGAGCATTAAAGATTTTACGAAGGATTTTGGATTGTAAGGATTGGATACGAGATGAATTCGATGGTTTAGTAGATCCCCATAGCTCTACTCCGTAAGTCCAGATAGGTCTTATGATGGTCATGTAAATGAGTTTTTTGTAGTTAAGAGGAAGCTTTGACCGTTTGTCTAGTAAGTGTGGAAGTAACCGAAAGCGGCGAGCAGTTTCTTGTCGTTTCAGTCTAGTGTGGGGATTCCATGTTAGACGTTTGTCAAGTAGGAGTCCTAAATAGCGGATCTGTTCAACCGGGACAAGCGGACGTGTATAGATTAAATTTGAAAAATAACAATTCCGGAATCACAAAGGACCAAGGAAATACAAAGGAAGTAGGGAGGATGTAAAACATTTATTTGATCAGTTCAATGATTGTCATAGTTCAACATTTATCGGAACTCAAAACGGATGAACGGTCGTTAACGATTTTAATAGGTTTAGAAAACTTTTATTATATATCACTTAGACAACTTGTACCATTATCAAACGGAACTTCTCACATGGAAATATATTTATTTCGAATTTATATCAGATATAGAATTTAACGACAGGAAGAAAAGTAGTTTAATGCCTGAAGAACTATCGGATGGAACTGTTACGGGGTGAACTAATCCGCGCAATATAATCAGAAGCAGTTAAAATTAACGAGTCTGGTTCTTGCAGTACGTGACCTTGTTCGCTGGCTTTTATTGCCCCCTCTGGAGGATTCTCGACCCCCGCCATTAGAACTCCTCAAGAACCGAAATGTCTTCGGCGGCATCTCAGGAGCGCTTGGATTGTCGTCTTTATGTCTTACTTAGTCTCCGGGTCCTGTTTCCTATAGCACGTCCCTACACTTTTTTTTTCTGTTTTTTTTTTTTTTTAAGTAAAACTTGAAGAGACTGTTTCAAAACTGCATTTGGTGTCTCAAAACGAATTTTAAAAATCCGTTTGGCCGAATTAATAAATTAATACCAATATTTTGAATTTATCAATCGTAGACCATTTTACTTTGAATTATTTATTGATTTTCATATTGGTTAGCCGTCTGTCAATTTTTTTTATATAGAATTCTCACACTTTATTCATTTTGCTTCGATAATTCTTCAGTTCTTTCACTTAATTACTTACTTTTAAAAGAAGATCAGTCAATTTATTTAATTAGAAATAAACTGATTTCATCCAGGCAACTATATAAACTAGTTAAGCACCTTAAGGTATTTTTTCACATCAACATTCGAGATTATAAAATTATTTACATTCATTAAACATGATGTAGGCTAAACCTTCCTTTTTACTTTCACTAACTATATTTAGTAAGGGAAAGTATTGCGATCGTAAAAATTTTCGAATTCCAGTTTTCAACGGAAATACACGTTTTAGGGTCCCCTGAGTCCAAATAACCAAGTCTCTGAAAAAAGTCTTCGGTTCCGACTATTTTGATTAAACTCGCTATATTGATGTAAAATTTAATGAGCTTTAATATAACTAGGTTTTATTTTGATTAAAATAGTATGACAGGGCTTAAATGCCGATATTTTAATCTCTAAAGTACCTTTAATTATGTTGATTCTATAAAAATAACTATATTATCTTGTTACCACTGATGAAGTTGTCCCAGCTGGTTCTCTCCCAAAACCGTCCCTCTCTTCCAATCTTCCTTCGCCTGTAGGTACTCCGCCAGATATTTCCCCCCTCCGCTCCATTCCCGTCGATATGCGCTTTGCAAGTTATTACGAACTCGAGTTATCTCTGCAGATCTTTCCCAGGGAAACGATCTTGAGCTAAGTCTCTGTTATAGTCCCTCCTACGTCCTAAAAAATTTCTTCTTTCTTCTGTTCTACCTCCAACAAACCAGACTTTTTTGTGGAAAATATTTTTTTTACTTTTTAGTAGAAATATTTTCCAGCTGTTCTTTTTAAAAGTTAATAGAGAGTGATGAAAGGAAGATAAAAATAACTGATGATTTTAGATTATAATATAATAGATTTTTTAATAAAACACATGTTTCTATATAAATTCAATTTAATTAATTCCTTAATAGTTTCACGTATTTTTATCTCTGTATTTGAAAATTCTTTCATTGATTTTAAAAACGAAGGTAAGTGAAAGTCGTGTGTTGCCCGCACCAGATTTTTTAATAAAACACATGTTTCTTTAGAAATTTCATTAATTAATTCTTTAATAGTTTTACTCATTTTTATCTCTCACTGAACTTGGAAATTCTTTAATGGATTTTAAAAACGGAAGTAAGTGAAAGTCGTGTGTTGCCCGCACCAGATTTTTTAATAAAACACATGTTTCTTTAGAAATTTCATTAATTAATTCTTTAATAGTTTTACTCATTTTTATCTCTCACTGAACTTGGAAATTCTTTAATGGATTTTAAAAACGGAAGTAAGTGAAAGTCGTGTGTTGCCCGCACCAGATTTTTTAATAAAACACATGTTTCTTTAGAAATTTCATTAATTAATTCTTTAATAGTTTTACTCATTTTTATCTCTCACTGAACTTGGAAATTCTTTAATGGATTTTAAAAACGGAAGTAAGTGAAAGTCGTGTGTTGCCCGCACCAGATTTTTTAATAAAACACATGTTTCTTTAGAAATTTCATTAATTAATTCTTTAATAGTTTTACTCATTTTTATCTCTCACTGAACTTGGAAATTCTTTAATCGATTTTAAAAACGGAAGTAAGTGAAAGTCGTGTGTTGCCCGCACCAGATTTTTTAATAAAACACATGTTTCTTTAGAAATTTCATTAATTAATTCTTTAATAGTTTTACTCATTTTTATCTCTCACTGAACTTGGAAATTCTTTAATGGATTTTAAAAACGGAAGTAAGTGAAAGTCGTGTGTTGCCCGCACCAGATTTTTTAATAAAACACATGTTTCTTTAGAAATTTCATTAATTAATTCTTTAATAGTTTTACTCATTTTTATCTCTCACTGAACTTGGAAATTCTTTAATCGATTTTAAAAACGGAAGTAAGTGAAAGTCGTGTGTTGCCCGCACCAGATTTTTTAATAAAACACATGTTTCTTTAGAAATTTCATTAATTAATTCTTTAATAGTTTTACTCATTTTTATCTCTCACTGAACTTGGAAATTCTTTAATCGATTTTAAAAACGGAAGTAAGTGAAAGTCGTGTGTTGCCCGCACCAGATTTTTTTTCATTCAAACCAATATCGTTCCTAAACTAGGTAGGTGCTAGCGACAAATGTTTTATAAAAAATAATATTTTCTATTAAAGTTTTAATCAGGATAATATCACAAAACTTTCGATTTGAGCAAAACCAACTGAGGTATAGAGTTTTAAAAAGGCCCTAACAGTTAAAATGTCAAACATGTTATTTTTTTAGTTTTTAAAACGTCTTATAATCAAAATAAATTAAGTAAAAAATACAATATACTCCCAACCAAAAGATATATTCATGTCGATAGTTTACATATCTCTGTACTGAAGCATATTTCCATCCTATGTAAAAATAATATAATGACAAAGGTTTGGATTGAATTAATAACTCGTTGATGGTTTATGGATGTTAACAGATGAAAATCCACTTGATGCCTTAGCCAGTTTAAACAGCTGCTATTGTCATTAAAAACGTCACTTACATCTGGGAATTTTTTCCCCAACGGCGTAATTGGTGGACCATATGTGGAATTCTATTTCTGTTGATGAGCTCTTGCTCCGAATCACTTTTACGAAATGTCAGAGAAACAAAAGTTCTCTCCAAGACTAAGATGTGGTCAACGTTAGTGTATCCGGAGGATATTTTTTTTTTAATGATTTGAGATCATATTTATACAATAAATTAGGTTAAGTCAAATCTCATAAAAAAAAATCTGGTGCGGGCAACACACGACTTTCACTTATCTCCGTTTTTAGTATCGATTAAAGAATTTTCAAATAGGTTTTGAAAGTTAATAATAATAATTTTTTTTCTCGATAGTACTGTCATCGTTATTATTATTTATATTTTAAGATAATACTACAAATGAATTCGGATAAGGCCTGTACTGTTGCACTACTTTGCTTTTGCAACATTGTTTTCTTTGTTACTGGAGTATTCAAAAATAAAGGAGATTAGAAAAAAAAATGGTTCAATAAGTTTTACTGTACCAAAAGATACATTAAAAATTAAGTAAGCAGATATGAAAATCACTAACACTTGCATTTAAATTAATTAGTGAAATAGTTATCATCAGAGAAAATTATTGCCAGCATTGCCGTTTATATATATATATATATATATATATATATATATATATATATATATATATATATATATATATATTTATAATTAGTACAACAGTACAGGCCTTATCCGAATTCATTTGTAGTATTATATTAAAATATAAATAATATTAACGATGATAGTACTGTCGCGAAAAAAAATTATTATTATTAACTTTCAAAACCTATACAAATCGCCTATCATGGATAACATGATGAAGAAATCATATAAATTCATTTCCAAAAAATATTACCATAAATTATTAATTAACGAGAAACACCAACAAAGCTAGATCGTTTTAAAAATATTACAATACTTAAAAAATGTAGCAAAAAGTGACTTTTTTAATTCAAATTCAAACATAGCTTCTATACGGCAGGTCCTTTTTTTATATTATTTTTATTAAATGATATTACAATCTGTACTAATTAGAAAATTTATAATAGTCATCAAGTACAACATTCATATAATATTTAAAAAAATATATAATAATATACAAAGCATTTTTTTTTTTTTTTCTTATCCCCTTAATTTAAAATTCTTAATTAATCGTTTTCGTTACTAAATTATTCCTTTTTCTGTAACTTGCATACATTTTAAGGAATTGCGGAGTTCTTAAAAGTTTTAAAATTATTTTCAAAATGAAGTATATCTGCGACGGGGCTCGCTTCTGGCTGGCTGTTTGGTGTCCTTAAAATTACCTCTTAAGCCTATCTTATTCTAAAATAACTTAATGAGATACAACAACATTTTGCCACCGTTTTGGGGCTGGTGGAGGTACTAAGCTAGAAACTAGAAACTTCATAAACTCTTGCACAGTTGGGATGTTCAAAATTTTATGGACATTGAGAGTTTTTTCCCTCCAGAGTGAAGTGCTTCTGCATATTCTTTTGACCACCCCATTTTGAAATTGCTGCAATTTCTTCGCTGTGTGTCGTGAGATATGAGGAAACATAGGAGCACCGTACAGCAGAGCTGGCCGGATGAAGCTGCTGTAAATAATGATTTTCAGTCGCAAACTTAAGTGTGGCGAGGTGAGGAGATGGGCTAGTCTGTACGACTTGTTTCTAACATGATTTAGTTTTTTTCTAAAGTGACCTGCAAAAGTCAAGTGTCGGTCAAATTTGATTCCTTGGTATAATATTGTCCTGGAAATGGATTTCTTTACATTTTCTATCGTAAACTTTTTAGGTAATTCCTTTTTATTTTTTTGGAAAGAAAAAATTATACCATCCGTTTTCTCAGGATTTGCGATTATATTTAAAAATCGGAGCTTTTCCACTATTTTGTTTGCAGTGGTTTCAGCATACGCCATTGCCTTGGATGAGTTAGTACTTGAACTATAAATGGCAATGTCATCAGCGTACGCCATTACTTTGCAATGGTCGTAGTTTTCTCCTACTACGCGAGCCGTGTACAAGTTAAATAAAATGGGAGAGAGGACGGCACCTTGGGGAACCCCACGATTCACTATTATGGGCTTGGATAAACTGTTTCCTACCTTGACTGAGACATCCCTCTTCATAGGAATGACTTTATGATTGAGAAAAGTTGCTCCGGACAGTCTAAAGTCATGAGTTGTTGACATAGCGATCCATGCGACACAGAGTCAAAGGCTCTAGAACAATCCATAGAAATCATTGCTGTGCCTAGATTATTTCTTAGATTTCTTGTAACGTCCGCTTGTAGCCTTATCAGTGGATGCTCAGTACTTAACTGAGATTGGAACCCTGTTTGCTCGGGAGGAATAATGTCGTGATCCGTGCAGAAACCTATTAAGTAGTTGATAATTACTTTTTCGAAAAAGTTTTCTAAATGTGGCAGCAAACATACCGGGCGGTAATGTTCTGGTTTGTCTCAATATTTTGCTGGCTTCAGCAAAGGTATGAGAATGGTACAAAGCCTAGAAGTCACTCATACTTATATACAATTTACAAACACACAGCACATTGATTGGATAATCTAGCGAGTGCTAGAACACCAATATACATGTTTACAAGAAGTTTCGGGGCCACTGCCGTTTTAACCTTTTAAGGGTGTGTGGAGGTTGGTAGGGATTAAGCTAAAGGATCGGGGTGATGCATAAGGTTCTGATGGAATTTTGTCCAAAATAGATGGAATATTTAGGTGGTGGTGTAAGGTTATAGTTGGAGATATTATGGTCCTAGCACCAAATTTTATTCAACAACAAATATTTTTCTTTAAATTTCGGACTAGGAAACAGTCGTCCAATTTTCGACCTAAAAAACAGATCATTATTGCTCCATTGTTGTAACGCTCTCATTCAAACGCCCTGAGGAAGGTCTATAATTTAGGTCGAAACGTCGGCACCAGTTTATTAAGTTTTTCTTAATTGTGTGTTCTTTTGACTGCACCCTGAACTAACTTCTCTCACGTACTTTACACGGTAAACCATTCTCATTTCACTATATATGTAAGTAGTGACCGATGTTTCCGAAATATGATTCTTCTCAATAATGATATGATGATGTTAAGGAAAATTCCAAGAGGATTTGGGCCACTTGCTATTTATAATTATACAAACAGCACATTTTCATTGATCTTGTTTTTTAAAAATATCGTGAGGTCATCCAACACCTGTTTCAATAACTCAATTTTAACATCATTTGTTCTATTCAATATTTTTCTTTTATGTGAAAATTTTAACCAGGCGTTTAATTCTGAATATACTTTATTGTATTGAGAACATTTGGCAAAGAATAGGTATCTTTATTAATTATTTGAATTAAATATTTAAAGGGTAAAGTTTCTATCTTTGTGGCTCACCTTTTCCCTTTAAAGTGATTATTTAAAATATGGATGTAAAATTGTATTGAATGTTAAAAAGTTTTTATATATATATATATATATATATATATATATATATATATATATATATATATATATATATATATTATATAAAAGGCTGTCAAGTCAAATAATAATATAATATAAGCTTAGCGAACCCGACGGTTCGATGCCGATACCACCAAATTCCGTCTACACAGACTCGTCCAATGTTCACCGTTCAAGCCCAAGCCCCCGAGATCAGCCTTAACGCAATCCTCCCATCGAGGCTTCGCCCTACCTTTCAGACGCCTACCAGTCAGATCAGCGAATACTAATTTTCTCGGAATCCGCTCCTCATCGAGCACAACAACCTTACTCGCCCATTTGAGTCTCCGCGATGCTATCAACTCAATTATATTCACAGGATACAAGTTCCGCAATTCCGCGTTGTGCAACCTTCTAAACTCCCCAGTGGCCTCATCTCTCTTCGGACCGAATATTTTACGCAGTACCTTATTCTTGAAAACCTTAAGCCGTTGTACATCCTTCAAAGTAAGCGGCCACGTTTCACATCCGTAAAGAACCGTCGGAAGAATAATAGTTTTATAAACTCTAACTTTTAAGTTTTTAGATAGAAACCGCGAACTATGTAACATAGCAACTCAATAATAACTTGCATTTCCCACCTTTAACCGGGACTTTATTTCTCCCTAGATTTCATTTTTTCTTGTTATCAACGAACCTAAATACTTGAATTTCTCTACGTGTTCAAAAGTATGCCTATCAATATTACCAAGATCGACACAGTTTCTGCTACTAATCATGTGTCAAGTCAAATTAACGGCCAAAATACATCAAGTTTCTACTATGAAGAAAATTGGAGATATGCAAATACAGAGATTCTTTTTTCTATTTGGGACTGGAGAAGGCTCGTGGCGGGACATTCGGGTTGGGACGAAGCCTCCGAACCTTATTTCGCAGGATTATTAGAGAAAACTCGCTGTCAGACAGATGAACACTAGCGTTTAAAACCTGCGAAAAATTGTCGTTCTCAAGAGCAGTACCTAGCGGCTTTTTAAGTAAGTAGGTGTTCCAAAGTTGCGTAATTTTAAAGGCTGCAGAGAACAGGTAGGTGAAAATGCACGATAGCGAGGTATTGTGAAAGTTCACGAAAGTAGCGGGAGAGGGGGAAGGCAAAAAAAAAAATCGGGTAAGAACATCAAGTAATACTAAAAAAAAATCTATGTAATCTTTAAATATTATTTTTTAATAATACACAAAACTAAATGATAATGTTATATCAAACCAACAAGTGTAACATACACATCATGAAAACACTTTGTTTTTTTTTAATGTAGAAAATCAATTTTAAGAAATCAAAAATAATTTATAATAAAAGTTTTAAAAAAATAAACGATGAAGTTTTATAGAAAATATTGTAATTGAATATTTATACACTAAAAGTATGTAAGAGTGTACGATAATTCACTATCACTAAATCTTACGAATTTTCATTTACTTGTTCTCACGCAGCGTAATAGTAGGTCCTAGCAACACATGCTATTAAAGAAAAAAATATTATGTTCTAGAGAGGGAGTCAAACAGATTAAAAAAAATCTGGTGCGGGCAACACACGACTTTCACTTTCCTCCGTTTATAAATCGATTAAAAAAATTTCAAATACAGTTAGAGATAAAAATTATTAAAACTATTAAGGAATTAATTAAATGGAAGAAACGTGTGTTTTATTAAAAAATCCATTATATTATTATCTTTTTTTTTTTAATTTATTTATTTAAAGAAATTTACAACTGTATTAAATAAATACAACAAGTAAATAGGCTTTATATATGATTAGTACACATGATAGTCCTGAGAAGAAACTACCCATTGGTAGCACTCCAATGTCTTATGTTAGAAGGTCTCTTGGCCATCTTCTTTTAAGGCGCCTCGGTGGGTTG
Source organism: Piezodorus guildinii (assembly GCA_023052935.1). Lineage (NCBI taxonomy): Eukaryota > Metazoa > Arthropoda > Insecta > Hemiptera > Pentatomidae > Piezodorus > Piezodorus guildinii. Next base: position 116,159,201 of record CM041298.1, read on the forward strand.
TCGGGAATAGATATGGAGGAGAGGTCACGGATAAGCGGGTATGAGTGGGCAGGGGGTTTGGAATGAAAAGAGGTATATCTGTAACGGGCCAAGTCTTCAACTAATGGGATATTTAGGTCTTTATGGATGATTTTATTAGTAACAAAGTAAGGAGCATTGAGGATTTACGAAGGATTTTGGACTGCAAGGATTGGATGCGAGAGGAATTCGATGGTTTAGTAGACCCCCATAGCTCAATGCCATAGGTTCAAATAGGCCTGATAATTGTGATATAAATGAGTTTTTTGTAGTAAGTAGGAAGTTTTGAGCGTTTGTCAAGTAAATGTTGTAGTAATCTGTATCTACGAGCAGTTTCCTGTCGTTTCATTCTAGTATGAGGATTCCATGTTAAGCGTTTGTCGAGATGGAGTCCTAAGTACCGAATCTGTTCAACAGGAGTAAGTAGGATATTGTTAAAGGATACGGTGGGACAGGAAGTCATAGGCTTACGACGTAGAGTGAAGGTGATTTGATGGGATTTATTAGGATTTATTTTGATTCTCCAGTTTTGACACCATTCTTCAATGGTGATAATATTATTATCTAAAATAAGTATTTAGTTTTATCGGCTTTTCATCACTCTTTATTAACTTTTACAAGCTCTTGTGTATTAGATAATATTTTTTTCTAAAATCTTTAGGTTTCCAACGGTGTATCATACGTGTATATTACTGCTCTTATGTTCAAAACAAAAAATTGCATTAAAATTATATTTTTTTAGTTTTCTCCTTTAGTTGTTTTTTAAATTCGCACAACTTACATATTTAGCTGTTATTTATCAACGCTAACAAGATAATTTGGTTATTTTTATAGAATCTACAAAATTAAAGGTACTTTAGGGGAAGTATTTAAAAATTTAAAATATCGGTATTTAAGCCCTGTCACACCAATTTAATCAGAATGAAAACTACATGATATTAAAGCATATTAAATTTTACATCGATATAGCGAGTTTAATACCGCGGAACCGTTTTTGAGAAAATCGAAAAAAGGTGCAAAATGCATGGTTTAAAGTGGCTCTTCTGGTAAGCTCATTTTGATGAATATGGTTTTGAACGTCTAAGGCGTATATTTGTCTTAAATATGAAATTTCAGTTTCATAGGACTTAGCGTTTCCGCCCCGGAGTTACCACACACACACACACACACACAGACCTTTTTGCGGAACTTGGTTATTTGGACTCGGGGGACACTAAAACGTATATTTCCGTTGATAACTGGAATTCGAAAATTTTCAAGATCGCAATACTTCCCCTTACTATATATTGTAAGTGAAAGTAAAAAGGTTACACAATGAAAGTTACTGATCCCCAGTCAAAAGACATATCTATGTTACTAAAAAATTACTAAACAATGGTTTCCAAAATTGCTTTTGTCGTTACGAAAAACATATTATTATACTTAAAAGGCTACCAAGACAAATGAACGGCCAAAATACATCAAGATTCTACTATAAAGAAAATTAGAGATATGCAAATACAGGGATTCCTTTTTCTATTTAGGACTGGAGAAGGCTCGTGGCGGGGCATTCGGCTGGGACAAGGCCTCCGAACCTTATTCCTCAAGCGTAAGTTTTTTAGACAATTGGTAATTGATTATTTATACGTTGAAAGTTTGTGAGAGTGGATAATTCTCTACCACTAAATCTTAAGAATTGTCATTTACTGGTCCTCAGGCAGTGTAATGGTAGGTCCTAGCAACAAATGTTATTAAAGAAAAAAATATTACGTTCTAGAGAGGGAGTCAAACAGATTAAAAAAAAAAAAATGTTACTCAATGAAATTTATCTCTGTTACTAAACAAATACAAAAGAATGGTTTCCAAAATTGCTTTTGTCGTTTTCGAAAAACATATTATTACACTTAAAAGACTGTCAAGACAAATGAACGGCCAGAATACATCAAGATTCTACTATGAAGAAAATTAGAGATATGCAAATACATGGATTCCTTTTTCTATTTGGGACTGGAGAAGGCTCGTGGCGGGCATAGAGTAAGGACAAGGCCTCCGAACCTTATTTCTCAGGCGTATTAGAGGAATATCGCTCCGGGCTCTTGAGGGAGATAAGGCTGCCTCGGATAATTATTACAAAAAACAATAGAGGGCTCTGCAGGCCACCGAGGATTTCCGATCCTCTACGGCATATTTCTTCCGCTGACAGATCATTATCCTCCGGGCCAACAGTGGGAATACATTACAGAAACATTTTACAATCTGGGCCTCTTCATCTTCACATAAATATGAATATTAGATAGAGATCCTATCTGGGGCTTCGAATTAAGGACGGACACGTTTCTGTTAATTGCTTCGGTTATTTTTTTCTATTTAAAACGCGGCTAAAAACAAAAAGAAAAAACGAAGAAGAAAACGATAAAAGGAAAAGATGAAACAGAACGAAAACATAAAAAGAAGTAGGACCCGGCAAGCTAACCACAGCTCTTCTAAAAAATTATATTGGAGTTCCCATTTATATTGACGGGCGATCTATCTGATACAGGCAGATTCCAACACACCCCTAAGGGCTAGATCCTCACCTTTCCCGCTCCTTTTTTCTTATGTTATTACTTATAATTTCATTAATAATACCAAGATCCGATCTGATCCACATATAGAGAAGGAAACGTTTTTCTCAGTCAAATATATGACTTACCTCCAGATTAGGAGCTGCAGATAAAGGATACGGCAGATCCACGATAAAAAATAAGGGGAAATACCCAACCTCCTCTTCTCTCAAGTGAAAAAACAAATAGGAATAATAAATAAATAAAAATAAATTTGATACTTCTCTCTGACATGGAAAAACAATAAATCATAAATATGTCTATTAGGGTTTGTCGGTTTTAAAACCGTTTTTTTTTTTTTTTTTGGAGAAAATTATGAAATACGAAAACCAGTTTTTTCAGAAGAAAATATTGGGGTTCAATTTACGAATAACACTTTTAAAAAAATTGAAAATGACAAATGTAGCGAAATGTACCAGATTGATTAAAACACTGTTGCAAGCTGTTTGATTCTTGGAATCATATCGGTCGGATTTAATTTCAAGAAACGGTGTGTTTTGTCTATTAGATGAATTAATTTTATATCAGTTTGTCTTCTGGCTTCTTTATGTACAGTTTATAAATTCAGTGTTCTGTTCCATTGATCGATATTTTATATAGATAATATTATACAGAATGTAAGTAGGTAACATATTTTAATATTATAAAAATATTTTTTTTTTTTAAATCAGGCTTTAAAAACGATTAATCCTAGTTCGGTTGCAAGTGAGAGGGTGTTTTCTATTTTGGCGAATTTTCCGAACAAACTAAGGACACGGCTAAATAGCAAATCGATAGACGTCCTCTGTTTTCTGAAATCATATTTCATTAAACAAAAAAAATTTAGAATATTTAAATTTGTATTAAAATTGTCCTGAATAGAAAATACTCGGTTCTTTTCTTAATTTTCTTTAAAACTTTTTTTAAAATATTTTTGTTGAAATTTACAACTGTATTTTGTAATACAAGTAAATATGATGGTAATGGTAAAATACATGAAAAAAACATCAAGAGAAAATGCCCATTGGCATCACTCCACTAAGTAACTAAACTAGAAGGTCTCGAGGCCATCTTCTTTTCAGGCGCCTCGGATGATTGTCGGGAATCGAATAGGAAGCAAGGATTGAAACTAGAAGATTAGAGTGGGAGTGGAGTTTCTCATGGAAGGAATGGTACCTGGTTCGGACCAAATCAGCAACATATGGGATGTTAAGGTCCTTATGGATGAGTTTATATGTGACAAAGTAAGGAGCATTGAGGATTTTTCGAAGGATTTTGGATTGTAAGGATTGAATACGGAAAGAATTTGATGGTTTCGTAAAGCCCCAAAGCTCAACTCCATAAGTCCAGATAGGCCTTATGATGGTGATATAGATGAGCCTTTTTTAGATAAGTGGAAGGTTGGAGCGTCTGTCCATAAGTGTTGTAGTAAGCGAAAGCGACGGGCAATTTCTTGTCGTTTCAGTCTTGCGTGGGGATTCCATGTTAGACGATTGTCAAGTAGAAGTCCTAGGTAGCGGATCTGTTCAACTGGAACAAATGGAATATTATTAAAGGAAACTGTAGGGCAGGATGTCATAGGTTTACGACGAAGGGTAAAGGTAATTTGGTGGGATTCGTTTGAATTGATTTTGATTCTCCAATTCTGGCACCATATCTCAAGCTCTCTGATATGGGATTGAAGAGTTTGAGAGGCAATAGCAGAATCGTTATTGACTTTTGTATAAGTCCATCTATAGTTCACTGATTTTCTCTGTCAAGGAGAAATTGAGTGTGTAACTTTTTTCATCCTCATCTGACCCAAGTATTGCACTGACATAATGTAGGAGAGTATTAGACCTACGAATTTCTATTACTACTCAAATTAAAGCTAATTTTATACTTCGTAAAGTAGTTTATGACCATTATACTGTTAGGAGCAGCCGCTTCCATGATATCAACTAAATTCATGGTAAAAGAAAGAAGTTTCTCGGCTTCCGATTATAAGTAAGAACCATATCTTTATAACTATTGGTCATACAGACGTGTTTTACAGCTCAAATTTAAATCGATTTAATGTTTTATAATTGTTATAACGATTATCCTCATAGGTTGAACCGTTTCCATAATAGTAGCGTTAGGAAAGAGCGATATCCCGTTTTCCGCAAAAACAAATGTTCTTTGTAATACCTCTATATCGTTAAATATTAGACATACAAATGTCTTTTAACCCTCAAATGATAGCTTACTAAATACTTGATGTTTCACATAATAACGATTATCCTCTTAGGATATGCCGTTTCCATGATTGTAACCATAATTATGATAGAAAAGAGTATTATTTCGTGATATTCCCTTTTTGAATGGCCGCCTTTAAAATGGTATTAAAAGCAAATAAGCTTCATGGTGAATTAATGCAAATTGTAATTCTTAAGTACTGTACTAATTTATCTTTTATTATGTAGGAAGGAAATTAAATTTTGAGCTTCTTGTGAGAAATTAATCGTCGAAATTGTCTAATGTACACGATTGCTTGTAACTTTAACACACCTATATACGAAATACATAGTGACGAAAAGTATTGTGTTAGTAAAAATTTTCGTATTTTCAACAGAAAAAAACGATTTAGAGTTTCTAAGACTATGAGGTAAGTATTACTAACTGAGATACTACAAACAATTTTCGTCAAAATTAGCGAATTATAAGTTACCCATTATACTATGCATTTTGCACCTTTTTACGATTTTGATTTCATTCGCTATGTTGATGTATAATTAAATGGGATATAATTTGATATAGATTTCATTAAGATTAAAATAGATTAGGAGGTCTTAAATGAAAAACTAAAAAAAATGACTTTTTCTAAAATACCTTTAGTTTTATTAATTTGAAATAGTTAACCATTTATCAATGTTAACATTTTTAAAAAATCATATAGTTTATTTTTTTAATAATTTAATAAAGGCGCTAAAATGAACTAATACTGATCGAGTTTTTAAAGAATTAAAAAAAAAAAATAGCATTTATTATTCCTAACTAAAGATAAATAAATGAAAGTAAAACTTTATATTGTTTTGTCTATATATATATATATATATATTAAAGTGAAATAAAACAGACCAAGAGGTAGAGGAATGTCAATCACTGACACGAACGCCTACATAATGTTGGAGACTGAACCAGGAGAGCGTATTATCATATCACCAGATCTTTAATAAGTTTAATTCTAGTTTATTAATTAAATTGTTACAATATTGTTTTCAAAGGCCCTGAATATTGATTAAATTGAAAACAAATCAATTTTTTTTTCTTATAAATTCATATCTGTACATATAAAAAAACCTGGTGCGAGCAACACACGACTTTCACATACCTCCGTTTTTAGAATCAATAAAAGAATTTTCAAATACCGTTAGAGATAAAAATGAGTGAAACCATTAAAGAATTTAATTAAAGGTACTCTAGACGAAGAAAATTTAAAATATCGGCATTTAAGCGCTGTCAGACTATTTTAATCAGAATGAAACCTACATGATATTATAGCCTATTGAATTTTACATCCATATAGTGAGTTTAAACAAAATCGTCGGAACCGTTTTTGAGAAAATCATAAAAAGGTGAAAAATGCATAGTATAAAGTGGCTCTTCTAATAAGCTGATTTTAATGAAAAAGATTTTGTAACGTCTCGGGAGTATAGTTGTCTTAATTATGAAATTTCAGATTCAGAGGACTTTTGTTTCCGCCTTGGAGTTACCACACACACAGACACTCATAAACACACGCAGACCTTTTTTCGGGACTTGGTTATTTAGACTCAGGGGACCCTAAAACGCGTATTTCCGTTGAAAACTGGAATTTGAAAATTTTCACGATCACAATACTTTCTCTTACTATATATATAGAATAGAATATACTTTTATTGCAATCGGGGATTTCCCATACAATAGGAGTGTGTACATAAATCATATTTGTTATATACTGTTTTCAACTTTTTGGTGTAACAAACTAAAGAAAACATATATATATATATATAATAATAATAATAATAATAAATATATCTACATAGTCATATATGAGTACAATAAAAAAAATAAATAAAAAATACAAATAAAATAAACTAGACAATAATAATTAGCAAAAAAAATATATTCCATTTCTTGTGACTTCCAAAAACAAAACAAAATCATAATAAATAAATTAAGATACATTTTTTGAGTTAGTGATCTATCACAAAACCTCTTAAATTTAGGCTTGCTCTGGTGTAAAAGTACAGTTTTTTAGTATTTTCGGAGGTTATATTTTTGAGATATAGTCTGAAGTTTGAAGGTGTTAACTGGGCTATGGCTGGTATGATGGTTGAGCGGTAGGAGGAGGAGGCTGGCATGATGTGAAGAAATGGTGAATATTGTCACTTTTTTATTGCAGATGGTACAGTTTTCTATTGGATTGAATCTATGCGTTATGTTTTTCATTGTGATTTGCTGGAATTTATTGTTAGCAGTCCGGATTTGAGCCATAAGTTTTTTATGCGTAAAGGGCAGGTTGGTTGTGAGGTACATTTGAGTTATTTGGGTTCCATTAAACATTTCTATATAATTCGGACAGTAATTCGACATTTCCATTTTGGTTAAATCGGACATTTTTAAGAGATTTTTAAGCTTTTGAATTAAATTTTGAATTATATTTTTCCTCTCTTTGGCATTCTTACAATTTGTAATGGGTCTTTTTCTTTACATGTGCTGATTAGCTGTCTCATTTGTAGTAAAAAATTCTTTTTTGTGGTATTCGGAAATTTCTCAGCTAATTTATTGAGTTTCGTAAGACATATTTTTGGATACCTAGAGTCTTCCATGTTTAATATTTTATCGGTCCATTTCAGTGCTTTTCAGAGCACGATAGTTGAGACAGGACCCTTACTATATATATATATATATATGTAAGTGAAAGTAAAAATAAATTAAATTACAGCTCATTTTTTTTAAAAATATTATTTGAAAACGAAAAAAGTAAGGAACGGCAATAATCATGCAGCTACAAAATCCCTGTACCATATTAATATCAATTGAAAGGGTAAGGGTAAAGAACAAAGCAAAAAATCATCGTTATTCCTGTAACACTAACACAGACTTTTTGCGGGGCTCGGTCATTTGGACTCAGGGGACCCTAAAATGTGTACTACCGATGAAAACTCCAATTCAAAAGTTTTCTCGATTGCATAACTTTCCCTTTCCATGTATATTGGGCTGTAAAATAAGTTTCTAGAGTTTCTAAATATTTCAATTTAGTCCCCTCTGTGTTCATAAAATCATTTTTGCTTGGTCAACAATGTTTACATATTTAAAAAAAAAAAAAAAGGATTAGTTAAGATGCTTTATACATTAGTTTAAACTGAGGTTACTTAACTTTAAATGGTATTTCGCTTGCTCATAATGGAAGAGAAAAAAAATCGGTTTCGTTATTTAATGATTTTTTTTTTTTTTGGCATCCAGGTCTGCTATACAAACTCCTTCAATTCCTCTGTCCAGCGTATTTACTTTTAATTCGTTCCTACCTCACTGAAAGAGGCTTTAAAGTTAACCATGACCTTTCTTACTCATCCTTATTTACTCAGTCCGCCGGAGTACCTCAAGGTAGTATCCTGGGTCTGATCCTTTAACGGTATATACAGCTGATACCCCCATCCATCCTATCCCTGTCCTCACTACGCATGCTGATGACACATATGTGTTATAAATAAACAATGACCCGATTGTCGCATCACAAAACCTTCAGTCACACATTGACTCCATTGAAGAGTGGTGTCAGAAATGGAAAATTAAAACCAATCCCAACAAATCCCATCAAATCACGTTTACCCTTCGTCGCAAAGCTATGACCTCCTGTACCACTGTATTCTTTCGTAACATTCCACTAATTCCTGTTGAACAGATCCGCTACCTAGGACTCCATCTTGACAAACGTCTTACTTGGAATCCTCACGCTAGACTAATAAGACAAGAACCTGCTCGCAGACACTGGTGGTTACAACTTTTACATGACAAACGTTCAAAACTTAACATCCACTACATAGCCAATATAGCCATTATTAGACCTATGTGGACATGTGGTATTGAGCTATGGAGATCAATCAAGCCATCAAATTCCTCTCGCATCCAAAATCTTCATGCTCCTTTTTTTGTCACCAATAAAATTATCCATAAAGACCTGAATATACCATTAGTTGCAGGCTTAGCCAGAACTAGATATACCTCCTTTAATTCCAAAACTACCAGCCCACTTAAATCCGCTTGCCCGTATCCTCTTATCTCCATCTATTCCCGAAGATCCCTTGAGGCGCCTGAAAAGACGGTGACATCGAGAACTGAAAATGACATAATTATTAAGTGCTACCGCTGGGTAGCTTCTTCACAAGAGTTTATCAAGCCAATTGTTCACTTTTTTACTTTCACTTACTATATATAGTAAGGGAAAGTATTGCGATCGTGAAAATTTTTGAATTCCAGTTTTCAACGGAAATACACATTTTAGGGTCCCTGAGTCCAAATAACCAAGTCCCGCAAAAAGGTCTGTGTGTGTTTGGTAACTCCCGGCTGGAAACGGTAAGTCCTATGAAACTGAAATTTCATATTTATGACAAATATACGCCCGAGACGTTACAAAACCTTTTTCATCAAAATGAACTCACCAGAAGAGCCACTTTATATCATGCATTTTCCACTTTTTTCGATTTTCTCGAAAACGGTTCCGACGATTTTGATTAAACTCGCTATATCGTTGTAAAATTTAATAGGTTATAATATCATGTAGGTTTCAATCTGATTAAAATAGTCTGATTGGGCTTAAATGCCTTCTTCTTCTTCATTTTCTTCGTCTAAAGTACCTTTAATTTTGTAGATTCTATAAAAATAACCAAATTATCTTGTTAACATTGATAAATAACAGCTAGGTATATAAGTTGTGCGAATTTAAAAAACAAATTAAGGAGGAAACGGAAAAAAAAAAATGTTTAATGCATTTTTTTGTTTTGAACATAAGAGCAGTAATATGCATGTTTGATATACCGTTGGAAAGCTAAAGATTTTAGAAAAAATATTATGTAATACGCAAGAGCTTCGAATAGTTAATAAAGAGTGACGAAAAGCCGATAAAACTAACTGATTATTTTAGATAAAAATTAAACAGATTTTTTAATAAAACACATGTTTCTATAGAAATTCCATTTAATTAATTCCTTAATAGTTTTAATAATTTTTATCTCTAACTGTATTTGAAAATTTTTTAAACCATTTATATAACGGAGGTAAGTGAACGTCGTGTGTTGCCCGCACCAGATTTTTTTTATTTACTTGTATTTTTTTCCTATACAGTGGTAAATATCAATTATAAATAAAAAAATAATAAACAAAAAATATTTTTTACTTCCGAAAAGGAAAATCCGCTGAACAGACGGTTAACGAAATTTGCAGTGTGTATGCCGATGGTGCCTTAGGAGAAAGTACCTTCCGTAATTTTTAACTTGAAAGACTCTAATATCATTTGTTTTAAATAGAGTTTTTAAAATTAGTGAGTCTGATACTGATAACCGAGATGTTTTGTTCCAATAAGAGTAAAAACAGCCAACAATTGTTTAATTCTGTTAAATTTTATCTCCTTAATTTTAAGATGAAAAACAGCAGCATGGGTCGGAACGACGCAATTTTTGGTGTTAACTCTATTTTCTAATCCAAAGCTTGAGCTCCACACGAATCATAATCATGTGTTAAATATATGATAGTTTGGTGACCAGAGGTTCGAATCCGACGAAGCATCAATCGGCACGAGCTCTGCTAATTAAGGGGCGCGCTGATTGGCGGATTGTGAGGGTGGTGGGGGAAGTGGGAGGGGCTGTTTTGTGGTGGGGTATCCTCAGGCCTCAGTGCTCCCTGCAATGGGTTGAGTCTCACTTCGTATCCACGCTCTCTCTTTCTAAATATATATTCATATTTAGTCTTCCATATCGGCTAATCGCGGGGGTTCAGAGGCATACATATATATATATACATACCACTAGGCCGTCGGTAAACATGTGTAGTGCCTATCGGTCATGGCTTAGTTGTGGACTTCTGTGATTTAAAAAATAAAATAAATAAACTATATATAAAAACTTCTCAAGATTATATTTTTATTTATTATTATTATTTTTTTTTTTTTTGACATAAGAGATATCTGTGGGATGAATCTTTGACCATCCACCTGTGGGACAAGGAGGGAAGTTACAACACTACATTCAACAGGTATTTCCATTTTAGTAGTATACTTTCTCACAATTACCAACCTAAAGCCACGTTTTTTTTAGTGATGGAAAGTCCTGTAATATATTCAACAAAAAAAAAAAAAAAAAAAAGAAAAAAAAAGAAACATCAAGGAATATGTTATTGAAAAATAAAGTCGATGGACTCATACATTTGCTATGAATGTATGAAAAAATACATATATTCCTCCTTATTCCATTTTAATCCTTATCCTTTCCCAATCTTTCAATAAATAATATTGAAAACAAAAGTCGTATCCAAGCATATATAGAATAGAATCGAAATTATTCTGGAGCTCGATCTCTTAAGAATATCAGTTATATACAATTAAGACATATGATATATCTGGCCAAAAGACAAAAGAAACATAAATAATTAGTATTTACATAAAATTACAAAAATACAAGGGAAATACTAATAAAATCATGCAAATCAAGGACAATACAGGTGTACCAAGTACTAAACTTCGTTATGTCTTTATACTCAGTCCACTTTAGTTGATTAGCGAGAAATTTGACGTAATGAAACAAAACAAAATGGCATAAAAAGTGTCAATATTTTCTAAAATACGTTTTTATACCCATTCAGTCATCAAGTACCAGGATCTGAAAAATATAGGTACTTGTAAGTTTGTAATTGGTACACGAAAATTTTTTTTTCATAATACAAATTATGTATGTTTCTTACATTGAAAAGCTTTTTAAAAGTATTTAGTAACTTTAGCAAATAAATAATTATTTACAGGAATTTGAGCTATTAATTAAAGGTAATATAGACATTTTTATTTATTTTAACATTAAAAAATTATAAATAGCCTCCTTTCTTGACTAATTATACACATTTATAAAAAATAACTAATTGAGGCTACATTTTTTAATGATGCTATTCTGCTAATTTCTGATTTATTATCTCGTTGCTAATTAAGAAGGCGAAAATGTCAAGATATTTAAAACCACCTAAAATCAGAAATGATCTGAAAAAGAAAAAAAAAAAAAGATGAAAAATGGGTTCAACGTACGATTAAAGAACATATTTTTTTCATGAAAAATTTTTAGGACGAGGATCACTTCCTGTGTTAGAAAACGAAGAGATTTTTATTTTCTTTGATAAGATATTTAATATTGAGAACGTTTTTGCCTTATCTCGGCCCAGAATGTTTGCAGACTTTTTTTTTCCCATATAATTTTATCTGGAGTTCGGTAATTTTTTTTTTTTCATATTTCCTTTTATTAGCAATTTTTTTTTTTTTTTTTTTTTTTCACATCTGCCTCCACAGTTTCGGTAAAATGAAAAAGGCTGTTTTATCGCAGAAAAGATAAGGAATGGTGTCAGGCTAGAGCGTATTTTGCTAAAATTGGAAAATATCTCAACCTCTTGTGATTTTAAACATTCAATTTCGATTAATCGTTTATTTAATTATCTTTACTCATCGTAATATCTTCCGGGTATCAAAGGGTAATTTGTAATGTTCTTATCAATTCCGTTATCAAAATTAGTTTTAACTCGTTTTTGAATTTACTGAATCTTATAAATATTTAAAAATAATAAAGAAAATAATTAAAGTATCAGTCTTATTCTATAAATATCTTAAAAGAATTATTGATTACTTTTCTTTTGATGGTACTCATCTGTCTAGAACGTGGGTATCGAATTTCCACTATCTAAGCATAGTTTGAGTGGATAATTAATTACTAGAATAAATTATATTTTTCATCAATTACCAAGATTAATAGAACAGTTATATATATATATATATTATATATATATATATATATATATATATATATATATATATATATATTATATATGTATATATACATTGATACATATAAAGGTAAGTATTTATCATTAAAATATATGTTCATGATACTTTAGAATGTTCAAAAAAATTTATATAAATATAATGCATTATTCCATACACACACACACACACACACACACACACACACACACACATATATATATATTATATATATATATATTATATATATAGTATATAAAACCACTCCATTGAATATATATTCTTAGTTTTAAATATTACTTGAACATCAATAAATTATTTATTATAAGTTAGAATAATCTTTTCAGCAATAAGAATTACATAAATAATTGATCATCTCGTAAGTGACATTTTTGATGATATACATTTAATTTTTTTAATACAATATTTCTTAGTTCATTACGATAACTTATTGCTAATTTGATATTAAGTAATTATGTTTCATAATGCATTAGTTTACATGTTTGAAATATCTTCTTTAAAGTGGCTTTAGGTTGGTATATTTAATTATTTTATTTCTCACATGCAAAAACATTTTAATTATACTTTTTAATTAATGTATATATATACATATGTTGAGAGCAGTTGCATTTATACTTTTACTGATTTAGAATTGTATAACAAATATAACGTTTTATATCTAATAATATTGTTTTATATATAATTAAGTAATATTGAAGTAATAGGAGAGAAAATTCCATAAAAATATATATCATTAATAAAATAAGTAAGTATGACAGTATTAAATTTAAAGAAATATATTCGTTAGTTGATTTAAAATTTTATTTTTCTGTTGTATTGTTATCTTGTAGTTTCAAAGCCTAGACGAAGGCGTAAAATTTAGCCTGGAACGTCAGCACCTTACATCTTATACCTGCGAACAGTCTCCAGCTATTATTAATTGACTATATTAATATTAATAGGTTGAGTGATAAACAAAAATATTGAAAATGTTAATGCATTGATAGGATTTTACTAATATATATTTTTTTATTTATATAAGGTTGCAAATATTCCTAGATTAGACTAATTTAATTATTAAACTAGTTATATCTTCAGTTTTTTTTTTGTGTTATTTCAAGCATTCGGTTCAGCTACTTACTAACATTTGAAATATGGTTATTATTAAAAAATTCTCAGGTAAAGTAGGTCTGAGGTAAAGTTTATTAGAAAACTTGGTTCAGTGGTTCTTTCAAATTGAAAATTATTACATGGGACTCGAAATGAATCGGACTTACGGAAGAAAACAATTATTCGATTTTGGAAGATTTTTTTTCGTTTATTTTATTTTATTTTTTGAAATACAAATCTCGGACTGCATAAAGGGAAAATTAACCACACGAGACTAGTTATCTGTGAGTTGACATCTCAGCAATCATCTACAATACACGTTTTTCAACTTTTGAGAAGACCTAAATGCATATCATAATGATTGAGTAATTGTTGATCGTAAGAAAAATATTATGGAGAATACAGTCATCAAGAAATTACACCAATAAAAAAAAACTTATTAAACTAGTGGGCTAACGTTTCGTCTTAAACCGCGGGCCCCCTTCATAGCTATGAAAACCAACTTAAATTATAAGAATAATTTAGCAATAAAATAAAAGGATAGCAATAATGAAATATGGTAGCTGACTCGTCTTTCTCCTGAATTTTATTTTTAGTAACTTAAATGTATTAGTTTCACATTTATATCTCCAACTATAAACATAGAGATTCACTTTATTGAACAAACGATGCTCCTCAACTTTATTGGGTTTCTTTTACACAGCTTACTTATTTTTCCTCATAGAACTATTTTTATCATACCAAATTTTAATACATAATAGAAAAAAATTCTGTCTTCAGCTTTGTCCAACGCTATATTTGACATATATATGAACATTCTTATTTCCGAAAAAAAAAAATCTGTTTACTCATTTCGCTCTACTGCTAACAACAATAAGTATTTAGCTATTTAGAATAAACAAAATTAAATTAAATACGATAAGCCTGATTGAGGACTCCAAAGTCTTGAAATCCAGAAAATAACAAAATTTTAATATTGTTACAGTTTCATTTTTTAACATTAAATATATGTCTATATCATGAATTATTAAGCTCGTTTGAAAAAATAAACAAAATACTTTGTAATTCTAGCATTGGTAGCAGAAAATTTTAGGTATTAATTTTTTAACAATTTATGACTATACAATAACTAGCTGCTCGGTAAGAGTTTTATTACCATAAGAAATGCATTTTTATAATAAGTATGGTGGAAAGAAATTTTTAAAAATATTACTAGATGAATGTTGGATGAGGTATTGAACCACACATCTTGCACTTGGAATGTTACATATTACTTCACGTTGGTTGCTGATTTAACCAAATCCGAGTACCATTCCTTTAAAGACATTCCCACAATCCTTTCAATCAATCCTTGATTCTTTCTCGTTTCCTAATGATCATCGGAGTATGTAAAGAACTTAATTTTAAGCGAAATGCTAGCTTGAAAAAAAAAATTATCTTTTATTTTTACTTTCAGTTACCTATGTATGAAATATTTAGTAAGGGAAAGTATTGCGATCGCGAAAATTTTTGAATTCCAGTTTTCAACGGAAATCACGTTTTAGGGTCCCCTGAGTCGAAATAACCAAGTCCCCCGGGCAAAAACGAAAAGGCAACTATAAGCCCGGGATGTTACACCAACTTTTTCTCCATAACCGGCTACTGGAAGATCTACTTTATACTATGCATTTAGCATCTTTTTACGATTTTCCAAAAAAGGATTTAGATTAAACTCCCTATATCGATGTAAAATTTAATAGGCTTTAATATGATGTAGGTTTCATTCTGATTGAAATAGTATGACAGGGCTTAAATGCAGATATTTTAAATTTTCTTTATCTAAAGTTCCTTTAATTCTGTAGATTCTATAAAAATAGCTATATCATCTTGTTACCATTGATAATTAACAGCTAAATATGCAAGTTGAGGGAATTTGATATACAACTAAAGGAGAAAACTGAAAAAATATATTTTTTTTAATTCAATTTTTGGTTTTTGAACATAAGAACAGTAATATAGACGTATAATACACCATTGGAAAGAGAAAGATTTTAGAAAAAATATTATCTTATACACAATCTTGTAAAAGTTAATAAAGAGTGATAAAACTCGATATAACTAACTGATTATTTTAGATAATAATATAATAGAGTTTTTAATAAAACACGTTTCTATATTAATTCAATTTAATTTATTCTTTAATGGTTTCACTTATTTTTATCTCTAACTGTATTTGAAAATTCTTTAATCAATTTTAACAAGGGAGGTAAGTGAAAGTCGTGTGTGGCCCGCACCAGATTTTTTCTTTAGCTTATTATTATATTCTTTTATTGTTGTTATTTATACTTTTTTTACCACTAACTAGAAGACATATTTAATTATTTAGATAAACAAAATTCAATATAGTTGTGAAAATAGATCAAATGATAACTATATCGGGTTCGTTCCAACAAGACTCGACTGGACGGACTTCAGACTGACACGCTTCAGAACTTGATTCTCGTCAGCTTATCCCTCTCACTGCTTACACCACGGACTTGACACCTTTCGACTGCCACTTGTTGCGTTCCATGGCTAAAACTAATGTAAAGAAAAACCATTAGTTCACTAATCAAGGTTCGATTTATTTTTTTTTAATTATTCTTCATCTTAACTTTTATATATAAAATTAAATTCTAAATAAAGTCTGGCTCCTTCATCGGGCAAAATTTACATTTTTATTTTAAATATAAATAAATACATATATTTATATATTTAATATATAAATAAAATATATAAATATGTATATTTATAATATATATATATATATATATATATATATATATATATATATATATATATATATATTTTTTTTTTTTTTTTTTTCTCTCTCTCTAATACCGTTAAATACATTACATAGATAAGTAAATATGTTTTTCGTTAGTATACTTATATTACATATTTTTTTTATTAAAATTAAAATCATTGTCAACAATATATGATTGATAATTATACTGTTTTAATATGTACCTGAAGATCAAGTAAACAATCAAAATGTTGTATTAAAGATTTTATCATAATTATTATTTATTGATAATTTTAAAAATATAACAAAGAAAAGTGAGTCATAAAATTTAGTGATTTCATAAATTATAATTATACTCTTATTTTCAGAAATTTTTTTGTATCTAAAGAATTATAAAATCTTTCATATTTTTAACTTTTATTGCATCTAACAAAGACTGACGCTTTATCGTTTAAAGTAATATAGTAATTAATCCAGAAAAAGCATATAATTAAATAATTTCAACTATGACAAGATATTAAATGAAAAAAAAAATAAGAAAAGACAAATAGGAAAGAATGCAAAATTTCAAAAGAAAATTATTAAGTTTATAAAAGACATTGAATTATATTTAAAATAATCGTAATTTATGTCAAGAACAGTGTTCCTAGCCTATATTGTAGTTCTTGAAATTAATTTCACGTTTAGATTAACACAATTGAGGCATTGATTTCCAAATGGTACTATATTCATTGTAGCATATTTCACAGGAAGCACAAAACTCTCTTAATACTATATTATTAAACAAATTTATTTCATTCCTTTTGCATTAAAATCTAAATTTTTTTTTTACTATATCAAAACACTATATTAAAGTTATGGAATTAAATGTTTTAGTGAGACTTGGAACAAAATTAAATGTGTAATCAGTACTTTTAGAAAATAATTGCATTTTTAAATCGCGTTTTTTATGTATTTGAGTATTTATTAGATAAAATGAAATATCAGATTTAGATAAAACGAAATGATGAGAGTAAAAATATGTCAAAATATAAATTTCATAAATAATGTCTTTAAGTTACTTTTAATCCACAGTCTAGACTGAAACGACAAGAAACTGCTCGCTGATTTCGATTACTTCAACACTTACTTGACAAACGCTCTAACCTCCCACTTAACTACAAAAGACTCCTCTGCATGACTATCATAAGGCCTATATGGAATTATGGACTTGAGCTTGTGGGCTCGACTAAACCATCAAATTCTTCCCGTATTCCTTGCAATCCAAAATCCTTCGTAAAATCCTCAACGCTCCTTACTTTATCACAAATAAACTCATCCATAAAGACCTAAATGTTCCATTTTTAACTGATCTGGCTCGAACCAAATATCACTCCTTCCATGAAAAACTCCACTCCTACTCTAACTGACTAGTTTCAACCCGAGCTTCCTCTTCGATTCCTGACAATCCTCCGAGGCGTCTGAAAAGAAGATATCCTCGAGACCTTCTAGTTTAGAATAGTTACAGGAGTGCTACCATTGGGTAGTTCTTCTACAAATCGTTTTCATGCCATTTTTTTTTATCATATTTACTAGTTGTATTATTTAGCACAGTTATAAATTTCAATAAATTATGTTTAAAAAAAAAAAAAAGTTACTTCTGGAAATCAACGTCTCAATTCATGAACGTTCAAAATATTTAAGTACCAAAAAGATGTTACAAAAAATATTGTGTTGTTTGACTTTGGATTATTTTTGGTTTTAACGATATTAACGAATAATAGAAGATCACGATTATTGATAAATATTAAAGAATTATGTTTACTGTCTATATTTACTGCATTGATTAAAAGGATAATCAAATAATCTAACGATCAACTACTTTAAAATTATTATAAAATATTTATTTTTAGGTGAAGACAGAGCATGAAAGCCTTTTCATAGAATGTTTTAAAATTTTTTGAAATCAATTATTTTATAAACATTTATAACTTTTAAAATTTGCAGGATAAATCTTTATTTTAATATTTTGAATAAATGATAATTGTTGTGACTAAAGGTAATAAGGTACGGTTTGTAATATACTTGATAACGAAAACACTTCTTTAATGATATAATAAGATGTTATAACAAGATTAATAGGCAGGTAGTTTATTGCTTGGAGGTTGTATGTTTAACGGTAAAAAAAAAATTAATGTTTTCATTCAAATCAACAATTTATTTATTTTTAAATATTAAAACGAAGTGTAAACATGTGAATTGTCCTACACTATTGTTATTTTATTGTTTTTCTTTACTTAATTTAAATGTCCGTTACTAGTACTCTTTGTTTGATTTTTTTTTTTTTTTTAAATAATGCTTTATTGAGAAATAATACAATCTGCCACTATCTTGGGCAGTAATTATTAGAGCTAAAAGAATTCATTCATTCCATATGTACAAAGTGAAACAAGCAACAAATAAAATAAAATAAGTTAATCTAAATAACAAATGAAAACAAAAATAAATAAAAATTATTATAATCTTGGCCACATTCATACCTATTTACAATATTTACATACTGCTCCTGGGAACTCGGAATCGAATCTCTGCATCCAGAAATGGATGCCGAGGCACGTCAGGAGATCCCAGCGCCTCTCAGTCAGCCGCTTCACCAATCTAGTCAATTGAGACTGAGTGAGGGCGCTAGAGCCACACACGTTTCTTTGATTTTACGTTTTATATTTAGATTTTAAATAAATACAATTTTCATTGAGCGATATTACTATCTTTCCCAATTTGGGCATTAACAATAGTGATTAAATAGTACAATCATAAAATATTTACACAGAAAATAACATTATAAAATATTTTATTGTTTTACTTAACTTAATTTAAATTTTCTTAACTTGTACCCTCTTTATTAATAAAATTTTAGTCTTAGTTTTTTAAAAATAAATAAATACAATTTTTATTGAGTGATATTACAATATTTCCTAATTTAGGTATGATCAAACATATAATTCATACAACAATCATACATTAGTTACACAGCAATAACATAATGATATATTTTATTGTTTTACTTTACTCAATAGAAATTTTAGTAACTAGTATTCTCCTTATTTGATTTTATATTTTAAGTTTATTTGATTTTATTATTTATTTAATAAATATAATTTTTATTGATTTATATTACAATTTTTTCCTAATTTGGGCATTAATAATAGTGATAAAATACAACATTCATACTACAATCATGCAATGGTTACATAGCAATAACATTATAAAATATTTTATTGTTTTACTTTATTTAATTTAAATTTTCGTAACTAGTACTTATTTGATTTCATGTTTTACATTTTTTTTTAAAGTTGTTTTTACAAATAAATACACTTTTTTTAAAGTGATTTTACAATTTTTTTAAAATTTGGATATATATATATATATATATATATATATATATACATACATAAATTAAGGAATCAATAAAATATGAACTAATAATCACTCATACCAATATGTAAGCAACAAACATACTGGACATTATGAGGAGAATATAGCTAGCGCTTGAACTCCAATATATTGGGTTGTGTCACATGAAATGTCCGTTTTCAAGGTAAAGGCTTTTTATTAAAAATGCGATATGAAAACAAGATAATTTTATTCGAAGTATTTACCTTCTTTATCTACACATCTTTCCCAACTTGACACCATTTTTTTTTTATCCCCGAACTGAAAAACTCTGAGCTTTGAAGTGAAACAAAATCTGAAAACGCACTTTTCACTTGATCATCATTTTCAAAAAGTTTTCTTTTGACGAAGTTGTCTAAATTCCTGAACTGGTGGTAATCTGTTGGAGACAAGTCGGGAGAATATGGTGGGTGCGGAAGAACTTCGTAGCCCAGTTCTTTCAATTTTTGCACGGTATGTTTTGAAACATGAGGTCTTGCTGCCGCTCAGTGAGATGTTTGAGGACATCGTTTTCTATTACGGACGGAGGTCTTCCTCGGGGCAAGTTTTCCAAGTCGGTATCCCCAGCTGAAAACTTAGCAAACCAACGGCGAATGGTCCGTTCATTAACACTCCCTTCCCCAAACGCCTTGCAAATATTTCTAGCGACCTCAGCTGCTGAATGGTCGAGTTTAAACTCGTACAAAAATATTACTCGAAAATCTTGTTTTTCCATGTTCATATTTGGAGGTATACTTAAAAGTGAGCAATTGATTGGGAATCTAATGTTTATAATACAAAGGTAGAGGATTAGTAACTGTTTACTTTAAATATGTAAACATTCGGAAGAAAATAACAAAGACCTGAAAAATCCTTTATGTATTTCAGAAAATATAAAAAACGGACATTTCATGTGAAAACAACCCAATACAATCCTGCAATGGTTACATAGCAATAACATTATAAAATATTTTATTGTTTTACTTTATTTAATTTAAATTTTTGTAACTAGTACTCTCCTTATTTGATTTCATGTTTTTTTGTTTTTTTTTAATTTGTTTTTACAAATAAATAAAATTTTTATTAAGTGGTTTTACAATCTTTCTTTAATTTGGACATTAATAATAATGATAAAATACAACATTCGTACTATATTCATGAAATATTTACACAGCTATAAAACTATAAAATAATAATGCAATATATATATATATATATATATATATATATATATACATACATAAATTAAGGAATCAATAAAATATGAACTAATAATCACTCATACCTATATGCAAGCTACAAATGGACATTATGAGGAGAATCTAGCCAGTGCTAGAACTCCCGTATAAATGCATACAACAGGTCTCAGGGTCTTATTATTATTAATATTTATTATATATCATTCACTATTATAGAAGAGTATATCATATGATCATATCGATTGGAAACAATCTCTTCCTTATTTTGTTCATATGTATCCATTTATTAACACATGTTAAACTTTATAACGTTTCGAGGCTTCACTTGCCTCATCTTCAGATATTATATCTATTACCATATTTTTATACAATATAGGTCATTCAAATAAATTTAAATCACAACATTAAATCCTGATACTTCATTATCCCATATCAGTATGTGATAATGAAGTATCAGGATTTAATGTTGTGATTTAAATTTATTTGAATGACCTATATTGTATAAAAATATGGTAATAGATATAATATCTGAAGATGAGGCAAGTGAAGCCTCGAAACGTTATAAAGTTTAACATGTGTTAATAAATGGATACATATGAACAAAATAAGGAAGAGATCGTTTCCAATCGATATGATCATATTAATATTTAATTTTTATCATCAGGTGTGAGTAGTATCTTAGAGTCCTAAATTTTAATGCTATCAATTGAAACAAATTCTATAATATTACCATAAAAAATATGAATATAACTACAAAACTAAGATTATATGCAAGCTGTTGAAATATATACAGAATAATTTTATTTCATTTTTAATAAATATAATTTTTATTCAAATTATGATCAGTACTGCTATTAAGCATAAAATTACGATGCACTAAGTATAACATTATCGATGTAATGTTCTGTTTACTTGAGACTCGACTGCACGCAAATCATGGACACTTGGTGTTAAGATAAGACTTATAGCTGAATGCGGGTAGTGTGAGCATAATTTATTGTAATTATTGTTATTATAATTTACAACTGAACATTTTTTGCCTTTAAACTAGACTGGCTTTCTCCAATAGTATATCTTATACTTAAAGCCGATAACCATTGTATGTAAATGGCAGGACGTGACAAGCCGAAATTTTCAAATTTATGAATTATGATAAAAATTGAGTATTTAAAAAAAAAATTACATGTTATAGCTTTTTAGAGAATATCAGTTAGTGAGAAACGTTAATATATGATAAGATGCCTATTCATATTTAAAACATAATCATAAACATTTTATAACTGTTTTAAAAAATGAATCATAAGATTAATGAATAATCCTTTCAATCAATGAGATATATTTAGACAGTAAAACAAAGTCAATCAACCCATGTAAATATAATAATCTATATATATAGCGTTAATAGTAGATTAGTAAAAAAGTTTAGGACCTGGGTTCGAATCTGGCAGAGACAGGATTATTATTTATTCTGACCTTTAGTAATTGTTAGACTATATGGTTGGAAGATCCTCCTGGGGCTCACCATACATCTGTAAATTAGATACCCGGAATATAGTTAAGCGTCATTGCAATAACCATTATATATTATTAAGGGATCACCTGTTGCATGGTTGCTAGCATAACAGCCTTTTATGGCCAATGTTCCCGGTTCAAATCCGCAGGTAGCCCTAGGATTTTTTAATGGGAGTTAAAAATCCTTAGATATGCTGCACTTCGCAGAGAACGTTAAAAGGTGGTCCCGAGCATGTTTGATGTCATGTACTCGTCAAAGATCCACATCCTAATTGAACTTGTTAAGACAAAATTTAGGACTCCCACTGTAGCATCGCCAGATTAGCTACAGCAGCATAAAGGGACGTTGAATAAATATTATTATATTTTTTTTTTCATTTAATATGACTTTATGCAACTATGGCTGATCGGACGTGCTACAGTGGGTGTCCTAAATTTTGCCACAGCATTTTTAATAAGGATATCGTTCTTTAATGGGTATCTGATGGACGACGTAACCAAGGATTTATGCCCTTAAAAACTATCTAGAGCCATCTGCAGGGTTTGAACCCGCAACTTTGGCATAGCCGCCTGTTATGCTAACCACAACACAACAGCTTACTCTGGGGTTTTAAAAAACAATAATAATTGAACACAATTCATGAGAACCTCCATACACAACTTGGATACTGAGAACAATATACTTAAATATATTTGTTAGCGAAATACTTGTCAAATTAATTGCTTTTATGTTGTTAGACATTTTATTGTATTTAAAACGAGTACTTTCGTGCTTTCAGGGAGATGTTTAGTTTTTTTTTTTTTTTTTAGAAAAGATATTAAAATCTTAGATGCAAATATTGAGTTATAAAAACACTCATGAATTTTAAAGACTATTGATAATGATAATTTTATTTGATTATTATTTAAGGAAATATAAATGTTCAGATCTAAAATGAATGCAAAGTAATTTAGGTACGCAAACGGCTTTTAAAAATATATTTTATGAAGAAATATTTCAAGGTTGTTTTTTTTAAATTTATTTAATGTCACTTAATGAGGCTAATTAGACGATGATATAGTGTATATTCTGTTTTCTTTTTAGCTTTTATAATGATAGCGATATTTAATGAGTATCTGACATCGAAGCGCTAGGGACCACTGCTTTAAGTCTCCTCCGACGGACGGAGTGGTGAACTAAAGATTTTATACTCTTTTGAAAATCTCCTATGGCCATTTGCTTTTAAACCCGCGACCTTCGTAATAGAATGATTTTATTATAGTCACTACACCACAGGTGATTCAATTGTTTTCCCCAATTCATTAGCTCGTTATATGTCATTATCTACTATAGCATCCGGTAGAATAAGAAAGTCTAAAAAAATAATAATTGAATAAAAGATGTTGAACTGTTCAATTTTTTTCTGAATTTCCAGAAGAAAACTACAGTAGCAACCATAATATGGAAAGCATAAGGCCGAACGGTGAATCAGATTATCAAACATATCGATATTTCCGGTTTACGACATGAGGTTATAATAATGAAGGGACGAGAAATTTAAATGGAATTTTCTACGCGAATTAATGTTCATTATATCGAAATAAGTATATAGAGTCGGTGAAAAAAAGTAATGATATTTGTGATTTTATGAGAATTCTCGAGATAAGAATTTCTGTAAACTGGAAGAATTTCTCCACTTCAGAACATTTTATGGAAATGATGTTTACCTAGGTTCAAATAAACTGGAACTACAAGCCAGGTTGCAGAGACATAGAATTTAAATATTTCTATTGAAATTAATACTGAATTCCTCATGAAATGGCATATTTTATAGATTAAAAAAATAAAATTGGCTATTGCTGGCTAGGATTATTATATATATATATATATATATATATATATATATATATATATATATATATATATATATATACATGTATATTTAATTCTCTTCTTTACTAAAAATCTGTTGCATTTATAAATTCCGTCTTCCTATTACCTTTTCTAGTGGTTTCGATAATTTATGATCGCAAATTAGAAAAAACTGCCTGAATTTCATTACTGATAAAGACAGAATTGAAACCATTAAAAATTTTTATTGAACAGTAAAAATAATAAGCTTTCGATAAATGGAAATGTCCTAACTGAACAATAGTGAACATTTCTAGAAGTTACGGTCGTTAAAACATCTAAACTGCAATACACTGTATTGAAAACTTTTAATTTTAAATGTTTCCTAATATACCAACAAACTTACCTGTATTGTCGAAATCAATGTAATTCATTATTGTCAAATTCGATTAAACTAAGTAAGAGTTGAAAAAAAGTTTAAATAATTGCATTTAGTTTCGTTGTAAACATTTCTTTTAGATTAAATAATAATGCAAAAGTATAAAATTGTTATGCAAAAAACGCATCTAAGTTAATGCCCTATCAACTACTTTCACTATTCACTTTCACTATCTTTCACAACTTTTTACAAGAAAACATTATTTCACAAATCTTTAGCTATCTAACAGTTCCTTCTACATCCATACTAATATTCTTATATGGAAATTAAAAAAAAAAATTACCTAAACATCATTTTTTACAATTCTTAATACTAAACAATTCTTTATATTTACCTACGTTTTAGCACTGATGAAAGGCTAAATTTTAAACCATTTAAAGCACCATGAACATTATTTAAATCAAGTTGAATTGGTTATTTTAGAGGAGGAAAATTTATAATATCGACTTTTAAGCCCTTCCAAAATAAATCAACTAGCTTTTAAAAAAATCACACTTACCTCCGTTGTTAAAATCAATCTAAGAATTTTTAAATACATTTAAAGTTACAAATAAATTGTTAAAGGATTAATTATTTTGAATTTCAATAGAAACATGTGTTTTATTCAAAAATCTATTATATTTTTATATTCAGCAATCAATTAGTTTTATCGGCTTTTCATCTCTCCATTAACCTTTAAAATTCCGTGTCTTAGATAATATTTTAGCTAGATAAGTCTTTAGCTATCCAACGGTATATTATACATCTGCATTACTATTCTTGTGTTCAAAAACACAAAAATTGCATAAAAAAAATATGTTTGCCCTTTTCTCCTTTAGTTGTTTATCAAATTCGCTCAGGTTGCATATTTATCCGTTATTTATCAATGCTAATAAGATGATGTTGCAATTTTTTTAAATATATAAAATTAAAGGTACTTTAGAGAAGGAAAATTGTAAAAATAGAAAGATAAAAAGTAATAAAAAAAAAAAAGTAAAAATAAAAAATAAAAGAATTGTAAAAATCTACATCTAGCCTTAGCAGCCGGAGGGAGGAGGTCGCACTGACCCGGCTAAGGATAGGACACTCGCGGCTGACGCACTCTTATCTTTTTGCTAGGCAGCCGGGGACGCAACCGAATTGCGTCCCTTGATATTTTATAATCCTCCAAATATTCCGAATTGAGTCCCACCTTCCTCTAGGGGTTGGGTCCCATACCTGTAGAAGGTGTCAGGTATAGGAGCTCCTTATCAGCGCCATCGGGAGGTTAGCTGCATTGCTAATTCCAGTTAGTGAATTTTATGTCATAAAAGATTTCTGCCGACAAGAAAAACTACGTACATGGACCTAATCAATTTTGAATTAAATTACAGCCAAATAACACAGTAATATTTTCATGCAATTTGAGGTAATAGTGTCTTACATAGACATATGTGTATATGTGGCATATACTAAATTAATACTAACTTATTTTTTCTAAGTTTATAGTATACACATATATTATGTTGGACGCATAAATAAAATTGTTTATTTATTCACTGAAACCTAAGAACAGTAGAACATTATATATATATATATATATATATATATATATATATATATATATATATATATATAGACACACACACATCCATAATTAATATTTATCAAACTATATACCTTGGCATGAAGTACGCAAAAATATCTTCTTTTATGAAAAATATATCGTTAAAATATATTTGCCTTTTTTTTTTTAATGATTTTTTTAACGTTTCTTGATTATTTTTATATGTCTCCGAACTATTTAAGCTGTTATTTTGCCTTCTAAACCTGGGTGTACTGATAAGCCGTACCATATACCTAGCACCTTTTTCAGGTACCAGGCGGGACTCAACTAGGATTCTGTAAAACCGACCCTGGGACTCAATTAGGAATCTTTTTGCCAAACGGGACTCAATTCGGACTCCCCCGGCAGCCGGTGCCCCGATGCCAGCACTGTGATGGAACCCTTACCATTCGGCATATTTTTCAAGAATGCCCTTATTATTCATCACACCTGAATAAAATTGGACTAAGCCCGAATATTTCAGCGGTGCTGGGTGATAGAGAGAAAACCATTGAATTAGTTTTTGATTTTCTTAAGGAGCAATCATTATTATCGAAATTATAAAGACCATTCCTACTCAGTTAGCATTACTATTATTAGCTTTTTAAACTATTGTTTACATAAAAATATTTTTACTTTCTTTATTTTTTTTTTTTATTTATTTATTATTTATTTATTTTTTTATTATTTTTTTTTTCTTTCTTTCTCTCAATCACCCATTACCTAATAGTTCTTTCTTATAAAGGTTGAATATGCATATAGTGTCTAGGCGTTGATGACCTTAGGGTTTTACGCCTTAAAACCCAAACAAACAAACAAACAGAGAAGGAAAATTTAAAATTTCGACATTTAGGCCCTGTCAGACTATTTCAATCAGAATGAAACCTACTGATATTAAGGCTCATTTAATTTTACAACGATATATGAAGTTTAATCAAAATCGTTTAGGCCATTTTTGAAAAAATCGTAAAAATGTGCAAAATGCATAGTATAAAGTACATCTTCCGGTCAGCTGATTCTGATGAAAAAGATTCTGTGACATCTCGGACTTTTAGTTGTCTTAATTATGAAATTTCAGTTTAATATGACTTTTCGTTTTCGCCCGGGAGTTGCTACACACACACAAACACAGACCTTTTAGCGGGACTTGGTAATTTGGACTCAGGAAACCCTAAAACGTGTATTTCCGTCGAAAACTGGAATTCTAAAATTTTCGCGATCACCATACGTTCCCTTACTATATATTTCATATTTAGGTAAGTGAAAGTAAATATTGTAAAAGTGTGCAAAATGCATACATGCAGTGGCATCTCTGTGAAGCCGATTTCGAAAAAAAAAATACTAAAATATCTAAGGTGAAATTTTAATTATATGCATATAGACTTTTTACGGGACTTTGTCATTTTCACTCACGGGACCCTAAAACAAATTTCATATAAAAAAAATAGGCAAGTGAAAGTAAAACTATTTTTTATTCTTACGATTGAAGCCATAATTTTAAAATACATCAAAAAAAGATTTCTGATTTATTTTTCATGTGAAACAATAGAAATTCTAAAATCAATGATCTAAGACAATGCCAATTCTAAATTATGAGGCTGTTTCATTGTGTTTGTAAACGTCGGCAATAAATAGTTTATCGATATCATTTTACGGGCAGTAATTTCCTTATCAGCCCCGTTTATTTCCAATTTTCAAAAGAAATATACATCTCTTCATTGAGACGTTAATTTCTAAAAGGTTAGTATTTTTTATTCAATTGATACCTGAAAACATTTCAGTCTAATATTTTAGTTTTATTGAAAAACGCAACCCAATTTCATCTAAAGAACATTCGAGACCTTTAAAAATTCAACATAGATATTTATATTATTACTTTCACTTAATTATATATGAAATATATATTAAGGGAAAGTATTGCAATCGTGAAAATTTTCGAATTCCAGTTTTCAACGGAAATACATGTTTAGGGTCCCCCGAGTCCAAGTAACCAAGTCTTACAAAAAGGTTTGTATCTGTGTGTCCGTTTGTTTGTGGTAAGTCCAACACGAAAACGAAAATGTTTACGAAAATGAAATTTCATTTTTTAAGACGACTATATGCTTAAGAAGTTACAGTAGCCTTTTCACGAAAATCGGCTTACCGGAAGTGGTACTTTAAACTATGCATTTATGCTGTAAACAGATGTAGCGATTTTGATTAAAATCACTATATATATGTACAATTTAATTAGCTTCAATATTATATAAGTTTCATTCTGATTAAAATAGTCTGAAAGGGCGATATTTTTTTCCTCACCTGAGTTCACATAATCAAGTCGCGCGAAAAGGTCTGAGTGTGTGTGTGTATTTGGTAAGTAAAGCACGAAAACGAAAATTCAAACTAACTGAAATTTCATATTTAGGACCACTATTCACCCGAGATGCTTGAACAATTTTTTTATCAAAATTGTGAACCAGTTTATACCATGCATTTTGCACCTTTTTACGATTTTCTCAAAAACGGCTCTAACGATTTTTATTAAACTCTATATATCGATGTTAAATTTGATGGACTTCCATATCGTGTAGGGTTCATTCTGATTGAAATAGTCTGACAGGGCTTAAATGGCGTATTGGTGTATTTTTTTCCTTCAAAATTATCATTAATTTTGTACATCCTAATAATTTAACCATATTATCTCATCAGCATTGACAAAAAAAGGCTTAACATACAAGTTGAACGTATTTGATGGGAACATAAAGATAAAAGAGAAAACATATTTTTTCAATGCATTTTTTTTTTCTAATATATATTAAGCACAGTAACATAGACGTATAATATAACGTAATGAATGAGAAATATTTTAGAAAAAACAATTTTGTGTATATTATCATATACATAAAGTTGTAAAAGGTAATATTAGGGGACGAACGTATTACTGATTATTATACGTAAGAATATAATATAGGTATATTATTTAACCTTGATCATATTTCCCAAAAAACGTAATACAATTTTTATTTAAATTAATTTAAAGTTGTTTTCATAAGCTTTAAGTTTTTTTTTAAATGTTATTCACTTAAATTATGAATAGGAAATGTAAGTGAAATTCGTGTGATGCCCGCACCAAATTTTTATAAAAAAGTATTTTGCAGGTTTAAGTAGGATAGGAATCTTTTACGAGTATCTGACATTGCACCCTGATCTTTCATTACTGTTTTCAACTTAAGGTTTATTTTAAACCCTTAAAATTAGTTTCGTTATTCAAGCTAAGCTAAAGCTGTATTACGTAAAACCTAGTATTGTAAAATAGGCAGATTAATTAATCATAATAATTAAATTTCAATTATTTGTCTATAGAAATGCACATTAAAGACGTATATTATTCATGTCGTCATTGACACGCAACATCATAAAGGTCATAATTAGAAGAAGCAGATTTTTTTTTTTATATGAGTTTAATTTTTCAATGCTTACTAATAAGTTCATTATTTAAAAAAAATTATCATTGTACTTATGTTCAACGTGAAATATAATTTATTTTAGCTAATTATTTTATATAGATGTATACGGGTCATTAATATGCATGCAATTTATTTTTTAAAAGGCTATCTAAAATAAACGTTTTGCAATAAAATATGAATAGTTGTACGACAGCATTAAATGTCTTGCAAGAAATCAGTCTTTTAACTCTTTTAGTATCCACGGACCCATTTATAAAATATATAATCATAATAATAGGCTTAGCGAACCCGAAGGTTCGATGCCGATACCACCGAATTCCGCCTATGCAGACTCGTCCAATGTTCACCATTCAAGCCCAAGCTCCCGAGATCAGCCTTAACGTAATCCTCCCATCTACGCTTCGGCCTACCTTTCGGACGCCTACCAGTCGGATCAGCAAATACCAACTTCGCTCGCCCATTCGAGTCTCCGCGATGCAATCAGCTCAATTATATTTACAGGATTAAAGTTCCGCAATTCCGCGTTGTGCAACCTTCTAAACTCCCCAGTGGCCTCATCTCTCTTCGGACGAAATATTTTACGCAAATCCTTATTGTCGAAAACCTTAAGCCTAACCTTGTTCATCCTTTAAAGTAAGCGGCCACGTTTCACATCCGTAAAGAACCGTTGGAAGAATAATAGTTTTATAAATTCTAACCTTTAAGTTTTTAGATAGAAGCCGCGAACTAAGTAACTTAGCAACTGAAAAAAAAAAAAAAAATATATATATATATATTTTTTTTTTTTTTTTTTTATAGTTTTAAAATATATAGTGAGGAAAAGTATTGCGTTCTTGAAGATTTTCGATTTGAATTTGAAAAATCAGTTTTCAACGAAAATATATGGGGTCCCCAGATCGTAAATAATTAAGTCTCGCAAAATGTTTCAGAGTGTGGCGAGTCTAACCCATGTGTAAAGTTGATTGTACCTTGAGCCCAAATGACCTAGCCCGGGAAAAAAAACTAACGATTTTAACCCAAACTCAGTATATTGTATGTAAAATAAAACGAGAATTATTTTCATGTAGGTTTTATGCTGATTGAAATAGTCTGACAGGGTTTTGAGTGTACAATTTTTACTTTCACTTACTATATATAGTAAGGGGAAGTATTGCGATCGTGAAAATTTTCGAATTCCAGTTTTCAACGGAAACACGCGCACAGGATCGAGAGCACCATTTACGTCCTCTCCAATGGACGGCATATCGAAGGATTTTTACTTCCTTTAAAATATCGTGAGGCCATCTACCTGGTCCGAACCCCCGACCTTGGGCTTAGAAGGGTGCTAACCACTTCACCACAGGTGTCCTTGAATTTCGAAAGTTATTTTGGTTGTTTAAGTGACAAAATTAGTAATAAGTGGGTGTTATTGTAATATGGTCACCGGGAAAGTTAGACCATCACCTCCGTAAGGAGAGGCCTGTAGGGTTAACATATTTTAAATATCTTAAGCAACTAAGGAACATTAATTATATAGTTTTTTTTTTTTTATTATTATTTTTCACTTAGCATTATATTTTTTTTTTCAATTATATGAGAACTTTTTATTAGATTACATCAGAAATTATATTAGATTATATTAGAAATTATTTTAGAACTAAAAGTAAATATTATAATTTTTAAATGTTATCCTTGCAATAAAGTCTTTATTCATTCATTCATTCATTCATTGTAGATAATAACACAAAAAAAAAAAAAAAAAAAAAAAAAAAAAAAAAAAAAAAAAAAAAAAAAAAAGCTTCAGTACATTCTCAAGAACACTGCTGAACCCTTATATTAATAAATCGAAATATAAGTTTGTTTTTTCATCAAAAAATGGGTGAGCCCCATCAGCTCTAATCTAATTTCAATTGAACTATTATTGTAACAACACAGTAACGTAACACCCTTACACAATCTTAAAATGTAACATAGTTACAGTACAAGATGTTTAACTACATAAATTATTAATTAAATTTCATATTGTTAATTGGGGATCTGGAAAAAAAAAAAAAAAAAAAAAAAAAAAAAAAAAAAAAAAGTTTTTTCATTCGGTTAACATCACTTTAGGATGTTGTGGCTAATCGGACGATGCTACTGTGGGAGCATTAAGAGGTTTAATTAGGATAGGGATCTTTAACGAGTACCTGACATCGCAAAGTCTGGAACCTTATATGAATCCGCAGATTCAGTAAAGACACCTAGTAACGGGGTTGGCTTGCTAAGTAGTTAAAGTTTTAGACAGAAGCAGTTTACAAAAAAAAAAATAGCTTGTTTGCGGAAAGAAAAGGATAGGTAAGGAGATATTCAACGCATTAAATTTTAAAAAATAATGCTAAAAAACAAACCAACTTGAGGACTTCTAAAATCTTTTGCTCTCAAAACACGACTTTCACTTACCTCCGTTATTTAAATCAATTTTAGAGGTTTTAAATAAAGTCAGAAATGATTAAAAGGTAAAAAAAAAATTTAGTTTGGATATAAACGTGTATTTCAGATTGAAATATCTAACAATAGAAATTACCTATTAACTTTCCAACAATATTCACATAATAATCCAGAATAATAACTTGGTCTTTTCGACTGTTCACCCCTCAACTATTACCTTTAACGACATTATGTATAAGATATTATTTTTTTCAGCATTTAAACAATATATTTTACATCTATATTACTATTATGGTGTTATAAATGGTGTGAAAAATAACTTTAAACATATCTTTGACCTTTTCTCATTTAGTTGGTGATTAAATTCGTTCAACTTGTATATTTGGCCATTGTTTTATCAATACTGATAAGATGAAATGGTTATTTTTTTCAAACTACCAAATTAAATATATTTTAGGGTTTCAATTAGAATGAAACCTTCATGAAATTAAACCACGCCAAGTTTTACTTCGATTTAGTGATTTTAATAAAAATCTTTTGTTCTAATTTTTTATGAGGTGCAAAATGCATGGTATAAAGTGGCTATTCTGTTCCGCCGATTTCGATGAAAAATCTGCTGTAACATATCAGGCGAATAGATGTCTTAACTTTGAAATTTCAGTTCCGTACGACTTTTTTTGCGATTTTAAATTACGAAAGGGACCTTTAACGAGTACCTTTCATTTTACAGGCTCAGGCCACCATTTTACGTTCCCTTCGAAGGACAGCACGCAGGTGGATAGTTGTCGAGTACCGTTTTCAGATCTTTATGAAGAGTTGAAAGTTTCGATGAAGATGGAGTGGCAGAGAATTTATAAAAAAGGGGATGTTTTATAAATCTCACTGCACGGTTGTGTCAATGGAACCATGGTTCGGTAACAGTAATGCGTCTAGATCATGGATAAAGCAATGTGTAGGATAAGAATTAATTATGCCGATCTCAGACGCCTACTTCCATATGATTAATAGAAAAGATATGAATATTGTGAATTGTGCCAAGTTAGGGACGACCCGAAACATATAGTATTGTCATGCATTAAATATTCTGTCCAACGCTACTTTTTTATACATAAAATTGAAATTATATTAAATCAAAATAATCTATCGCATATCGACATGATAACAAATCCCAACCCTGTTCTTGAATGGTTAGGCCAGTTATAAACTCTTCAGGTATTAAATTATAAAACAAAACTTATTATCGATAATCATAAAATCAAAACATAATTTCGAATTATTTTTATTGTAACTAATAATGATAACTATAAATACTATTTCAAATTTTGGCTAGTGGCGCCTAGCTAAAGCCCTATTGAAATACTTTTTTTTTTTTTTATTTATTTATTGTAATTTACAACTGTATTAAAGAACACAATAAGTAAATATGAGGAATGAAAAAAAAAAAACGTCAAGAAAATGTCTGAGAAAGAACTACCCAGTGGTAGCACTTCACTAACTATTTTAACTCAGTAGGTCCCGAGGCCACCTTCTTTTCAGTCGCCTTGGAGGATTAGCTGGGATATCTAAGGAAGATAAATTACGGACAAGTGGATTTGTATGGGCAGGGAGTTTAGAATGAAAAGAGGAGTATCTATCACGGGCTATGTCTGCAACAAATGGGATGTTAAGGTCATTATGAATGAGTTGATTTGTAACAAAATAAGGAGCATTCAGGATTTTTCGAAGGATTTTGGATTGTAAGGACTGGATGCGGGAGGAATTAGATGGTTTCGTAGAGCCCCAAAGCTCGATTCCATACGTCCAAATAGGTCTGATAATAGTGATGTAAATGAGTCTTTTGTAATATACTGGATGTTTTGAACGTTTGTCTAGTAAGTGTTGTAGTAATCGATATCTTCGAGCAGTTTCTTGTCGTTTCAGTCTTGTGTGAGGATTCCAAGTAAGGCGCTTGTCAAGATGGAGACCTAGGTATCGGATTTGCTCAACAGGAGTAAGGGTAATGTTATTAAAGGATACTGGGGGGCAGGAACTCATCGGTTTGCGATGAAGGGTAAAGGTTATTTGGTGGATTTGATAGCGTTTATTTTAATCCTCCAATTTTGACACCATTCTTCAATGGCTGTGATGTGGGACTGAAGGGTGTGGGATGCAGTAGATGGATCATTATGGACAGATAAGACACATGTGTCGTCAGCATAAGTATTGAGGACAGTACCTATTGAAATATTAAAAAAAAAAAAGATGGTTTGTACTTGCGACCCACAGATGGCTGTTATGCTAGTCACTACACCACAGGTGACTCCGGTTTTTAGTTTTTAAAGTGTTGGTATAATTAATGGACAGATTTTTTTTTTCCCCTCGTCAATTCCTACCTTATCCAGTACCTTCCGTATACAACGTTTTTCAAAGAAACTACAAAATCCCGAGAAAATGAAGACGTCAGTTGCTGTAAGCGAAGGTCAGGTGTTGATGACGCTTGTATTACCTCCGTGTTGCCGCTACGTGATCCGAATGAACGCCGCCGTACAGCCCCATCAAACCTACTCCATTGTCCGGCCGCGTCTCAACGGGAACCCGAAAATATTATGTCAGGGCACTCTTAACGAGCTGTAGACAATGTCAAAATATTGAGCGATATTCATAACGGCAGTTGGAAACCGAGTAATTAAGTCGCTGAGCAATTCACTCCACTCGGAATATGGAATAGTTGTTTTCGAGGAAAAAAAAAAAAAGAAAAATGTTTGAGCTCACAACGAGGTACTAATTACGGAACGGACTAATTAGACTCAATAAGTTGAACAAATAGTCATG
The DNA here is from genome assembly GCA_023052935.1 of Piezodorus guildinii. Lineage (NCBI taxonomy): Eukaryota > Metazoa > Arthropoda > Insecta > Hemiptera > Pentatomidae > Piezodorus > Piezodorus guildinii. The sequence continues at coordinate 116,194,285 of CM041298.1, forward strand.
GTTCAGTTTAGAAACAGTAACGTTTTCAAAACGAAGGAATTAGTTACATTTAAATTTTGTAAAAAAAAAAAAAATAAAATTTGGTGCGCACAACAAACATTTACTTGCAACTTTTCTTCTTCGAGTGGCGCGACAGGCCATGTAGCCCCTGGGCCTCGCGGTGTATCTCCTGGGAGATCACACTCACGTTTCTCGATACATTTATTAGTGTAGGGTCATCACTCCCTACGCCTAATTTTGTGAGTGGCTACCATTTGGCTGACGGGTCTCACATACCCGGGGGAGAGACTGTGAGTGAATCCCTATTTTTTTACATCCTTATAAAAGCCCTGCCTGGAATGGGATTCGAACTCACAATCTTTAGCATGAGAGACTAGCGCGCTAGCCACTCAGCCACGGGCTCCCCTTACTTGCATCCTTTGGAGGAATCAATTTTTTTTAAATTTAAATAAAAGTTGATAATTATGTTGAGTTTTGTTGAACAAAATGCACTTTAGATATATAAATAGTTATAACCATCAAAACACTTAAGTTTGTGCGTTTGTCTTCAATTAACAGCTTAGAATGTTTAGCAATAAAAGAATAAATTAAAAAACGGTTTAGATTTCTTATGGTTCAACAGGCATTTATATTAAATTTCGGGAAAAATAAATTACCTAAAAAAAGGTTTCTTTTTTTTCTACTTTTGTTTTAAAACTTCCAGCAGAAGCTTACTCACCATCCTAATGCCTTATCCAAATCCCTATCTAGCTCCAGGCGTCTCTGTAACTCTCCTCGTAGGCTGAAACGGCAGTGGCCTAGAGACATTTTTAACTAAGAAATTTGATTGCTGGCATGCTCTTTACTCATATCTCTAGCGCCATCACTTAGTCTTCACTAGATGATCCATAGAATGACAATTATTAGATCATTCGAATTAATCGATTATTGGAATAATCGATTTGGAGAAACGAATGATCATTCGAACTGAATTTGATAATGGATAATCGAAGAATTTTTTGCTCTTCACATAAATTATGTGCATATTTCCACCTCGGCTCAGCCAACAGCAATCATAGAGAGGGGAATTGTGGCATATTGTCTTCACATTGCATATTAATCATTCGATTATGGAATAATTCGATTATTTAAATCATATATATTCGATTATGCCCACCCCTAGTCTCCACTGGCTAACTAGACCAGTGACGCGGCTGAGAGAGAGGCGCTGGGATCTCCTGGCTTTGTGCCTCGACATCCACTTCGAGCATTGATTGATACAGCTCTGAATGTAGCCCAATGTTATTTTTTATTTATTCTTCGTTGTATTGTTATTCTTTCATTTGTCAAAATAAAAATACAAAGCATATATTAAGGGAAAGTATCGCGATCGCGAAAATTTTCGAATTGATTTTTCATCGGAAATACACGTTCTAGGGTCTCCTGAGTTTATATGACCAAGTCCCGAAAAAAGGCCTGTGTGTGTGTGAAACTCCAGCGCGAATACGAAAAGTCCTATAAAACTGAAATTTCATATTTGAGAACTATACGCCCGAGATGTTAATGAAACTTTTTCATCAAAATCAACTAACCAGAAGAGCCACTATATACCATACAGTTTGCACCTTTTTACGATTTTCTCAAAAACGGATCTAACGATTTTAATTAAACTCGCAATAATCGATGTAAAATTTAATGTGATTTAATATATATTTTAATAGTAGGTTTCATTCTGATTGAAAGAGGCTGACAGGGCTTGAATGCAGATAATTTTTTTTTCTTCCTCTAAACTACCTTTAATATTGTACATTACAAAATATTAACTATATCATCATAGTGGCATTAATGAAGAAATGAGTGAATTAATGAAAAAAAAAGAAATTAATGAACTTGATGAGAAAATAAACGATAAAAGAGGAAAACTATTTTTTATATAATTTTTGTTTTTTTTATAATAAGGACAGTAATACAGAATATTTTTTAGAAAAAATATTCTCTCAGCACAAAAGGTTGTAAAAGGTAATTTTAAGTGACGAACGGGGACTAAACTTATTACTGATTAACAATTCAATATAGTTATATTATTTAATGTAAATCATATGTTTCCAATGAAAATTAATAGACTTTTTATTAAAACCAATTATAATTAAGGTGTAGATTCTTTTAGGTGAAGGTCAAATTTTTTATAAATAAAATTGGAGGCTGATGTCTACTTCACCACTATTTTATTGAAAAAAAAATATTCGCACTACGTTTTGACTAGGAAGCAGCTACCCACACTAAATCTAAGTTGTTCCACTGCACCAGAAGATGGCATTGTTAGCCGAAACGTAGTGCGAATATTTTTTTTTTTTTTTTTGTTTCAATAAAATAGTGGTGAAGTAGACATCAGCCTCCAATTTTACCAATTTAATATTTTTCAAATCAAAGTATATTAAACAATTATTGAATTTATTTTAGCAGTCGAGGTAAGTGAAAGTCGTCTGTTGCCTAAACCAGATTTTTATTTTATTTTAAAACATTAAACATTCTTTAACTTCTCCCTATTTTGTCATATCTTCTGCATTCAGCCAAAAATTTCCGGAATGTATGAGTCAAATGAAATCTGATAAAGGTTACATTTAAAATGCTTAAGGATGCCAAAATGCTTTTTACAATGATAGGATACGATAGCTTGTCCTGGAGTCAGGCATCATTATCAATATCCTTCTAACATATTGCAAAATGGCATTTCAGTCGACAACTTGAAATTGCTTTTCTACAAATGATAAATGAAACTTGTTAATTGTGTATGGGAGTGTGATTATCCTTGAATTATTTTGTACCAACTAACGATAATATAACAAATTGTGTATGGGAGTGTGATTATCCTTGAATTATTTGTACCAACTAACGATAATATAACAAATTGTGTATGGGAGTGTGATTATCCTTGAATTATTTTGTACCAACTAACGATAATATAACAAATTGTGTATGGGAGTGTGATTATCCTTGAATTATTTTGTACCAACTAACGATAATATAACAAATTGTGTATGGGAGTGTGATTATCCTTGAATTATTTTGTACCAACTAACGATAATATAACAAATTAGAAAAAAAAATTTCAATGAGGAAATGGTTTTCGAAATTACAGAATCTATTTTTCCTGTTGTTTTGGTGTTTTTCAAGGTTAAAAACTATTCCGCCGTTTTAATCTTTTCCTCTTAAAACTAGGACTAAAATTATGAAGTATTATTTTCGGCTAAAAAAACGAAACAAGAACTTTAATTTTTGCTTTGAAATTTTTTTTAATACTGAAAACAGGGGGTTTTATTAAATTTGAACAAAATCTGATATTCAGGCTAATAAAGCTAAGAAAGTTATTCCATAGAAGGGTCACCTGTGGAGTAGTGTCTATATTTAATAATAATAACATAGTAGCCTTATGATTGAACCCATTAAATGCTTCTACAATTTTTAAAAGTTTTAAAAATCCATGGGTATACCATTCTCTGGATTCGTTATAAAATTTCCTATTCTCTTTATAAACTTAGATAAAATAAAATTTAATAGTCTCACTGTAACAATTGTTCGGTCCTTCACAGTAGCATAAATCGATGTTATGAGAACAATAAAACGTAAAAACTAGAACATTTAGTGATATCGACAATTAAAACCAACCAGACTATCTTAATCAATATAAAATATAACTAGGGATCACTTGTAGCTGGGTGGCTAGCGTAACAGCCTCCCATGCTAAAGGTCACGGGCTCAAACCCGCAGGTGGTCCTAGGATTTTTTAATGGCAGTAAAAAATCCTTAGTTACGCCGTCCCTTGGAGGGGACGTTAAAAGGTGGTCCCGAGCCTGTGCGATGTCAGGTACTCGTTAAAGATCCCTATCCTAATAAAACCTGGACAGGCAAAATTTAGGACTCCCACTGTAGCATCGTCCGATTAGCCATAGTAGCATAAGGTGACGTTAAATAAATAAACAATAAAATATAACTATTAAAATAACTGAATTGTCAATTTTACTATCCTAGGCGTTATGGCATACAACTTTCACTTACTTAATAAAATGTAATTAATTTTATAAATAAGATTTACAAAAATATTCCTGCCATCTTTTTGGTTATCGAATTCGTCCATACTTTATATTCACCAATTTTTCATCAAAGATTATAAGCAGAAATAGGTATTTATTTTTCTAAATAACTAACCTTTAATTTAATATTTAAGGTACTTCAAAGATAAAATTTTTGAAAAATCTGGTGCGGGCAACACACGACTTTCACTTACCTCCATTTGTGACAAAATAAGGGGCATTCAGGATTTTGCGAAGGATTTTGGATTCTAAGGATTGGATGCGGGAGGAATTAGATGATTTAGTAGGGCCCCAAAGCTCGATTCCATATGTCTGATAATTGTGATGTAAATAAGTCTTTTGTAATATACTGGAAGTTTTGAACGTTTGTCTAGTAAGTGTTGTAGTAATCAGTATCTTCGAGCAGTTTCTTGTCGTTTCAGTCTTGTGTGAGGGTGACTTTAAATTAATAAACAAATTTTGGAAGGCACTATCTGCTAGCCCAGATATAAGGTGTAGATGGCCCCTAATCTAGCCATCAGATTACTAAACTAGATGATTATCCATTTGATGAGAGAAGGGACCTCCCAGGCAGAGCTCTGCAATTATTAATCAGTTAGCCTACCAGCCACCTTTGAACTCTCTACATAACATACGTCTTCCATTATAGGCTACAATTGAAATGCTTCATCCTTATTTAAAACTCAGCTATCATAAATAAATAAAATGACTATTTACTGAAAAAATACAACTTTAATACTAAAAATAAACCGTTGGGCGCAGCACAAGTTTTACTTTCGCTAAACTTGCTTCTTGATATCAAGATAATAAACTTTCATCTTAAAGTTATCCATATGTAAAATATACCCCTAAGTTAGGGCAAATAATACAAATGTAGTTTTCACCACAAAAATTCAGGTATTAGTTTTTAACAGGTATAAAACTTTAGATGACATCGAAACATTCGTCTAAATTTGTATACGACCAACACCAACAGAGATAGAACGTGTCAAAATAAAAGCCAACACTAATAAATCTGGTGCGCGCAACACACGACTTTCACTTACCATCCGTTGTTAAAATCAATTTAAGAATTTTTAAATACATTTACAGAGAATAATAAATTGTTAAAGAATTAATTAAATTGAATTTCAATAGAAAAATGTTTTATTCAATAATAATATATATTTTTATCTACAACAATCAGGTAGTGTTTGGAGTAATCACCTCTAACTTAAGATCTTCACACTTGAGGCGCTCTGCTTTTTTGATAGACCGCCAGGTGGCCGCACGGTCAACATGAATTCCACTTTTCAGGAACCAGAAACAGTTAGTTTTCTCGGCTTTTCATCACTCTCATTACCCTTTTAAATTTCGTGTATCAGATAATATTTTTCTAAAATCATTAGCTATCCAACGGTATATTATACATCTATATTACTATTCTTGTGTTCAAAAACACAAAAATTGCACTTACTCCTTTATTTTTTAATCTAATTTCCATCAGAACCTTCTTCATCATCCTAATCCTTTAGCTCAATCCTCTCCAGCTCCATTCACCTCTACAATCCTCCACGAAGATTGAAACGGCAGTGGCCCCGCGACGTTCTGTAAACATTTATACTGGAGTTCTGACACTGGTCAGATCCTCCACTCATGTACTGTATGTATGTGGCTATTGCGCCCTAACTCAGCCTCTACTGGCTAAGACCAGTGATGCGGCTGAAAGAGAGGCGCTGGGATCTCTTGGATTCCGCTTTTTTTCCTCCCAAAGTGGAGAGAATCAGTCTGGGGTCCCCTTAGCAGTTGAATATTGTATATAGTTATGTTTGTTTGTATGATTTTTATTTATTTGCCAACTTTGTATTTATCTCAATTATGGTTGTTGTTTTTTTTGTTATGTTTTTTTTGTTATTTTTATTTGTTTTATTTTATTGCCCATATAAATGATTTTTTTTTTCTATTTTATGTTAATTTGACTTTATCGTTATTCTGTATATATTGTATGAATGTGGTCCTATATCTCTATTACTATTGTTCATTCTGAAACAGATTGTAATATTTCTCAATAAATAAATATTAAAAAAAAAAAAAACATTAATCAAATTCGCTCAACGTGCATATTTAGCCGTCCTTTATCAGTGCCATTAAGATGATACGGTTAATCTTTTGGATTGTACAAAATTAAAGGTAGTTTAGAATAAGAAAATTTTAAATATCGGCATTTAAGCCCTGTCAGACTTGTACAATCAGAATTAAACTTACATGGTACATCCGTACTGTCTGAAAAGCAAGCCTGAAGGATCCATGTGGAATTTTATGAGGACTATCGAATAACGATATCTATTGATGTTGGTCTACACGTCGAATAAGAGTTAATTTATTGGCTTCTAGAGTATAATTTAATTATATAATAATAATAAGTTATATAGCCTCCTCCTTGCGTAGACCTTATAAACAGTACTGATCTTTAATTCTGAGCGAAAAACGTTGTACTTTACGTTTTCGCTCAGGTTTCTTTAAATTGTTTTTTAATTACAATAAATAATTCAAATAATCTCTATACTTCATATCTTCTTCTTCATTTAGCCAGACATTTCCAGAATTCATAAGTGTGCCCGAAAAGCTTTCTACAAAGAAGGAATGCCAAACAGCTGTTTAGCACCACTCCTTGGAATTCCGTTCGTTTCTTCTGTTATTAGGAGCTGTTTGTCATAATCCTCGTTCTTCTTGAATGTGCTAAATTTTGGAAACGAGTCTGTTAAAAGGACGTAAAAACATTTATATATATATATATATTCAAACGTTGTGTATATATTATATAATATTATATATTATTATATATATTATAAATATATATATATATATAATATTTCATATTTTTAGTTTGTAATTTTTATTTTTCATTGGGTTGAACTATTTGAATAATAAAATTTACAAAGCAAATGTAAAATGCTAGCGAGAGTGTTTATAGAATACGCGAAAAAAGGTAACAAAAAAAAACATTCTCGAATTTTTATGACTAAAGGTATAAAATATTTATTATTTAAATTAGGTTTATATTAATTAAAAAAATATTTTTTTAAGTTCAAGAATCAATTTTTTTTTTTATTAAGAATTTTCAAATGAAATAATTTTGTATCTATTTGATGATTAAAATATATGATAAACCAAATAAAATAAATAACACCAAGTTTCACACCCGTAGAACTCTACTATTTCCTTTATTAGTATACTATTCCTCTATCTTTAATTCTCACCTATTTAATCAATCTCTTTCAATTTAATATCCTAAGAATCCCGATTTATGTCTTAGTTTTGAATCAAAATTTATAAAAAGAAAAAATATATACATAAAGTTTTTAGTTATTCATTGTAAATTAGATAAGCATTCTATCTTTCTGACATTGTCGAATCAATTGTGAAAATTATCATATTAATCACATATTTTATTGTTTTAATCATAATTTTTACTGATTTAAAAAAAAAATCTATTGTGTTAGAAGTTATCTGTTAATGTATATTCATCATTTTCTTTCCTTTTTAATTTTATTGACTTTGGCGTCCTTACTTTTTTTCTACAATTCTAAAGGAACTTGTCCTACAATAAATGATTTATTTTTTTTTTTATAAATAAATTTTAAAAGAGAAAATTTGTAATCGATCAAGAATAAAAAAAAAAAAAAAAAAAAAAATCCCCGACAATATTTCGAGGTCGTATTCGAAAATTGGCTCAAAAATAACGGGACATCCTTCTAGCGATGATCCTAACACCTCGATAATTATATAAACTTTTTATTTTTAAAATGACGGCCGGTTAAAAATGTATTAATTTAATAACTCAATATTGAAATTTAATACAGGAACACAAGTGTAAAAATAGGATAGCTAAATTAATTTTTTTTATATTTATATATCAGTTTTGAGATATTTCAGATTGCGAAGTTGAAATACCTTTAAATTTTTTATAACTCCAATTATGTGCACGAGCTCTTCGTAAACTAACAATAAAAGTTCTTAAAAAAAAAAAAAAAAAACCTAAACAAAATTAAAAGTTTTAAAAACCCGCTGAACAAGATAACATAGCGAACAGTTGAAACTCATAAAATATTAACACCCCACCTCCTGATATCGAATGTTTTGTATTTACGGTCGCCTAGCATCCCTCAATATAATGCTTAACTCCCAACTCCCTCCAATCAAACAGTTGTTAATTACAGCCCTGGAGAATCGATCCTTTTGTACTATTCCAGGAATGGAACGATTTTCTCCAGGCAACTTAATCTAGTTTTATTGAGATGGTCTGAATAGAGTTATTACTCCTTAACATGGACATAGAACTATTGCATATTTAATAGTTGACCGTATGTATATAAAACATTACGGATAGTTCTAATAGAGTTATGACAAATTTGGCAGACATTGCTGGTCTATATCAGTATATAGTGCTAAATAGTAACAAAACGTTTGTATTGAGAAAGTCAATGAATAAATATTGGCATTGCAAATCTGTTGAATAGAATAGAATAGAGTTTTTTAGTGACCTGTTACATTTAGGACCAAACTGGTCCTCTCTTACAATGAACAGCAATTGTATTTACATTTATATTTTACCTTGGGTCAGGGCTCTTAAGTCAGTATTTACAATAATAATATATATATATATATATATATATATATTAATTCTAATACCCTTCCGACTTTCAAATCTCGTCTATTCCATTACTTCCTGTCTATTCAATTTCCAAATAATTCTGACTAATCAAGTTTCCTATGAAAATATGTTGACAGAAAAACTTATAGAAGTGTTTCTTAATCTTTTTGTTATTTTTCTTTTCTTTTTTTTTAATAAGAAAGAATTGTATTTTATTTTTTTGTCTAGATTATTTATGGCTAAATGATAATGATTTATTTCTTATATTATTTAACCATCACGTATATTTTTTACAAATATTTTCACAGTCATTACTTTTCGAAGATATATATTGGCTTATCATATTTTTATTTTTGTCATTTGTCTTATTGTTTTTCTTTTTTACTTATTATTATTCAGTGTATATTTCATTTCTTTTCATTTTTTATTTAATTTTACTCTAAGACAGTAAATCTCACATTATTGTATTTTGTATTATTCTAAAGGGACTTGTCCCACAATAAATAAATAAATTATTAGCCTGAACTCGCTGAACTGAAATTATTATTATTATTATTATTATATATGTATATATATATATATATATATATATATATATATATATATATATATATATATATATTCCTAGTATTAATACTTTCTAATGTTTATAATATCATCAAAACAAAATAAAACATTCAATTTGAGATTAAAATAAAAATAAATAAACATAAAAGGAAATAAGGAAATTTAACACTCTATTATTCTTTTCACATAAACGTTTCTAATACTCTTATATAAGCTATATACATTACAAACTTTAACAACACAAAATTTAAAATATAATATTTACAAATATTAGTTAAGGATTTCTAATATAATAATATATTGTTATTAAACTTGAAATGATTTCTCATTGATTATTTCTGTTATATATTTTTTAATTGTTTATAATGATTGGTTTAAATTAATTTTTTTATTGAACATATTAAATGTTCTACATGAACTTATTTTGAATGATTTATTAAAATCGATGTTTTATGTTTCGGAATCAGTGATGTATATTTAGATGCTTTAATATTCCTATTATGAATGTCATGTTAGAAGATCATATTTGCGTGAAGATAGCTCGGTGTTTTGGACTTTAATATTTTACATGTTATTGTTAATAAATTAAATACCCTTCTTGACCTTATTTTCATCCAGTTTAACTGTTTGTAGGAAGGTGTGATATGTCAAAAGTTACATGTAAGAAATTCTAGGAATATCTTCCGGGATTGAACCCAGGAACATGGACCTAAGTGGCTCTTATGTTAGCCAATACAACACAGGTGAACCCCGATATATTAGTATTCAGAGAGAAGTAAAACCCCGTTTTTTTTATAGGGAAGTTGATTTTTAAGAAATATTTGCCATTTTGTTTCACCCTCACAATAGTTCGAAACAACACCCCCGTCCTCAGTGTGAATTCCTTGACCAAGTGTAAAATTAAATGACAAAACTAACAAATACTTTTTTTTTTTTTTTTTTTTTTTTTTATTTAAAAGAAATTTACCTATAATAACTGTATTATACAATAAAATACATTAAGTAAATGTGCTAATAGATCAAGTGGGCGTGATACAGGCATGTGAAGAAACTACCCAGGGGTAGCACTTCAAAGTTTATTCAGCTAAGTAGGTCTCGAGGTCATCGTCTTTTCAGCCGCCTAGGAAGATGATCAGGAATAGGAGATGAGAGTTTGCGGACGAGTGGGTTGGAGTGGACAGGTAATTTGGAATAAAAGGAGGAATATCTAGTTCGGGCTAGATCTGCGACTAATGGGATATTTAGGTCTTTATGAATTATTTTATTGGTGACAAAGTAAGGGAACAAATACTAAAATCCATTTAGATACTTTTTACTTTCACTTACTATATATAGTAAGGGGAAGTATTGCGTTCGTGAAAATTTTCGAATTCCAGTTTTCAACGGAAATACACGTTTTAGGGTCCCCTGAGTCCAAATAACCAAGTCCCGCAAAAAGGTCTGTTTGTTTATGAGTGTGTCTGTGTGTGTGTGTAGTGTGTGTAGTGTGTGTGTGTGTGTGTGTGTGTGTGTGTGTGTGTTGTTTGTGTGTGTGTGTGGTAACTCCCGGGCGGAAACGGTAAGTCCTATGAAACTGAAATTTCATATTTAAGACAACTATACGCCCGAGACGTGACAAAACTTTTTTTATCAAAATGAGCTTACCAGAAGAGGCACTTTATACTATGCATTTTCTACTTTTTTTCGATTTTCTCGAAAACGGTTCCGACGATTTTGATTAACTCGCTATATCGATGTAAAATTTAATGGGCTTTAATATCATGTAGGTTTTATTCTTATTAAAATGGTCTGACAGGGCTTAAATGTCGATATTTTAAATTTTATCCTAAGGTACCTTTAATTTTGTAGATTCAATAAAAATAACTAGATTATCTTGTTAACGCTGATGAAAAACAGGTAAATATATAAATTGAATAAATTCGATACCCAACTAAAGGAGAAAACAGAAAAAATATTTTTTAATGCAGTTTTTCGTTTTTGAATATAAGAGCAGTAATATACATGTATGATATACCGTTGGAAAGCTAAAGATTTTAGAAAAAATAATATCTCATACACAAGCTTTTAAAAGTTAATAGAGAGTGATGAAATGAACTTAAAACTAACTGATTATTTTAGATAATAATATAATAGATTTTTTAATGAAACATATGTTTCTATATAAATTCAATTTAATTAATTCCTTAATAGGTTCACGTATTTTTATCTCTGTTTTTTGAAAATTCTTTCGTTGATTTTAAAAATGGAGGTATGTGAAAGTCGTGTGTTGCCCGCACCAGATTTTTTGTATTATTTCATAGTAGTTATGGAATTCCAGTTTTCTGTTTGTAGGCGTAATCTGATAATAGTAACATGTCAGCAAAACATTCAACCCAAACTACCATTCGTGTCGATCAGCCTTATTACCTAATTTTTTTAATAACAGTTTCATAAGTGTCCGTTTCTATCAAAGGTCATTAGTGGACGATTTTATATTTTCTTCTGAATGATTTTTTTTTTTTTTTTTTAAATTTTAGAGCTTGGCTTTAATATTTAATCTTGAAAAAACTAAGTTCGATATTGCTTCGAGTTGTTGTAAGTCACAGAAAAACGTTTTGTTTTGCGGTTAATCTTACTTACTTACACACACAAACATAAGACGAATATCAGATGGACACAATGATTACATATCAATTTATTTAAATACTATTTGACGAGACAATTATGTAAGTACAATTTTTAAAAAATGTCATCTATGTTTAAAAAAGCACTGGTTGACCGATCTGGAGTTAATCCTTTTGGAGTGCGCGATTAGAAAGAAAATATGTTTATTTTATAACGTACATAAAATAAAATAACAAAAAAATAAACGAACCATATTTATTTGTTATTTTAGAAGTAAAACAGATAAGGAAAAAATTAATTTTCCGATATAATGAAAACTTGATGGGTAGATATGCATTCAGAAAATACAGAAATAACAACGATTTCTGTGTTATTCAGTTTATTGCTATTTTACATTTCAAATGAACTATTTGAATTACATGTTAAAAGTTAAATTAAGGTCCCAAAGGAATCCTATTTAGTTTATATTAGATTATTTATTTTCATGAAATAGTATTCAATTTGAAATAATAATAACAAAGGCATGAATGTGATCAAGATTGTTATTATTATTTTCTTTATGATATTTATTTAATTTTTTGTGTATATATATATATATATATATATATATATTATATATATATATATATATATATTGTTTTTCTTTTTTTAATCTTTATTAATTAAAAAAAAAAATTATTTACAATGTACATATGGGATGAATGATTTATTCTATCTGTAATACTCATTGCCCCAGAAGGTGGCAGATTGTATTATCTCTTAATAAAATAAATTAAAAAAAAAAATTAATAACAATGTTTTTTTGTTTTTTTGTTCTCGTCATATCTGTATTCCCACCTGTCAGAAGCTATCTGACAATCAGAAAATGTGCTGTACAGATTGAGATCAGACAGGTACTAGTCCTTAAACGGAACAAAAAAGTTCATATGACCAATATTCGTGGCTGTGATTCGTGGTGTCAATTAAACAGCAAAAATATAAACTATTTTAAAGATTTTTAAATGAAATAATGTTTCTGAGAACCTGAAAACCTAAACCTTAATGATAGAATAGTAATTAATAGCTTCTCGTAATGTTCGAATATTCCTAGAAAAACAAATTTTTTTCATCATATATCTTTATTCTTACCTGTCAGAAGGAATCTGAAAATCAGTGCAAATGTAAGATCAGACATGGTAGGCATGGGGAAGTTAAGTGCCCAGCAGCACCCCTTCCAAGGCTTTGATTTAGCAGAGGAGGTCTCTCATCCAGCTTCTCTTCAGCCCACTTCTGACTGGCATTTCAGCTATTGACATGTCGTTAATCAGTCTATAGTCGTGTCTGTTAAGTTTACTGTGAAAAGAAGAATAGAGTGTTTGTATATATTGGTCAACTGATGTTTGTTGTAAGTCGGTATGTAGGTTTCTGTTGCTCACGTACCAAGGAGCTGTCCTTATGAGTCTTAAAATTTTGGAATGAAATAATTGCAGTTTTTGTATATGATTCTTTTTTGCTGAACCAAAAATCTGTGAAGCGTAAGTCCCTATTGGTTTATGAAGTATGTGTATGTATTCAGTTTCTTTATAATTTTTAATTTTGAAGATTCAGATAAAGAGACTATAGTACTTTCAGTCGGTGGTTGAGAGTCTGTCTTTTCATCTTGACATGTGGGCTCCAAGTCATCCTTCGATCGAGTTTCAGTCCTAGGTAATGTACAGATTTGGTCTGAGGAATTTGGTTGTTGTCGATAAAAATTGGTGGGCGAGTGTTTTGACGTAGTGTGGTCATTACGAGTTTTTTTCGTTCGTGATTTAAATGAATTTTTCAAGAAGTGTACCAATTTTGTAATAGCATTAGGTGATTTTGTAGAGTCAGTGAGGCCAGTCGTTTACTGTGAAAACGAGAATAGTGTTTGTATATGTTTGTCAACTGTTGGTTGTTGTAAGTACGTATTCTGTTGTTTGCGTACCAAGGGGCTGTCATTATGAGTTTTAAAATTTTGGATTTCAATTAACTACAAACAATGTTAGTTTATAGATTTATAAAAACTTACCATTTATGATAGCAACTTAGTTACGATTCGGTACATAATATTGTTTCTAAAATCTTGCGTACTGAATGGAAGAATATAACTTACACGATCCTGTACATTTAACTATTATAACCTCCATCTATATAACACTAATACGAAAGATGGCTCTCAATAAATGAAATATAATAGATTATCTTAAATGTTACCAACTAATTCCTCCCAGAGTGGGAAAGTCAAAATTAATATATTTCACGCAGTACAGGCCGAAAACAAACCAATACCGACTCGACGATGCTAAACCGTTTTGTAAATTATTAATTTTATCAACTAGCTAGAATTAGCAATATTAGATTATTTGTTGCTATATTTTAAAATTGCTGTAATTTTTACCTCGCACTAGACTACTGATAATAACGTTTGAATACGACTATGGTAGGATGATTATTTATTTAATTGCTTTAGCCGCGGTACAAATCTTGGATAGAGAGACCCTCCTGGACCCCACCCAGTCTCCATAAAGTGGGTACCATAAAAGTAGTAGGAAAATCTTAATGATACGTGCTTCACTTCCTGTTAAACCGTTGGCGAAGTAAGTGAGATCTTAATCGCTTTTGTTGTGGTGTAGTTTTATTTTATTTCACCTTATTTCTTCGTTGGAATTCCCACTTGTTTGGGCCATAATCGTGGACGGATAAAATACGGAGAATTATGTTAAACGTTCAAAACAGGAATGTCAATATTGATTGTTATAAATATTGATTTTAAAAGACCTTGGTTATTATGATGGGAATAACAAATTTACACAATACCAACTAATTCTGATTTTAAACAGTTTTTAACTCTTTTGCTATGTCTGAAAATAACGGAAAAATTAATTACTTTAGGATATAATACTGTTTTCATTTTATTTGATAGTTATGATGTCAGATAATGGCAGAATTTCATGTTTCGTGTATAGTTTTATTTTAATTACTAATTTTACTTTCAATTACTATACTATATATAATTTTCGAATTCCAGTTTTCAACGGAAATACACATTTTAGGGTCCCCTGAGTCCAAATAACAAAGTCCCGCAAAAAGGTCTGCGTGTATGTGTCTGTGAGTGTGTGTGTGTGTGTGTGTGTGATAATTCCCGGGCGGAAACGGTAAGTCCTATGAAACTGAAATTTCATATTTAAGACAAATATATGCCCGAGACGTTAGATAACCTTTTTCATCAAAATGAACTTACCAGAAGAGGCACTTTATACCATGTATTTTGCACCTTTTTTCGAAAACGGTTCCGACTATTTTTATTAAATTCGCTATATCGATGTAAAATTTAATAGGCTTATTAATCGTCATGTTGGTTTCATTCTGATAAAAATAGTCTGACAGGGCTTAAATGCTGATAGTTTAAATTTTCTTCTTCTAAAGTACCTTTAGTTTAGTATATTTTATGAAAATAACCATATTATCTAGTTACCATTGATAAATATGCAATTTGAGCAAATTTGAAAAGTAACTGAACGAGAAAACAGAAAAAATATTTTTTTAATGCAATTTTTCGTTTTTTAACATAAGAACAGTAAATATTTTATATACCGTTGGAAAGCTAAAGATTTTAGAAAAAATATTATCTCATACATAGGCTTTTAAAGGTGAATAGCGAGTGATAAAAAGGCGATAAAACTAACTGATTATTTTAGATAATATTATCATATATTTTTGAATAAAACACATGTTTCTATAGAAATTCAATATAATTAATTCTTTAATAGTTACACGTATTTTTATCTCTAACTGTATTTGAAAATCCTTTTATTGATTTTAAAAATGGAGGTAAGTGAAAGTCGTGTGTTGCCCCCACCAGATTTTTTTCTTTCACTTACCTATGTAAGTTATATATAGTAAGGGAAAGTATTGCGATCGCGAAAATTTTTTAATTATGTTTTTCAACGGAAATACACATTTTAGGGTCTACTCTGAAGGTCTGTCTCTAAGTCCGTGTGAGGCTTACCACAAATATTAAAACCCGCGCGGAACTGAAATTTCATATTTTAGGCAACCATACTTCCAAGATATTAGGCCAACCAGATGAACCACTTCACACCATACATTTTGCACCTTTTTACGAAAATCGGCATTAACGGTTTTGTTTTAAACTGGTTATATCGATGTAAAATTTAATGAGCTTCAATACCATGTAGGTTTTATTCTGATTGAAATAGTGTGACAGGGCTTAAATGTCGAATTTTTCAATTTTCCTCCTCTAAAGTACCTTTAATTTTGTAGGTTTAAAAAAAAATTACCTTATCATCATGTTATCATTGATAAAAAACGAATAAATGTGTAAGTTGGACAAATTCGATATCCAATTAAAGGTGAAAAGAGCAAAAATGTTTTTGTATTCAATTTTTTGTGGTATTTTGTGAACTAAAATATGCGAGTAGGGCGTTCGAACCAACGATCTTGATAATATTAATATTTCAGGGCATACTTTTGAACACGTAGAGAAATTAAAGTATTAAGGTTCAATGATAACAAGAAAAAATGAAATCCAGGAAGAAATAAAGTCCCGGTTAAAGGTTGGAAATGCGGGTTATTATTCGGTTGCCAAATTACTTAGCTCGCGGCTTCTGTCTAAAAACTTAAAGGTTAGAATTTATAAAACTTTTATTCTTCCGACGGTTCTTTACGGATGTGAAACCTGGCCGCTTACTTTGAAGGATGAACAACGGATTAAGG
This sequence comes from Piezodorus guildinii, assembly GCA_023052935.1. Taxonomy (NCBI): domain Eukaryota; kingdom Metazoa; phylum Arthropoda; class Insecta; order Hemiptera; family Pentatomidae; genus Piezodorus; species Piezodorus guildinii. The sequence continues at coordinate 116,210,899 of CM041298.1, forward strand.
TTTTCGAAAATAAGGTACTGCGTAAAATATTTGGTCCGAAGAGAGATGAGGCCACTGGGGAGTTGCACAACGCGGAATTGCGGAGTTTGTACCCTGTGAATATAATTGAGTTGATAGCATCGCGGAGACCCGAATGGGCGCGAAATGTTGTTGGGCTCGGTGAGGAACGGATTCCGAGCAAGTTGGTGTTCGCTGAACCGACTGGAAGGCGTCCGAAAGGTAGGCTGAAGCGTCGATGGGAGGATTCCATTAAGGCTGATCTCGGGGGCTTGGGCTTGACCGGCGAACATTGGACGAGTCTGTGCAGTCGAAGTTTGGTGGTATCGGCATCGAACCTTCGGGTTCAGTAAGCCTATTATTATTATTATTATTATTATTATTATTATTCAATTTTTTCTTCTCAGAACAAATAATATATTGGCGTAAAATATAGTTTAGGAAAGCTAAATGTTTAAAAAGTAATACAGAAAATTATAAAAGTTATTGAAAAGTAATGAAAAGCCGATAAAACTAACTGATTGTCAGATATAATCATATAGTATAATATGTTTCTATTGAAACTCAATGTAATTAATTTTTTAACAATTTATTTTCATCTCTAATTGTATTCAAGATTTTTTATTGATATTAACAACAAAAGTAAATAAAAGTTGTGTGTTTAACCAGACTAAAAAAAATAATGAACTATTCTCTAATAATTTGCAGAATATCCTTATTTGATTGTTTAATTACAACTGACAGTAATTCATAATTATTTATTATTATTATCTTTAGTTATAGGCTTTATAGCCCTATCAGACTATTTCATTGAGAATCAAAGCTCCATGATGCGAAATGCAATTGAATTCCACTTGTATGTAACGGGTTTAATCAAAATCCTTTGAGCTTTATTCGTGAAACCTAAACAGATTTTTTGTTTTCTGGTCAGTCGATTTCGGGGCTAAAATTGTTGATAAGCTTGAACTTTGATTATAAAATTTTATTATCGTGCGACTTTGGGTTTGATCCACATCACAGACCATTTTACAGCACTTTGCTATTTCCGTTTATTTGGTGATTTCGAAATTATTTAGACCGCAATACATTCTCTTACTATACTCGTATAGAACTAAGTAAAATAATTAAAAAAAAAAAAAAAAAATGCATGTCATTTTTAAAAAAACTAAATGAGAATTGGACATAGGAAACCCTTAAATCTTGACATACTTAATTTGATTATGAGGCTGCTGAGGGCATAACATTATTATGTGCTCAGATGGCATAATGTTATAAGTAAATGTTTTTAGAAATGTGAGGTTTTCGCATTCTAGAGTGTTATTCGTTTATGTTTAGTAAACGTAGAAAGTTTTTCTCTTTCAGTTTATGAGTATCACCTTCTAAACATGAACGATTTACACTCCAGAACATAAAAAACTCTAATTTTTTAAAAAAAGTTACATTTACCATTTTGTCATTTGAGCACAAAACTTATCTCAATTACGGGCAGCTTATTGTGTAATAAAAATGCTGCAAATCATTAAACAATAGTTTATTATTTCCAAATAACTTCTGTAGGTTATTTACTGTCAGTAGATCCCCTAAAATTTAATTTTTGTCCTTGTTAATATATTAATCATGTAGTGTTTATAAGGTCTTGGTAGATCTCGCATTATATTTAAAAGTGATGTAGTGTACCGGCATAAACTATTTTTTATAAATCAAGTGTGATAATTAACAGCGTTTTCGTCTGGCGTTAATGCTATCCAAATCTATAATTTATAATTGAAATTTTTTCCAGTAGTTCCTAGTTTAGTTTCCTGGACGTTACGTTGTAGTATTCGCTCTCCATTGAAAATATTTCTACATATCAATGCTGAAACACTTGTGAATGGAATTATATAAAGCAGACAGACAGGAAAGACTTATGGAGTTGACTAAACAAATGATGAGCTCGGAAAAAGAGATGGTAGAGCGATGCTCCTGTTATGTGGTTAGTACTAGACCGCAATCCCCTGCTCTCATCACATACCTCTTACCGATTAGGTTATTTACACCTCTCACTAAATATAAGCCTTCGGTTAGCTCAATATAATAAATGAAACTAGTCTGAATATATATTTTAATAGAGAGATACATATTATTCAACAAGTGGTGCTGCCCATCTTCATTGGGTCGCTAATAACACAGCTTACTTTGTTTTTCCTTAATGGACAATTTTTTATATAAATATATTAACATCTTAAAAATCTTAGCATGCAATACACATAAAAATAGATTAATATATTTTTTTTCTTTTAACATTTTTTCCCTATTAATTTTGTTTTCTTTTAACACTTTTTTTTTTCCTTTTAACATTTTTTTCCCAAATTATTTTTCTCGATGTTTTTTTTTCTTATTTATCTCTCATATAAATTTAAATATATATATATTAAAACTAAATATATATATTAAACAAAAACAGTAGGAACAAGAAGAATTATATTTGTGGAAAATATAAACATGGAAGAAATATAGTTAAAAATAATCTTACCGAAAGATTTTCTCAGAATATCGAATTCATTCAATTTACATATTAACCTGTTTTTTATCAGTGGTAACAAAATAATATAGTTATTTTATAGAATCAACAAAATTAAACGTACTTTAGAGAAACAATATTTAAAATATCGGCATTTAAGCCCTGTCAGACCACTTTAATCCACTATAAATAGTAAGTGAAAGTAATAGGTGAAACTATTAAGGAATTAATTAAATTGAATTTCTACAGAAACATGTGTTTTATTAAAAAATCTATTATATTATTATCTAAAACAATTACTTAGTTTTATCGACTTTTCATCAATCTCTATTAACTTTTTAAAAGCTTGTGTATGAGATTATACTTTTTCTAAAATCTTTAGCTTTCCAACGGTATATCATACATGTATATTACTGTTCTTATGTTAAAAAACGAAAAATTGCAAAATAAAATTATTTTTTCTGTTTTCTCCTTTAGTTGGGTTTCGAATTCATTCAATTTATATATTTACCTGTTTTTCATCAGTGGTAACAAAATAATATAGTTATTTTTATAGAATCAACAAAAAGGTACTTTAGAGAAAGAAAATTTAAAATATCGGCAATTAATCCCTGTCAGACCATTTTAATCCAAATGAAACCTAAATGATATTAAAGCGCATTAAATTTTACATCTATATAGCGAATTTATTCAACATCGTCGGAACCGTTTTCGAGAAAATTAAACAAAGGTGCAAAATGCATGGTATAAAGTAGGACTTCCGGTCAGCCCATTTTCTTAGCTTAAATATGAAATTTCATTTCTGTACGACTTTTCGTTTTTGCGCTAGAGTTACCACACACACAGACCTTTTTTGGGGACTAGGTCATTTGGACTCAGGAGACCCTAAAATGTGTATTTCCGTTGAAAACTGGAATTCGAAAATTTTCACGATCGCAATACTTTCCCTTACTATATATAGTAAGTGAAAGTAAAAATCGTTAATTGATGAAATTATTGTTGCTGAGTGGTTAGCGCGTTAGGTTGTGAGTTCGAATCCCAGTTGCGGAAGGATTTTTTCCAAGCATATAATTAAATGGGGAATCACTCACAGCATCTTCTCCGGGTATGTGAGACCCGTGAGCCAACTAATGGCCATTCACAAAAATAGGCGCAGGGATTGATGACCTTACCCTTTAAAATTCCATGGAGAAACGTGAATGTATTTTCCGCGGCCAAGATCCTACATGGCCTGTCGCGCCCCTGTCAGCGACACATTTTAAGTTATTGTGATGTGGTTACTTAATTTGTTTAAATAGTACTTTAAAAAATAAAATGTTATTAGTGACGGAGCTCATCTCTGTGTTGACTCCTTACAGCTATATTATTTTTAAATAAGTATAAAATATATATTTGATAGCAATTAACCCGAGATAAGTTGGTGGGAGGGAACAGGGACTTTCCAACGCGAATATTCCGATACTGTTAAGCTCAGGATTTATGATAGAGGCTACTTTGAAATACAAGCCTTGTTCAAAAAGTCGTTCCATTATCACGCCGTCAATCCAGGATCGCTTTCACCTCCATTTAAAGTCCCCTCGACCGGGAGAATGTACGCTCCGCAGTCGGAATCGCTAATGCAGTTATAAAAATGTTGCAGCGGTGAAGTTTCCGCGGTCAGAAGACGGACCCATAAATTCGGCGGTTTTTCTGGAACGGTTCAAGAAAGGAAATCTCCCGAAAAGAAATGAGAGATAAAAAAAACAGGGGACTAATACTGGGTTGAAATTCTTTCCACTTTTGCCTTCCTTCCAACAATCTCAAGCAGAGCTTTACCCGGCTTTTAAGGACCTCTTGTAGCCCTGGTTATTTATTTCTTTCTCTACCGGTTTCTTCTTCCCTCTCTTTTTTCGCTTTTAAAAATGTTAAACATCTATTTGAGCCGGAGGACTTTCGAAAAACTGCTCGGTATGAATGCGGAGAGCATCCGTTTCCAGTGGACTTTTGGACCTTTAGAATGCTTGGGATTCTACTTTTGTGGCAATCTATACTGCACCGGGCGGGATAGCAAATAGAATTAATAACACCAAAGCTAATGGCTATTTTTACTACGTAAATCATGATATTAAGATCCTGAGTGTTTATTATACAATACAAATATTTGTTTATAATTACACGATCTCTCTACTTCCAAATATATATTAACATATCCGCAATATAATATTTTTTTTATTATATATTAGCTGACCCGACACACGATGTTCTGTATTAACTATGCGAAATCGGTTAATCGATGCGACGACCAAGGGAAAAAGGGATTCATTTTTAAATATGTATATAGAGAGATTATCATTCATTACCTTATTTTTTTTTTTTTTTTTTTTTTTTTTTTTATTCATTGAGCAATATTACAATCTGTCCAATTCAGGACATTTTTAATAGTGATAACGTACAACATTCATACTACATTCACACGATATATACAAAACTATAAATTTATATAATAATAATAATAAAATATACATATATACAAAATAAAATCAATAAAAATATATACAATAGTCACTCATACCTATATACAATTCACAAGCATACAGCACGTGAGTGGAGAATCTAGCCAATGCTAGAACTCCAATATACATGTTATAAGAGGTCACGAGGCCACTGCCGTTTCAACCTTCTAGGTGGGTTGTATGGATGGGTGGGGCTGGATAGGGATTGAGCTAGAGGATTAGGATGATGAATGAGATTCTGGTGGAATTTGGAAAATTTGGATGGAATCAGGTCTGAAATAAAAGGAACATTAAGGTCGTGGTGCAAGGTATAGTTGGAAACATAATAAGGAGCATTTACTATTGTACGGAGGACTTTGGATTGAAAGGATTGAATGCGTTTGATGTTAGTACGTTTAGCTGTCCCCCACAGTTCAAGTCCGTAGGTCCAGATGGGCTTCAGTATTGTCCTGTAGATTAATAATTTGTTGTCAACTGTAAGTTCAGATTTTCTGTTGAGTAGTCGGTATAACTGTCCGAATCGTCGGTTGAGTTCTTGTCTTTTAAGTCTTGTATGTGGGTTCCAAGTCAATCTTTTGTCTAATAGTAAGCCAAGATACCGGACTGTATCTGAAGGAGGAATTGGAATGGAATTGAAGTAAACTGGCGGACAGGAGTTTCGTCGAAGAGTGAAGGTTACGTGTTTGCATTTGGCTTCGTTCACCTTAATGCGCCAAGCATTACACCAGTCTTCGATAAGAGAAAGGTGTCTTTGCAGGTTTAAGGATGCTGTTTCAGGATTGGAACTGGATGATAGGATGGCGGTGTCGTCTGCAAAAGTTGCCAGAAAGGTATCAGGATGTGTAGGAATATCAGCAGTGTAAAGGATGTAGAGGACGGGTCCCAAGACGCTGCCTTGAGGAACACCGGCCTCAACGGGATAAAGGTTAGAAAATTCTACACCACAGCGAACGCGGAAGGAACGGTTTGAGAGATAGGATCGGAGAATGAGGTATAGAGACTGGGGTAAATGGGTTTTCAGCTTGAAGAGTAATCCAGTGTGCCATACCCGGTCAAAAGCTTGCGCAATGTCCAGAAACGCACCAGAACAATACTCTTTGCATTCAAGAGCTGAGGAAATATGGTCTACAACTCTGAGCCCCTGTTGAACTGTGGAATGCTGAGGACGGAATCCAAACTGATGGGAAGGAAGATTTTGAGATTCTAATATGGGTAGGATACGTTTAAGAAGAAGCCTTTCGAAGATTTTTGAGAGGATGGGGAGTAGACTAATAGGCCTGTAGGATGAAGTGTTGTTGGAAGGTTTGCCTGGTTTTAGAAAAAGTATGATAGTGGAATGTTTCCATAACAGAGGAAAATAGGTGGTGCGTAGGATGCAGTTGTAAATATAAGTAAGGAATATAATAGCTTTCTGCGGAAGTTGTCGGAGGATCTGGGGAGTAAGGAGATCGTGTCCAGGAGATTTACGGAGGGTAAGTTTTTGGAGAAGATATTTGACCTCAGAGGGATTAATAGCTTTAGGAGGTAGGGAAAGTGGAATTGGTGACATAAGAAAGTCTTGCACTGTTGCGGTGTGATTGGCGTGGGATTCCGGGTGAGGAGTGAAAACTTTGGAGAGGTGTGTGGCGAATTCCTCGGCTTTATCTTCATCAGACGCAGCCCAGGAGTCATCACCACGTCGGAGAGGATGGGAAACTTGATGGTATTTTAGGATCTTTTTCGTGACATTCCACAGGGAATTATCACGAGTTGATAGAGAGGAGAGGTAGGAATTGAAGGACTGGGAACGGAAGGTCGCCAACTCCCTCTTCAATTGTCTACAATAGAAGTTATAGGAGCGGCGATCTGTTGGGTGTCGTGTGCGCTGCCATAGTGATCTTGCTCGGCGTTTGGTATGGATGAGGTCTATAATATGTTGTGGAAAATGATTTTGGTGAGGATTTATATTGGGGTGTTTAGGAGAGGAGGCAGTCCAGACAGCTTGTTGGATGGCGGTGGTAAAGGAATAGACGGAATTATCTAGGTCATCTGGGGTTTTGAGGGTTACTCTGAGGTCAATATTATCGGTCAGGATTTGGCGGAAAAGGTTCCAGTTGACAGGGCCTCGGATGAATGATGGTGGAATGGGTTTTGGAATTGGAGTGAGAGATACTTTTAGGATCAGTGGACTATGGTCTGAGGATAGTTCATCAAGGCGAGTTACAGAAAAGTTGAGGGAGCCTAATCCGCTGTGGATAAAGAAGTCGAGGATGTCAGGATTGCGGTTAGGATCGGTTGGCCAGTAGGTAGGGGAGTCAGGAGGCAGGATATTAAAATTTCGGGAGTTGAGTGCAGACAGCAAATTTCGTCCCCGAGAATTCGTGGTTCTGGAACCCCACTGCTGATGCTTGGCGTTTAAGTCTGCACCCAGAATGAAACGATTTCCTAAGGAATCCAGGAAGGATACAAATTCGGAATTGGAAATGGAATGTTTAGGAGGGCAGTATGCAGATGTGAGGGTTACCGGAAAGGAAAAAGTCTTGATTACTATGGCTGTGGCTTGTAGGAAATCATAGGTGGGAAGTGGGAGTAAATGATGAGAGAGGGATTGGTGGACAATGATAGCAGAACCGGCATGGGCTTTGCCGTCTGGGTGGTCAGTACGGTATGTGATGTATTGCGGTATTTTGAAGTACTGTTTAGTCGTTAGTCTTGTTTCAGTTATAAGTGCAACATCGATTGTTTTGTCTTGCAACAATGCTGTCAGTTCGTCAGTATGATTTCTAACACCATTCGCATTCCAAAGGAGAATGGATAAGGAGTTAGGTGAATTCATTTAAGGATTTTTCAAGGCAGGGATTAGATTTGATACTAGATTTGTAAGGAGTGATATAAGCGGCATAACAAGAGATTTGATTTCGGAGATGAACGATGTCATTAGACTGGTAAGATCTGTGACGTTTGATGGTGGAGGGATATGAGAAATTTGATGCTGAGGAGTTTTTTGAAGATTAGGTAAACTTTGAGGGATAGATTGTTGTACAATAGATTGAGAAAGTTGAGGAAAAAGTTGTTCCGGCAGTGCCTCGACTTCATGATTCTGGTTTCCACCTCCAAGCAAGTGGGCAAATGATACGTTAGAATTTACAAGTTTAGATGGTTCTCTTCTGCTTCTGGTTGGTACAGATGTTTCATTCGGATCCTGAGGTTTTTGGTATCTGGTTCTGAGTTTCTTGTAGATTTCACATCCCTTGTAGTTAGCCGGGTGGTCCTTGAGGCACAGAGCACATACAGCGGGTGTAGATCTTGATCTTGTACATTCTTCGGTTTTATGCTGTTCACCGCATTTCACACAGCGTGGTATGTGATGGCAATAACTGTTGGTATGACCATATGCCTGACAGTTATGACACTGAACTATTTCCCTCTTTGTGTAAGGTTTTTCAACTTTTACACGGGTATAGTACAGTCTACTGAGGTCATAGATTTTTTCGACTCCTGCTGATGGTTCCAAGTCCACGAAGAATAGAGGCAGTGGACTTTTATCTTTTAGAACGTTGGTGACTTGCCTCACTTGGAATCCTAATTCTGTCAGTTCTTCTTTGATAGCTTCAACGGGTGTTGAGGAATGTAGGTTTCTGATTACGACCCTTAATGCTCTCTCCTGGCGCAGCTGATAAGTATGAAAGTCAGCTTTGGTCTCAGTCAGATATTTTACAATCTTTCTGTAGGTTTCAGCAGTAGTCGGAGATATTTTAGTATCATTGGTTCTACTTATACAATAATAACTATCAGGATCAGTTACTTTGTTTAAATGCGCACACATCAGTTTAAAATTTTTAATATTTTTAACAAATATTGGTGGAGGTAGTGGTTCCCTGGGTATAGGAGAAGATTCCATGGTTTCTTTTTCATTTTGGAGGATCTCAAATGGATTCGGTGTAAAAAACGGGGATTCATCAGTTATTCCTTGTGATGATGTGCTGGGCTGTGGTTCAGATCCTAATGAGGTAGCCGACGCGGTCGCTGGTGGAATTATTTTTTTATTTTGTTCACGGCGGGGTCTCTGTTTTGTAGGAGACGAGTTAGAACCTGCAGATCTAGATCTTTTACTTGCAGACTTTGAGGACATGACTTGATGAAAATATCTCATTGATTAAGAAAATAATAATAATATATAAATAATGAGATAAGAATTAAAGATAAAAGAAAGATAAGTTAACGAAAAGCAAGCCCGAGCTTGCCGAGCTAGCGGCAATCAGCTGATCAGTGACCCTCCTTTCACTTTTTCGTGATTGTACAAAGTAAATTATAACTTTGCTTACCGAAATTTCTCCAATATTCACTGCCGTAGTATTCCTGAGGTCTAGTGATGTTCTCCAGACTGAATTCAAGCGAATTCCTACTGAAAAAAGCAAAAATCTGAGAGACGATGTAACGTATGACTGTTATCATCGAGCGCATCAGCTGATTACCTTATTAAAATTATTTAAAGAAAAAGCCTAACTACCTAACTTTTCTCTTTATTTCTTTCACAAGATCCCTTTTCTGACTGTTATAAACACAATAAAAGAAGAATTAGCCGAATCAGTCAAGCCGTATGAATATAAAATCTGTTGCGGGCAACACGCTTTTTTACTTAAGATGACTGTTAAAATCAATTTATTAAATTTCAAAGTTAATAAAATGAAAGATTAGTCAAACTAGAAAGACTGTACTTTGCAAATAGAAGCATGTACAGTAAGAAAAGTTTATCCTCCAATACAAAAATAAGGCACTACTGTACAGTAGTAAGACCAACAATATTGTATGCTATGGTAAACGTTTGACTTCCGAATCTTGAGAAATTTCTCAAGATTGAGAGAAAAATTCTTAGGAGGATTCATGGACCCAAAATAACACAAGAGGGCTACAGGCTAAAATCCAATGAAGAAGTATATAGAAATTTGGAAAACCTTGAAGTAGTCATCAGAACTAAGGTTTGAATTAATTTGATTAATTGAACTAAAGTTTGAAGAGACTAAGATTTTATGGCCATATGATAAGAATGAACAATCAGAGACTGAACAAACAGATTTTTGAAGATTTTTTAAACAGATTTAAGTTCTAGGCTATAAGAATATGAATGGTTATGCGAAGCAAATAAAAGAGGAGCTCGATAGGTTAAAAATCAAGAAAATAGACTGCTTAGATAGAGAGCATTTCGGGAAGAAAATAAAAGAAGTTGGGGTTCTTACAGGAAAAACAAAGACACAGGGGAGAAAATAGACAAAGGAAGAACGGGAGGGACAGTCCAGGAAGACGAAAGAATATTGGAGAAAAAGGAAGATGAAAGATATGAAGAAGACATAATGATATATATATATATATATATATATATATATATATATATATATATATATACATATATATATATATATATATATATATATTATATATATATATATATATATATATATGATAGGTGTATTTAGTTTCGTTGGGAACATATGATTTAGATTAAATAATACAAGCAATATCAAATTGTTATGTTTGTTTATTTATTTAACGGCACTTTATGCTACTATGGCTAATCGGACGATGCTACAGTGGGAGTCCTAAATTTTGCCTATCCAGGTTTTATTAGGATAGGAATCTTTAACGAGTATCTGATATCGTACAGGCTCGGGAACACCTTTTAACGTTCCCTCCGAAAGACGGCATAACTAAGGATTTTTTACTCCCATTAAAAAATCCTAGGACCAAATGTGGGTTTGAACCCGTGATCTTTGGCATAGGAGTCAATAAATGCCATACGTCTTAAACTATCAAATTGCTACCTATAATTATCTGTAATAATTTCTATGGAAAATTTACGTTTTACAACTTTGTATTTAAGATGGTATTTTTTATAAAATCTTTAGCTAACGGTAAATATGTATAATAATACATCTAAGTTGTTGTTCTTGTGTTCAAAAATTACATCTAAAAATATTTTTTCTCTTTCCTTCTTTAGTTGGTTATCAAATTCGTTTAACTGTTTAATTTAACTTGTTTTATCAATGCTAAAAAGATGACATTCCTAATTTTTTGAAAAAAAAAGTAAATAAAGGTACTCTAGAGGAAACAAATTAAAAATATCGTCATTTAAGCCCTGTCAGATTATTCCAATCATAATGAAACCTACAATAAATTAAATTCCAATTAATTTTACATCGATATAGGGAGTTTAATCAATCGTTGAAATGTGCAAAATGTGAGGTATTTACATAGTATTAAGAATAACTATGAATTGTTTTTATTAGGAATAATAATTGCCAGTGTCATTAAATTATTAAATCATACTAAGATGCACAATTCTATATATCGCTCTGAGAATAACTATTAAATTAATAATAGAGTTTTAGAAATAACAATTTAATTTTCTATTAGGAATAATAATTTTAATTACTTATTAGGAATAAAAATTTAATTCGACGTGTTATCAAGTTATATAAATATGCTCACTTTTTCACTTTGTTTTAGTTTTAGAAGTAACCATTAAATTAATTATTAGGGAAAAAATACCAATTTGTGGTATTATCTATATTTATAAAAGAAAGCGCCATTTTACTAGATTTTCTGGTCATCGCAGTTTCTCAAAAACGACAATGGTTTTACAGTTGTAAATTTCAATAAATTCAATCAATTCAAGAAGGAAATGTTATAAATTTTTAAATTCTCAACAACCTTAAGCGAAGCAGATTATATTTTCTTTTCTTTTTTTAATTTTTCTGGAAGTTTATCTTAATATTAACACTTAAATGAGCACACCTTAACTCCTTTTGTTAATTATTTATTTTATTTCATAACCATTCACATCATCTATCAACGTTTCAGGTTCGTTTCCCCATTCTCAAGATATTATGTGCTTATCTAAAAGTTCATCTATTTTTTTCTTCCAATTTGATGAATTATTGGTCATATGGTTGGTACTAATTTCCACATTTTAATTTAGTTTCTTTTCTTTTTTAATTTTTCTGGAAGTTATTGACTAGTCGCGTGCAAAGCAGTGAGCAATATGAATTTACTTATGTATGCGTATTTATATCTATACTTTCAGATCGTGTGTCGGTTCAACTTTTTTCACTGGGAAACACTACGACGAGATCTAAAGGAATATTTAGTAATGAAAAAGGTAGAAACTGTTCCGGGCAATAAAAGAGGCAGTAGTGAAACCCCAAAGGCTATACCTAAGGTTTCAAACTGATATAAAAGCTAATAGGCTCTGATTTAACGTTCGGGGCGTTAGAGTTGGACCTCAACCAAACTTGAGACAATATATGAACTCCCCTTGCATAGATCATTTATCGAGATTTATAACTGTTTAATTTTATACCTGGCAGGGTACCTTTACACACTTTCTGCTACACTCTCACCTCAGCAATTTTTAAATATTTTTCTTCCTCTAACTTTAGATATTTCTCTATAGAGCTTTGAAAAATGTCTTAGGCGCCTATTTCGGTCCCTGCCTCTTTAGAGCTGCTCCCAAAAGACATTCACCGTTGACAAGCGAGAAGATCTCAGGGAAATTAAGTGTCTTTATTTCATTTTAATGCGAAACCCCTCATTTGAGTTATTCTGTATTATTTATGAAGAAAAAAAAAAGAGTACGCGTATAACTTAGTTTTCACTAACCTCTTAAGATAAATTTATTAAAAAAAAAAAAAATTATTTATTGATATTTACAACTGTTTTGTTCAACACATCTAGTAAATAGGCTAATAGAAAATGACACGAACACGACATGTAGAGAAGCCACCTATCGGCAGCACTCTAAAAATAAAAAAATAGAAACAACAAATATTGTTTTTATTTCTTTAAAAACAATATTATCTGAGCACACCTTAACTCCTTTTTTTAATTATTTATTTTATTTCATAATCATTCACATCATCTATCAACGTTTCGGGGTTGTTTCCCCATTCTCAACATATTATGTGCTTATCTAAAAGTTAATCTATTTTTTTCTTCAAATTTGATGATTTATTGGTCATATGGTTGGTGCTAATTTCCATATTTAAGTTTAGTTTCTTTTCTTTTTTAATTTTTCTGGAAGGTGTGCTCATTTAATTGTTAATATTAAGAAATACTTCTAGAAAAATTAAAAAAGAAAAGAAACTAAATTAAAATATGGAAATTAGTACCAACCATATGACCAATAATTCATCAAATTTGAAGAAAAAAAAAGATGAACTTTTAGATAAGCACATAATATCTTGAGAATGGGGAAACGAACCCGAAACGTTGATAGATGATGTGAATGGTTATGAAATAAAATAAATAATTAACAAAAGGAGTTAAGGTGTGCTCATTTAAGTGTTAATATTAAGAAAAACTTCCAGAAAAATTAAAAAAAGAAAAGAAAATATAATCTGCTTCGCTTAAGGTTGCTGAGAGTTTAAAAATTTATAACACTTCCTTCTTAAATTGATTGAATTTATTGAAATTTACAACTGTAAAACCATTGTCGTTTTGAGAAACTGCGATGACCAGAAAATCTAGTAAAATGGCGTTTTTTTTTATAAATATAGATAATACCACAAATTGGTATTTTTTCCCTAATAATTAATTTAATGGTTACTTCTAAAACTAAAACAAAGTGAAAAAGTGAGCATATTTATATAACTTGATAACACGTCGAATTAAATTTTTATTCCTAATAAGTAATTAAAATTTTTATTCCTAATAGAAAATTAAATTGTTATTTCTAAAACTCTATTATTAATTTAATAGTTATTCTCAGAGGGATAAATAGAATTGTGCATCTTATTATGATTTAATAATTTAATGACACTGCTAATTATTATTCCTAATAAAAACAATTAATAGTTATTCTTAATACTATGTAAATAATTATAGCTAGAAATTATTGTGTGTCAGTCGTTTAAAAATATTTTAATTAAATTTAAAAAAATAGCATCTTAATATAATTTAAAAAAAAATCTGGTGCGGGCAACAAACGACTTTCACTTACCTCCATTTTTAGAATCGATTAAAGAATTTTCAAATACATTAACAGATAAAAATGAGTGAAACCATTAAAGAATTAGTTAAATGGAATTTCTGTAGAAATTTTTCTATGTGATCTATGTGTTTTATTAAAAAATCTATTATATTTAAAAATAAAAAATAAACTTTATTCACATATTTACATTTTGACAAAATGTTAGCAATTTTGGATGAGTCATCCTTATAATCAGAAAATATTTTTGTTTTTTTTGTGATTATAGTACATTAGGCTAAATGGCAAGCATATAGTGAAATAAAATTGAGGTTACATTGCGATTGTAGGAAAAATTATACAAAAAACCTACGTCTATTATATTATTATCTTAAATAATCACTTAGCATTATCGGCTTTTCATCACTCTCTATTAACTTTTAAAAGCTTGCGTATGAGATAATATTTTTTCTAAAATATTTAGCTTTCCAACGGTATATTATACATGTATATTAATGTTCTTAAGTTAAAAAACAAAAAATTGGATTAAATAAATATTTTTTTCAGTTTTTTCCTTTATTTGGGTATCGAATTCATTCAATTTATATATTTACCTGTTTTTTATCAGTGGTAACAAGATAATATAGTTATTTTTATAGAATCAACAAAATTAAACGTACTTTAGAGAAAAAAAATTTAAAATTTCGGCATTTAATCAGAATGCAACCTACATGATATTAAAGCGTATTGAATTTTACATCTATATAGCGAGTTAAATCAAAATCGTCGCAACCGTTTTCGAGAAAATCATAAAAAGGTGCAATATGCATGGTATAAAGTGGCTCTTCTGGTTAGCCGATTTTGATGAAGAAGTTTTTGTAACATCTCGGGCGTATAGTTGTCTTAAATATGAAATTTCAGTTTCATAGGACGTTTCGTTTCTGCCCGGGAGGGACTCACAGACCTTTTTGCGGGACCTGGTTATTTGCACTCAGGGGACCCTAAAACGTGTATTTCCGTTGAAAACTAGAATTCGAAAATTTTTACGATCGCAATACTTTCCCTTACTATATTTAGTAATTGAAAGTAATATAATGAATTATCTTTTTAAACCTCATCCTGGTTCATGCTCCTGTTTTTGGTGTTTATTATGTAGTGAGCGGTAGGTTACACAAATTATGTTGATTCGTAGTTACTTTAAATATAGATAGTTTATAACAAAAAGAAATAGACCATGTTAAGCTTATCCAAATTATAAATATTTAAATGATTTTTTTTAAGGAGAACTGTTTACTTTTTAAAACAATACAATTTCCCAGGTCAATACTCAGTGTGGAACACTGTAATAACTAATGTTCCAAGTTTTTTGTGATATATTCTTGACCCCATTTACATTTTACCCCTGTTTTTATAATTAAAACTTTATTCTTATGAGAAAAGGTTTAACTTTTCAGTATCGAAAATCCTCAATTGCCTAACGAGTTTAAGTTTATTTATATTTACATGATAAGTTAAATATTCTTACTGCTATAGCATGCTATTTGTGCTATTGTGCTAAACCCATCAATTTTATACAGGAAATAACTGTAGAAACTCGACGGGTTTAGCAAAATAACACAAATAGCATGCTATAGCAAACGTAGTGAGTACCCCTATAGTTCATTAAACCTTTTTCAACCCTAACATTATTTAAAAGTTAACTTAAATTGATTTTAACATCGTGAAAGTCGTGAGTCACGCGCACCAGGTTTTTAATATATTTATTGCCATAATATAAATAAGAGATGAGGTTTAGAATTATAAAATATATCGAATAATAATAATAAAGGGGACTCTTTGTGCCTCACATAAATAATTACGCGTCAAATAAACCACCTGAGATTCTTTTTGTGTAATAAAGAAAAATATATCTACCTACACTGAAAATGTTAATCCGTCATTAATAAAAAAAAAAAATGGAAATAATAATAACAGCTGGAATAATTTTTGTCCTTTTTTATTCGGTCGCCGTAAAGTAGGCCCAAGAATTTATGTGAAGCGTCTGTATTAGAAAGGGTTCAGGGCTACTGTGAAAGGAAATGAATTATATTGCGGTATAAATTAAGACGTATGGAAGCCCCTTTGCCACCCAAAAAGCATTAACATAATTCGGGAATGTGGCGGCATCTTTGGGAAGAACTAGATATCTAGCTTTGACCCGAAACGTAGGTGGGAGTATACAAGCAGAGAAATGTCTGTTAAAACGAAAAAAATCCTTTGCTACTACAGGGTGTCTAATCATATTAGATACTAGGCCTCAAATAGAACTAAAAATTCGTAGGACCCATAGTTAAGGTGACCAGATTTTTATTGGGTTGTTTCACATGAAATGTCCGTTTTTATAGTTTCTGAAATACATAAAGGATTTTGCAGGTCTCTGTTGTTTTCTTCCGAATGTTTACATATTTATAGTAAACCGTTACTAATCCTCTACCTTTGTATTATAAACATCAGTTTCCCAATCAATTACCCGTTTTTTAGTATCTTGTTGGTTTTCAATTGAAAAAAATTGTTTTCATAGTATTTCATGATGCAGCCACATAAGATTGGTACAAAAATGGAACATTTAAGCTAACGCATATGCCATATCCTGGATGCTATCCTCGAAAATACCCCCTCCCCTCGCCTCCGACGATAAGGAAGTCTAGAAGAGGAACCCAAAGTCAGCCCCAGAACTCGCGGGGTTTCTTATTAAAGGGTTTCTTATCGGGCACATGTTGCCCCAGGCACCGAGATAACATCGCCGGCCATTCATTCAACTTGCTCCTCCCAAATCACAAATATAAACCTCTTAACTTTCACAGAATGGAGCCCAGTCTTGATAACTTTAAGAATCCTTCCTCAGGATTTCTAATAACAATTCTAATTACGTTAAATCCTGTATACTTTCACTTACCTTTCTATGAAATATATAGTAAGGGTGAGTATTACGATCGCCAAAATATTCGAATTCGAGTTTTCACCAGAAATACATCTTTTAGGGAAGATTTTAGATGACCAAGTCTAGAATCGACTGTAGAAAATATTATTGGTGGAATAATCAGGGGTCAGGCATTTTTTGAAAATTTTTAATTTTGCCAACGTTTCGGCTCAAGCTTGTGAGCCATCATAAGGGCATTTTATTCATGGACATGGCTCAGTAATGGCCTGACGATTGCTCACAAGCTTGAGCCGAAATGTTGGAAAAATTAAATATTTTCAAAAAATGACTGACCCCTGATTATTCCACCCATAATAGAATTTGTATACAACAATTATTAGATAAATTTTGAATAAATTTAAGAATGCGGTGAATTCACAATGGATAGATATAAAGTAGTTAAATGGATACTTTAATTGGAATTTAAATTTTCTTCTAAGGTTATAAACACATATATAAGAAATTAATACGAATTAACTAATATAGTTTAAAACAATGTAGTGTCTTACATATAAGTGTGTAGATATTACATGCTTTGAAAGAATACTGTACCATAACAGGGATGGTTTAGAGGTAGGGATTTTTCAATTTAATATGTTCCGAGAATCATGTTTTTTGTTATGTGATTTATGACATTATTATTATTTTTACTTATCTATACAATTTGAAATTGTGATATCCAGTTTTTTTAAAGGAAACAGGGTAACCTGCTTAAATAACCAAGTCGCGTGGAAAGGTATAGGCGTGTGACTGTTAGTATATTGCGGAAACGAAAAGCCATGCTAGTCTGAAATTTCATATTTGAGACAACTATACGCTCGAGATGTTACAGCGACATTTTTACTAAAATAGACTGACCGAAAGTGCTATTTTAAACTATGCATTTTGCACCTTTTTCTCAAAAACCCCTCAAACGATTTTGATTAAACTGGCGGAATCGGTGTAAAATTAAATAGTCTTTAATATCATGTAGGTTTATTTTTAATGGAACTATACTGACAGGGCTGAAAATTTTAGATACAATTTTTAGTCCTTACGAAACGTTACCAAGTAGCTAGAAATATTCTCGAAAATTCACATTAACCGAAACTTTTTTCGAAAAAAAATAAATAATATAAAGCAAATTCAAGCTTCGTATTTTTTTTTCTCGGTAGCCTTATCATATACCTAAGTGTAGAAATTTCAAGACAAGATTTCTGAAGCCCCAGCGCCAAGAGGAGACTAGACCGAGGAGAAACCCATCAAAATTCGTCGACCCGACAGTTTCGTTCGCCCAACAACTTGGTGGTGGTGACCAGTCTACTCAGTGTGAGGCCACGCCGGTTCAACATACACTCAAACATCCCGAACCTGAATCTCAACCACCTCAAAATTTTAATTCTCAAAAACTTCCCCAGCATCAAATTTCTCCTATCCCTCCTCCATCAAATGTCACAGACCTCACCAGTTTAATGACATCATTCATCTCAGAAATAAAATCAATAGTTATGCCTCTGATATCAGTCCTAACAAACCTAGTATCAAATTTAATTCCTGCCTTGAAAAAGCCCTAAATGATTCCATCCAACTCCATTTCCATTCTCCTCTGGAATGCGAATGGTGTTCGAAATCATATTAATGAACTAACTTTATTACTACACGACAAACGTATTGACATAGCTCTTATCACTGAAACACGACTAACTAACAAACGATCATTCAACATCCCAGACTACCAAATATACCGAACTGACCATCCCGATGGAACAGCTCATGCCGGCACTGCTGTCATCATCCATCGCTCCCTCTCCCATAATTTATTACCCTTACCAGTACATAACTTCCTCCAAACCACTGCTGTAATTATACAAACCCGTCATTTTCCTATAACAGTAGTTGCAGCATACTCTCCTCCAAAAATACCTATTTCCGAATTCCAATTTAATTTATTCCTTAATTCCTTAGGGCATCATTTCCTCATAGGTGCGGACTTAAATGCCAAACACCAGCAACGGGGAGCCAGAACTACAAATTCTCGCGGGCGAACATTGCTGTCTGCACTCTATTCCACTCACTGTAATATCCTCTCCCCCGATTCCCCTACCTATTGGCCTACTGATCCTCACCGTAACCCCGACCTCCTTGATTATTTTATCCATAAAGGGCTGGGACCTTTAAATCATTCCGTTTCCCGGCTCGATGACCTTTCCTCCGATCATAGCCCTCTTACCCTAACTCTCTCATTATCTCCTATTCCCAAACTCCCTCCACCATCATTCCTAAGAGGCCCAGTTAATTGGAACCTCTTCCGCGAAATAATAACGGATGGAATAGACCTCAGAGTATCCCTCAAATCTCCACAAGATCTTGATGATGCGGTTGATTCCTTTACTACCCTTATCCAACAAGCAGCCTGGAATGCATCTTCACCTTCTCCTTCCCCAAAATACTACCAGAAGAATCCTATACCCCAAAACCTCCTAGATCTAATCCATACCAAACGACGCTCTAGAACCCTCTGGCAAAGAACCAGGCACCCAGACGATCGTAAATCCTACAATTATTACACCAAATTAGCTAAAAAGAAATTAGATACCTTTCGATCCCAATCCTACAATTCCTATCTTTCTTCACTATCTATCTGCGACAATTCCCTCTGGAAAGTAACCAAAAAAGTTCTTAAATACCAATTCATCTCCCATCCCATCCGACGTGAAGATGGATCCTGGGCTTTGTCGGATGAGACTAGAGCGGAAGAATTTGCCAAATACCTTTCTAAAGTTTTTATTCCACACCCCGAGCTCAATCCTGCTCATACAGCTAACGTAAAGGAATTCCTCTCCTCTCCAATTCCTCTCTCTCCACCCCCTAAAGCTATTAACCCCTCTGAGGTCAAATTCCTTATAAAGAAACTAAAACCTCGAAAAGCTCCTGGCTACGACCTCCTCAATTCTAAGATCCTTCGTCAACTGCCCCAAAAAGCAATTATATTCCTTACCTACCTCTATAATAGTATCCTCCGTACAACCCACTTTCCTTTGGTGTGGAAACACTCCATCATTCTCCTTTTTCCCAAACCTGGTAAACCTCCCAACAACACCTCATCCTATAGGCCTATTAGTCTCCTTCCGATCCTTTCAAAAATCGTTGAAAAAATCCTTCTCAAGCGTATCCTACAGTTAATTCCTTTCCACCAGTTCGGATTCCGCTCACAGCACTCCACTGTACAACAAGGCCTACGAGTGGTTGACCATATATCCTTTGCACTTGAAAACAAGCAATATTGCACTGGTGCCTTTCTGGACGTTGCTCAGGCATTCGACCGGGTCTGGCACGATGGCTTGCTTTTCAAACTAAAAACCCATTTACCACAATCCTTGTATCTAATCTTACAATCCTACCTTTCAAACCGTTCCTTCAGAGTCCGCTCTGGTTCAGAATTTTCCAATAGTTACCTGATCGAGGCTGGTGTACCTCAAGGCAGTGTCCTAGGTCCTGTCCTCTATCTCCTATTTACAGCTGACATACCTACGGATCCTGATACCTTCTTAGCAACCTTTGCCGACGATACTGCCATTTTATCAACCCAATCAGATCCCGAAATTGCATCTTCCTTTCTACAGAGACATCTATCCTTGATTGAATTTTGGTGCGCTAATTGGCGTATCAAAATTAATGAATCCAAATGTAAGCACATCACCTTTACCCTTCGCCGCAGATCCTGTCCACAAGTCAATTTTAACTCCATACCCCTTCCCTGCTCTGACACAGTCCGGTATCTGGGATTCTTACTAGACAAAAGACTAACGTGGAACCCACACACTCGACTTAAACGACAAGAACTCAACAGACGATACGGCCAACTATATAGACTACTAAACAGAACATCAAAACTTTCTGTTGCTAATAAACTATTAATTTACAAGACGATTCTAAAACCGATATGGACCTACGGGCTCGAACTGTGGGGGACAACTAAATTTTCGAACATCAGGCGTATCCAATCCTTTCAGTCCAAAGTCCTTAGAACAATAGTCAATGCTCCCTATTATGTTACTAACAAGACCTTACACAATGATCTGAATATCCCATTTGTCCTCGATTTAATCCCATCTAAATTCCTAAACTTCCACCAGAGGCTAACTCACCTTCCTAATCCTTTATCCCAATCCCTATCTAGCTCCAGCCATCCCTATAACCCTCCTCGTAGGTTGAAACGGCAGTGGCCTAGAGATCTCTTATAACAAACCAATGCTGAGTGTTGGCAATGGCCAGCTTCTCCACTCACGCCTGAGAGTCTGTGGCTCTAGCGCCCTCTCTCAGTCTCCACTGGCTTATTAGACCGGTGACGCGACTGACTGAGAGGCGCTGGGATCTCCTAGCCTTGGGCCCCGACGCCCACTTGTGGGAGTCGGGGTTTAATTCGGAGTTCCCAGGGGCAGTATGTAAATATTGTATATATATGTATGAATGTGACCAAGATTATTATTATTTATTTCTTTTATTTTATTTTTATCTTTATTTACGGTTATTTATTCTTCTTTATATTTTATTTATTTCTATTTATTTTGTATTCATTTATTTTTATTTCTTTATTTTGTGTACATAAGGAATGAATGAACTCTAATATCACTAATACTTATTGCCCAAGATTGTGGCAGATTGTATTATTTCTAAATAAATAAAGGTTAAAAAAAAAAATTATGACCGAAAAAAAAAAAAAAAAAAAAAGTGTAGAAATTTGGAGATTTTGGTATTTTTAATATAAAATTTCATAAATAAGTTAATGACATATTTTAAACAATAGATGACAGAGTAAGAAATAATGAAACTAATAAGTGTCTTACTGCTATGAACTGAGTACTACAAGATAAAATTAGTGACTCACGACAACTGATTATAGTTTTAATAATTTGGTTTTTATTCATGTTGATTGATAAGATGGGGACAACTCTTCCGAGGTTGTAAGGTTTATTGTACTATAATTTGGAAAAAAAAACTCATTTCAAACTTACAATTTGCTAACACATTTGTACTATTTTTTTTTTACACCTACAACAACTAAGCTAAATTACTTTAAAGGAAAAAGAAGATATATCATTTAGAAAAAAAAAATACTAAAACATGCATATGATTTTTTTAAATTTTATTTTTTGATCATTTATTGAAATTTACAACTGTATTAGTTAATATATCAAGTAAATTAGCTAACAGAAATACATGAAGAGTAAATGTCCATTGGCACTACTCACTGGGTAATCTAAACTAGAAGGTCTCGAGGCCATCTCCTTTTCAGACGTCTCGGAGGATTGTCAGGAATGGAAGAGGAAGCTAGGATTGAAACTAGTGGGTTAGAACGGGAGTGGAGTTTTTCATGGAAGGATTGATATCTAGTCCGGGATAGATCAGCAACAAATGGAATATTTAAGTCTTTATGGATGAGTTTATTTGTGACAAAGTAAGGAGCGTTGAGGATTTGAGTCTTTTGTAGTTAAGTGGAAGTTTAGAATTGCTTACAACGGAATTTTAATTGACCATTTCCGGATTTTTTTTATTTACTCGTTATGGTCATAATTAATTTATCATCTACAAAATGTCATAAAAAATTATCCAAGAATGGACCAAATAGTTATGTTGTTCTGATTTCAAATCTCTGTAAATACCATTTATAGTGAGTAGTTTTTTTTTTCAAGCATATGAAATATTTTAGTCATTCCCGCAAAAGGAAACAAGAATATCATGCAAAACGAGAAAATAATTTCCGGTTGAGAAAGACGAGATTTGAAACCTGTTTGATATGAGCACTCATTTAAAACCCTCGCACTCTTCGGGTATCTAATAATCTGATTATTTCGTTGTGTTTATATGTATATGTATATATAGAAAGAGAGAGAGGGAGAGACAGAGAGAGACAGTGTATGTAACATTCACTCTTAGGCAAAAATCCTGTCCGCCAGTTTATTTCAACTCATTACCAATTCCTCCCTCAGATACAGTCCGGTATCTTGGCTTACTATTAGACAAAAGATTGACATGGAACCCACATACAAGACTTAAAAGACAAGAACTACAGTTGACAACAAATTATTTATCTACAAGACAATACTGAAGCCTATCTGGACCTACGGACTTGAACTGTGGGGGACATCCATACGTTTTAACACCCAACGCATTCAATAATTCAATCCAAAGTCCTCCAAACAATAGTTAATGCTCCTTATTATGTCACCAACCATACCTTACAACACGACATAAATATTTCATTTATTTCAGATCTTATTCCATCAAAATTTTCCAAATACCATCAGAACCTTATCCATCACCCTAATCCTCTAGCTCAATCCCTTTCCAGCTCCACGCATCCTTACTACCCCCCTAGAAGTTGAAATGGCAGTGGCCCCGCGACCCACTGTTTAGATTCTCCACTCAATGTGATGTATGTATGACGTGTATATAGGTATGAGTGATTTATAGACTTTGTAAACAGTTAATTGATTCATAACTGTGTAAATGTTGTATGAATGTTATATTTTACCACTATTATTGATGTCCAAAATGCGACAGATTGTATTACTGCTCAATAAAAAAATGTTGGAAAAACAAAATTATTTTATCGAACCTTAAGAAAATGTTTTTTTATAACTTGAGTTATTAATTTTCTTCGGATTTTGTGGTTCTATGTTTCAAAAAGTGAAAAAAAAAATACTGTTATCATGCTGCATGCACTTAAGTTCTAAAATAAGCAAACACCGAGAAATTAATACACACAATAAGAAACACAGATAATAAACAAATACCTAATTCTAACTTTTTTTTTCTGATCTCTTTTAATGTTGAATAAACTCACAGGCCTATAGCCCATCAAACAACTTGATGTGCCTTCACCACTATATACTCAGGCACTGAGGGTAGCTGGAGTTCCTCGTGGATGTGACTATTTCGTGATCTTTAAAGCGAAGTACCACGGACGATCCGCCGGAGGACGGAGTTCTGGTAGCTCTGCTGTCTCTGAAGAGTCCTGTTATACAGACGGCGTAACTACGGTGCAGCAAGGTCTGATAATAGCCTTATATATCTGAAGTTTCAGTTGTAAAGAGAGTTGCGGCGATGTCAACAGATAGTAGAGAGCCTATGCGTCTTTAATCGTGCCAATTTCAATCTCTCCCGTGCACTGTCCTCACTACATACGCCGATGACACATGTGTGTTATCTGTAAAGAATGACACAACTATTGCTTCCCAAACCACCCTTCAGCCTCACATTGCTTCCATTTAAGAATGGTGTCAAAAGTGGAGGATCAAAATAAATCCTATTTAAATCCCACCAAATTACCTTTACCCTTCACCGCAAACCTATGTCTGCCTGTCCCACTATATCCTTTGGCAATATTCCACTCACCTCAGTTGAACAGATCCGATACCTTGGACTGCATCTTGACAGACGACTTACTTGGAATCCTCACACTAGACTGAAACGACAAGAAACAGCTCGCAGATATACATTTACATTACTACGTTCAAAACTTCCCACCTACTACAAAAAACTAATTTATATTACCATACTTAGTTCTATTTGGACATATGGAATTGAACTATGGGGATCCACCAAGCCATCAAATTCCTCTCGCATCCAATCCTTGCAATCCTAAATCCTCCGAAAGATCCTAAATGCCCCTTACTTTGTCACCAATAAAATAATCCACAAAGACCTGAATATCCCATTAGTTGCAGACTTAGCCCGAATTAGATATACTTCCTTTCACTCCAAATTACCACTCCACCCAAACCCACTTGCCCGCAACCTCTCATCTCCTTTTATTCCTGATCATCCTCCAAGGCGGCTAAAAAAGGACGATGGCCTCGAGATCTCCTTGTCTGAAAAACCTTTGAAGTGCTACCAATGGGTAGATTCTTCTCTCGCCTATCATGTCCATATCTCATGTGTGAACAGTCACATTTACTTGATGTATTTTTTGTGTTAATACAGTTGTAAATATCTCTATAATAAAACACATTCTTATTTTGTATTTCACATCAAATGAATAGATACTGAAAAAAAAAATCTGTTGCGGGAAACAAACGACTTTTAATTCCCCGCATTGTTAAAAATAATTAAAACTTTCAAATGCAGTTAGCGTTCAAGAAACAATTCGATGAATGATGGAAACTTTTGTATCAGATTAAATAAAGAAACAATAAAATTATTACATTCAACAATAAATATTATGATATAAATAATATTAACAATCACTTAGTTTTATCGGATTCCATCACTCCACATTGCCTTGTAAAGCCTTGTTTATAATATTAATTTTTTTCTAAAAGATTTAGCTTTCCAACGGTATATTATATCTCTTATAAGTATTCTTATTTAGAAAAAAAAATAATGCTGATTTTGTTGAAAATTTTTTTTGTAACATCTGAGGGATATACATTTCTAAAATATGAAATTATATTGTTTTACAGCTTATCGTTTCTAAAATAGACTTTCCACTTACGTTACAAACTGACTTGAACATTTAATCCTCTGAGGGGCTGAAAACAAGATAGACTCGAGACGTTATGGTTTAGAATACCTGTTTTTTAGTTCTAACAAAAGGTAGTTTTATTGAAATTTTGTTTTTTCCATGTTTCATATTATCAATACGTATGTTAAAAAATCTAGTGCGGGCGACACACGATCTTCAAATACCTCCGTTTTCAAAATCGATTAAAGAATTTTTAAATACATTTAGAGATAAAAATAAGTGAAACCATTAAAGAATTAATTAAATTAAATTTATATAGAAACATGTATTTCATTAAAAAATCGATTATATTATTATCTAAAATAATCAGTTAGTTTTATCGTCTTTTCATTACACTTTATACATTTTTACAAGCTTGTGTATAAGATAACATTTTTTCTAAATCTTTAGCTTTCCAACAGTATATTACCGTTATTATGTTGAAAATTGCATTAAAAAAATATTTTTTTCAGTTGTCTCTTTCAGTTGGATATCGAATTCCTTCAACTTATATATTTACCAGTTTTTTTATCAATGGTAACAAGATGATATGGTTATTTTCATAGAAATTACAAAATTAAAGGTAATTTAGAAGAAGATATTTTGAAATATCGGCATTTAAACCCTTTCATACTATTTCAATCAGAATGAAACCTACATGATATTGATACCGATTGTATTTTACATAAAGTAGTACTTTAGGTCAGCTGACTTTGATAAAAAAGTTTTTGTAACATCTCGGGCGCGTATGGTTGTCTTAAATATGAAATTTCAATTTCACACACACAGACCCTATTGCGGGACTTGGTTATTTGGACTCAGGGGACCCTAAAACGTGTATTTTCGTTGAAAACTGGAATTAGAAAATTTTCACGATCGGAATATTTTCCCTTACTATA
This sequence comes from Piezodorus guildinii, assembly GCA_023052935.1. Classification (NCBI taxonomy): domain Eukaryota; kingdom Metazoa; phylum Arthropoda; class Insecta; order Hemiptera; family Pentatomidae; genus Piezodorus; species Piezodorus guildinii. The sequence continues at coordinate 116,237,172 of CM041298.1, forward strand.
CATTCCATATATAGGTGAGTGAAAATAAAACCAATAGATTAGCCGGATTAATCATTTTAAATTTTAAATAATTTCTTATACGGTCATTTTGACTGTTATACCTGTTTAGTTGAGAGGAGATTAGTTGTTATTTCGTATAATTATTTTTTTATTTTTTTTTATTTATTTTTTTTTTTTGGAGGGGTGATTCTGTTGAGAGACGTGCGTCGAACACTCCTGGGTCATAATTATGTCCATCATAAGGAAATTAATCTAATAATATATCTTATCACATTCTGGAGCCATAAATTAATTAAACCGTGCAATTTAACCTGACGATAGAACTATTAAATAAAAAAAAATAGAAAAGTGATATTGATGTTAATCAGCGATCTCCAGACTCCCCCGTGTCGAAAATTATTTAGTACACTTCGTTTCGAAATTCCGAGGCCAGATTCGTGAGAAAAAAAATTCGAATCGTTGGCGATCTTACAGACCTTGTAGGAAATCATTATAGTAAGGTATATCGGCGGAGGTATAAATACTAATAACACTTATTATAACTGATTGCGTAGAGCCTTTTACAAGATCTAATGGCTTACTACTAAGAGCATTCTGTTAAATGATACTTCGATTTTAAAACAGGAAAATAAAAAGAGGGAAACAAGTCTTGAGGTATATTTTTATTAAGTTATACATTTTTTACGTGAGGATAATTTTTCCATTAATCTGGGGAATATGGAGAATTTTCTTGATTACTCCTAACAGTCTGTTTCGAGGAAACTTTAAAATAAGAAACATGTAATTATTCGCGTATTTATCAATGATAAAAATATTAAATTAGAGGGTCACCTATGGTGTAGTGGCTAGCATAATAGCATTCTATTTTAAGTCTTTAAAGGATCTAAAGCCATCTTTTTTTTAAGTTTATAAACCCCTCATATAACCATAGAATTTTTAAAGTATGTAAAAAATCCGTCGTACTTTGAAGGGACGTTTAATAGTGGTCCCGAGCCTAAGCGATGTCAGGTACTCGTTAAAGATCCCTATTCCAATTTAACCTGGATAGGCTAAATCTAGGACTCTCACTGTAGCATCGTCCGATTATTCAAAGTAGTTTAAAAAGTGACGTGAAATGAATAAAGAAATTTGATATTTTTGCTGAGTAAAAGAAGCACTTTTTTATGGTATTCATCTTAATTAAGATCAATGATTTAAGTGATGTCTTGTTCTTAGATTCAAGCTTCACTATGCATGTGATCGATCTTGATTCTAAGCCATTTTCTTTAGTATTTTGTAAGCTCAATAAAAGAACTGTTTTACCGTTTTTTTTTTTTTTTTACTTTTACTTACCTAGTATTAAGTATAAAAGATAAATATTGTTATCGTGACAATTTTCTAATTTTAATTTTAAAAGAAAATGCTATTTTTATAAATTACCAACTCTCGCTAAATGCTCGATTGCGTATGTGATAGGCCTATCACAGAAAAGAAAAGTACGAAATTGGTTGACCAGTTCAGGAGAAAAAAAATTTTTTTTTTTTTTCTTTTCCCCTCCATAACTTCCCTTCCACAAGGATTATGGGCTAAAAATTTGCAAAAGATGGTTTCTAATAAGTGTAAATCAATGTTATGAATTTGGTTCTGAAATACGAGGGTGCAGATTTCAGATGCTTATTCCGCTAAGCCCTTTGTTTGAGGTAACTCTTATTGCATAAACTTATATAATTGAGAACTGCCCCAAATCGCATGTACTAATGAATAAATGTCATCTACCAAGCTCGCTGAGTGAGAGCTTGAAGAACGATTAGTTTACTACGGAGGCTAATCAAAGAATGTCATCTGCTCCAGAAACTGTAAGGGAAAAAAATAAATAAAAGAATAGGAAAAAAAAATTAAAGAATAGATAAATAAAAACTTGTATGTGCCATTGTTTAAAAAAAAAAAAAAATCTGTGAATATTAATATATTTGGTGCTAATAACCAAGAGGTTAAGCACCTATTTCAAAACCCTAATCCTACATATGTATTCCAAATGGAAAAAATAATAAAAATTAGACTGACCATTTAAATACTTTTGAATAAATAATTAATACATTTTTCGTGTACTATTAGAAACTCAGAGAGAAAGGTAAAGTTTAAAAATATCTTTTAAAGTACACAAACGCGTAGTATTAGCTATGTATTTTATAAGTGAACAACTTAAAAAAGGCCTTTTTAGTGTGCATACCCTATAATAACCTTACTTACAATTTTATTATTACTTCCACTCACCTATATCTGGATATAGTAAGGGAAAGTATTGCGATCATGAAAATTTTCGAATTCCAGTTTTCAACGGAAATACACGTTTCAGGGTCCCTTAAGTCCAAATAACCAAGTCGCGCTTAAAGATCTGTGTCTGACCGTCCGTGCGTCTGGTTAATCTAACAAAAAAACGAATGTATTATTAGTGTTCGTTTTACGTAAGAATTGTTATCTGTTATATAATTTAATCTAATACATAAGCTTCCAATGAAAGTGCATGTATTTTTTCAACCATTTTTAACCCTTACTTTCTTTTTTAGTTAATTAATTCCACAAGTGGAGGGAAAAACGCAGTCTAGGGTCCCTTTAGCAGTTGTATATATTGTATATAGTTATGATTATTTGTAAGATGTTTATTTATTTGCCAACATTTTATTTATCTCAATTGAGACGTTGATTTCCAAAAGGTACTAAAGGACATTTTTTACGAATTGATTTTTTTACATATTTGTATTCTCATCATTTAGTTTTATCTAAATATTCTATTTGATGTTATCTAATGAATTCTCACGTCCTTAAAAAACGTGATTTAGAAATGCGGTCATTTTCTAAAAGTACTAATTACGCATTTATTTTCGTTCCAAATCATTCTAAAAAAAATCTTTTTATTACTTTAATATGATGTTATTATTATAGTAAACAAATAATTCTAAATTTTAAGGCAAAAAGACCCAAATTAGCTAGTTTAATAATTTAGTAATGAAAGATTTTCGCGCTTCCTGTAAAATTTCCTGGAATGGATATAGTACCTTTTGAAAATCAACGTCTCAATTATAGGTTGTTGTTTGGGATCACTTGTAGCTGGATAGCTAGCATAACAGACTCCTTTGCCAAAGATCACTAGTTCAAACCCGCGGGTGGTCCTAGGATTTTTTAATGGGAGTAAAAAATTCTTAGTTATGGCGTCCTTCGGAGGGGACGTTAGAAGTTGGGCCCGAGGCTGTGCGATGTCAGGTTAAAGATCCCTATCCTAATAGAACCTGGATAGGCAAAATTTAGGACTCCCACTGTAGCATAGTCCGATAAGCCACAGTAGCATAAAGTGACGTTAAATAAATAAACAAACAAATAGGCTGTTGTTTTGATTTTTTTTTTTTTATTATTATTATTTTACTGTATATATATGAATTTATTTAATCTCAATAAAAAAAAAAGAAAAAAAAAGTTCCTTAATTAATTTTCATGAATGAGGTAAGTGAATTTTTTCTGATTTGGCCAACATATTTTTAATAATAAAAAACATTTCGGTTCCCTCGTGTGAATTATATAAATAACAAAAAAAGAGTTACGCGTTCACCGATTCTTCCCGTTCTGAAGCCTTAACAATGAGCATAATTGAGGAGCGTTGAAGTAGCGGATCCTCGAAATCTGATAAGGACATGGGAATTCAAGTTTCAGGAAGGCGGGAACACTTTTACAAAAGAATGAAACTCGGATAATAAAAAAAAGGAGGGTATTGTTAATTAAGCACGTTGTATCTCGTGATAATTATACACCGCTGAGGTTGTCTGCTTCAAGATTTTCTTAAAATGGATTGTCTTACTCCAATTAACGTACGCTGAGTTTTCTTTTACCGTTTTAATTGGAGTTTTCTTGGACACGTTTTATGAGTTATTACTTCGTATGACCTAGATACAGAGTTAGGATGCTTGGATAATTTCTAAGAATGTGCGTCGATTTCATTTTTCATCTGAATACTGCTTACGAAATTTCTGATCTATTTTAGTCGCCGTTACTTCAAGATTGGACTTGATAAATGGCGTATTAAAATAAACATACAGAAATCAAGACAAGTAACATTCAAGCATAGGCATTCTGATTGTCCTCCACTAACACTTTATAATGCTCAGTTACCCAAACAAACAGAAACAAAATACTTAGGACTCACAATGGAAAGACGCCTGACATGGAAATCACACGTAACTACCTTAAGAAAAAAGACTGAATCATCGACTATCAATACTTAGACGACTTCTTCACCATAAAAATAAATTATCACTAAGCAACAAAATCATTATATACAACATGTTACTTAAACCTATATGGACGTACGGTACTCAGGTGTGGGGCTCATGAGCCAATTCAAATCTTTCAATCTAAATTCCTCCGCTTCATCACTCACTGTCCCTTTTACGTAACCAACAAATCATTACACAAAGACCTCAACATACCAATCGTAACGGATATCATTAATAAATATTACAAACATTTTCACGACTCACTCGCTGGACATCCAAACCTACTGGTACAAACATTACTGACTGATACACTACCACAAAACCCACCAAGGAGACTGAAACGCCTCTGGAGCACAGACCTACTTCTTTAGCAGATCTTCCACGCCAAGGAGTGCCTTCACTGGGAGGTTTCATCGCTCACGAATTCATAAGAATCCTAAAGGAGGTTTTTCGTAATGGTCATCAGTGTTACAATATATGCCTAAAGGCATTTGTATATTACTTGTTGTTAAATAAATAAATAAATAATAATTTTAGTCGCCAAAAAATAATTTGACTTTTAGAAAAATTCGGTATATCTTCAGCCAATGAAGGGTCCTTGGCTGAGTACATATAAAGATTCGTAATGTTTCAAGGCCAACGGTCGTGCAATCACCCTAAGCATCTACGTTTTCCACTTAATAGATGTTGGGTCTACTCCAGAGAGTCCTGCATACCCCAGGAATATCTCACGGCTGATATAACAGAATAGATAATACTTTGCCAAAGACGGGATTCGAACCCAGGACCCAGAAAACGGTAGTCCAATGCTCTATCAAATAGACCATGCCGCTTCCGTTTTATGTTATGTTGATTTCAGTCCAAATCATACTAAAACGTTTTTTCTTAAAGAAAAAAAAATAGATAATACGGTTTAAAATAATACTAGGTTTTAATGCAAAAATAATATTTGAAATTGGTTCTAGAGACTAATTAGTTGTTTTTTTTGGGGGGATTTCCTGTAATTTTTATAAAAATATATATAATATGTATTGTTTATTTAACGTCATTTAATGCGGATGATAGTACAGTGGGAAAGTAAAGGTAGTCCTAAAGTCCTAAACTTTGCATATCCAGATTTAATAAGAACAGGAACTTCCATTCCTGACAATCCTCCGAGGTGTCTGAAAAAAAGATGGCCTTGAGACCTTCTAGTTTAGATTACCCAGTAGAGTGCTGCCAATAGGCATATTCTTTTCATGTATATTATCTATATATATATATATATTATATATATATATATATATATATATATATATATATATTACTAAGTACTAGTACAATGTTACAATATTTTTTTTATTTATTTTTTTTTGTTTCTTTTTTAATTTGGATTCTGTTATCAACTCATATATTTCTCATTTTTTTTAAACATAAATTAGCTTCTGAATATTGTTTTTATTTTATTTATTTTGTGTTGTATACAAATTCATCAATTATTGTAAATAGTAGTTAATCATGTTCATCTTGTCTGTTGGCCAGACATATTGTATATTTAACCTGTACAAAGCTGTTATTTTAAAGGGACCCAGTCCCAGAATAAAAATTATTTTCTATCTCTCTCTCTCTCTCTCTCTCTCTCTCTCTATATATATATATATTATATATATATATATATATATATATATATATATATATATATATATATATATATATAATCACCTAATTTACTTGATGTATTAACTAATACAGTTTTAAATTTCAATAAATAGGGATCTTTAACAAGTATCTGACATTGCAAAATTCTGAAAACAGCATTTTTGAACTAGATCCTGCGATATTGAGCAAGGAAGGCTGTTGTATACCTTTGAAATAGTTCACTACTGGACTATTCTTCAACGATTCCTTGATTCGAATCCAGCATTGGCAGGGTAATGGTTCATTTTGTTATGGCTCCTAGAGTTCACCCAACTTCTTTCAAGTGGGTACCAAAAATTGATCGAAAAGATTGTGACTAAGATCTCATAAAAGTCATCTCCATAGTCGTTGTTCTTGTAACTCTACGAATACATCAGACCTTTAGAAAAATGAATGGTTTCTGCAATTTATTTCTCTAGAAGCGCAGTTCATTTAATTTAACTCCGCAATTTCCTCCCCCCCAACATACTTCCTTATCATCAAGTCCTACCTCTCTGCCAGATCCTTCGAAGTAAATCATAATAATTCCTATTCATCCATTTTAAGTCAGCTTGCTGGTGTTCCTCAAGGCAGTATCCTAGGATCTTTTCTTTTCACAGTTTATACAGCTTATATTCCACCCCATCTTAAAACTTTCCTTTCTCCCTACGCTGATGACACTTGTGTGTTATCAGTCAATACTGATCCAACTATTGCCTCTCAAACTCTCTAATCCCACATCAGAGACCTAGAATTATGGTGTCAGAACTGGATAAATAAAATAAATGTCAACAAATCCAACCAAATTACCTTTACCCTTCGTCGTAAACCTATGACATCCTGCCCTACTGTATCCTTCAATTATATTCCTCTTGTCCCGGTTGAACAGATCCGATATCTAGGACTGCACCTTGACAACGTCTCACTTGGAACCCTCATATAAGACTGAAACTACAAGAAATTGCACTACGTTTTCGACTACTTCAACACTTACTAAACAAACGTTTTAATCGTCCACTTAACTAAAAAAGACTCATCTACATGACTGTCATAAGGCCGATATGGACGTACGGAGTAGAGCTTTGGGGCTCTACTAAACCATCGAATTCTTCCCGCATCCAATCCTTACAATCCAAAATCCTCAATGCTCCTTACTTTGTCACGAACAAACTTATCCATAAAGACCTCAACGTTCCGTATGTTGCTGATTTGGCCCGATCTAGATACCATTCCTTTCATGACAAACTCCATTCCCACCCTAATCCTCTAGTTCCCATACTTTCTTCTTGTTCAATTCCTGATAATCCTCCGAGAAACCTGAAAAGGAGATAGTCCCGAGACCTTCTAGTTTAGAATATTTTTAGAGTGCTTCCACTGGGAATCTTCTCCACGTGTGTTTCATGCCTTTTTATATTTCATTCTAATTATTTCATTATACAGTTGAAAATTCCAATAAATAAATAATAAAAAAAAAAAGATAAAAAAAAACTTAACACTCCAATATGTAAGAAAAATGTATTAACCTATTTACACCATGTATTTTGTTAATTTTTACGATGTTCTCTTTAACGGCTCTTAGGATTTTGATTTAACTAGCTGAATCGGTGTAATATTTAATGAGATTTATTATCGTGTAGTTTTAATTGTGAATTAAATAGTTTGACAGTGCTTAGATGCAGATATTTGAAAAGTATACCTTTCAGGTCGTGTTCTGTGCACACTAGATTTTATTACCATGTTATTGAATGAAGTGTGAAGTAATATTTTCCAAAAAATACTTTATACAAACCAACAACAGCAGCATTGCATATTTTAACTTTTGACTTTCTACCCATTACATTAGTTTCAGCACATCATTATTTTTAAAAAAATGCTAATAAATGACTTTTTCCTCTTTAATATTAACTTTATAACAGAATTACAAACGATTAAAAGTAAAATCCCATAATATTTAAAACATCTTTAAAACCGGATTATGAAAAGCTCATTTCGTTATGTTAAATATGCGCATAATATAAGATTTCTTGAGGAAAAGAACTCCCTCGGAAAAATGTCTTCATTCACACGAGAATAGAAACTAATTCATTCACACATTTCTCTGAACAGGACATGAATATTGAATGCACAGAATTCTGTAAAGGCCTGAGAAATATCAGGTATGTGTGAACTTGCTTGGACAAAGTGCGGAAGTCGTGAGCTCAAAGTGGGAATAACTAAAGAAAACACTCCAGATTAGAATATTCTCTTAAACGAACACATTCCTAGTTGCTTGATGAAACCTCGTTTAAGTGGACATTTTTCAGCTCTAGAAGGTCATCTATATTAAAATAATAGCTAATAATAATTAGAGCTAATAAATTTTATTAAAATCAATTTAACATCTTCAAAAGTATTATTGTTATTGTTTTAACAACAATTTTGTTTTGAGTGATATTATAATCCGTCATAATTTGGACATTAATAATAGTGGTGAAAGATAACATTCATACAATATTTACACACCAGTAAAATTATAATAGGGATCACTTGTAGCTGGTTGGTTAGGATAACAGCCTCCTATCCCAAAGGTCACGGGTTCAAACCCGCAGGTGGTCCTAGGATTTTTAAATGGGAGTAAAAAATCCTTAGTTATGCCATCCTTCGGAGGAGACGTTAAAAGGTGGTCTCGAGCCTGTGCGATCTCAGATACTCGTTAAAGATCCCTATCCTAATAAAACCTGGGCAGGGAAAATTTAGGACTCCCATTGTAGCATCGTCCGATTAGCCATAGTAGCATAAAGTGACTTTAAATAAATAAACAAACAAAATTATAATAAAATAGTCTAGAATCAAAAGTTAGTGTTGAAAAAAAGTTAATAAAAGATTTTTACATAGCCTCAATGTATGTGGTGATGCAGGATTCCCAGTGAGTCCAGGATTATGGTCTGCGCTATGTTTTGCAACTGAGTTCTTTCCTGTCCATACCTTTCCAAAAATGATCCAGTATCTACTGGGATGGTCCCCCTGCTAACCAAAGTCCCGTGACAGTAAATTTTCTTTCGCCAAACTCAACGCGAAATTCGTCTAGTAGATATGGAATAGGGGTGGGCATAATCGAATAACGATTATCAGATCAATCGATTATTTCAATCATTCGAATTAATCGACTATAGGATTAATCGGTCTAGAGAAACGAATGATCATTCGAACTGAATTGTTTAACGATAATCGAGGGATGATAAGGCGTTGCAACATCCTTTTTATCCGATGACTTTTTTTTGTTTTGGTCATCATATAAATTATATGCATGTTTGCACCTAGGCTTAGCCATCTCATAATTGTGCCATATTGTCTTTCAGAATACATATTAATCATTCGATTACTTAAATCATCGGAGTCCGATAATCCGATTATGACGATCATTCGATTATGCCCACCCCTAGTATGGAATACATTTCGTCTTTTCTTTAATTGTCTCGCCTTGTTCCTGGTCATTTGTTTCAGATCAGATAGTAAGGGATCCACTATCAGTGCTTCCTTTTCTGTGGTATTAAATGCCAAGATGTCCACAAATCTAGTTGATCCCTCGGTATCAAGGCAAATCACTTCTTGGAAACATTTGTATTTTTTCTATTCCAAAAGTTCTGCTACCTCCTTCTTTATGCGGTTGTCTCGGCGGGTAAGGAGAAGCATGTTATGTGGACATTTACCCAACACATGTGCAGGGGTTTCTGATTCGATCTCATCTGCAGCAGAGTGGTCCAACGGCTTCATTAACCTGGCACTCCTAGTATTCGAACTAGCAACAATTTCTAGTGAGCATCAAGAAGCGAATTTGATTGCAATATTCTGAAGATAAAGTGAAAAGATTTAGAAACTTAAATGATAATGTGAAGTTGATAAAATACCTAATATTATTGTAGAGACATTTTTTTTTTTAATTTGGATTTTATAATATTAGCTTATTATGTTTATAAATAGCACATAATAATTTCTAAGTTGTGATATTATACACTCGACAGTGTTGATTCTCAAGCTAAGCAAGATCTTAAGAAATCGTCCTTAGGATGAAATGTCCGTTGTTTTGCGGTGTCCGATAGGAAGGGTTTCTACAAGAAGGCACGTTTAGCAATGGCAAAATAACAGCCCCGAAAGTTTCGCAATTTGACTAATGCCGGCCTGACTGAATCAATAACCCACATTCGCGGCCTTTAATGAAGTTCACGTGTTAACTTTCGTCACTCGGAAATACGCGGTAAGGTTGGTCTGTTTAAGAGCTAAGGGAATCTAAATATGGAAAAAAATCTGTTGTTAAAATCAATTTAAATAGATTTAAGAATTTTTAAATACACTAATAGAGATAAAAAAAAATCTGGTACGGGCAACACTCGACTTTTACTTACCGCCGTTGCTAAAATTGATTGAAGAATTTTCAAATACAGTTAGAGATAAAAATGAGTGAAATCATTAAAGAATTAATTAAATTGAATTTATATAGAACATGTGTTTTATTAAAAAATCTATTATATTATTATCTAAAATAATAAGTTAGTTTTATCAGCTTTTCATCACTCTCCATTAAATTTTACTAGCTTGTGTAAAAGATAATACTTTTTCTAAAATCTTTATCTTTCAAACGGTATATCATACGTGTATATTACTGTTCTTATGTTCAAAAACAAAAAATTGCATTTAAAAAATATTTTTTCAGTTTTCTCCATTGGTTGTTTCTTAAATTCGCTCAACTTGCATATTTATCTGTTAATTATCAATGCTAACAGGATGATATAGTTATTTTTATAGAATCTACAGAATAAAAGGTACTTAAAATTAAAATTTAAAATATCGGCATTTAAGCCCTGTCGTATTATTGCAATTAAAATGAAACCTACATCATATTAAGGTCCATCAAATTTGACATCGATATAGGGATTTTATCAAAATCTTTCGAGCCGTTTTTGAGAAAATCGTAAAAATCTGCATGCATGGTATAAAGTAGATCTTCCGGTCAGCTGTTTTTTTATGAAAAAGATTCTGTAACATCTCAGACTTATAGTTGTCTTAAATATGAAATTTCAGTTTCATAGGACTTTTCGTTTTCGTCCGGTAGTTACCACACACACACACCCGCACACAGACCTTTTTGCGGGACTTGGTCATTTGGACTCAGGGGACCCTAAAACGTGTATTTCCGTTGAAAACTAGAATTCGAAAATTTTCACTATCGCAATACTTTTCCTAACTATACATTTCATATATAGGTAAAGGAAAGTAAAAATTATATAAGTTTATACATTATTACTAATTATGGGCAATTGTAATAATAATACAAAAACGATGCAAATTATTACACAATGGTTTATTATTTCTAAATAACAATGTTAGGGTATAACTCTTTATATAGCTGTTGACAGGAAATTAAGTAATATAAAAAGCAATAATTCAAAGGATAATGGCAGCTGGGGGAGGTATTTTTTTTTCTATTATAAATGTACATTATTGAAAGTTTGTTTTATATTAAACGAAGAAAGAAAGTGAAATAGACTTATAAATTAGAATTATTAACAATTAAATATTTTAGCTGATTTCGTTTCTCAAAGCCAAAAAAAAAAAAAAAAAAAAAAAATTGCCCTTTTATTTTTAATTTTTTAAACTAATATTATTTATTTTAAATTCATCTTTCTGAAATGATTATATTGCTCACTGATGACCGAGTTTTTTTGTGCCAACTGAAGTTAAACCAATTTATGCAATGAGCTATTGTGTGATAAGCTCATCAGATCTTGTTTTGTTTTTTTAACATATTTTATGAGTTCAAAGGTAGCTCATTTATAAGCCTTCTAGTAAATTTCCCCCTCTGCGACTTATTAATGTGTGTCATTCCTTTTGTTTTCCAGGCTAGAATTAATAGCCTGAAAATTATACATTTTAGGGATGCGCTTGCCTATTTTCCAAAAACTACCTGGCCATATCCCAAAACACATGCCCATGACCTTTCGATAATTATTTTCAGCAGCTGCACAATTACAATGCTAACCTAGGATACAATTATTGTGACAATCACACAATTATTGTGTTCCTACAATTAGAGAATTCGTAGCGGGTTCTGATGTGTTCCGCAACACCTGCCATAATTACCTTCGTTCAAACATCTGTTGTATATTTTCGTTTTGAATATTCAAAAATTGTCTTTAAGTGATTATGAATGCAATTCTAACCAAATTTATATGTACTTTTTCTGAAAGTATGCATTTTAAGGATGTCTATCAGCATCTTAATCCCTGAAGTTGATCTAGTTGATAATTTATAATATTTTTTTACATTATTTATTTATTTTAATTTTAATCATCCTTTACTTATCCTAAAACTCTATATATATTTTTCTCTGTCTTCAAAATTAACTGAGTAATGGGCGTATTTATGTGTAAAATTATTCGTGTTTTTGTGGTTAAATATAAGATGATTTTTTTTCTATTTTCAACGCGTTGTCTTGATCTCAAAAATCTTTTCGATTTTTCTCTATCTTATATATTAACCGATTTTTGGTGTAATTTCATCTATTGTAATTTGTTACTTGAATATACAGATCAACTATTATTTATTTATTTATTTTTATCTCTCTTTACTGATTCTAAAACTCTATAAATTTGTTTTCTGTATCTTCAAAAATAACTGAGCTATGGCCGTATTCATAGCTAAAATTTCAATTATTTTTGTATTTCTTTTTTTCTTATTATTCACGGTTTTTGGTCAGAAAACGTTTTCTATATCTCCGAAAGTAACGGAGTTGCATGCGTTTAGAAAGCCAAGATGCCAGGTTTTTTCGCTTTTTCCTTTTTTGGTATTTTTTTTTAATTGTTTTTATTATTATTATTTTTTTTTTTATCGCACTTTACTGATTCCAAAGCTTTTTACATACTTTCCTCTATCGTCAAAAATAACTGTAACTTGTGAGTGTAATCATTTGGGAAATTTCAGTTTTTGTCTTTTCTTTTTTCCCTTTTATATAATTATTCGCGGTGCTTAATTAAAAAACACTAATAAACTTTTTCTCTATCTTCAAAAATAACTGAGTCATTGAATTAAATAACTTTTAATCGGGCGGCATTTTAAAAATAACTAGCTGATATCAATGTCTGGGTTTTATGATCATGGTTGCAATACCTTAGTATTTTTCTTGCGAATTTTAAAACGGCGGACAAACAAATTTTTATTCGTTATTTGGGTTCTACGTATCTTTAAACGTGAGCCCACACATTTTGAGGGGTCATATTTTTTTTTTTTTTTTTCTTTTTGTTATTGGGGTCACAAAGGTTTATTATTGAAAATAATAAAACAAAAGTATATGTAAATCTAATAACAAATCTTTATTAATGCACAATTTTATCACAAAAGTTAACGTGGGAACAGCCTTAAAAAAATTAAGTTGAATTGAACGTAACTGGCGTTGCCCATTTGTGACGGAAATAGACCGGAATAAATAAAAAATCGTACAAGTGTTCGTGGCTGCCTACGTAAATATCTGTTTATTTTTCAGGTGAAACTTCAGACCTCGAAAATCATTAGTTTACATTATCCCATTATTATAACTCCTTTGGACAGTTTGTTGAACGTATCAATTGCAAACAGTATACTGTAAACAAAATCAGATGCCGCATCATACTATCATTACCAACCTATATTTTTTAAATGAATATTTAGTTTTATATCGATGTTAATTTTAGTTTGTATGAAATCATTTATTTTCAATCAAACGATACTGAAAAATCTGGTGCGGGCAACACACGACTTTCACTTACCTCCATCTTTTAAGATCAATAAGAGAATTTTCAAATACAGTTAGGGATAAAAAAATACGTGAAACTATTAAAGAATTAATTAAATTGAATTTATATAGAAACATGTGTTTTATTAAAAAATCTATTATATTATTATCTAAAATAATCAGTTAGTTTTATCTTCTTTTCATCACTCTCTATTAACTTTTAAAAGCTTGAGTATAAGATAATATATTTTCTAAAATCGTTAGCTTTCCAACGGTATATCATACTTGCATATTACTGCTCTTATGTTCATAAAAAAAAATTGCATTAAAATAATATTTTTTTAGTTTTCTCCTTTAGTTATTTATAAGTGCTAACAAGATAATATGGTTATTTTTATACAATATACAAAATTAAATAGGTACTTTAGAGGAAGAAAATTTAAAATATCGGCATTTAAGCCCTATCAGACCATTTTTATCAGAATGAAACCTACACGATGTTAAAGCCTATTAAATTTTACATTGATATAGCAAGTTTTAATCTAAATCGTCGGAACCGTTTTCGAGAAAATCACATAAAGGTGCGATATGCATGGTATAAAGTGGCTCTTCTAGTTAGCCGAACTCGATGAAAAAGTTTTTGTAACATCTCGCTCGTATAGTAATCTTAAATATGAAATTTCAGTTTCATTTTTTGTTTCCGCCCGGGAGTTACCACACACACACAGACCTTTTTGCGGGACTTGTTCATTTGGACTCAGGAAACCCTAAAACGTGTATTTCCGTTGAAAACTGGAATTCGAAAATTTTAACGATCGTAATACTTTCCCTTACTATATATAGTAAGTGAAAGTAAAGAACTATAAATCGATCGTATTTCTTTTATTTCTCCATCAACATCTATAACTTAGCATGTTCAAGGTTAATTTTACTAATAACTTTAATTTTCATTCAGAGAGAATATTTCCACAGTTTTAAAATCAAACGAAAGGTACTTAAAATGAAGAAATAATTGATAAACTATCAAAATTCAAGCGATGTCAGATTGTTTCAATGAAGACAAAACTTATAGCAATAAAATATTTAATTTTACAAAAGCCCTATATATTCGAAGAAATCTCTAAATTTAAATAAAGGAAAACATCCAGTAAATCAATTATAAAAAAATTATATTCTTTTATTTTTTACCTCGACCAGTTATACAAAAAATCCACTTTAAAAATTAAAAACGAAAAAATCTGGCGCGCCCAACAAATGACTCTCACAATCCCTATTTATTGTTTTTTGTTTTTTTTAAACAATTTATTTCAGTAATATTACAATTTGTACTAATTACAAAGAAAGTACACAAAATCAGGTGGTCACACTGTAATAAAAATAACATTGCAAGAAAGGCCAAACTTGGACACTAAAAAACAGTCGTATTAAAAGAAGCTTAGTGAGATACGTTAAATATCCCTATCCTAAATAAACTTGGATAGCAAAGCTTAAGGACTCCCACTGTAGCATCGTCCCATTGTATGTTATGACTAGGATATTTCACTTCAAGTTACTTAAAAGGGCGCAAGGGTGGTTAGGCCAGCTTCATCCGAAATTCGAGATAAATAACATAATAAAAAATCTGGTGCGCGCAACACCCGACTTTCACTAGCCTTTGTTATTAATATCTATTTAAGAATTTTTAAACAAATTTATAAACGAAAATAAATTATTTACATTTGATTTTTATAGAAACATGTTATAAAATAATATGTTATAATATTATCTACGAAATTCACAAATTTTTTTTCGGCTTTTCATCACTCCGTGTTAGAAAAGACCAGTTTTTTTAGATGGGCAAAGCGGGACAACTCTAAAGGAGGGGGGGGGGATCAACAAAAATTTTGAAAAATCGGGTCTGGTGACAGCGATGACAGCGCCATCAATGCGGCCATGCGGTGAAAGAATTATTTTAGGTCTTTTCTTCTTTAGTTGTGAATCAAATTTGCTCAACTTGCATATTCAGACGTTATTTATCAATTCTAATAAGATGATGTGCCTAAATTTTTTAAATTTACAAAATTAACGATACTTTAGAGGAAGAAAATTTTAAATATCTGCATCTAAGCCCCAACACACTATTTCGATCAGAATAAAACCTACATGATATAGGGTTAATTAAAGCCCATTAAATTTTACATTGATATAGGGAGTTTAATCACAATAGTTAAAGCCATTTTTGAGAAAATCGTAAAAAAGGTGCTAAATGCATGGGATAAATTAGGACTTCCGGTCAGCCGATTTTAGTGAAAAGGTTGCTGTAACATCTCGGGCTTATAGGTTCTTAAATATGAAATTTCAGTTCCGTACGACAGACCTTTTTTCGGGACTTGGTCATTTGTACTCAGAAGACCCTAAAACGTGTATTTACGTCGAAATCTGGAATTCGAAAATTTTCACGTTCGCAATCCTTTCCCTTACTATATATAGTAATTGAAAATTAAATGGTACATAACATGTCATGAAATTAATTAAATTGCTTTTCCAGCTAAGCTCAAGAAAGGAGCTCTGGGTTAGTTTGTACAGGTATGTAATGCGATTAATAGCAAAACCAACTACTTGTAAAGGCATTTATTACTAATCTACAAAATAAAACAGCAATATCATGCAAAAACATTATGTACGAATTTTAAATATTTACATTTAATAGGGTAGGGTCATCACTCCCTACGCCTATTTCTGTGAGTAGCCATCAATTGTCTGACTGGTCCTATATACCCGGTGGGAGGTTAAATCCCCATAATTGTGTTCTTGAAAAAGTACTCTCGGGACTGGGATTTGAACTTACAACATATATAAATATATATTATATATATATATATATATATATATATATATAATATATATATATATATATATATATTTATATATATTTAAGCCAGATGTATTTGGAAGGAAGAATGACTTAGACAAAGATAAAAATGTTGTGAAGACGAGAGGCATGGCCGACCTACTTGCTATAGCAGTCCATATCGGACATCTGCATTTAGGGTATCGCTGCTAGTTATGCTAATACCTTAGCAGATACCCAAACCCAAGCAGATGTAATGTCGCCACACCAAGGTCGTTGGTCCCGATCCTTGAGCTATCTCAATGTCTTCTCTTATAACTTCCGGCAGATTCATTTGTCCAGCGTTCAAATTTCTGAAAGTAAAATTTATTCAAGCAGCCTGTAGTGCTGACACTGAGCTAAAATTTCGAATTCGTCGAATTATCAAGAAAGGTTCAGGTGTTAGGTCATTGCCTTCGAGTGTCAACGACTTTAACACTTTATTTTTGCATCAGTTATTTTGCGTTTTTTTTACTTTCTCTTACCTATATACTAGTTACCATTAATTTTATAATAGTTAATAGTGATAGAAGAGGGTAAACATATAATTAAATATTAATAATAACAGATATATAGATGTATAATACACATTTGGAAAGCTTAAGATTTGAGAAAAGATGTTATCTTATATACGAAGTATCGGAAGTTAAGTTAAAATAAGTAAAGTACATTAATTTAAGTGATTATTTTACTTAACAATTGTATATTGCTTTATTATTTATTCAAGGCGTAGTCTAGTGGATAGAGCAAATAAAATATGTTTTCCTTATTGGTGCGTCGCTAGGTGACTGCAGCGCTAACCGACCTCTCAATCATACAGAGTTCCAACTTTTAACAATTACTTCATCACTAAAAGTTAAATTATTGTTAATTTGTTTTGTATAAATGTATTTATATATTTGAATTGATAAGAGAGATAAGTGATAAAAGAAAAAAAAGATGAAAAATAATTTTTAAAAACAAAGTTAAAAGAGAAACTTCGTCATAAACCTACGACATCCTGCCCTACAGTGTCCTTTAATAATATTCCGCTTGTTCCAGTCGAACAGATCCAATATATAGGACTTCACCTTGACAAACGACTAACTTGGAATCCGCACACAAGACTGAAACGACAAGAAACTGCCCGCCGCTTTCGCTTACTTCAACGCTGGACAGACGCTCTAACCTTCCAGTTAACCACAAAAAGCTCATCTATCTTACCATCATAAAGCCTATCTGGACTTACGGAGTTGAGCTCTGGGGCTCTACTAAACCATCAAATTCTTCCCGTATTTAATCCAAAATCCTTCAAAACATCCTTAATGCTACTTACTTTGTCACCAACAAACTCATCCATATAGACCTTAATTTCCCATATGTTGCTGATTTGGCCCGAACCAGGTATCAATCCTTCCATGACTAACTCCACTCCCACATGAACACACTAGTTCAATCCTTGCTTCCTCTTCCATTCCTGATAATCCTTCGAGGTTCTGAAAAGAAGATGGCCTCGAGACCTTCTAGTTTAGAATACCTAATTGAGTGTTGCCAATGGAAATATTCTCTTCACGTTTTTTCATGTATATTATCTATACATATTATCAGTTAATTTACTTGATGTATTTACTAATGCAGTTGTAAATTTCAATAAATTAATAAATAAAAAAAAGAGAAAAAAAATATATTAATCTATTTTTTTTCGGTGTGTTGTATGTTAAAATTTGTATTTTTAAACAAATTCAAAAAGGAAAAAAAAAATTAAGCTGTGTAAATAGCAACCCAATTAAGTTGGGCAGCATCGTTTATTTAATAAAGTGCATCTCTCTTAATAATAGTGAATAAGAAACGAAAGGGAGCGACCTGGTCTACTGCTCTCCGGGTCCTGGGTTCGAATCCCGGCTGTGGCAGAAGTATTTATTCTGTTATTTCAGCCGTCGAGCGACCCTGGGCTATGAAGACCCCTATAAAGTGATTAACCAAAATCGGAGAAAAACCTGGTGGCTGAGTGTGGTTTAGGCTTAACACCTCCTTGCATATCCGATGGTCGTAAAACATAATAATTCTTTGCTTCAAGGGTTATAGAGGTACAGATCAACAACGAACTTTAGTGTGTTGCACGCACCTGAAAAGCTACTCTGAACTTTAAAGAATTCTTCACAAGCCTCAATGACCTTTTCCTTAATCTATTATGACTTTTATCTTAGGCTGTGATCGAGAGAAATCCCGTAATTAGAGATTAAATTTTGTGACTAAAATGCTGAAAAATTTCTCCCGATTTCATCTGATCTCTCTTCTAAGATTGATATCTGGGTTACAATGCTTTCCAAGTGCAACGTTCTGCGCCCGTGGACTGTTTTTTTTTTTCTTCGTCGAGCTCTAGATCGGTGCAGTAAAATTTTGTCTCATTGACGAGGAGAAATTGAGTCTTTGATTACCAAAAGTTCCCAGAGGACATTTTTTTTTTTTTTTAACCTAGATCCGTCATCAGGTTTTATCTAAAAAATATAGAAATCCTTTGAAAACGTATTTGAAAATTTCTTTTCTTTCCAAAAGGTACTAAATCCACATTGTATTTCATTCCAAAATGTACTGAAAACATTTCCTTCCAAAAGGTACTATATCCTTTGTAAACTGATATAACCTTTCCTTTTATTTTCCTACCATACGGCAGAAGCACCTAATCCAGTTATATATCACCATTCATTTATTGTTTTCTTCATTTTGTGCATTTTAATTGGTTCATTTAGCTCGTATTATTTTGATAAATAGTTTTAAACTAATAATCAGTTTTTAGGCTGGGTTAAAGAACTTAATTTGCTTCGCTTCGGATCAATTAAATTAAGTTTTTCATAGTATTTCATCGAGCAGCTATGTAAAGATATAAATTTTTTCAGAAACTCACATTTAAATAGAATAATGGTATTTTATCCAGGAAATGGTTGGAATTAGAATTCCCTGACCTTGCTAAAAATTAGAAGAAAAACCGTGCCTGATCTAGCCTAATTGATTTTTTTTTTTTTTTTTTTTTTTTTTTTTTTTTTGAAAAGGCAAAAGACCAAAATAAAAGTTATTTATGGATCAGACTTTATAGTAAAATATGTTTATACGTAATTAATAATATAAATACATTTGTCAGATTCACAGAAAGAAAAAGTAAAAGTTAAAAAAAATTTCATAATTAAATATTTTCTTATTATAGTGTGAAAAATAAATAAAAGATCCTTTAAATATTCGCTTTCTTTGTGAAGAATAAACAGTAAAATCTAGTTAACCAACAATGAAAGATAAATGGGAATAGGGAAATATACATAAGTTATTATCGTATTTAACATAATAAAGTTGTTGGTTATGAATATTGTTCTACCAGGAAGATTATGATGTCTGTAATCTCGCGTTATATTCTTCCAAAAAATTTTCACGATCGCAATACTTCCCCTTACTATATATAGTAAGTGAAAGTAATAAATTAAATTAAATTTCTATAGAAACATGTGTTTCATTAAAAAATCTATTATATTATTATATAAAATAATCAGTTAGTTTTATGTTCATTTCATCACTCTCTATTAAGTTTTAAAAGCTTGCGTATGAGATAATATTTTTTCTAAAATCTTTAGCTTTCCAACGGTATATCATACACGTATGTTACTGCTCTTATGTCCAAAAACGAAAAATTCCATTAAAAAATATTTTTTCTGTTTTCCCCTTTAGTTGGGTATCGAATTTGTTCAATTTATATATTTACCTGTTTTTCATCAGAGTTAATAAGATAATATAGTTATTTTTATTGAATCTACACAATTAAAGGTACTTTAGAGAAAGAAAATTTAAAATATCGGCATTTAAGCCCTGTCAGACCATTTTAATCAGAATAAAACCTACATGAAATTAAAGTCCATTAAATTTTACATCAATATAGCGAGTTTAATCAAAATCGTCAGAGCCGTTTTCGAGAAAATCGAAAAAAAGTGCAAAATGCATGGTATAAAGTGCGTCTTCTGGTAAGCTCATTTTGATGAAAAAAGTTTTGTCACGTCTCGGGCGTATAGTTATCTTAAATATGAAATTTCAGTTTCATAGGATTTACCGTTTCCGTAATTTCCGAAAATTTTCACGATCGCAATACTTTCCCTTACTATATATAGTAAGTGAAAGTAAAAGTACTATATCCCTTTTAATTTTTTCTAAAAAGTACTATATCCATATTATATTGTTAAAAAGACACCGGAAAAGTTCAATAATTTGGAAAAATATGTTGTTAATCCAGTAAAAAATAAACATTAGGTTTAAAAAAAAAAATCAACCAAATTGATCCAGTAATAAATAAAAGACAAATTTTTGCGTATCCTGTAAAATTTTCTAAAGTGGGTATAGTACCTTTTGGGACTGATAGTCTCAATGATAGAATTTTGGGTCACCTGTGGTATAGAAGCTAATTTAACTACTGTGCCCGAATTCGCGGTATTAAATCCGGCAGATGATCCTTGGATTTTTAAAAGGGATTAAAAAATCCTTGGTTATGATGTCCTTTCCATGATAAAAATCCCAATCCTAAATAAAGATAGAGCTGTAAAGCTGAATTTTGGGACCCCACTGCATAAAATACAAAGTTTTATATACTTAAAAAACTTTTCGGTTCTCTCAAAGGCTCATTTTGCGCCGTCGATAATTCTGAAATCGAATCTCTGCAAAATATTCGACTGTTTTGAATAAAATATACAGTAGAGAGTCACTGATTTGAAAATAAAATCCACTGGAGCATTTCCTTAAAGTATGTTTTTGTCCTGTATTTCCGTTTCTTGGCACTTCAAAAAAGTCAGAGATATCATAATATATGTATTTTTTTTTCACGATTGTTAGCAATATAACTTATGGTTTGAGTATTCGATTGTATTGGGTTGATGCAAAATTAATGCAGGTTTTTAGTAGGTATTGTAAATACGCCATATCTTTACTTTAACCATATATATTTAATCAAAATAATTTCCATCTGAATCAATGCACTTTTGCCAACGTTCAACAAGCTTTCTTATTCCACCAGAAAAAAAATCCGAATCCCTGGACTCAATGAAATCACGAAAAGAATTTTCAATGTCGTCCTGGTTTTGAAAATTTTTCTCCCTCAAAAAGTTGTCCAGATGCCTGAAAAAGTGGAAGTCTGTAGGAGAGAGGTCAGGTGAATAAGGCGGATGTTGGAGAACTTCGTAGCCCAACTCGTACAGTCGTCGAAGCGTTGGTTGTGCAACGTGTGGTCTGGCGTTACTACTGGCACCCACTTGGCCAACTTTTTTACCTTACCAATTGCTTCCAAGTGGCGTACAACTGTGGATTGGTTCACACCGAGTTCCGCCGCCATTTCTCGTGTGGTTTTGGTTGGGTCTTCTTCCACTTTTGACCTCAGCTGGTCGTTGTCCAGAGCAAGATGACGGCCCCGACCTTACTTGTCTTCGAGGTCGAAATCTCCTCTGCGAAACTTCTGGAACCAACGCTGCACCGTGCACTCATTAATAGCCCCCTGACCCCACACTTCATTAATATTACGAGCCGTTTGCGCAGCGCTGCGCCCTAATTTAAATTCGTAAAAATAAATTTGACGAAAATCGCACTTTGACATTTTCGATTCAAGACCTTTGAACACACTGAACAAAACGATTTTACTAAACAAATTCATGGTGAAAGAGAGGGTATTAGATAAGGTTTGTTTTGGTATAATAATGATCAATGTTAGGATTAGCTTTGTTTACACAATTGGAATTAAGATATTGCAATAGAGGAAACCTGCATTAATTTCGCATCAGCCCAATATTTTATGGATCAGAGAATAATTACACCACTATATTTGGGGTAGATCTTTCAAATAGCTGTTGAAAGGAGACATAAAGGAACGTTTATAATTTTGATTCTGTCGGAACGGATATAAAGGTCGGACGTTTCTAGGGAAGATCTGGTTTCTTGTGAATAGATTGAAAGTTTGAACTGAAGATGTAGATATAGAATGGATCTGTGAATTGATGATTTAATATGATATAAAAATGTAGGTTTCATTCTCATTAAAATGGTGTGATAGGGTTTAATTGTAGATATATTCAATAAGTTCTTTAATTTTTACTTTCACTTACTATATATAGTAAGGGGAAGTATTGCGATCGTGAAAATTTTCGAATTCCAGTTTTCAACGGAAATACACGTTTTAGGGTCCCCTGAGTCTAAATAACCAAGTCCCGCAAAAAGATCTGTGTGTGTGTGTGTGTGTGTCTGTGTGTCTGTGTGTGTGTGTGTGTCTGGTAACTCCCCGCCGGAAACGGTAAGTCCTATGAAACTGAAATTTCATATTTAAGACAACTATACGCCCGAGACGTGACAAAACTTTTTTAATCAAAATGAGCTTACCAGAAGAGGCACTTTATATAGCATTTCCAAGTCAATTGTAACCTTTTCCAAGTCAAATGTAACTTTTTCCAAGTCAAATGTAACCTTTTCCAAGTCAAATGTAACCCTTTCCATTTCAAATGTCACCCTTTCCATTTCAAATGTTACCTTTTCCAAGTCAAATGTCACCTTTTCCATTTCAAATGTTACCTTTTCCAAGTCAAATGTCACTTTTTTTTTCACTTTTAGCCTTAAATATTCCGTTTTATTTATTTATTTATTGAAAAATAATTAGTTTAATTAACATTATGACTTTTTTAATATTTTTGGCATATCATATCGGTATTTTTTTTTGTTTTTTTAGATATTTGATATCAAGTTCAGTTTTTTACTAGCTAATATTTAAAAAACTAATTATCGTCTATTTAGTTTTAAGATAGTTTTTGATTTTGAGTTTGTAGAGGGGAGGGGTAGTTGTTGTGAATAATTAATGTGTTTTCGGGTATTATAATTACGTTTTTCGAGCTGTATTTTTTATCGCTCGCGTGCATGTTAACTCGCATTAACTTTTAATGTTTTTTATTGATATAGGGATTAATTAATGTGCTTTCGGGTGGTTATGATTACGTTTTTTGAGCTGTATCTTTTATCGTTCATGCGTATTTCAACTCGTATTTACTTTTAATGTTTTTTTATTGATATAGGGATTAATCAATGTGTTTTCGGGTACTATAATTACGTTTTTCGAACTGTATTTTTTATCGCTCGCGTGCATGTTACCTCGCATTAACTTTTAATGTTTTTTATTGATATAGGGATTAATTATTTTGCTTTCGGGTGGTTATAATTACGTTTTTCGAGCTGTATTTTTTATCGCTCGCGCTTATTTTAACTAAAATTTACTTTTAATGGGGTTGATAATTGTGTTTTCTGGTCCTACAATTACTTTTTTTGAGTTTTATTTTGTCATGGCTCCCACGCATTTATCTCGAATTCACTTTTAATCTTTTTATTTTTATAGAGATCTATCCTTGTGTTTTCGCGGGGTTATGAAAATGTTTAAAAGGTTTTTTATTATCACTTGTGTGGATTTCTACTCGCCTTTATTTTTGATATTTTTTTATTGATATTGGGATTGACTATTTTGTTTTTTGTTCTCATTATAACGTTGCTGAAATATACATCGTTTAGCTTTTATTTTTTTTTTTTTTTACTTTTTTTTTATATTATTATTATTTTATAAAAGGATTAGTTATAGTTCCTTTTCAAGCGTCCTGAGTAAATTTTTTGAACTAAATCTGTTGTAAAGGACCGCTTCCTAACTTGGTCTTACAATTATTTGATAATTTAGTTGGGAATCGTTTATTCTATTTTCGGATGTTCTGCTAACATTATTTGAACCAAATTTGTTATCGCTTTTACTAATTTTAAGTTACTGTTCCTATTTCATAAATAATCGATAGAGGGAACGTTTATAGTGTTTTCGGGAATACTAATAGAGTTTATGACATTTTTTTTTGGGCTAGTGCACTTTTTAACTTAAATAAAAAGTGATCTAGAAGAATGCGCAATCGCGATGTAACGTCCAGATCAAAAATGTAATCAGATCCTGCAAAAAACACAATAAATAATTTTTACATCAAATTATAACATAATACCTAATACCTACGGTCTGTAGAAATTCCCAAGCGCATAAAAGAATAAAGTTCACAACACGTTATAAGAATTCCCTAAAACAAAAAAAAAAAAAAAAAAAAAGACCACTGCAGACGCAAGTTGAAATACGCATAAGCGATAAAAGATACAGCTCAAAAAACGTAATCATAACCACCCGAAAGCAAAATAATTAATCCCTATATCAATAAAAAACATTAAAAGTAAATGCGAGTTGAAATACGCATGACCGATAAAAGATACAGCTCAAAAAACGTAATCATAACCATCCGAAAGCACATTAATTAATCCCTATATCAATAATAAACATTAAAAGTTAATGCGAGGTAACATGCACGCGAGCGATAAAAAATACAGTTCGAAAAACGTAATTATAATACCCGAAAACACATTGATTAATCTCTATATCAATAAAAAACATTAAAAGTCAATGCGAGTAGAAATACGCATGACCGATAAAAGATACAGCTCAAAAAACGTAATCATAACCACCCGAAAGCACATTAATTAATCCCCATATCAATAAAAAACATTAAAAGTTAATGCGAGTTAACATGCACGCGAGCGATAAAAAATACAGCTCGAAAAACGTAATTATAATACCCGAAAACACATTAATTATTCACAACAACTACCCCTCCCCTCTACAAACTCAAAATCAAAAACTATCTTAAAACTAAATAGACGATAATTAGTTTTTTAAATATTAGCTAGTAAAAAACCGAACTTGATATCAAATATCTAAAAAAACAAAAAAAAATACCGATAAGATATGCCAAAATTATTAAAAAAGTCATAATGTTAATTATATTAATTATTTTTTAATAAATAAATAAATAAAACGGAATATTTAAGGCTAGAAGTGAAGAAAAAGGTGACATTTGAAATGGAAAAGGTGACATTTGAAATGGAAATGGTTACATTTGACTTGGAAAGGGTTACATTTGACTTGGAAAAAGTTACATTTGACTTGGAAAAGGTTACAATTGACTTGGAAATGCTATATCATGCATTTTGCACCTTTTTTCGATTTTCTCGAAAACGGTTCCGACGATTTTGATTAAACTCGCTATATCGATGTAAAATTTAATGGGCTTTAATATCATGTAGGTTTTATTTGGATAAAAATGGTTTGACAGGGCTTAAATGCCGATATTTTAAATTGTCTTCCCCTAAAGTACTTTTAATTTGTAGATTCAATAATAATAACTAGATTATCTTGTTAACGCTGATAAAAAACAGGTAAATATATAAATTGAATAAATTCGATACCCAACTAAAGGAGAAAACAGAAAAAATATTTTTTTAATGCAATTTTTCGTTTTTGAACATAAGAGCAGTAATATACATGTGTGATATACCGTTGGAAAGCTGAAGATTTTAGAAAAAATATCATCTCATACACAAGCTTTTAAAAGTTAATAGAGAGTGATGAAATGAACATAAAACTAACTGATTATTTTAGATAATAATATAATAGATTTTTTAATGAAACACATGCTTCTATAGAAATTGAATTTGATTAATTCCTTAATAGTTTCACGTATTTTTATCTCTAACTGTATTTGAAAATTCTTTCATTGATTTTAAAAATCGAGGTAAGTGAAAGTCGTGTGTTGCCCGCACCAGATTTTTTTTTTTAATTTTGTAGATACGAAAAAACAACCGTATCGTACTGTAAGCTTTGTTGGGTAAATATGTAAGTTAAACGAATTCGATATCCAACTAAAGGACAAAAGAGCAAATCTATATTTTTTAATGAATTTTTTTATTATTTTGAGCATAAAAACAGTAATATATATATATATATATATATATATATTTATATATATAACATAATATATAAATCACTGGAAACCTAAATATTTTTGAAATAATATTATCTTATATACAAAGTTGTAAAACGTAATGTGAAGTGACGAATAGGTCATATTGTTATTACTGATTATTATCCGTTACAATTTAATATTGTTCTATTATCTATAACGAACGAAACTGATTAATATTTTATTTTAATTAACTTAAAACTTTTTCCACTTTATATTTATTTAATTGTTCTTCAATTGATATTAACAGCGGAGGTAAGTTAGCTAATACATTCAGTTTTGCCGTAATTTAAGTCAGTTTCGTGGCTGAAAACATGAAATTTCACTCTAGCGAATTGGCATATATCTAATAAAAATAATAATAATAAGCATTTGCTTTAAAAAAAATTCTCTTACAACACATTACCTATAAAGCGAAAAAAGTGCTGTAAAAATCTGGTAAGCGCCATGACACATGACTTTCACTTACCGCCATTGTTAAAATCAATTAAAGAATTTTTAAATAAATTTAGGGTTTAAAAATAAATCGTTAAAGAATTAATTAAATTGAATTTCAATAGAAACATGTGTTTTATTAAATAATCTATTATATTTTTATTTACAAATCAGTTAGTTTTATCGGCTTTTCATCACTCCCCAATAACTTTTACTATTCCGTGCATGAGATAATATATTTTCTAAAATATTTAGCTATCAAACGGTATATTATACAGCTATACCACTATTCTTGTGTTCAAAAACACAAAAATTGTATGGAAAAATATGTTTGCATTTTTATCTTTTAGTTTTTTATCAAATTAGCTCATCTTGCATATTTAGCTGTAATTTATCAATGCTAAGAATATGATGTGTCTAATTTTTCTAAATCTACAAAATTAAAGATACTTTAGAAGAAGAAAATTTACAATATTGGCATTAAAGCCCTGTTAGTCTATTTCCATCAGAATGAAACCTACATCATATTCAAGCCCATTAAATATTAAAATTTACATCCATTCCAGTTTCTACGAGTTTTAGCACTACTGGCTATTTACGGATACGCACACACCCACTCACACAAACTTTTTTTCGGATTTTACATCGATACAGCGAGTTTAATCAAAATTGTTGGAGCCGTTTTTGAAAAAATCGTGAAAAGGTGCCAAATGCATTGTATAAAGTGGCTTTTCTGGTTAGCTGATTTTGATGAAAAACGTTCTGTAACATATCGGGCGTATAGGTGCCTTAAATATGAAATTTTAGTTTCATAGGACTTTCCGTTTGCCACACACACACAGACAGACCTGTTTGCGGGACTTGGTCATTTGGACTCAGGAGACCCTAAAACGTGTATTTCCGTTGAAAACTGGAATTCGAAAATTTTCACGATCGCAATAATTTCCCTTACTATATATTTCATGTATAGGTAAGTGAAAGTAAAAACGAAACTTTTAGGGAGTTAAAGATTATGAATGAAAATATATTCCACTTTTTAATAGAAAAATCACTAGTAGTGGGTATACGTGTGGAAGTTTTGAACATTTGATCAAACGTATTTATTTATTTATTTTTTTTAGTGGAGTGAGAATGGTTCACTGTATGAGTAAGTGATGGAAGTTAGTTGAGGGTGCAGTAAAAAGAGCACACAATTAAGATATGAACTTAATGGTGCCGACGTTTCGGCCTAAATTATTGGCCTTCTTCAGGGCGTTTGAAGGGAGCGTCAGAACAATAAAGGAATAATGATATGGGGTTTATATCTTAATTGTGTTTTCTTTTGATCGCACCCTGAACTAACTTCTATCATTTATTTTTTTAAATTTTTAAACATTGGAAAAAAAAAAGTTGTTGCCATGTATTAAGATAAATACCTCAGAAGAAGACCTTGATGAAGAAAAACGGCCTATGGGAGCATACTTTCACATTGATGCAGTGATTCCATCCTATTTGCTTTATGGCGTCGCGTAAAGTACCTCCAGATACCTTTGTTACGCCAGAAATGATGAATGAATAGGAATCAATAATCCGAATGTGTAATCTTCACGTCAGAAAACTTTCATGGATTGGATAGAGTGACTTATTTAAAATATTCCATATTATCATACTTCAAAGGAATCCTTCCTACTTTCCTCTTTCCAGTATTGAAGATTCATTTATTCAATGGCTTCCACTTTTCCAGATCTGCCTATTGAAGTACACAAATCGGAGAGGCTGGAGTCATCGACCTAAGATGAAAACAAGGCTGATCTCGAAGTCAGTTGGTTTCTGATAAATTCCCTCGACATACATTAGGACCCCCGGTTGCAAAATTCATTCGCTTCTGACGCCGTTTCGGCAACCGCACGGTGTGGGTTCAACGACCTGCCTTCCTGAGTACTGGGGACAATTTGGGTTCGAGGTTAATCAGGTATAGGTGATAGTGATAGTCTAGTTATGAATTGTATAGTGTATTTCACCGACAGTGCCTGATAAGCCATATAGGGTTCGAATTCACCGAGGTGGTAAATTTGATTTTCTACCAAATAATTGTCTAAGTTAAGTTTCTACGTTCGCTTACCTATATATGAAATATACAGTAGCTCACAGTGAAAAGGATACACCTACTATATTTCTATAAATATGTCAAAAATAACTTATTGCGCTTATTTTTATATGACCTATAAGTGTATATGGAATGAGAATACATTCTTGGTTACAGATTAACTTGCCCAGCTCTCTAACATTAGCAATGGATTAAATAAAGCTACATAAATGGATTACAAAGCTTTGACCTATCTCACAGTGAAAATGATACACGACTCATGTTGCCATTGTTTACACCACTCATTGTTTTTAATCTGTTTTAGTTCTATCCAGGCTTTTAGTGTCTTCTGTGCTATCAGTCTCTAAGACAATTTTATTATATTATTTTGTGATTGTTTTTTGGGTCGGCACACAACGGCAAGAGAAAGAGAACTCATTATACAACAGTTCAACAGAGGAAAATCGTATCGAGAAATTGGCGAACTTTTTCAGAAAAGTCATGCAACAGTACAACACATTGTAGATAGATATTAAAGGGAAAATAGACTTTTTAATAAGAAGAGAAAAAGCCCCAAACAGTTACTTGCCGATACTGACGAAAGGTGGATTCTGAGATATGAAAAAAAAAACCCGAAGAATGAGTGCACCGAAAATTGCAATTTAAGTGGAATATTATTTAAAGAAGATTGTTAGTGCGGAAACTGCGCGTTGCGTCCTTAGGAAACATAATTTTCATGGTAGAGTTGCAAGGAAAAACCAGTTCATTAGTAAAAAAAATCAAAAAGACCGGCTAAAATTTGCAAATGAGCACATTTCCAAAGATTTTGACTTTTGGAAAAAGTTTATTTTTGCTGATGAAAGCAAATTTAGCATTTTTTGGTCGGATGGACCTGGATACGTTTGAAGAAAACCTGGAGAAGCATTTTCCAAGCAAAATCTCTTACCGATGTGAAACATGGAGGTGGGAATGTGATGGTGTGGGGATGCATGGCAGCCTCTGGTGTGGGAAATCTGCATTTCATAGAAGGTATAATGGATAAACATTTATATGTGGACATATTAAGGCAAAATCTGAAGGTAAGTGCTGAAAAACTTGGATTAAAAGATATCTTTACTTTTTACCAAGATAATGACCCCAAGCATTCTTGAATGTGAAAGAATAGCTTACATTTAACTGTCCCAAACTTATATAGACACCAGATTTAAATTTCATTGAACATTTGTAGACGAAATTGGAGAGATAAATTCGAAAACATAATATTACAAACAAAGAAAATCTAAAAAAGGCACATTCGAAGAATGGGAGAAAATTCCTCCAGATTTTACCCAAAATCGTGGAATCCATGCCCAAACCGCTTAAAAGAAGTAATCAACAACAAAGGACTTCCAACAAGATATTAAAGTTATATAAAATTACTTTTAAATTGAATTTTATTAAAGTCTATCATTTTCACTGTGAGGTCTGGAATTTCATTTTGTTATTTTTATGCTCAGGCATTATTATTATTGTTCAAGAGAGATATATTTTTTTTTTCTAGATAAAATGTGTAATATTTTAGGGAGAACCTTTTTTAAAAAAATATATTATTGTACATAATAAATGAACATTTTGTGAAATTTGTATGGTGTATCATTTTCACTGTGAGATTACTGTACAGTAAGGAAAGTATTGCGATAGTGAAAATGTTTTTGCTTGGCTACGTGTATTTCCATTAAAAACTGAAACTAAAAAATAATTCACTGTCTAAATAATTTTATTTGCTATATATTTCATTATAGATAAGTGAAAGAATAAGCTAAACTTGATTTTATTTTGAAGGATGATATATTTCCCGGCCGCGGTAATAAAAAAAAAAAAAAAAAAAAAAAAAAAAAAAAAAAAAAAAATATATATATATATATATATATATATATATTCATTGACCATCGTTTCGGTTCACGAATAGCGTCTTCATCAGTGCTCGACAAAAAAAGATACAGTATTTGATGAAGTAATTACAATAAAAAATTTACAGAAAAGTAAGGTAAATTACGATAAGTATTATGCATTACACCTCTTCCTCAAAAACGACTCCTACTCTTCCGATCACTACAGTAATATCATGCAAAATGGGTATAAGAAATTTTTTCTATAAATGAAAGTCTTCACATTTTTGAGTTTCTGTTCGTTTAAGTTTAGAATGCAAATTGTTTATTTTTGCAACGTAGGGTCGTTTACTCATAAACTGAAAGAGAAAGACTTATGCCATTTTGCCACCTTTTGAGAATAAAAAAAATGTCACTCCTGCAAGTGAACAACTCTCATTTCTACAAAATGTGACATACCATTTTGCCCTCTCAGCACTTATATTAATGTTTTATATACCTAATCTTCAAAACTTTTTTAGAAAGAAAGAAAAGTAAATTTTATTCTGGGACCTTCTGTCACAAGATGCACAAAGTACAAAAAAATGAGTCTTGTGTCTGGCATAAAAATAAAAACAAAATTAAAGTTATATTTATATTAATTATAAAAGTAGTAAATACGATTACTTACACGAAATATAACTTTATATAACTTACATTATTTATAAAGTAGTGAATATAACATATTTGTACATATATATGTTAGTATGATATTAAACATTTTTGTATCAGGGTCTCAAGCAACAGAAAAATCGGGAAAAGTCAGGGATTTTAAAAACATATGAAAATGTGAGGAAAGTTCTTTGGTCAGGGAAAATGGTCCTTAGATAACATTGTTTCTTCTTCACTTAGGCAAAAGTTCCAATATGCCTACTTGTGATGTTATAAATATCATAAAGCGAGTTTTTAATAAATTTGTATTCAGAGTTGTAAATATTGATCATCACTAACAACAGTATCCAAGTTCATCATATTCATTGGTAAATCAACTTAAACAACTGCTGTTTCACCTGGTGTAGGGTAGATATAGTTGAATCTTATCGTAAAGTAATTAGTCATTATACAATAAATATTTTTAAACTAGTATACCATATTAATTACAATTCATTCCTTGTTTTGTCGATTTTAACCGAGATTTTTCAGGCAAAAGATTTCTTACAATATGGAAAAGTCAGGGAATCTCTTTGAGCTGATTTGCTAGACTAGATGTAGAGATATAATTGTACTTCTCGTTAATATCATAGAAAGAAAAAAAAAATTTTGTTTGTTAACATATTTGTAGTGCTCCTCATTTAAGAGTGAAATATGACTATTACTTTTGTATAGAATTATTCAGAAGATTGATGGCTAATGATGGAATAATTTGATTTTAAATGAGGTTAAAGAAGGTGCTTTCCGAATAGAGGTAGGTATGGAATTCCAAAGTGAGGTGGCACGCAAACTAAAGGATTTTTTAAAGGATGGAGTTCGATAAGAAGAAAAATAGAGGTTAGTGGGCTGGAATCTTGTGTTAAACGAATGTACCGATGAACAAGGGATTGAGCCACCTTAACTCGGTAAACCTGTCGGAGACGCTGGAGTGTCTGCGGACTCCGAAGATGAATCTAAAAGTAAATTACATATAATGAAATCTTAATTTTTCGTTGTTCTTATGAAATATTAGCAAAGAAATAAAACTTGCAAAATTATAAACTCTAAAACGATTAGTAAGCAACCGAATAAGGTAAATGGAGAAATATTTTTTTCTAAATTACGGAAATAGGAGTAGTTATATATCTTGCATAATAATTATATGAAGTCATATATTTTCAAGGAGTTTAATTATGTAATTCCATGCATAAATGTATTATTCTATGAACTAAATGTTTTTAAATTGAGGATGTATAGTCGACTGTAGAAACTATTATAGGTCACTGCATTCAAAAAATTTTCATTATCACATTAATATGTATCTCTTTTGTTTCTGATGTTTGTAGCTCTGATGGTGGCTCACAATCTTGACGTCAGCAAAATTAAAAATATATAGAAAAAGACTGACTCCTGATTATTCCACCTATAAATGTTTTTAGAATAATGTAATAAAGTTTTGAAACAATGTATATGTCATAAGTAATAATGGCTTTGAAAATATTTTCTTAAGTGTAACTCTATATTCAGAGCTGCTGACGTCGAGCAATGATGGGTTGCCTAATGACAGTCTCTTTTTTTTTCAGTAAAATAATCGAAAATTGATTTCGTTAAACTGGTTTCGATTAGACGTAGTGTTAGGTTTCACACAATAACACGGGAAATGGAATAGTTGACGAATCATAAAACGGTTCAAATAAAATTAGGTCATGTTATATTGCTGTTTTCCTCATGAGCTGGGAAAAATGATATTTTCAAGTAATTGGCGAACTCATTTATTATATAATAAATGCAAACTAATATTATATACATAATATTGTAAATGCACACTATGTTATATGAGGATTGTTGTATAAATGTTAAACAAAATAATCTGCAGCAACACACAACGTTTACTGACTTCTCTTCTTGAAACCAAGATAAACGTATGAAACATAATAAACATAAACTAGATACAAGAATTATAAATTTCGTTGGAAACATATATTACTTTCACTCACATATATATGAAATATTATTGGGATCGTGAAAATATTTTAATTCCAGTATTCAACGGAAATACACACTTGTGTGCTTGTATGTGGTAAATCTAGTGTAAAAACGATAAGATGTATTAAACTGAAATTTCATATTTTAAGAGCGGCTATAGGTGCCTGAGATGTTACAGCAATTTTTCATCAAAACCGGTCTACCAGAAGAGTTTCTTTATACTATGCATTTTGCACCTTTTTACGATTTTCTCAAAAACGCCTGCAAGCATTTTAATAATACTCGCTATATCGATGTAAAATTTAATGGGTTTTAATATCATGTATTTCTTTGTATGTAGGTTTCATTCTGATTGAAATAGTCTGACAGGGCTTAAATGCCGGAAGTTTAAATTTTCTTCTTCTAAAGTATCTTTAATTTTGTAGATTAAAAAAAAAAATGAACCATTTTATGTTTGTTGTTAGCATTGATAAAAAAAAAGAAGCTAAATATATAAGTTAGATGAATTTGATTATATATATATATATATACAACCCATGAAGGGTCTTGGGCTCGTACATATAGAGATTCGTACAGTTTCTAGGCCAACGGCTGTGCAATGAGGTGATTAGGTCTTAATCACGCTCAGCCGCCAGGTTTTTCCCCAATTAATTTGGGTACCCACTTTATAGAGGCTGGGTCTGCCCCAGGAGGGTCTCCATACCCTAGGGTCGCCCCCCGACTGAATTAACAGAATAAATAATATTCTGCCACAGCCGGGATTCGAACCCAGGACCCGGAGCACAGCAGACTAGTGCTCTATCCACTAGACCACGCCGCTCCCCTTATATATATTATATATATATTAAAATATACCGTTGGAAAGCTGAAGATTTTAGAAAAATAATTTGTTTCAAAATGAACAGTAGTAATAGTGATGTGGGACCACATTCATACAATATATACAGAAAATAATGATAAAGTCAAATTACATAAAATAGAAAATAAATAAATATATATATATATATATATATATATATATATATATATATATATATATATATATATATATGTATATACAACAAAATAATAATAAATAAAAAATCAAAACAACCAGCTACTATTGATATAAATACAAGGTTGGAAAATAAATAAACATCATACAAACAATCATAAATATATACGTGTATAACCACAATTTGAGGGAAAAGCGGAATCCAAGAGATCCCAGCGCCTCTCTCTCACCCGCATCACTTGTGTGAGGCAGTGGAGGCTGAGTTAGGACACCAAAACATATAGTACATGAGTGGAGGATCTGAACCGTGTCAGAACCCCAGTATGAATGGTTACAAAACATCGCGGGGCCACTGCCGTTACAATCTTCAAGGAGGATTCTAGGGTGGGGGTGGAGAAGGTTGGATGATGAAGAAGGTTCTGATGGAATTTTGAAAATTTGAATTGAAATAATGAAATTGTACCAGGTCCAAAATAAATTGAATATTAAGGTAGTGGTGTAAGGTACAGCTGTAATATAATAAACAGCATTAACTATTTTTACAAAATGAATGGGTACTCCAGAGAAAAAAAAAAAATGAAAATACGACATTTTAGATGATTAGAAATATTCTAATCAGAATGAAACATACTTTTTCTTATGAGGTTGGATAAATTTATTTTTTACTTTTATTTATTTTTTTCATCTGATTTGTTCATCCAACAAATTACATACAAAAATATTTTACCTCCTTTTTTTTTCTCGTGGGTTATTTGTTCACATTATCTTCCACAACTTTCTATACAACACAACATTTTTTTCACAAATATGCATGCATATTATTATTCTAAAGCAAAATGCATGATATAAAGTGGCCATTCTGCGTTAAAAAAGCAACATCAGGACTAGAATGTGTCAAATAATGCTTAAAAAATACAAAAAAAACATTTTATATAATAAAAACTAAATTGAATTAAATTTCTGATCAGACATTTGTCTTCAATATTGTAACCCAAGTACTACTTACAGAGCTAGAATTTGTGTAACTTTTGAGGTGAATTAATTAGCTTAAATTAATTACGTTAATTAAAGGTGAAACTTCGTACAATAAGACCTTGGACCCTCAACCAAAAGATATATCAATGGCAAAAAAAAAAACAAGCTTTATTAGTGGAAGAATAAAAATACTGCGAAACCTTTAGTATTAAAAAACATTCGTGGCCATAATCAGCTCATTTTTCATTCTATAAATTATTCTTTAGAAATAGAATAAATTATTCTTAATAATTGCACTGATAAAGGTTAATTTTATATTAAACTGTACCGCTTAATTTTCTCGGAGGAAAAGTTGCCAAAATCAACGTTAGACAATTACATCTCCGTTATACAGTGGCTATAAGTACTCAGAAAGCGTAACCAAAACACAAATGTTCCAGTACATAAAACATATTTAAATGTTGATGTTAATCAATGTGTAATCTCATTTGTTAATGTTACATAAACCTTCTTCCATTCCTTATTAAGATCGCGAGATGTTCATGTATGTATTTCACAGCTTTACATTATTTATATATCTTTCGTATTGTTAATAATACCACAGGCAATCCTGGTTTAATTTTTTTTTTTTTTTTTTGTTTAATAATAAATCGTTGTGTGATATTTTTTAGAGTTTTGTGATGTTTATTATCAGGACTTTATGTTTATATATATATATATATATATATATATATATATATATATATATATATATATATATATATATATATATATATATAATAATGGAATTCGAGTTTTATGCGAAAAAATCTGGTGCGGGCAACACACAACTTTCACTTACCTCCGTTTCTAAAATAGATTAAAAAATTTTCAAGTCCAGTACCAGATAAAAATTAGGGAAACCATTAAAGGATTAATTAAATGGAATTTCTATAGGAACATGTGTTTTATTAAAAAATATATTATATTATTATCTAAAATAATCAGTTAGTTTTATCGGCTTTTCATCACTCTCTATTAACTTTTAAAAGCTTGTGTATAAGATAATATTTTTTCTAAAATCCTTAGCTTTCAAACAGTATATCATACATATATATTACTGTTCTTATGTTTAAAAACAAAAAATTGCATTAAAAAAATACTTTTTAAGTTTTTTCCTTTAGTTGGGTATCGAATTCATTCAATTTATATATTTAACTGTTTTTAATCAGTAGTAAAAAGATAACATTGTTATTTATAATAGAATAAACAAAATTAAAGGTACTTTAGAAGAAGAAAATATAAAATATCGGCATTTAAGCCCTATCAGACTATTTTAATCAGAATGAAACCTACATGATATTAAAGCCTATTGAATTTTACATCGAAATAGCGAGTTTCATCAAAATCGTCGGGACCGTTTTTGAGAAAATCGAAAAAAGGTGCAAAATGCATGGTATAAAGTGGCTCTTCTGGTAAGCTCATTTTGATGAAAAAGGTTTTGTAACGTCTCGGGCGTATATTTGTCTGAAATATGAAATTTCAGTTACATAGGACTTATTGTTTCCGCCCGGGAGTTAACACACACACACACACATACCTTTTGCGGGACTTGGTTATTTGGACTCAGGGGACCCTTGAAAACTGGAATTCGAAAATTTTCACGATCGGAATACTTTCCCTTACTATATATAGTAGGTGAAAGGTAAAAATGACCAAATGGCCTAGCCCAGTAAAGAAGACTCTACGTGTGATATATCTAGTTCCAATGCAATAAGGTTTATAAAACTGAAATTTTATATTGTAGAAGTATATATGTTTTAGATGTTAAGCAACATATTCATCAAAATTGGTCAACCGGAAGACTCACTTTATACTATACCTTTTGCCGTTTATGGATTGTAATGATAGTTTTTTTTTTTTTTCAATCATTAAATCTAAAAAAAAAAAAAACTGTTTACAACTGAAAATTAATTTCACAAAAAATAGTTAATTAATTTTAAAATAAGGTGTTACCCGCACCACATTTTTATATAATGTTTTTAATGTTTAACTGATATAAACTAATTAGTGAAATATATCAATTAAGAGGCTCTTCTATTTTGAAAACTTACGGCTCAAGGATCTAATTTGGGAATCTAAAAAAAAAAACTAATTTCAGAAAAACAGAAAACAGATTGTAAGTTAGAACACTATCTCAACGAGAAGAATCTTCAAAAGTGCATCTGTCGGTTGGAAATAGACTCACAAATTGCTTCAGCTAAGATTGCTGTAAAAGGAATATCACTATTCAATTTCCAGGCCATTTTGCATATTTTTTTTTAAATAGATATTTTTTAATTAACTTATCAAATAAAAAAAATAAAAAAATACAAGAACAGGAACAAACGATGCTGCCCAACTTAGTTGGGTTGCTATTTACACACCATACTTTTCCTTAATGGACAATTTTTAATATAAAAATCTTTTTTATATTTTTTTGGGGTATTTTTAAATATTAAGCTTGTGAAATAAAATGTTTTTTATTATTATATATGTTAGCTTGTGCCATTATATAAACAAATCATGCTTTGGCTCAAATCGACCAAACAAATAATTATCTCCCCTCAAAATTTGAAGGTTTACGTTTCAAGATACTTAGAATCCGAATAACGAATAACAAAAAATACCTTTTTCCTAATCAATAAATAAATACAAAAAAAAAAAAACTTAATAGAGAATAAAATTCCCGTTTTCTTTGGATAATTTATTGCTTTTCATTTTAGCTAATTACTTATTAACAGCTATTTAAACAGTTATACCTTAATATAGTTATTTGGAAATAATAAACCATTGTGTAATAATTTGCAGCGTTTTTTATATTAAGGAGGTAAAATACCATCATTTTTATTATTGCGTCTAGTAACTTATGTAATGGTTCATAATATAAAATTTTTATTTTTTCAATCGATTTACCACCTTTGTTTCATATATTTTATTTTTTTTAATAATCGTTTTGCTTTACATTTTCATATTTTTCTACATGATGCCTTTTTCATAATTATTGGTGTATCAAGGATTAATTATTTATTTATTACTGTAATAGCCATAGTTTCCTTCTTATAATCTGAATTTTTCCCGCTGTTTGATTGAAAAATGACAATGCTTCTCTGGGAGAGCTGAAATTATAAACAAATATGATCTTAACTATATGAAAAGATAAATCGTGTCAAATTTCATTAGTACCTGGGATCCTAATTTTTTTTTATGGTTTCGCATCGAATGATGCATCATAAAAAAAAAATATTAATTAAAATAGATCAATGTGTTACAATATGCTCCAAATTATTATGCAATGTTATTTTATTTCCAAATGACTGTATTCATGTATAACGGTTTATTTAGCTACTTTAGGCAATTAACTAATATGGAAAACAATAAATAATTCAAGGACGCCGCTTTAGGCTACTTCAACACTTGCTAGACAAACGATCAAACCTTCCTCTTAACTACAAAAGGCTCATCTACATGACTATTATAAGACCAATCTGGACTTACGGTGTAGAGCTTTGGGGCTCTACTAAACCATCAAATTCTTCCCGCATCCAATCCTTACAATCCAAAATCCTTCGTAAAATCCTCAACGCTCCTTACTTTGTCACGAATAAACTTATCCATAAAGACCTTAATGTTCCCTATGTTACTGATTTGGTCCGGACCAGGTATCAATCCTTTCATGACAAACTCCATTCTCACTCTAACCCACTAGTTTCAATCCTTTCTTCCTCTTCAATTCCGGATAATCCTCCGAGGCGCCTGAAAAGGAAATGGCCCCGGGACCTTCTAGTTTAAAATATTTTTAGAGTGCTGCCACTGGGTAGTGTCTCTACATGTTTTTCATGACAGTTTTGTATATTACCATCACATTTACCAGATGTATTTTTATTTAATACAGTTGTAAATATCAATAAATATGTTTAAAAAAAAAAAAAAAAAAAAAAATTCAAGGAGAACAGCCTATCTATACAATGTATACAAAATTTTATTATTCTATCTTAAATATAATACTAAAATTTTGTATATCATCCTTACTAAAAAAAAACTCCTTACTATAAATTTGCATGGAATGAACCAGCTTCGAAAAAAGCCTGTTGTACGAGGAAATGTTTAGCGCATAAACAATAGCTTTATGATAGTTCCTAGTTAAATTTTGACCGCCTATCATCTTTATTTCCTTCAATAGTTATTAAGGTCCAGTTAAAAAAAAAATATAAAAGTTTCAAAAATGAAGAAAAATTAAAATATTTTTTAAAGATGATAAAATAAGATTGAAAAAGCTTTCTCTTTTACGTGAAATTTAATTTTGAGGTTAGTATGCACTCACGAAAGTAGCGTGCAGCCTGACCTCAAGAGAACTGCAGCAACCGGATTTATTATGAAATACAGATTTGCGGAATCCTTCAAAGTCGTTAGCATGCAGAAAGAAATCATTTTTTTTTCTGCTGTGGTTTAAGTTTTAAGCCGCCACGTGACACTAAAAATGAAATATCACACCTGCGTAAGTAAATACGTGCTATTCCATAGTTATAATATAATATATTACATTGCTTACATATATTATGTTATAATATATAATATATTATGTGGTATACGATAATTATAATACAAAACACTGAAAGAAAAATCTAAATTCTCCAAACTCCATCAGGAGCTTATCCATCACTCCAATCCCCTAGCTCAATCCCTATCCAGCTCCACACATCCTTACCATCTCCCTTGAAGGTTGAAACGGCAGTGGCCTCCAGACCTCTTGTAAGCATGTATATTGGAGTTCCTGCATTGGCTAAATTCTCCACTCACGTGCTGTATGTTTGAGGATTTTATATAGGTATGAGTGACTTTTGTACATACTCTTATTGGTTCTTTTTTGTATCGTATATATGTATATTGTATTATTATTTTGAAATTTATTGTTTTGTATATATTGTGTGAATGTATTATGAATCTTGTACTTGAACACTATTAAAAATGTCCTAATTAGGACAGATTATAATATTACTCAATAAAAATTGTTTCTGGAAGTTTTTTCTGGAGAATAAGGTAATATTTTTCTCTAAGAACTTTACCTCTCTAACGGTATATCATACATCTATATTATTCTTTTTATGTTCAAAAACACAAAAAATGCATTAAAAAACATGTATGCTCTGTTCTCCTTTAGTTGGATATCGATTTTGTTCAACTTACATATTTATCCGTTTTTTATCAAACCTATCAAGATGATATGGTTATTTTTTTAGAATATACAAAATTGAAAATACTTCAGAGAAAGAGAAAATTCTAAAATTTCTCATTTAAGCCCTATCAGACTATTTCAATCAGAATGAAACCTACATCATGTTAAACCCCATTGAATTCTACATCCATATAACGAGTTTAATCAAAATCGTTTAAGCCGTTTTTGAGAAATTCGTAAAAAGGTGCAAAATGCATAGTGTGAAGGGGTTAAATTATGGTTAGCCTATTCTGATGAAAAATTTGCAGTAACGTCTCGTGTGTATAGTGGTCTTAAGTATGAAATTTCAGTTTCGTGCTGGGCTTACCACAAACACACAGACACACACAGACCTTTTTGCGGGACTTGGTTATTTGGAATCTAAACCGTATATTTTCGTTGTAAACTGGAATTTTCGATTCTCATCGATCTAATTCACTCTCTTCCCATTATTGAGTCAACACGAAGAGGTAAAATGTAATCGTCACCCTTAAACTTTTTACCCCTATATGTAACGTTTACCTTGCATACCCCGATAGGTTTTATTATTTCGTTTGTGTATGTTCGTAGTTTCAATTTCGTCGGTTCCAGTTGCTTGTTAGGGAAAAGCTTGCGAAAAGCGTCCAAAGACATCGTTGAAACATCTGCTACTGTATCAAGTTCCATTTGAGTCGACTTACCGTCTAGTAGATCTACCATCATCCTATCATTGGCTCGGCCTCCTACCTGTTTGATATTGTAAATATCACCATCAACTTCTGAACCGTCTGATGATTCAGAGTAGTAACCAAGCTGCCTCAGATTGTCTCTTGCATTTCCTTGGTGAGTTGCCTAGACAAACCTTGGCTAGATGACCTACTTTTCTGCATTTGTTGCAGGTTCTGTTTTTAGCTTCACATTGTGAACCTTTATGCTCGTTGCTACCGCACCGGAAACAAAGCCCACGGAACTTCTTCAATTTCTCACTTATAGATGACTCATTGTTTGGTCTTCGCATGCTTAGCTTGCACATTAAAACACCAGAAGATGATTGCATTTGTCCTACTATATATTTCATATATATAGGTAAGTGAAAGTAAAAACTAAAAAAAGTGCTTATTTAGCAGTTTTTTTTTTAAGATTGTCGAAAAAGCACAAGGTTTGAAAGTATGAAAATTTGGGTTATTAAAGAAGGGATCAATGCATACGTTAAAATCGAAATTTCTCCTACTGTTTCAATCCTATGTTCAATCTACTTGGCTAACTGTGCGGCTAGATCCTATGTAATATATCAATACCTCGTTAATATGTTATCCCTCAGAACGCTTTAATTCCCGTACTAAGGCCGTTAGATGTAGATGAAGAACATATCAGCGAGGTGTAGGGACCCAGATATAATTAACAAGGGACGCTCTAATGCAAATAGGACATCTGCTTAGGCATGCGAAGGATTAGTGTAGCAGTCCACGGGGCTAGGAGTGGACTTATTGCGGCCGCTTACACGAGATAAGGCCATGTCCCTGCCCACAATGAGCCGGTATCTTATCAGCTATAACCGCTCGGTTTTTCTTCCACCTCGGCCCCTATTCCGTTCTGGAAAAGATGGAAAACCTGAGATAGTGTGGGTAATTGATTGGAGTCTGCTTACCGATCGAATGCGAGGTCGACGTCCTCGAGAAACAAACTGTTTAACGGTCCTTGGCTACTTGTATAATTTACCAGATTGTAAATTGATCTAAACGAAACTACTAAAAAAAAATCGTAGGGGTCATTCCACACAAAGTTGGCCAAAAACAAATAATAACCGCGTGACCATATCAGAAAAAAAGGTATTTTTCCAGTTATACAATACATATAGTTCTTCCAGATTTTTAAGAAATGTAGTTCATGAATTCTGCGATCGTGAAAATTTTTTAATTTCAGTATCCACCGGTGTTTACTATACGTTTTATAGACTCCTGAGTCCAAATGACCAAGTCCCACCAAAAGTCTATATGTGTGATCAAACTAGCACTAAAACAATAAGTTGTAAGAAACTGAAATTTCTTATTTTAGAAGAGTATATGTATGAGGTCTTACATCACCTCATCAGCAAACCATAAGAATTAAATTCCATATTTAAGACTCCTCAATGATCCTTACTTTGTCACAAATAAACTCATCCATAAAGATCTTAACATCCCATATGTTGCTGATTTGGCCCTAACCAGTTATGAATCCTTCCTTGACAAACTCCACTCCCACTCTAATCCTCTAGTTTCAATTCTTGCTTCCTCTTCAATTCCTGACAATCCTCCGAGGCGCCTGAAAAGAAGATGGCCTCGAGACCTTCTAGTTTAGTTACTTAGTGGAGTGATGCCAATGGGCATTTTCTCTTCGAGTTTTTTTCATGTATTTTATCATTATTAACATATTTACTTGTTGTATTACAAAATACAGTTGTAAATTTTAATAAAAATATTTAAAAAAAAAAATATATTTAAGACAAATATCCGGTACAAAACCT
Organism: Piezodorus guildinii; assembly: GCA_023052935.1. NCBI lineage: Eukaryota > Metazoa > Arthropoda > Insecta > Hemiptera > Pentatomidae > Piezodorus > Piezodorus guildinii. The sequence continues at coordinate 116,280,246 of CM041298.1, forward strand.
TTTTCATCAAAATGAGCTTACCAGAAGAGCCACTTTATACCATGCATTTTGCACCTTTTTTCGATTTTCTCGAAAACGGTTCCGACGATTTTGAACTCGCTGTATCGATGTAAAATTTAATGGCCTTTAATATAATTTAGGTTTCATTCGGATTAAAATGGTCTGACAGGGCTCAAATGCCGATATTTTAAATTTTCTTTCTCTAAAGTACCTTTGTTGATTCTATAAAAATAACTATATTATCTTGTTAGCACTGATGAAAAACAGGTAAATATATAAATCGAATGAATTCGATACTCAACTGAAGGAGAAAACAGAAAAAATATGTTTTTAATGCATTGTTTTGTTTTGAACATGAGATCAGTAATATACATGTATGATATACCGTTGGAAAGTAAAAGATTTTAGAAAAATATTATCTTACACTCAAGCTTTTAAAAGTTAATAGAGAGTGATGAAAATAAGATAAAACTAACTGATTATTTTAGATAATAATATAATAGATTTTCTAATAAAACACATGTTTCTATATAAATTCAATTTAATTAATTCTTTAATAGTTTCACGTATTTTTATCTCTAACTATATTTGAAAATTCTTTCATTGATTTTAAAAATGGAGGTAAGTGAAAGTCGTGTGTTGCCCGCCCCAGATTTATTTATTTGATTTTTTTTTTTTAACCTAAGAACAGATGTATAATATATCATTGGAAAGGTAAGATTTGTAATATACGTTATATTTTAAGTCGATATAACTCTTCTTGTTAATAAAAACAAACCAGAAATTATATTTAAAAAATATTTTTGTCCTTGCTTCCTTAATTTAGATTTTCAACTTGTATATTAAGCCGTTTCTATTCATTGCTTATAAGATAGTGTGGTTAATTTTTTCAATCTACAAAATTAAAGGTAATTTAGAGAAAAAATCCATAAATTCAGCATTCAAGCCCCGTCGGGCTATTTTATATTCGTATAGTAAGTTATATCAAAATCGTTAAAGCCATTTTTGTGAAAATCGTAGAAATATACAAAATGCATCTGTTTGTGCGATTTTGATGAAAATGTGAATGGATGAATGAATAACTTTATTTGCTTTCGGGGTAACCCCCATACAAATAGAATTTTGATTTTTTAGAATTTTGATGAAAATGTTTATATAACATTTTATGCCAATACGCTCCTAAAATATGAAATAGTAAAAAACAGTTACTTAATAAAACAAAGATGTTCTGAAATAAAAAAATATGCCTACTAAATACATGGAGATTTATACATAAAACATCAAATTTTATAAAAAGCAATCAAAGATTGCTGGATCCAGTGGAACGTAAAGTAATATAAATTCTACAGTAACGATAAGAATTCTGATTTTAAAAAATCCACATATATTGCATTTCAAGTACAACTAATAGTATCTAAAATACAAATCAAATGTAATTTGAAAGCATGGACTACCATTAACGAGATTGCAGATATTTCTGTGTTGTTGACTCAAACCTGGTCCTTGACATACTCAAATTGGACAAGCCCAGCATAAAGCCGCATGCTACGAAATTCTTTTAGTCACCTTCTACAGCAAGATAGATTATTTCTTTTAAATCATCTGTCATCTCAATTCATTAATGCTAATGTTTTTTTTTTTTTTTGTTTTTATTCGTGGGGTAATATCTCTTTTTTTGGATTTATTTATTTTCTATTTTAATATGTACATATAGAAAAGTTCTTACAAATACAATATATATATATATATATATATATATATATATATATATATATATATTATAATTATAACTTAATAATATAGTATTACAATTTTGGTTACTAAATCCTTATTCTTCCCATTGTACGACGCTCAAAAACAAAAATTTGTTTCATTGGGTCCAGGTCTATGACAAACAGCCGATCGCGGTTTAAAGTCCGTTTTTTTATTTTGATAAAAAATAAATAAAGTCTAATTATAAATAAATAGTTTTCAAAAAGAGAATTTTTTTTTAGTCATATATGCATCTAAAATGGTTGTAAATACTGTCCAGTATTTATAATTAATTTAAAACTATTTTTTAAAATTTAATTTATTAGTTCTGGCCAAATTACTTTTACTCTTTTTTTAACAATTACTACATCACTAAAAGTTAAGTTATTATTAATTTGTTTTACATAAATGCATTAATATATTTGAATTGATAAGAGAGATATGTGATAAGAGAAAAAAAATATGAAAATAATTGTTAAAAACAAAGCTAAACTTCCAATTTATTACAAAAAGCTAATTTATGTTGCCATCATCAGACCCATCTGGACATATCGAATCGAGCTTTGGGGCTCTACTAAACCATCTAATTCCTCTCGCATTCAATCCTCACAATCCAAAGTCCTTAGCAAAATCCTAAATGCTCCTTATTCCGTTACGAATAAAATCATCCATAATGACCTAAATATCCCATTTGTCGCAGAACTAGCCCGGAACAGATATGCCTCTTTTCATTCCAAACTCCCAACCCACACGAATCCTCTCGTATGCAACTTATCATTCCCATCTATTCCTGACAACCCTCCGATTGAAAAGACGATGGCCTCTAGACCTACTTTAATTAAATTGACATTGAAGTGCTACCACTGGGTAGTTTCTTCACTAGACATTATCACGCTCATAAGTGTAAATTAGCCTATTTACTTGTTGTATATATTGTATGTACAGTTGTAAATATCAATAAAATATATTAAAAAAAAATACTTAAAAGAGAAACTTCGTCGTAAACCTATGACATCCTGTCCTTTAACAATATTCGGTTGAAAAAATTCGCTATCTAGGACTCCTACTTGACAAACGTTTAACTTGGAATGTGCAAACAAGACAGAACGCTTTCAAACACTTACTGGACGGACGCTCTAACCTTCCACTGAACACAAAAGGCTCATCTATATCACCATCATAAGGACGATCTGGACTCATGGTGTTGAGCGTTGGGATCTACTAAACCATCATATTCTTCCCATATTCAATCCTAACAATACAAAATTCTTCGAAAAATCCTCAATGCTCCTTACTTTGTCACCAACAAACTCGTCCTTGAAGACCTTAATGTTCCATTTGTAGCTGATTTGGCCCGTGCGAGTTATCAATACTTCCATGACAAACTCCTTCCTGACAATCCTCCGAGGCGTCTGAATAGAAGATGGCCTCGAAACCTACTAGTTTAGATTAAAAAGTGGAGTGCTTCCAATGTGCCTACTCCCTTTCATGTATATTATCAACTAATTTACTTGATGTATTTACTAATAAACTTGTAAATTTCAGTAAATAGATAAATAAAAAAAAGTTATTGGCTGTTTTATTGATATTTTATTTATATTTCAAATTTAATATTTGTTTATTTGCATAGTAGTTAACAAGGAGACAGGAATTTAAGGTTATGATCTATATTTCATGGTATTTAAAAAATAAATAATTCCTATTGGAACGAAACACATGGTATATATAATTTTGTGTAAGCTAGCTGACTAGTAATGATTTCTATTTCGTCCTTATTTTAATTATTTTACTAAATTGAAAACTAATTTTGCAAGGTAGGTACCATATAAAACCATATATTATTAAAATATGACAATTTTAAAATATAAATAAAATAATTTTATTAATTTACAGAACTGAAACCAAATTATTATTTAATAATAAATAATATTTTTTCTTATCAGCCAATATCAAATACAAGAAAGGGAGCACTCTTTTACGATAATTTTACTATCAATATATTTTTAATGTTCTCTCTTTATAGACCTTGAAAGTTCTCATTTTACGAAACGGTCGTTTTAAAAACTATTAAAACTAGAAATTTCATGGTATTATTAAATGCTTTATATTAATGTGATGAAAAATCCTTTAATAAATCGGTGGATAAAAAAATGTGCTGCTGGAGTCATAATCCATAAGCACTGAAGATAAAACCTTCACTCATTCAACTTTTCCTAAACATATGTTATATTGATATTAACAACTGTTTATACAATAATACAACAATTAATAATACAACAATTAATAATACAACAATTAATAATGGCCGCTGACAAAGTTTATTTTTCTCTTACTTCTATTCTATTCTCTGTAAACAGAATCATTCGAAAAATTGGTGACTACGACAAAACGTTACTCAGTTAAACGCACCAAATATCTATTACCTCATAAATTGTGGAACGTAATATATATATATATATATATATATATATATATATATATATATATATATATATATATATATATATTATATATATATATATAAACTGAAATTTCATATTTAAGACAACCATACGCCCGAGACGTGACAAAACTTTTTTCATCAAAATGAGCTTACCAGAAGAGGCACTTTATACTATGCATTTTGCACCTTTTTTCGATTTTCTCAAAAACGGTTCAGACGATTTTGATTAAACTAGCTACATCGATGTAAAATTTGATGGGCTTTAATATCATGTAGGTTTTATTCTGGTTAAAATGGTCTGACAAGGCTCAAATGCCGATATTTTAAATTTTCTTCCTCTAAAGTACCTTTAATTTTGTAGATTCAATAAAAATAACTATATAATCTTGTTTACGCTGATCAAAAACAGGTAAATGTATAAATTGAATAAATTCGATACCCAACTAAAGGAGAAACACAGAAAAAATATTTTTTTAATGAAATTTTTCGTTTTTGAACATAAGAGCAGTAATATACATTATGATATACCGTTGGAAAGCTAAAGGTTTAAGAAAAAATATTATCTCATACACAAGCTTTTAAAAGTTAATTAATTCCTTAAAAGTTTCCCGTATTTTTATCTCTAACTGTTTTTGAAAATTCTTTCATTGATTTTAAAAATGGAGGTAAGTGAAAGTAGTGTGTTGCCCGCACCAGATTTTTTATATAGATGTTTCTACTGCTCCGATATTAACTTATATTATAAGTACCATTAACCCTGATTGTAAATACCACATAAGAGTAACTGGCGCAATACTACATTATGTAAAAGATTTGTTGCCACTTCTGAATTCTTGAAAAATAAATATATTAAAAAAATGTTTTCATTGAGTTCTCCTCAATGGGGTATCCATCTCAGAATACCCCAAAATTAAGAATCAGATGAATTTATCGAAAATACCGATAAAATGTTAAGGGAAAAAAAGGTACACAATTTAATGAAATGTATTTAATTGACAAAGCTATTCTTGAATAATAGACTTGTAGAATTGAATTTGGGGGCCTAGATTTTCCAACACAAAACGTTACCGATATTTTCAAACCTCAGAATAATAGTTACTGCTCCTTATTATGTATCCAACAAAACACTACTCATTGACCTTAATATTCAATTTATTTTAGACCAAATTCTTCAAATTTCACCTGAATATTTCACACTGTAGTAATCCTTTAGCACAATCCCTATCAAGCTACAACCATCCTTACAATCCTAGTTCTAGTTACTACGTCAATATCAGTTAATCACACCCCAAATCAGGTGTCAGTTGCGATCCGAAAGTGCCTGGGTACAACAATAGAACTGATATTGAATACAAGCCAGTTGTGCCAATCCTGTCAGGTTTCAGCAATGGTGTTCCACTGCCATAATAAACAGTTCCATCAAGTTTTAGTTTCTTCGGCGCTATCTATCTAGGGCATATCGATAGGGTCTGATTAATATCGATTTATTATCAAGTCAATGTCGTTTGCCCTATCGAAACGCGATCTCAGATATTGCAAAAACAAAATATTTAATTTCATAAAAATAAATTGTTAAAAACTTAATTAAATTGAATTTCAATAGAAACGTGTTTTTTATTAAGTAATCTATTATATTTGTATCTACGACAATCAGTTTGTTTTGTCGTTTTTTTAGCACTCTCCGTTAACTTGCCTTTAGTATTCCAACGGTATATTTACATCTATATTACAATTTAACACTCCTTATTGACATTTACAATTCCGTGTATTAGATAATATTTTTCTTAAATATTTAGCTATGCAGCGTTATATTATATATCTACATTACTTCTTGTGTTCAAAAATTGCAACAAAAACAAAATTTACCACTTTTACACTTACCACAAACACCCCCGGACACACAGACAGGCACACACAGACCTGTTTGCCGTCCTTTGGTCGTTTGGACTCAGGGCAAACTAAAACTATGCTTTTACTCGACGATTTATGGAGTATATAGGAAGGAAAACTAACTGCAATCCTGTGAACATTTTCGCATTATAGTTTTTCCTGGAAATATACGTTTTATGGTCCCCTGAGTCCTTAGTCATTCTCGAAAAAATGTATGTGTGTGCTAAGTCTAGCGAAAAGAAAGGTGTATAGAAAATTAAATTCTATAAATAAGGTAACTATATGTATTACAACAACTTTTTTTTAGTAGGGAGCGGCGTGAGTCTACTGTTTCCTGGGTCCTGGGTTTGAATCCCGGCTGTGGCAGAATATTATTCATTTTATTTATTCGGCCAGAGAGGGGAAGGGACGGAGCGACCCTAGGGTATGGAGACCCTCCTGGGGCAGACCCAGCCTCTTTAAAGTGGGTATTCAAAATTGGGGAAAAAACCTGTCGACTGAGCTTGACCAAGGCCTAATCACCTCATTGCACTGCCGTTGGACTAGAAACAGTACTAATCTCAATATGTACTGAGCCCAAGACCCTTCATGGGTTGTAGTGGTACAGGTTATATATATTTCAAAAAAATCAAAATCGGCAAAATAGAAGAGCCACTTTATACCATGCATTTTGCCTCCTTTTACGATTATCGCGAAAACGGCTCTAACTATTTTGATTAAACCCGCTGTATGTATAGAGAATTGAATGACATTTATTATTATATGTATTTAGTAAGATACACATAGTCTATATCGCAAACGATGGTTGTATAAAACTTAAATTTCACATTTTAGTAGTCTGGCACCCGGGAATATTGTACAAACTCCGTAAATTCCTTCCTCCTACATACTTCCTAATCATCCAGTCCTACCTCTCTGACGATCCTTCAAAATAAACCACAATAGTTCCTATTCATCTCTTTCCACCCAGTCTGCTGGGGTTCCTCAAGGCAGTATCTTAGGACTTATTTTTTACAGCTGATATCCCAACCCATCCTAACACATACCTTTCTACCTATGCCGATGACACTTGCGTGTTATCGGTTAATAACGATCCTACTATTGCCTCTCAAAATCTCCAATCCCACATCAGAGACATTGAGGTATGGTGTCAGAATTGGAGAATTAAAATCAATTCCAATAAATCCCAACAAATTACCTTTACCATTCGTCAAAAACCTATGACATTCTACCTTACAGTGTCCTTTAATGATATTCCGTTTGTCCCGGTTGAACAGGTCGGCTATTTAGGACTCCTGCTTGACAAACGACTTACATGGGATCCCCATACAAGACTGAAAAGGACAAGAAACTGCACGACGATATCGGCTACTCCAACACTTACTAGACAGACACTCTAACCTTTCACTTAACTACCAAAGACACATTTACATGACCATAATGAGGCCTATCTGGACCTACGGAGTTGAGCTTTGGGGCTCTACTAAACCATCAAACTCTTCCCGTATATAATCCTTACAATCCAAAATCCTTCGCAAAATCCTTAACGCGAACTCCTTAAAGGAGCTTTGCAACGAATAAAATCATCTACAATGACTTTAATGTTCCATATGTTGCTGATTTGGCCCGTACCAGGTATCACACCTTCCATGAAAAACTCCACTTCCACTCTAATCCATTAGTTTCAATCCTTGCTTCCTCTTCAATTCCTGATAATCCTCCGAGGCGTCTGAAAAGAAGATGGCCTCGAGACCTTCTTGTTTAGACTCACTACCAAAGAGTGCTGCCAATGGGCAGTTTCTCTTCCTGTTTATTTCAGGTGTTATAACATTTCAGCATATTTACTTGATGTATTTTTTGTACAGTTGTAAATTTCAATGAAAATATATAAAAAAAAAAAATAAAAAAAGAAATATTTTATTAGAGCATACCAGAAGAACCGCTCTATTTCATTCATTTTTATTTTTTATTCGGATTGTACTTACCTTGAAACGTAAGGCCTCAAAGTTTGCGAGGTTTATTTGATTTTTTTCTCGCTATATTACGAAGATCCATTATTAAAAAAAAAAAAAAGAATACCCATTACAATTTACAAAGATAACGCATTCCTATATCATACTTAGTAAAAGAGAAATATACATGAATCGGTAATCAGTGTTGATTTAATTTTATGATCTCTAAGGCAAACCAGTAAGTAGGACAAATAGTCTATAAACGTGTTAGTAAGTAAGGCTCTTCAGAATAATAAATTAGAGTTTTGAAAAGAAAACGGCTTCTCGACCTTGTTGCACAGAAAACACACCGGAGCGCGCGCAATGTGCTACTTCTAAGCATGTTTTCAGGTCATCCATTCCATCGAAAATGCTAAATAAACAGTCTAAAGGTTTTATTCAGAGAGATCCGTATGCTCAAGTTCTTCCCTGAGGACTAAGCGAGTCCAGCGACCCTGAAGCCTTCGCCCATTTCCATAGAGGACTAACCCGCTCTTGCATAAACAATCGGCTCAGAATGAGGAAACACCTCGTAGTTGGAGAAAAACAGTCTCTGGGCTGCACTCTTGCATTCCCTCTTGAGTGCCTCCTGATAAAACGCATTTTACTGTTGCCCGCAAAAGGAGAAATGCATCCCGAAGTGATGGTTATGTTAATGCAGCCCATGAAGTGCACCGATAGTTACTACCGTCTTCGGGTGACTGTCCGATCCTTCTACCGCGTCATAAACGGTCTTTAGGTTAACCATAGTATGTTGGTATTTATTATATGACATTTTTTCACACTTTTTTTTTTTTATTCAAGTTTTTGACACACTATAGTTATCTAAATCTTGCCTGGATTGAAAATTCGCCGACAATTTCCAAATCAGAAATTTAATGTAAAATATTTTTTCTATAAAATGTTTGACCCTAAAACCTACCCTTGAGGAACTATACTGATTTTTTTTTTTTTTTTTTTAAATTCTCTTAATCAAATTTACATAGTACAATAAGTAAATGTGCTATAAGTTTGGAAAGTCACGAGAAGAATCTACCCAGCGGTAATACTTTATAAGTTTATTTGTTCAGAAGGTCTCGAGGCCACCGTCTTTTCAGACGCCTCGGAGGATTATCGGGAATAGAAGTCGATGAGAGGATACGGACAAGCGGGTTTATATGAGCGGGTAACTTGGAATGAAAGGAGGTGTATCTTTTTTGGGCAATTTCTGCTACTAGTGGGATATTCAGCTCTCTATGGATGAGTTTGTTGGTATCAAAGTAAGGACTTTGTCGAAGGATTTTGGATCGCAAAGATTGGATGCGGGAGGAATTCGATGTTTTAGTGGACTCCCATAGCTCAATGCCATAACTTTTTGCCAATATTTTTAATTGGCGGGACTTTTTGAAACGCCCAGCTCAGTCGGTGTTTTTTGGATTGAAAATTTGCTGACAGCTTGAAATAAGAATTTAAATGGAAAAAAAATTTTGTTACATAACATTTGTCACTAAGATTTACCTTTTGGGAGGTATTTTCGTACATAATAAATGTATATTGTAGTTTTTGTTTTTTTTTGTGCATTTTATTTTAGTTTTAGCAAAAGCGTTAAATATTAGTTATTTATATTGTCACCAAATGTATTTATTGCTTATCATAATTATTTTTTTCTTATGTTAAACCTATTTTCTTTTTTCCCTCATTAATTTTGTATCTAGGCCAGATGTGAATATTTTACTACGTTAAATTTCATGTTATTCTTAGGGGACAGTCCCATAATAAAGTTTTTTTTCTTCTTCTCTATTGGTTTGAATGAAAAAAATATGTGGCCCGCAATACAGACTTTCTAATATTTTCCGACAATCAATTTAGTCATACAATAAATGGAAAACATTTTTCGTCATATAACCTTTGTCGCTAGCATCTAACTTTTAGGAGGTATAATGTTTTCAATAAAAAATGTTTCGTTTTGCCTGCGTTTTAAAGAGGCATGATTCTTTTAAAACGCCTAGTTCTGTCGGTGTTTTTTGGGTCGAAAATTTGCCAGCAGTTTCCTGATGAGAAAATAAATGGAAAATTTTTTTTTGTATGTTGTATTTTTATTACAAGAAAACTTAATCAGAAATTTAATGGAGAATAACTTTTGTTTTGAAAAAACAAGTCGTGCCCGTAACACACGACTTTCACGTTCTTAAAACAATTAAGGAATATGTATTAAACGTTAGACTTAAAAAAAAAAAAAACGTTAAATTGTTGAATTTTTCTATGAAATTTCTCGCTAAGAGATACTTTTTGGGAGCATTATTGCTGAATAAAAACAATCGGTTCGCGCAACTCACGACTATCCAATATTTTCCGGCATACAATAAATGGAGAAATTTTTTCGTTTACGTACCTTAGTCGCTAGCACCGTCCGCTTAGGAGATATATTGGTTTCAATAAAAATGTTGCGTTTTACCTTTCATCTTCAAGTGACCGGACTTTTTGAAACTCCACCAGCTCTGTCGGTGTTCGAATTGAAAATTTTCCGACAGCTTCCAAATTAGCAATTAAATGGAAAATATTTTTTGTTACATAACATTTCTCCCTAAGACATACTTTTTAGAGGCATATTGGTTATGAATGAAAAAAATGTAGTACTCGAAGCACACGGCTATCTAATATTTTCCGACAATCACTTAGTCCGTACACTTAATGCAGAACATTCTTTGTTATATATCTTAAAGCCGTCCAATTTTTCATCGATACAGCAAGTTTAATCCAGGAAGAAATAAAGTCCCGATTAAAGGTGGGAAATGCGTGTTATTAGTCAGTTGCTAAGTTACTTAGTTCGCGGCTTCTATCTAAAAACTTAAAGGTTAGATTTATAAAATCATTATTCTTCCGACGGTTCTTTACGAATGTGAAACGTGGCCGCTTACTTTGAAGGATGTACAACGGCTTAAGGTTTTCGAAAATAAGGTACTGCGTAAAATATTTGGTCCGAAGAGAGATGAGGCCACTGGGAGAGTTTAGAAGGTTGCACAACGGAAATTGCGAATTGTATCCTGTGAATATAATTGAGTTGATTGCATCGCGGAGACTCAAAAAGGAGCGAGTAAAGTTGTTGGGCTCGATGAGGAGCGGATTCCGAGAAAGTCGGTATTCGCTGATCCAAACTGGTAGGCGTCCGAAAGGTAGACCTAAGCCTCGATGGGAGGATTGCGTAAGGCTGATCTCGGGGGCTTGGGCTTGAATGGTGAACATTGAACGAGTATTTCTGTGTAGGCAGAATTTGTGGTATCGGCATCGAACCTTCGGGTTTGGTAAGCCTATTATATATTATTATAGCAAGTTTAATCAAAATCGTTATTGAGAAAATCGTAAATAGGTGCAAACTGCATGGTATAAAGTTGCTCTACTGGTCAGCTGTTTTTGATGAAAAAGTTTCTGTTACATCTCGGGCGTGTAGCTGTCTCAAATACAAAATTTCAGTTTCATACGACGTTTCGTTTTGGCCCTGGAGTCACCACATAGTATGTGCCACATACATACACAGACACATAGACTTTTTGCCGAACTTGGTTATTTGAACTCAAGGACCCTTAAAACGTTCGTTTTTGTTGAAAACAGGAATTCGAACATTTTCACAATCGCAATCCTAGAAGCTATATTGGTTTTGAAATAAAAAAGGTACCAAAGGTATGAATTTATAAATTTACATTGATAATTAAAAACCTCAGCCGTTGGACCGTCTGTGGAACTGACAGTTTCTATGAGGTGGATATCCAAAAATGGGAGGAATAAATAGGGCGAAGTTTGATTTTGGTATAATCACTTCATTGCACAGCCATTGGCCTTAAAATATAATAAACTCTTTTGTATTGATCCTAAGGTCCTTTGTAGAAATACAGGTTTTTCTTTTAATATTAAATAAAAAATATATCAAAAAATTGTATTTCATACTGTTCGCTTATACAGTTTTATTAACATGTCAAAGAAAGTATGTGTTATTTAAACATGTACATAACACCTTAAAAAGAGTTGATATGATGTAATAAAATAAGTAGTTAAGATATTCCGATTTGCATAAGATATCGGCAAGAGTCAATTCCGGTTCAATCGACTCCTACAGAGAAATGCATTTTTTTTTCCAACTTCTGCCGTAACAGTTTTTTTTAAAAGGGAAAAAATGTTTTTTATAACTTATAGGGATTCTAGGTTGATTTATTGATTATTTTACATAAATTAATATTGGAATTGATTGAGGCACAATTGCCCATATAAGAAACACTCCCTTGTTACCTTTCACAGAAGTTGTTCTGGCGAGTTGATGTTGTCTTGGCCAAAATGGGAGGTATTTCCTTTTTTTGTTGTCAGTCATCAAGTCGCTCCATGGATGGATACTTCATAGATGTCATCTCTATAAGTGACATCTTGATGTACTACGACATGTTAAAATCGAATCAAACTGTTCGACAATTTTGAAGTTCGTCCTGACAATCCAATGCCCATTAAATATCGAGCTGTTGTTGACGTATTTAATCTTATTTGATTGCTATCTCAAGTTTAAAGTATGACCGGTTTTATTTTTATTTATTCACTAGTAGACTGCTTCGCTCGAATTGGGTTTCGTTTATGTTTAAAAAATCTCAGTCTTAAATTTGATATAATTAATAACAATGTTAGTTAACAACGCAGATACAATTAAGTACTATTGTTTTTGCACGATCCTGTACGACGTTGACAATACTTAAACTGTTATAATCTTCCTCTTTCCAAATAATATTTTCAAAAATTACAGGTGGAATAATCAGGAGTCAGTCTTTTCCTAAATATTTTTAATTTTGCCAACGTTTCGGCTCAAGCTTGTGAGCCATCATCAGAGCATTACTGAGCCATGTCCAAGCATAAACTCGCCACCAATTATACTCGTATGCTTGAACATGGCTCAGTAATGCCCTGATGATGGCTCACAAGCTTGAGCCGAAACGTCGGTAAAATTAAAAATGTTTAGAAAAAGGCCGACTCCTGATTATTCCACCTATAATAGTTTCTACAGTCGAATATACATCCTCAAAATATTTTCAAACGTTTATGGGCTTACAACAACTTTATCTTAACTTGTAACGATTTCGTTTATTGCACATTAACTTTACTAAAAGCTTGCGCTTTCCAACTGTACTTTATACGTCAATGTTACTACTTATATTTTAGCTATAAGGTTTTGATGACGGTTACAGACAATTTATTTTTTCAATTTAACTACAGTATAAGTGGATATCAGTGGAATAATAATAATAATAATAACAAATTCTTTATTTATCCTGGGACAAGTCCCTTTAGTATAATATTGCAAAGTACATAAAAGGATTTTTAGTGTCTTAAAGTACAAAAAAATTGAAAAATTGCAATGTATTTTACTTATAAACCTTCAGGACAAAATGCCCTAAATCATGGTGAAAACCTTATCGAAATCCGTCCAGTGGTTTTGAAGGAGTTTGCGAAAACCAAAATCGCGTTATCATTTTATAAGTAGAGTATTGATAATTTGACAATGCTACGCTGAGAACTCTATTTAACGAATACCCGACATTGCACAGTTTCGGGACTGTTTACGACAATTCATGAGGTTAGCAAAACCAGAGATTTTTTACTCTCTTGAATAGCTATTTCTTAAAATTATAATCTCATCCGCCGGGTTTGAACCCCTCTTGGACATGGAAGGTTGTTATAGACCAACCTCATCGGTTCCAAGCACCTTCGTTCTCTTCCGTATTATCACATAATTTACCTCAATATACTGCCTATGCACCTCCATACGTCAGTAAGAAACCTTGAACTCATTATTGTTCCTGAAGTGGATTTATTTCTCAAATCACACGAAAAGCTATCTCTGTTCTAAAACCATTCCTAAGAGTTCATGATTCCATCCCACATAAAACCCGTATGCTACTGGTCTCTTCTTTCATTTTCCCCTATTTTGACTACGGTTACATTTAAGCATTAGAATTTAGCGTTTTTTTTTTTTATTTTACAATATTCTTCTTTATAATTTCTTATTTTATTTTATTTTTTTTTTTTTTACTTTTTTTACGAAATCAGCTGATGCGCTCGATGATAACAGTCATACGTTACATCGTCTCTATACGTTATATCTCCGACTACTGCTGAAACCTACAGAAAGATTGTAAAATATCTGACTGAGACCAAAGCTGACTTTCATACATATCAGCTGCGCCAGGAGAGAGCATTAAGGGTCGTAATCAGAAACCTTCATTCCTCAACACCCGTTGAAGCTATCAAAGAAGAACTGACAGAATTAGGATTCCAAGTGAGGCAAGTCACCAACGTTCTAAAAGATAAAAGTCCACTGCCTCTATTCTTCGTGGACTTGGAACCATCAGCAGGAGTCGAAAAAATCTATGACCTCAGTAGACTGTACTATACCCGTGTAAAAGTTGAAAAACCTTACACAAAGAGGGAAATAGTTCAGTGTCATAACTGTCAGGCATATGGACATACCAAAAGTTATTGCCATCACATACCACGCTGCGTGAAATGCGGTGAACAGCATAAAACAGAAGAATGTACAAGATCAAGATCTACACCCGCTGTATGTGCTCTGTGCCTCAAGGACCACCCGGCTAACTACAAGGGATGTGAAATCTACAAGAAACTCAGAACCAGATATCAAAAACCTCAGGATCCGAATGAAACAGCTGTACCAACCAGAAGCAGAAGAGAACCATCTAAAACTGTAAATTCTAACGTATCATTTGCCCACTTGCTTGGAGGTGGAAACCAGAATCATGAAGTCGAGGCACTGCCGGAACAACTTTTTCCTCAACTTTCTCAATCTATTGTACAACAATCTATCCCTCAAAGTTTACCTACTCTTCAAAAAACTCCTCAACATCAAATTTCTCATATCCCTTCTCCATCAAATGTCACAGACCTTACCAGTCTCATGACATCCTTCATCTCCGAAATCAAATCCCTCGTTATGCCTCTAATATCACTCCTTACGAACCTTGTATCAAATCTCATTCCTGCCTTACAAAAACCATAAATGACCTCACCTAATTCCTTATCCATTCTCCTTTGGAATGCGAATGGTGTTAGAAATCACACTGACGAACTGACAGCGTTGTTGCAAGACAAAACAATTGACGTTGCACTTATTACTGAAACTAGACTAACCACTAAACAGCTTTTCAAAATACCGCAGTACATAACATACCGTACAGACCACCCAGACGGCAAAGCTCATGCCGGTTCTGCTATCATTGTCCACCAATCCCTCTCTCATCATTTACTTCCACTTCCTACCTATGATTTCCTGCAAGCCACAGCAATAGTAATCAAGACTTTCTCCTATCCGGTAACTATTACATCAGCATATTGCCCTCCCAAACACTCCATTTCCAACACCGAATTTGCATCCTTCCTGGATTCCCTAGGAAATCAGTTTATTATGGGTGGAGATCTAAACGCCAAGCACCAGCAGTGGGGTTCTAGAACCACGAATTCTCGTGGAAGAAATTTGCTGACTGCTCTGAATTCCCGAAATTTTAACCTCCTACCTCCTGACTCCCCTACCTACTGGCCAACAGATCCTAACCGTAATCCGGATATCCTCGACTTCTTCATCCACAGCGGATTAGGCTCCCTGAACTATTCCGTAACTCGCCTTGATGAACTATCCTCTGACCATAGTCCACTGATCCTTAAAGTATCCCTAACTCCTATTCCGAAACCCATTCCACCTTCATTTATCCGAGGCCCTGTCAACTGGAACCTCTTCCGCCAAATCCTCACCGATAATATTGACCTCAGTGTGACCCTCAAAACACCGGATGACCTTGATGATTCCCTCTACTCCTTTACTACCGCCATTCAGCAAGCTGTCTGGACTGCCTCCTCTCCTAAGCACTCCAATAGAACTCCTCAGCAAAACCATTTACCTCAACACCTAGCTGACCTCATCCATGCAAAATGCCGAGCCAGATCATTATGGCAAAGAACCCGACACCCAACAGATCGCCGTTCCTATAACTTTTATTGTAGGCAATTAAAGCGGGAGTTGGCGACCTTTCGTTCCCAGTCCTTTAATTCCTACCTCTCCTCTCTATCAGCCGGAGATAATTCCCTGTGGAATGTGACCAAAAAGATCCTCAAATACCACAAAGTTTCCCATCCTCTCCGGCGTGGTGATGACTCCTGGGCTGCGTCTGATGAAGATAAAGCCGAGGAATTCGCCACACACCTCTCCAAAGTATTCACTCCTCACCCGGAATCCAACAGAAATCATACCACAACAGTTCAAGAATTCCTTTTCTCACCAATACCTCTTTCCCTACCTCCTAAAGCTATTAATCCATCTGAGGTGAAATATCTTCTTCAAAAACTGACCCTTCGTAAATCCCCTGGACATGATCTCCTTACCCCCAGATCCTGCGACAACTTCCCCAGAAAGCCATTATTTTTCTTACATACATCTACAACTGCATCCTTCGCACCACCTATTTTCCTCTCTTATGGAAGCATTCCACAATCATTCTATTCCTAAAACCAGGTAAACCTTCCAGTAACACTTCATCCTACAGACCTATTAGTCTACTCCCCATCCTCTCAAAAATCTTCGAAAAGCTCCTTCTAAAACGAATCCTGCCTATATTAGAATCTCACAACCTTCCTTCCCACCAGTTTGGTTTCCGTTCTCATCATTCCACTGTTCAACAAGGACTCCGAGTTGTAGACCATATTTCCTCAGCCCTCGAATGCAAAGAGTATTGTTCTGGTGCGTTTCTGGACATAGCGCAAGCTTTTGACCGGGTATGGCACACTGGATTACTCTTCAAGCTTAAAACGCATTTACCCCAGTCTCTCTACCTCATTCTAAGATCCTATCTCTCAAACCGCTCCTTTCAAGTACGCTGTGGTGTAGAATTTTCCAACTGTTATCCCGTTGAGGCCGGTGTTCCTCAGGGCAGCGTCCTGGGACCCGTGCTCTACATCCTTTACACCGCTGATATTCCTAATCATCCTAACACCTTTCTAGCAACATTTGCCGACGACACCGCCATCCTATCATCCAGTTCCGATCCCGAAACAGCATCCTTAATCCTGCAGAGACACCTTTGTCATATCGAAGACTGGTGTGGTGCTTGGCGCATAAAGGTGAACGAGGCCAAATGCAAACACGTAACCTTCACTCTTCGACGAAACTCCTGTCCGCCAGTTTACTTCAATTCCATTCCTATTCCTCCTTCAGATACAGTCCGCTATCTTGGCTTACTACTAGACAAAAGACTGACGTGGAACCCACATACAAGACTTAAAAGAAAAGAACTCAATCGACGATTCGGACAGTTATACAGACTATTAAACAGAAAATCTGAACTTACAGTTGAGAACAAATTATTAATTTATAAGACAATACTGAAGCCCATCTGGACCTACGGACTTGAACTGTGGGGGACAGCTAAACGTTCTAACATCAAACGCATTCAATCCTTTCAATCCAAAGTCCTCCGAATAATAGTAAATGCTCCTTATTATGTATCCAACTATACCTTGCACCACGACCTTAATGTTCCATTTATTTCAGACGTAATTCCATCCAAATTTTCCAAATTCCACAAGAGCCTCAATCATCATCCTAATCCTTTAGCACGATCCCTATCCAGCTCCACTCATCCATACAACCCACCTAGAAGGTTGAAACGGCATTGGCCCCGAGATATATTGTAAATACATATGCTGGAGTTCTGACACTGGTCAGATTCTCCTCTCAAGTGCGGTGTGATTGTGGCTATGGCGCCCTCACTTAGCTTCCGCTGGCTCTCACCAGTGATGCGGCTGAGAGGGAGGCGCTGGGATCCTTTGGACTCTGCTTGTCCTTCCACAAGTGGGGGGACAAGCCCCGTCCGGGGTTCCCGAGCTGATTGTAAATATTGTACATAGGTATGAATGTGACATGTTTTGTTTATTTATTTGTTAACTTTATTTATTTGTATTTATTTTGTCTACTTAATTTTGTTATTGTATACGTTTACTTATTTTGATTTTATTTATGTAATTTGACTTTCCTTTTGTTTATATTGTAAATATTGTATGAATGAGATCCTGTAGCACTATTATTGTTGTCTATTATGACAAATTGTAATATATACGAATAAAAAAAAAAAAAAAAAAAAAAAAAAAAAAAAAAAAAAAAAAAAAAAAAAAACTTTTTTTACAGTAATTTTTGTATTCTTACTCGGAGGCACTAAAGCCCTCATTTATTTTTCTATGTACGTGTATTATTCTAAATAGCTTTGTCTCAGAAATAATTTTATTTTATTTTTTTTTTATTATTTATTGAGAAATATTACAATTTGTTACATAATGAACAGTAGTAATAGTGATGTAGTACACATTCATACAATATATACAGAAAATAATGATAAAGTCAAATTACATAAAATCGGAAAAATAAATAAATTCAAATATATACAAGAAAATAAAAATTAATAAAAACAAAAAAACAACAACAAACAAATAAAAACAACAACCTGTAGTAGAGATAAATACAAGTTGGGAAATAAATAAAAATCATACAAGCAAACTTAACTATATACAATATATACAATCTGCTAAAGGGACCCTAGACTCGGCTGCTCCCTCCACAAGTGGGGGGAGAAGCCGAATCCAAGAGATCCCAGCGTCTCTCACTCAGCGCTTCACCGGTGTAAGCCAGTGAGGGCCGAGCTAGGGCGGAATAGCCACAAACATACAGTATATGAGTGGAGGTCTGACTAGTATCAGAACTCCAGAATAAATGTTTACAAAACGTGTCTCAGAAATAATAAAGGAATTATTATTAATATTAAATTAACCCTCCAAAAAATATCGTCGAGACGTACTGTACATAATATTATATAGTATTTCATATAACTACATTTTATATGATTATATACTACATTACAAATGTGTTCTCTGCTTAGTATAACTAAATTTATTTTTTGTTCCAGGTAAGCGTTCAATTCAATATTCAAGAATGGAAGAGTAAGTTTATTTATTTATATTTTTAAATCATTATTATAAAATCTGAATTTCATAAAGAACAATCTCATATCTCGCTTCAGTTTCTAATACACTGCATCAAAGCAAAACATGATGGCTTAATTCAAAACCAATTAAGTTAAAAAAAAAAAAATTACTGACAAGAAGAGAATCCCAAAGTAGCACTTCACTAACTATTTTAACTCAGTAGGTCCCGAGGCCACTTTCTTTTCAGTCGCCTTGGAGACAAATTACGGACAAGTGGATTTGTATGGGCAGGAAGTTTAGAATGAAACGAGGAGTATCTATCACGGGCTATGTCTGACAAATGGGATGTTAAGGTCATTATGAATGAGTTGATTTGTAACAAAATAAGGAGCATTCAGGATTTTGGATTGTAAGGACTGGATGCGGGAGGAATTAGATGGTTTCGTAGAGCCCCAAAGCTTCCATATGTCCAAATAGGTCTGATAATTGTGATGTAGATGAGCCTTGTGTAATATACTGGAAGTTTTGAACGTTTATCTAGTAAGTGTTGTAGTAATAGATTTCTTCGAGCAGTTTCTTGTCGTTTCAGTCTTATATGAGGATGAAAAAATATTAATTTTAGAATGACTAACTTTTTAAAATATTTCATTACGTATTGAAAGTTGATAGCGAAGCGCCGTATATGGTTGCTGGCAGCTGTTTTAATTAAAATGATTTTATTAGTAACATAAAAAAAAAAATAAAAAAATAGCAGCCATAAAAATAACTGTCTTGATATATAATCTATGTACAATTATTAAAAATCAATATATCTTTAATAATAATCACAATAAACAAAAAATCATTTGACAATGCTTACAGATAATTGTCTCATTGATGGATGAATACGTCCTGTAAGAACTGCTAAATGAGTTGTTGGTTTTCTTGTGTTTGAATAAGTTTAGCCACTAATGAGATAATGGGTAGACATTTAATGCCATAAGTGGATTCGCATTGTCTATGACGGGCAAAAGATTTTTTTTTCTTTCCATTTTCTTAAAATACTGACGTAAACATTAATAGCTTAATGGTATTATATATTTCTAAAACTATCCTATTTACATCATCATACTGGAAGATTACAATGCTAAATGCATTGGGCAGAGCTGTATGTGGTAAGATAGTGCAACGTTTTCCACAATTCATTTTAATATGAATGGTTTGTAATTTATTTTTTTTATTATTTATTTTTTTTTTTTTTTTGCATATATCAAAATGCCCACCCCTCTTGAAGTATGTAGAAATAGCGAAGAATTTGTTTCTCTTTTCTTTTTTTTTAAATTCATTTAAAAAAAGGACTATGATAGGTGGAATAGTCAGGAATCAGTCATTTTTGAAAAGTTTTTAATTTTGCCAACGTTTCGGCTCAAGCTTGTGAGCCATCATCAGGGCATTACTGAGCCATGTCCAAGCATAAACTGCTCACAAGCTTGAGCCGAAACGTTGGCAAAATTAAAAACTTTTCAAAAATGACTGATTCCTGACTATTCCACCTATAATAGTTCCTACAGTCGACTATACACCCTCAATAAAAAGGTCTATGTTTTCAATATAGAAATTTTTACAGAAAGTAGGAATACGACTAAACTATATAAGAAAAATAAATAAACAAAGGTGAGTCCCTTTTCCTTTATGGACTTCTAGCTCACAAAAATTCTCTTTTTTTTTAAAATTAATATTTGTGATTATTTTAATCACTTTTTCATCTCTTAGTTAATCTGTTGTGATAACAAAATGTAAAGCAGATTCTTTGTAAGTTTTTTGTAAGAACGAAAAAAATTATCGAAGCTAAGAATTCTCAGAGAAAAAAAAGAGGAACTGAAACGATGAGCGGCTACCCGGGAAACTAAAATATACAACTGTCGGTTATTTTTCCGTCTCAACAATCTCGCAGAACCGTCTTTCCAACACGCCGGTTTTGATCCTTACACCATCGTTCTTTTCATGAGTTCGACCCTCCGTTTAAAAACGATCTTGTAAGTGAGCCTTTAGCGCATTGAAATCATCTGTTCCATTTGGATCGGACGTCAGCGTCCGGCCTTACAGAGCATGCGCAATAAGGAAGATGAAGGCAGCTTAGAGGCAGATGAAAGGAGGCTGGAAGATAAGGCAGGGCATTAACATATGTTAATAGATAGATTAGCATAGAGCCAGCTCAAATCTATTGTTCCATTGCTAGTCCAGCGCGAGGTTCGCTAGCTTGTCTGCTTCATGTCTTATGCAAACATTTCGTAGCTCAGGAATATATTGGCTAATTAGGCTAACTCCAAGCACTCTGGTAACTCACGCCAATCTTTTGTCCGTTAAATATCTACTTGGTACTGGATCGACTTTACAAACGATCGGTATAGACTGGTCTCATTGCTGGTAAGTTAATTGTCAGACGTTAATTATTAATTAAAAATTCTTAATTATCCTGGGACATATCCCTTTAGAATAAAATAAACAGAATGTACAAAATGTGCATTACTGTCTTAGATTAAATTAAGTACATATAAACAAGTTAATAATTACTGATTATATATATTTACTTAACAGAAACTGTAAAAGAAGGTGGCAATCCATGGGGGATGACTCCCAGACACATAGACCTTTTTTTGGGATTGGACTTTTGTGCTCACGGGACCACGATTTACGATCGCAATACTTTCTCTTACTATATATTTCTTATATAGGTAAGTGAAAGTAAAACCGTATTATAACAAAATGAGTAAACAATAAAATAATTACATTAGTATCAACCAGAGGTTTGATGTTAGCTGAACTAATGTTTGATGCTGACCAAGCCGCTCGGGACGGCCCCACACTATGTTTTTGTTTTGCGTGGCACTGAGCCGCCTGGATTAATTAATCCGAACCGACTTTCAGCCGAACCGACTCAATACATCGAGATCGTCGGGAGTGTTCTTGGATCACTTCGAAATTCCTAACTCAAACGAGTTCCTTAACCTTATTAGATAGAATTACTGGAAAAAAATAATTTGTGGATTGTAACCTTATTGTGAGGTGCATTAATTACAGAGGCGGTGGGAGGGGCTGACAGCCGATGAAAAGGTCAGGAGCCAGTCATAGAGATGAAAGGCTCCGCTACCTCTTTAGTCAGCAGGGCTCTCATTTGCCTCTCGTCGCCAGATCTGTTGGCCAAACAGTACGCGGGCTGTCGGGAAGGATGCGGGCACAATTAGGGGAAGAGGAAAAGCAAGAGGTGGCTTACAAGTAGAGGATCCCAAATGTGTCTTCGATTTAGATGACATTTTTTTTTTTTTTTAAAGTAAAACTAGATATTAAACCATTATACTACATAATATTATAGACCAATGCTCCCCAGGAATCGCCTAAAAAATCGTATAAAGGATGAAAAATGCATATTATAAAGTTGTTTTTCTGGTTCGTTACTGTAATATCTCGGGGAATGCGCTTCCAAAATATGAAAAACTTCGATTTTACACAACTTATTGTTTTTGAGCTAGACTTCCCACACATACAGATTTTATTTTTAGTCTTACCGATGATCTACAGATTTACTTTTTTTTTAACCTTCTGATCTCATAGAGAGGGGAGCTCATGGCTTAGTGGCTAGCGCGCTGGTCTCTTACGCTTAAGGTTGTGAGTTCGAATCCCAGTCCTTGCGGTAGTTTTATAAGCACATAATTATATGAGGATTCACTCACAGCCTCTCCCCCGGCAAGTCAGGTGGCCATTGCAAAAATAGGCATAAGGAGTGATTACCCTACCCATGCTTTACGTTCTTACATTCTCCCAACAGATTACACCATACGGCCAAGAAATCTGATAAAGGCAACCCAAAAAGTACAAAATGATATGGATCAAATTTGTTATGGGCAAATATAAACAAGTACAGCTCAATGCAGGTAAAACCAAGCAATCCCTTATCGGCTCCAAACTAACCATAAATTCGCTTCCATACTACTCGTTGCTCTTTCTAAATAAAGTCCAATTCCAAAAAAAACTGTTAATAACTCCGGAATAATCTTTAACCAAAACTTATCTTGGAATAGCCATATATCCGAAATATCCCTAAAATCCATTTCCATACTCAAACAGCTCTATAGATTCCGTGAATCCTTACCTTTAAAAACCCGTCAGTTACTTGTTTCCTCTGTTATCTTCCCCAACTTTGACTACGGTTGTCTTGTGTAAGGAGGACTTACCGATGAACTAGAAATAAAATTAAAACGTCTAATGAATTGCTTCATTAGATTTTTTTTTGCAGCCCGTAGACGTGACCATATTTCAGGCTATTATACCGATTTAAAATGGCTTTATCCTTCTGTTCGACATCAATATTTCCCTGGTTTCTACCTATTCTAAACCTTAAAAAATAGAAAACATTCCTATATAAATGAACTCTTTATCTTCCGCTCTGACATCCATTCGTTGAACATTAGTACAGAATCAATGAATATTTATACCCCATCACATAGAACAGCGTCCTTTCACAAATCCTTTCTCGTTCGCTCCTCATTATTTTGGAATTCCCTGTCTACCTCTATCCGTAAAACCACCTCTCTCTCTCTCTTCTTTCAAACATCAACTCTTCATTACCTATTTTAATCTTAATCATCCATCCTTTTATAAATATAGGTATTTATAGTATAAATATGTGTATGTATAAGTGCGTGTATATAATTATACAAAGATTTATAGATTTATTGAAATATTTTATTTAAAATTAACTAGACCATAAGAATTTGTTGTTTTTTTATTGTTTTTGTTAAAAGAGGACCTGGTCCCAGAATAAAGATTTTTTTTTCATTTCATTTCATACACACACTCGGAACTTTTAGTTGTAGTAACGGGGTTGGTAGCTTGGACCAAGGGGATCATAAAACGCGTATTTCCGTTGAAAGCTGGAATCCTAAATCTTTATTATTATACTTTCCTTGCTCTATATACCAAATATAGGTTGGTAAAAATGGGAAGTCAATGTTTGAATTTAGCTCGAAAGTTTAAAAGTCCGACTTAAATTAAGCTTAGTCATACCCTGCAATGTAATCCCGACAAAGAACGAATTATGCACCTGCATATGCTCCTATGCTGTAGTTGTTATGAATGATAAAGAACTTGTAACATAGGAATTATATCTTAATTCTTTGGAATTGAATACATTAATATTTAATAAAACAAAATGGGTTAATTTTACTTGAGGTGTGTACTAAGCTGTTTACACATTTCTAGAACATTAATCCATGACTTATTGTTTTCGACAACAAAATGAGAGAAAATGCGGAAGGTTATCACAATTATGCGTACATGTTAATGGTACCAATTTTCATAAGCCGCCAATGAAACACTTATTAGCATTATATTTTATGTCCTTATTATCGTAATCTTCTCACTTTTTACATTACATGTATAATCTTTTTGTAGAGTTGTGTGTAATCGATATTTTGTAAGGATTAACACTGCTAATTAATGAAGTCCATATAGCAAGAATTGTAATTACTCGATTACTTATGACATATGAAGGTCTGTCTGTTTTGAACTCTAAGAACTAAGCTTCTGTTTTCAATTCTTTGAACGAATTTAGTCCCTTATTTCTACTATGTAGGTAACTAGGTAAAAATTCTGGTGCGGGCAACACACGACTTTCACTTACATCCATTTTTAAAATCAATGAAAGAATTTTCAGATACAGTGATAAAATACTTAAAACTATTAAAGAATTAATTAAATTAAATTTCTATAGAAACATTTGTTTTATTAAAAAATCGATTATATTATTATCTAAAACAATCACTTAGTTGTATCGGCTTTTTATCACTCTCTATTAACTTCTACAAGCTCTTGTGTATTAGATAATATTTTTCTTCTAAAATATTTAGCATTCCAACGGTATATTACACATGTATATTACTCTTCTTATGTTCAAAAACGAAAAATTGCATAAAAAAATATTTTTTTAGTTTTATCCTTTAGTTGCTTTTCAAATTTGTTCAACTTGCATGTTTAGCTGTTATTTATCAATGCTAACTAGATAATATGGTTAATTAAAGGTACATTAGAAGAAGAAAATTTAAAATATCGGCGTTTAAGTCCTGTCAGACTATTTTATCACAATAAAACCTACATGATATTAAAGTCTATTAAATTTTACATCGATATACGGAGTTTAATCAAAGTCGTCGGAACCGTTTTTGAGAAAATCGAAAAAAGGTGCAAAATGCATGGTGTAAGTTGGCTCTTCTGGGAAGCTCATTTTGATGAAAA
Source organism: Piezodorus guildinii (assembly GCA_023052935.1). Taxonomy (NCBI): domain Eukaryota; kingdom Metazoa; phylum Arthropoda; class Insecta; order Hemiptera; family Pentatomidae; genus Piezodorus; species Piezodorus guildinii. Next base: position 116,305,584 of record CM041298.1, read on the forward strand.
GGTTTTGTAACGTCTCGGGCGTATATTTGTCTTAAATATGAAATTTAAGTTTCATAGGACTTTTTGTTTCTGCCCAAGAGTTACCACACACACACACAATACCTTTTTGCGGGACTTGGTTATTTGGTCTCAGGGGACCCTAAAACGTGTATTTCCGTCGAAAACTGGGATTCGAAAAATTTCACTTGATTTTGAAAAAAATATATTTTTCGGATATAACAAGCAGAGAATTTTTCGGTCCCTCGGAGTTCGTTAAAACGAGGGTTTACTGTATGTCAAAATATGAGATTCTTAAAAAAAAAAAATCCCTATAATAACTTTCTGAAAGCACTATATAAAAAAAAAAAAAATAAAAAAAATACAGTATCCATTGTGTTCCTAATATTTTATTCATTCTCTTTGTTTTATTTAATTGGTCAAACACCCAACTGATTTCTCCTTGTCAAAATGCCTATCTGCATTGGAACGTTGTTGATACTAGCAATATGTTTAAATTAATTAAAAACTAGAGCTTTTAATCAACATACTCTGTTAGCACAAATGGTTGCAAGGGAAAAAACATGATTTAACATTCCATTTTAACGTTTAACGTTTATTCTTAATATTTGTTCATATAAAGATTGATGAATATCATTAACAAGCTTGTGAGTGAGTTCTGAAACCCCATGTAGTACTTTTTTAATACAGTACCTTAGACCTGTTTTTTTTTTCTTTTTGCAAAAAACTCCATTAAAAAAAAAATTATTAAAAGCGTAAAAATCTCTGATAAAAATGTTATGAAATCGACTTCTTTGATTATTTTTGCAATAAAATGTATTTTTTTTTTAAATTATATTAATAGCATTATTTTGGTTTATTGTTTTGAATTAATTAATGAAAAAATAAACAAACAGCCCTTTTAAAAATTTGAGGTGCTACATTTCAAAATACAAACACAATAATGTGTTTAAGTAACAAAACCCTACGAACTAGCTTTCACGTGCCAAGTATCGATGAACACATACGGACACATAATTTATGTTTTGAAAACCAACGGGCCTTCGGAATATAATTAAGCACAAACTCCCAGGCATGAAGATTTCTAATGAATCCTATTATCTTGGACAAATAATTTCATTTGTAAATAGAGATACAAAGGAAATAGAATCCAGAATAGGTATGGTGTGGAAGAAATTTTGGAGCCTCAAGATCATATTCAAAAGCCAACTGGACATAAAGTACAAAGCACTAGCTTTCAACAGTTGTATCGTCCCAGTCTTACATATGGATGCCAGACATGGTCGCTGACAAAGAATATAGAACGGAAAATAAACGTCTGTCAACGAAGAATGGAGCGGATTATGCTTGGAATCTTCCTGCGGGATAAAATTAACTCTAATAGAATAAGAAAAATAACAAATGTCTCAGACGCTATTGCTCATGCTAGAAAAATGAAGTGGACATGGGCAGGACATCTCATGCGGAAAACAGAAGATAGCTGGGCAAAGCGAGCTGCGAATGGATCCCTATTGATAAGAAAGACGCAGAGGCCGACAACGCAAACGCTGGGCCGACGAATTGAGGAAAAACGATGGTTCTCTATGGATGATATATGCACAAGATAGGAAGTTGTGGAAAACTAAGTGCCAGCAGCAACTCAAATTTTAAGTTTTAGGTTCGGCTAGTCTCCGCCCAAAAGACTCTAATCTCCCATTGGGAAGGTCTATATGTAAATATATCTCATGTAAATATTATGTTTTGATTTTTTATACATAACGGAGAGAAATTAACTTTATATTTTCATATAAATAAAGACTTTTATTATTATTATTATGGCTGAGATGTTACAGAAATTTTTTCATCATTTTGCGACCGTTAAGATTTTAATTAAAAGAATTAAACTCGCTATATCGGTCTAAATTTTTATTTTATTTTAATTTATTGAAATTTACAACTGTATTAGTAAATACATCAAGTAAATTGGCTCATAATATAGATAATATACATGAAAAGACATGAAGACAATATGCCCATTGTTAACACTCCACTAGGAGATCTACACAAGAAGGTCTCGAGGCCATCTTCTTTTCTGACGCCTCGGAGGATTGTCAGGAATAGTAGAGGAAGCAAGGATTGAAACTGGAGGGTTAATGTGGGAGTGGAGTTTGTCATCGTACGGGCCAAATCAGCAACATATAGGACATTAAGGTCTTTATGGATGAGTTTGTTGGTGACAAAGTAAGGAACATTGAGGATTTTTTGAAGGATTTTGGATTGTAGGGATTGAATACGGGAAGAATTTGATGGTTTAGTAGAGCTCCAGAGCTCAACTCCGTACGTCCAGATAGGCCTTATGATGATAATATGTAGATGAGCCTTCTGTAGTTAAGTGGAAGGTTAGAGCGTCTGTCCAGTAAGTGTTGAAGTAAGCGAAAGCGTTGGGCAGTTTCTTGTCGTTTAAGTCTTGTGTGTGGATTCCAAGTTATTCGTTTGTCAAGTAGGAGTCCTAGATAGCGAATCTGTTCAACGGAGACTGGTGGAATATTATTAAAGGACATTGTAGGTTTACGACGAAGGGTAAAGGTATGGTCAAAATTTAAGGGGCTTTAAAAGGATATCGGCTTCATTTTAAGGGCTACATTGCTGATATTTTCAATTTTCTTCCACTAAAGTCCTTGAATTTTGTAGTTATATTATTTTTATATTTTTACTTTAAATCATATGTTTTAAACTAAACTGAATTAACTTTTTATTTGAATTAATTTTAAACTTTTATTAACTTTAAGTTTATTTAATAGTTGTTAAATTGATTTTAACAGCCGAAGTAAGTCGTGTGTTACTTGCACTCGATTTTTTCGACCACACTTTGAATCATTTCATCCTTCACATATATTCTACTTCTTTATTTATTCCCTTTTTTGTTTTGACTTATCATCCTTTTTAAATAAAAAAATACCCCATAATCGACATAATATATAGAAGAAATTATGCAAAGGTATCCACGAGAAGGCCTCCGTATAAAGCAGAATGTGTCCAGGATGTACTCCTTGAGCGGCCGTGACGGAACAAGCCAGCAGGGTCTTAGCTTTACGTGATCCTCGTCCACTTTGTGAGATCATCCCGTCTATTCTTCGGCCAGCTGCTCCACCGGCTAAAAAACTACTGTATAGGATTTCACAGCAGCTCTTTTACGGTCCAATAATATATATACAGTCACATCTAGCTTTCGTAAACACACTTATCTTCTTCTGCCAAACACTGCGTCAGAAACCCGTTCAGGATGTTATGCCGGTTTTATGAGACTTGAATTGGCGTGGAATAGACTGTTTTAAAATTCATGAAGGAATTAAAGTTTTATGGACTTTGATAATTCGTTATATCTGGAAGCCTCCTACTTACAAAGTTGTACTTGGAACAAGTCGTAGTGAATCCATGAACTCCTCATGCAAATATGAACATAATATTCCTGTAACATTTAAATTAGTAAGGCTTTTGAATTCTGAAATTATGAGAATAATAAAAAAAAACACATAAAATATCGGTGTAATATACAGTGTCAATTAAAATCAATAAAACAAAATTAACATTAATATTTAATTTACGGAAATGTATGCCTGTAATGTCACTTTCTGCTACTGTGGCTAATCTCACTGTGGGAGTATTCGCATGAGAAGGAGGGATCACAAATTTTTATGACATTTTTCTAAGGTGTAACTAGACATTAAACAATAAGCATCAGCAAAATATTTGAGGCAAACGCTCCCCAGGAGTCTCGTAAAAAAAAATCGGAAAGTTTTGAGCGAAAAACATTATATTTAATATCTATGGTTCTAGTGAAGGTTGAAAAATAAGATTTGTGTAAAAATTACCTTATTTCAAAGATTAATAATAAATAAGAACCATTAAAACATTTAAATTTATGCTTCGTAATAAACCTTAAAAAAAAAAGAAAAAAGTTACGTCAAAACAATACTTTATTAGAGTTTTTTAAAAGCTGAGCTCAGATTATGATTCCTCTTTAGGAGTGAGAAACACAGTTTTTAAGTTACCTTCTGAAACTACGGTTTTGACTGGATTATTTATACGTTAGGATTATACCAGGCATAATATATTTTAATGGCTAATTTTCAAATAACTTCTTTTTAAAATAGTGTAATTTTTACACCAAAAATATTTTTTTCTACCTTTACTAGAACCAGAGATATTAAATATAATGTGTTTTCCGCGCGCAAACTTTTCAATTTTTTGGCGCTTTTCCTGGGGAGCGTTGGCCCCTAATATTTTGCAGAGACTAATAATTTAGTATTTAGTTATAAAAAAAAAAAAAAAAAAAAAAAAAAAAAACCTGTACCACTACAACCTATGACCTTGGGCTCAGTACATATAGAGATTCGTATTGTTTCTAGGCCAACGGCAGTGCAATGAGGTGATTAGGCCTTAATCACGCTCAGCCGCCAGGTTTTTCCCCAATTAATTTGGGTACTCACTTTATAGAGGCTGGGTCTGCCTCAGGAGGGTCTCCATACCCTAGGGTCGCCCCCCGACTGAATTAACAGAATAAATAATATTTCTGCCACAGCCGGGATTCGAAACCAGGACCCGGAGCACAGCAGACTAGTGCTCTATCCACTAGAATTTAGTATTTAGTTATAAAAAAAAAAAAAAAAAAAAAAAAAAAAAAAAAAAAAAAAAAAAAAAAAAAAAAAAACCTGTACCACTACAACCCATAAAGGGTCTTGGGCTCAGTACATATAGAGATTCGTATTGTTTCTAGGCCAACGGCAGTGCAATGAGGTGATTAGGCCTTAATCACGCTCAGCCGCCAGGTTTTTCCCCAATTAATTTGGGTACCCACTTTATAGAGGCTGGGTCTCCCTCAGGAGGGTCTCCATACCCTAGGGTCGCCCCAGAATAAATAATATTTCTGCCACAGCCGGGATTCGAACCCAGGACCCGGAGCACAGCAGACTAGTGCTCTATCCACTAGACCACGCCGCTCCCGAGTATTTAGTTATAACTGAAAAAAAATCATTATAATCGTTGCGACGTTCTGAATGAATGAATGAATAAAGCCTTTATTGCAAGAATAACATTTAAATTATAATATTCAATTTGAGTACTGATATAAGTGAAAAAAATAATAATGTATATATTTAATATATGAACAAAACTATATAACTATGTTCCTTAATTACTTACAATAGATATATTATTAGATATATAAACCCATAAATTGGATAGATAATATTCTTTGTACTATGAGAAATAAATAATTGTTTGTAAATTAAATTGATCACTAATTATATGATCTTGGCAATATAAACTAAACAGCCTAAATAAGTGGTAATAATTATTTGTATTTTGCACGAACCGAGTTATTTTCTTGCCATACTTTTACTACATAATTTTACGTATAATTATCTGTATATCTGATAAAGACAACTTTTAATTTTTTTTTTTTTTTTTCAATATTTCCTTTTATCACCAGTAAATTCTTATGCGTAATTTAATATAACTTCCGTTAATAATAAAAGTTGGAACCGGTTACTTTAGTAACAGTTCTAACCCTTGTTTCGTTCCAGCCGACTGGTGATAAATGTTTTAGTCGCTGAGATGTAACGTCCCAGAACGCATTCGTTTACTGTCACCAGTTCTTTTATGGATGGCTTGTCTTGTGGCATTGCTTGTTCGGGATTATACGTTACATGGAATAGTTTATTAATCAGTAAGTTAAACCATATTTAAATGGGATTTTTTTGTTTTCTTTAGCCCAACCAAGAGTTTTATGGAGTATGATTATCTCATTTATTTAAATGAGACATTAAGAAATCAGTATACATCCTGCGTATAATATTAACAATATATAACTGAAATAATAGAGCCGAGTTTTTAGAACCATAAAATAGGATTAATTGCAAAAGTGTTCCTATACGCCCTTAAAATAAAAATTCGTTCACTCGTGATGCGATGCCCAAAGACAAAAGGGAGTCATTATATATATATATATATATATATATATATATATATATATATATATATATATATATATAATATATATATATATATATATATAGAGAGAGAGAGAGAGAGAGAGAGAGAGAGAGAGAGCGAGAGTTATAAACAAAACAAAAAAAGAATTAGCTAAATCGGTCAACCCGTTCAACAGTGATGCTATGAACCAAGGGATTCATTTTCATATATACATATATATATATATATTTATATATACGAGTATATAGATTATAATTATAGATCTATGTTTATTATTGTTCACTGATTGTTTTCTTAATATGTATATATATAAAATATATATGTCATAAAAAATTGAAAATATAACAAAAACAAAAAAAAAAAAAAAACTAAAGAAATAAATGTAGTTCTAAATAGTTGACAAAATTATCAACTATGGGGAAAGGAAAAAAAAATTAATAGAATAGTTGGATGAAAAAAAAGATAAGTTTTTACAAAAAAAATAATAAATAAAAAAGGAATTAGTTAAGAACAACAAAGTTATTATTCAATGTCAAAATTATCAAATATAGGGCAAGGGAAAAAAAAAAATCTTAATAAAATAACTTGATAAAGAAAAAATTCCACTGCCGTTTCAGCCTTCTAGGGGGAGGGGCGGTACGGGTGTGTGGAGTTGGATAGGAATTTAGGTTTTTGGGTACCCACTTTATTGAGACTTTGCGTGCACTAGGAGGGTCTTCGTATCCCAGGGACGCCCCACCGCAGGAATAACAGAATAAATATTTCTGCCTCAGCCGGGATTCGAACCTGGGTCCTAGAGAAAGTTCCAGTATTTTATGACAAATAAAAAACAAGGTAGGGAAAAACCTACATGACTACTAACCTTCGGTCTTGGATTCAGTACATGTTCAAATATGTACTGTTTTTAAGTTAGCAGCAATGCAAGGAAATGGTTCAGCAGATTGCTTGAATGCTAGGTTTTTCTCCAATTTTCGAGTACCTACTTTTGCAGGATTAAAGAGGTTCTTTCTTCCTCCGAATCATTTTGAAACAACAGGATAAATTATTTTCCTCCCTCAGCCGGCTTCGAACTTGGGACCCGGCGAACAGTAGTCCAGTCCTCTAAGAATAAGTCACCCATGATATTTATAATATAAAATTATTTTTAATTTTTTTGAAATATGATTGAAAATTTTCTATAACTCGCAGTTATCAATAGAGAAAGGACACCGAAGGTGATTAGGAATCTAGAAGGACTCCTTAAAATAAAGTTTCCCAACCCACTTTGACATTTAGTAAGATTATTTTAGATTGTTTTCTAGAGGAGGGTGACATTTGATGCCAAATTGCGATGGCCAACATCCATGAATTCGGAGGGCAGCTTTTCAAATTGTGCCAATCCCACGACCTCTTCTGGGGATTATTTAGACTGTTAAAAGCCTTTGATTCGTTTGACACGGGCAAGACGTGTAAGTCTGATGTAAATATTTTATTTTTGTAAGAAACTCTATTCTATATTTCAGTATAGATAATAAGGTATTATTTCATTCATGTTTAAAAGCAATGTATTTTTAAAAATGTGGTGGGCGCAACACAAAACTTTTACTTATTTCGGTTGTTAATTTTTTTAAAATTTATTTATTGTAATTTACAACTGTATTAAACAACACTATGAGTAAATATGTGAATGAAAAAGCAAACCTATATTTCGATTTATTAATATATGGGTCGAGTAGTGTTCCTGAGAATGTGCTGAAGTTTTTTTTTTTTTTTTGTTTTTGTGTTATTATTACAATAACGGGAAAGGCGTGGTCTATTGGATAGAGCTCTAGTCTGCTGTGCTCCGGGTCCTGGGTTCGAATCCCGGCTGTGGCGGAATATTATTTATTCTGTTAATTCAATCGGGGGGTGACCCTAGGGTATGGAGACCCTCCTGGGACAGACCCAGCCTCTATAAAGTGGGTACCCAAATTAATTGTGGAAAAAACTGGCGATTAAGGCCTAATCACCTCATTGCACTGCCGATGGATGGCCTTGAAACAGTACGAATCTCTATATGTACTGAGCCCAAGACCCTTCATGGGTTGTAGTGGTACAGGTTTTTTTTTTTTTTTTTTTTTTTATTACAATAACACCTACTTATGATTAATTTTGTCACTGAAACACCCAAAATAATTTTCGAAGTTTGAGGACACCTGTGGTGCAGTGGTAAGCACCCTTCTAAGCCCAAGGTCATGAGTTCGAACCAGGTAGATGGCCTGACGATATTTTAGAGGAAGTAAAATTCCTTTGATATGTCGTCCTTCGGAGAGAGCGTAAAATGGTGCTCTCGATCCTGTGCGTGTCAGGTACTCGATAAAGATCTCTGTCCTAATTAAAACTGAATAGGCAAAATTCAGGACTCTCACTGTAGCATCGTCCGATTAGCCACAGTAGCATAAAGTGACTTTAAATTATTTATTATTTGTAGAAACTTATTCTATATTCATTGTAGATAATAGGGTATTATTTTATTATGTTTAAGCAAATATTTTAAAATGTACATTTTACTTATTTCGTTGTAATTTTTTTTTATTTTGTAATTTACAACTGTATTAAAAACAATAGAGTAAATATGTAGAATGAAGAAAAGTCTTGGAAAATGTGGTTTTTTAACATCTTCACTAACTATTTTAAGGCAGTAGGTCCCGAGGCCATCTTCTTTTCAGTCGCTTTGGAGGGCTATCAGGGATATCTAAGGAAGATTAATTACGGACAAGTGATTTTGTGTAGGCAGGGAGTTTAGAATGTAGTTATCTAAAGAGGTGTATCTATCACGGGCTATGTCTGCAACAAATGGGATGTTTAGGTCATTATGGAGGAGTTGATTTGTGACAAAATAAGGGGCATTCAGGATTTTGGATTGTGGGATCGGATGCTGGAAAATTAGATGGTTTAGTAGAAGCCCCAAAGCTCGATTCCATATGTCCAAATAGGTCTGATAATAGTGATGTAAATGAGTCTTTTGTAATATATAGAAGTTTTGAACGTTTTTCTAGTAAGTGTTGTAGTAATTGGTGTCTTCGAGCAGTTTCTTAGTTGTTAAATTCAATTTAACAACTATGAAACAAAGTTACATATCAAAAAAGCTTGGAGAATTACATTCAGTTTCGTTAGAAAAATATGTTTCCGATTAATTATTATAATATTATTATTATCACATTATTTGTACAACGACCACTTAAGCTTATGATCTATTAGTTTTTAAATTTACCTTCCCCAACTTCGTATAAGATATGGCAGTTCATTTAAAATATTTTTTCTTTCCAACGGCATATTATTATACATCTACATTACTATATTTTTGTTTTAAAAAAATCTGGTGCAGACAACACACTAACAATAAAAACAATTTCATAACTTAGATGCAAAAGGAAACGAAGATGATATTCTATATGGAAGCAGAATCCCGTATGTTTAAGAATTAGGACTCCTCTTGCATAGATTTTCCTTATTTATTCAACTGATAGCAAAATTGTCAATATTTAACATAATGAAATATTTAAATCTTCCCATTTTACAATAACAGCTTATATTTATCCCATGCATGTGGAAAGGTTTGTATAACTGTACATATTTGTTTATACGCACATGAACCTGTTCAAATTTAGTAATGTAAAAACAACTAATCTATTTTTTAAAATTCTTAATTATACTGTTAACTATGAAGTTTTTATGTTAATAGTAGTACAATCTCAGATTTATACATTCCCTTTACTATATATGAAATATACAGTAAGGGAAAGTATTGCAAAGGTGAAAAGTTTCAAATTCCGGCTTTCAACGGAGGTTTAGGGTCTCCTGAGTATGGTCTTTGTGTGGTATGGTAACTCTAGCACTAAAACGAATATTCGTACCAAATATAAATTAAATATTAAAACAAATATACGCCCGAGATGTTACAGTACTTTTTTTTATTAAAATCTGTCACTTTATACCATGCGTTTAGCACCTTTTCACGATATTCTCCAAAACGGCTCATACGGTTTTGAATTCACCCGTTATATCGATGTAAAATTTAACATGCATTATTAGCATCTGGATTTCTTCTGATTGAATATTTTAGCCTTACAGGGCTTAAAATGACGAAGTTTTATATTTTATTCCTCTAAAGTACTTTTTTTTTGTAGATTCCAATAAAATAAAATATATCAACTTTTTATTATTGATAATAAACGACTTATTATAAAGGATAAATGAATTTTATAGACAACTATGGGAGAAAAGAATTATCTCTTCTTTTTTTATAAATATTAGTAATATTTTTTTTTTTTTTTTTTAATTTATTTATTGTAATTTACAACTGTATTAAACAACACAATAAGTAAATATGAGGAATGAAAAAAAAAATGTCATGAAAATGTCTTGAGAAAGAACAACCCAGTGGTAGCACTTCACTAACTATTTTAACTCAGTAGGTCCCGAGGCCACCTTCTTTTCAGTCGCCTTGGAGGATTATCTGGGATATCTAAGGAAGATAAATTACGGACAAGTGGATTTGTATGGGCAGGGAGTTTAGAATGAAAAGAGGAGTATCTATCACGGGCTATGTCTGCAACAAATGGGATGTTAAGGTCATTATGAATGAGTTGATTTGTAACAAAATAAGGAGCATTCAGGATTTTTCGAAGGATTTTGGATTGTAAGGACTGGATGCGGGAGGAATTAGATGGTTTCGTAGAGCCCCAAAGCTCGATTCCATACGTCCAAATAGGTCTGATAATAGTGGTGTAAATGAGTCTTTTGTAATATACTGGAAGTTTTGAACGTTTGTCTAGTAAGTGTTGTAGTAATCGATATCTTCGAGCAGTTTCTTGTCGTTTCAGTCTGGTGTGAGGATTCCAAGTAAGGCGCTTGTCAAGATGGAGACCTAGGTATCGGATTTGTTCAACAGGAGTAAGGGTAATGTTATTAAAAGATACTGGGGGGCAGGAACTCATCGGTTTGCGACGAAGGGTAAAGGTGATTTGGTGGGATTTGTTAGGGTTTATTTTAATCCTCCAATTTAGACACCATTCTTCAATGGCTGTGATGTGGGACTGAAGGGTTTGGGATGCAGTAGTTGGATCATTATGGACAGATAAGACACACGTGTCGTCAGCATAAGTATTGAGGACAGTATGAGGATGGAGTGGAATGTCAGCTGTATAAAGGGAATAGAGGATAGGACCTAAGATACTACCTTGAGGCACTCCAGCAGATTGGGAAAATATGGATGAGTAGGAAAAGTTATGGTTAACCTGAAAGGTTCTGCCAGTAAGGTAGGAACGCATTAATAGGAAATATGTAGGGGTGAGGAATTGACGGAGTTTGTAAAGCAGTCCCTGGTGCCAGACTCGATCAAATGCTTGTTCTACATCAAGAAAGGCTCCAGTGCAGTACATTCCGCGCTCCAATGTAGAGGACACTACATCCAGCACGCGGTGACATTGCTGTATTGTAGAATGGGATGTTCGAAATCCAAACTGGTGGTCAGGGATAACGTGATTCTTTTCTAGGATAGGATAAAATCGTTTTAGGAGGAGTTTTTCTAGGATTTTGCCCATAATGGGCAAAAGAGAGATAGGACGATAGGAAAACGGATGTTCAGGAGGCTTATTGGGTTTTTGTATCATTTTTATTATTGAAAGTTTCCAAGAAGTAGGAAAATACGTGGATCTGAGAGTTGCGTTGTATATATAGGTAAGGAAAAGTACGGCTTTGCGAGGAAGTTGTTTAAGGATGTGAGGTGTGATAAGATCATGGCCTGGGGCTTTTTGAGAGGGTAATTTTTTAATTATGTTTATGACTTCAGATGGATGAAAGGCTTTAGGAGGAAGGGACATTGGGAGGGGGATAGTTAGTTCTGCCTCAACATGTTCAATGTGGGTTGGATTTAGGATATCTGGATGAGGGTTAAAAATATTGAAGAGGTGTTTACCAAATACTTGTGACTTTTCTTGATCTGATCGGGACCAGTTATTGGATTCAGTGAGGAGTGGGTGATTAAAGGATTTAAATTTAAGGAGTTTTTTGGTTGTTATCCATAAGGATTTATCAGAGATGTTGAGGTTTTCTGTAAATTTCTGTAAAGTCTGTACTTTAAATTTTCTTATTTCTTTTTTTAATTTGTTAGTAAGTTGGGTGTAACGAGCTTTGTCAGATGGGTACCTAGTTTTATGCCACTTAGTCCTTGCTAGTCGTTTTTCTTTTAGAAGTGTTCGGATATGTCGTGGCAAGTTATTGTTAAGGTCTTGAGTGTTTTTGTTTGTAGGGTGTGATGTATTGTCATGGATAACTGTCTCAATTGTTTTTGTGAGATGTTCAATGGCTGAGTCAATGTGTTGTTTGGTTTTTAATGGAATTGTCAAGTCAAGTTTGCTTTCCATGTCAACCCGAAAATTGTCCCAGTTAACATGTCCAGTAATCAGTGAAGGAAAAGAAGGTTTGGGAAGAGGATAGGAGTGCATGAGAAGCAGAACTGGACTGTGATCTGAGGAGAGGTCATCTAAGGTTTTTATCGTGGATTGGGTTGTAGGTATTTGGGATGTAACGAATATATCGAGTATATCGGGGCGTTTTTTAAGGGATGTTGGCCAATAAGTAGGGTCTGATGGTGATAGGACGGAATAGCTATTGGAATGTGTGACCTGGGAAAGAATCCTGCCACGAGTATTGGATGTTCGACATCCCCACCGTTGGTCTTTGGCGTTGTAGTCACCACCAGCAATGAAGCGCGGACCAAAGGATCTGAATAAGGTATCTAGGTGATTATAGGATAGGGAATTACCAGGAGGGCAGTATACAGCTGAGATCGTTGTGGTAAAGGGGTGGCAGGATAAGGTGATAGAGGTTGACTGAATGGTGTCAGTTGGAGTAGAGGGAATCAGGGAGTGGGGTAAGGATTTGTGAATAAGGATACATGAGCCTGCATGGGATGTGTTATCTGGATGATTTGATCTGTAAGTGATGTAGTCCCGTATGTAAAAGTGAGAATGAGTTGTGAAATGAGTTTCAGTAATCAGGGCAATGTCAATGTGATTGTCGTGAAGAAAGATGTCAAGTTCGTTTCTGTGATTATTCAGACCATTGGAATTCCATAGTAGAATAGCTAGGGTCTGTTTGTTCATCTTGGGATATTAAGCGGGATCTGTGATAGGAGACTTGTAAGGAGATTGATGAGTGGTTTGATGGTGTTTTGGAGGTCAAGAAGGAAGGATGAAAGAATTGATGCGATATCAGTTGGAGGTTGATAGGAATAGGCAGGGGTGTCGAGGGATAAAGGATTAAACTCTTTCGGAGTGGTTGGGATTTTTCTCTGAGGGAGTTGATGAGGTTCAGCATATAATATAGGAGCTTCTAATGAGAGATTGTCTTGAACTGTGGGCATTAATGAAGGTGGATGTTTGGGATTGGTCTGTGAAGGGATTAGTGGTGGTAACTTTACCCTCAGAGAAGCAGATTTAGGATCACTTATTGGCATTTTCGTCAGAGGATGGGAATTTAGAGGTTTAGGATGAGTTCTCTGGGGCTGTGATTTTAAGGTCTGTGGCTGGTAATAGGGAATCTGGGGTTGAGGATGGGATGTTTGAGGCTGTGATGTGGAGGTTTGAGGCGACTGAGGTCGGGGCTGAGGTTTGGTGGCTACACAATAGGTGGATTTGTTAGAACTCGATGGTTGTTGGTATGCGGTGACTCCTGGAGCTCGATTGACGATCGGCGTAGTCCTGGTTGAAGGGCCGGGTGCTTCACTAGTAGCGCTTGAGGTCTGCTGTAGGGTTCTGGAGGCTATGTTTAGGTTTTTTTGTTTCAGCATGTTTTTGTAAACTATGCAGCCTTTATAACTAGCAGGATGACCTTCACTGCACAGTGCGCATTTTGCTGGGGTGTCCCGAGGCTTTAAACAGGTGCTAGAAGCATGTGGGCCTGCACATTTAACACATCTGGCTGGATGATGACAGTAGCCTTTCGTATGTCCAAGATTTTGACAGTTTGTGCACTGTACTACCTCATCTTTCTGCCTTGGCTCTTCGAATTTTATACAGGAATAAACTAGCCTGTTAACTTTAAATATTTCAGAATTTATGGTAGCAGGCTCGAGGTCTACAAAGAATAGGGGTAAAGGAAATTTTTCTGTGTGATGGATGATACAAGAGACGTGTCGCACACTGAACCCTAGTTCTTCTATGTCCTTCTTGATGGCCTCTGTGGGGGTGGTGCTGTGAAGACCTCTTAAAACTACACGAAATGGTTTCTCTTCTTTCAGCTGATAGCAATGAAATTCGTATTTTTTCTCTTTCAAATGATTTACTAGTATTTTATAATTCTCCTTAGTAGTTGTGTTGATTTTCACATCTTTTAGGCTCGCGAAGCATTTGAAATTAGTTTGTCCAATAAGAGCAGATATTTCTTGACCAAACTTATAAAAATTTTGAATGTTGTTGACATATACTGGTGGTGGCTCAGGTTCATTGAATTCACGGGGTGTAGAGGATGTTGTTGGCGTATTATTGATGGCTGCAATGTTGTTGCTAGGAAGTGCGGATGTTGAGGCAGTTTTGGTTGGTTGAGTGTTGGCTGAAGGTGTACTTCGGTTTTCTGGAGGGCAAGTTTGTTTAGCTTTGGCTTTTTTATTTTTTTTTTATTCGGTGAGTTACTACCAGAATTTGGCTGGGCGTTCCTATGACGTTTTTGGCGCGTCCTTCTAGTCAGGTACTGCGAATCGGTTTCACTAATCTCACTGAACGGAGTTTCATTGTCTGTGTCCATCACTGAATTCGCGTCAGACATAATGTTTATATATAAACAAGAAAATACGAGAAAAGAAAAATTTCCTAATTAAATTATTACCATAACAAAAAAAAAAAATATATATATATATATATAGTATATATGATTATAATAAATTTAAAAAAAAAAAAAAAAAAAATCTATGAAAGAAAGAAAAAAAATATATCCTCTAAATATTAGTAAAAAAATTAATTAACTCCTTAAAAATTAAATTATATACATAACTATTTACAAATAATAAAAAAAACATTTTAAAGAAATTTAAAAAAAATATTCAAAGAAAAAAAAAGATTTCTTGGTTAGTCCGGGATACGAACTCAGGACGATGGCAGGCAGATTCCTAGTGCCGCGACCGTGAACCTGGAGTGCCGGCTGATAAGAGTCCGTAGGGATTAACTGCCACGTCAGTTAGCCCAAGTGACACTGCTCAGTGAGCTGGCTATTAAAATAAGAGCACTAACCTCAATGTTTATAGTTGTAGAGTAAAAGTGTTCAACATAAGAAACTTTTTGTAAAGGCTGACTGCTGGTTAACTCCATACACGTAAGTTATACAGTGAGAAAGGCAGAGCGACACACATAGTAAACTTTACAATCGGCCATGACACTTTTTATTATTATTAGTAATATAAAACTAAAATTTCATATTTCAGAAGCATATTTTCCCGAGATGTTACAGCACTGTTCATCAAAATTGGCGGACCAGATGAGCTACTTTATACCACGAATATTTCACATTTTTATAATTCTCTCTAAAACGGCTCCAACGATTTAGATTAAACTCAATATACCGATGTAAAAATTTAAGCGAAAGATTTTAGAAATAATATTATCTTCTATAAAAAAATTGCCTCGCGCGGATCTCATTACCGCGTATGGGGAGCGTCCCACGGGTGGCGGATGTGGGGATGGTCGGTGGAATTTCCTCGGAAGCTCCTCCCGACTAAGTCCGATGGACTCGCTGACCAACAATGAGAGCGGCCCCCCAGGCTTGCTGGAGGCTGTGACGTAGGTTCGAACGCCCCACTCACATATTTTAGTTCACAAAATACCACAAACAGTCATGGATTCCTCTGAGGTAAGACGCTCATTATCCGGAGGTAAACTAGTCCCCCGTTAGGGTCTCCGGTTGGGGACTGCTTCAAGGGAATCATGGCGCAAGATAAAAATTAGAGATCTAACCTTGATCCGACTGGTAGGCGTCCGAAAGGTAGGTCGAAACGTCGATGGGAGGATTGCGTTAAGGCTGATCTTGGGGGCTTGGGCTTGAACGGAGAACATTGGACGAGTCTGTGTAGACGGAATATGGTAGTATCGGCATCGAACCTTCGGGTTCGGTAAGCCTATTATTATTATTATTTTATAAAAACTTAATGTAGAGTGACAAATAGGGCATACAATTATTACTTATGCATACGTACGTAACAATTCAATATAACTATATTGTTGATCATATGTTTCCAAAGAAACTGAATTAACTTTTTTATTTAAATTAACATAAAAACTTTGGAATTTAAGTTTATAAAAAAAAAAAAAATTGAATTTAAGTTTATTTAAAATAAACTAAACACTTACACTTACCTACTGAAGCCCATTTGGAGTTACGCCTCACAAATATACGGGACTGCCAAAAAGACACACCTACGTAAAATTCAAATTTTTCAGTCCGAAACGTTTAGAATTATTACAAACTCACTATGGTACGTTAGCAACACTACTTTACATACTGTCCTTCCCATGACAACAGTCAACGAACAAAACGTTTTCACAACAACTTACACGGACATACTAACACACTAATACAAAGCACGGCCACTAGTAACATGCCGGACAATACTCGCAGAAGGCTGAAAAGAAGTTGGATGAGGGACCTTTTAAGCTAAATATGTAATAAGAAGCTAGGAAGAGGTGCTGCTGGGCATCTCTTCATCATGTCTACCACGCCAAACTATCATTTATTCATCAAATTCGCTGATTGTCAGCATTCATTGACAGGTGTGAATAAAAAAAATGGGAAGATAAAAAAAAAAAAGTCTATTTAATAGTCCTTAAATTTATTTTAACAGCCGAAAGTGAAAGTCGTGTGTTGCCCACACCAAATTTGTTTTATGACACAACATTTTTTTTTTTTTTTTTGTTTTATTGAGATATATTACAATTTGTTACAAAATGAACAATAATAATATTGATATGAGACCACATATATATACAGAAAATAATAATAATAGTCAAATTACATAAAATAGAAAATAAATAAATTCATATATATACAATAAAATAATAATAAATAAAAAACAAAACAACAACCTATTATTGAGATAAATAAAAAGTTAGCAAATAAATAAACATCTTACACACAATCATTACTATATACAATATATACAACTGCTAAAGGGACCCCAGCACGCGCTCTTCCCTCCACTTGTGAAGAAAAAAGCGGAATCCAAGAGATCCCAGCGCCTCTATCTCAGCCGCATCACTGGTCTGAGCCAGTGGAGGCTGAGTTAGGGCGCTGTAGGCACAAACATACCGTACATGAGTGGAGGATCTGACCATTGTCAGAACTCCAGTTTAAATGTTTACAATAGGTCTCGTGGCCACTGCCGTTTCAATCTTCGAGGAGGATTGTAGGGATGGGTGGTGCTGGATAGGGAATGTGCTAGAGGGTTAGGATGATGACTAAGGTTCTGATGAAATTTGGAACATTTGGATGGTACCAGGTCTAAAACAAACGGAATATTAAGGTCATGGTGTAGGGTACAGTTGGTAACGTAATAAGGAGCATTAACTATTGTTCGGAGGACTTTGGATTGGAAGGATTGGATGCGTTTGATGTTAGAATGTTTAGCTGTCCCCCACAGTTCAAGTCCGTTGTTCCATATAGGTTTCAGTACTGTCTTGTATATTAGTAATTTGTTGTCAACTGTAAGATGAGATTTTCTGTTTAGTAGTCTGTATAACTGGCCGAATCTGCGGTTGAGTTCTTTTCTTTTCAGTCTTGTATGTGGGTTTCACGTCAGTCTTTTGTCTAGAAAACGCCGAGGTACCGGACTGTGTCTGAGGTGACACAAAATTAGTAATATATTTGTATAACATACCGTTGAAAAGCTAAATATTCTAGAAAAAAATATTATCTTATACACAAAGCTGTATATGGTAATGGTGAGTGATGGGAAGTGGAGAAAGTAACGGTCTGTTGTAGATAATAATATAATAGAATATTTATTGAACCACGTGCTCTATCGAAAACTCTTTTAACTTGGAAGTTCTTCAATTTAATTTAACAATGTAGGTGAGCGATAGTCGTGTGTTGTGCGTATCAGATTTTATTTATACCCAATATAAAAACACTCGTATGAATGTTTACTCATGAGATACTACACGTCACTAAGCCACGGGTTTCCCCTTTTTAGAAAAGAAGATTAAAAATTTCTGGAATTAATAAAAGTGGGCGTCCTTGACAGGCTGAATTTGCCGCGTCCCACTTACACTTCGCGAAAATGTTTCCTCCGAACCTAATACAGGAATTCACATTAAGATAATTCATAGAAAGGGTAATTACTGAAGAAAGTTTTTAATTTATGGGTATCGTAAATAATTTATTACTATGAATCCAAGTTATTTATATTTTAACTGTTTTAAGAGGAAAAGCTATTTAAATATTTCTTGTGGAAAAAGGAAAATAGCTTAATAAATCCATTTAATGAAATCATCACCATTTAGCATAATTTTTAAGAATGCCCATGTTGTTCTTTGCACCACTGAACAGAGGTTATTGCTAATTGTTAATTAGGGCTTTGATTTATAGACTGTTACTATTTTATTGATTTATTATTGTATATATATTTTATTGTAGTTTAAATTTTGTATGAATGTAGTATGTATGTTATCTTTCACCACTATTATTGAAGTCCCAATTGGGACAGATTGTAATAATACTTAATAAAAAATTGTTGGAAAAAAAAAAAAAAAATTAGGGCTTTAAGGCGTAAAACATCAAAGATCATCAACGCCTATACGAACGCTTACAACTTCTAGAAGATGGAGGAAATAAATAAATTATAGTAATTATAAATAAACGGTATAAATTGAGAAATCAATTTTATTTTATTTTATTTCTTCCTTAGCGGATTCCGAGAAAGTTGGTATTTGCTGAACCGACTGGTAGGCGTCCGAAAGGTAGGCCGAAGCGTAGATGGGAGGATTGCGTTAAGGCTGATCTCGGGAGCTTGGGCTTGATTGGTGAACATTGGACGAGTCTGTGTAGGCGGAGTTTGGTGGTATCGGCATCGAACCTTCGGGTTCGCTAAGCCTATTATTATTTCTTCCTTATCCCCTTAATTTAAAATTCTTAATTTTTCGTTTTCGTTACTAAATTTATTCCTTTTTCTGCAACTTGCATACATTTTAAGGAATTGCGGACTTCTTAAAAGTTTTAAAATGATTTTCAAAATGAAGTATATCTGCGACGGGACTCGCTTCTGGCTGTTTGGTGTCCTTAAAATTACCTCGTAAGCCTATCTTATTCTATAATAACTCAATCAGATGCAACAGCATTTTGCCACCGATTTGGGGCTGGTGGGGGTATTAAGCTAGAAACTAGCGGGTTCGCAATTTGTTTTGTAGTTTCAAAAAACTTGACCTGACGTCGCTTCATAAACTCTTGTACAGTTGGGATGTTCAAAATTTTATGGACATTGAGAGTTTTTTCCCTCCAGAGTGAAGTTCTGCATATTTTTTTGACCACCCCATTTTGAAATTGCTGCAATTTCTTCGCTCTGTGCTGTGTGATATGAGGAAACATAGAAGCACCGTACAGCAGAGCTGGCCGGATGAAGCTGCTGTAAATAATGATTTTCAGTCGCAAACTTAAGTGTGGTGAGGTGAGGAGATGGGCTAGTCTGTACGACTTGTTTCTAACATGATTTAGTTTTTTTTTTTGAAGTGACCTGCAAAAGTCAAGTGTCGGTCAAATTTGATTCCTATGTATAATATTGTCCTGGAAATGGATTTCTTCACATTTTCTATTGTAAACTGTTTAGGAAATTTCTTTTTATGTTTTTGGAAATAATTAAGGATTTTTTGAGAAATCAATTAATTATGGATGACAGAATTAATTTATAAAAATAAGTGTAAAGTTGCGAGAAGCTACTCAAGAATAAATAAAAAAGTTGTAACAAAAAAAAAAAATTGTTTTTGGAATAAAGTTTCAATGATGAAGATAGTAAAGTTTATAATTTAGGTAGTAAGGTGTTTTTCCGAAGAAATTTAAAGATTAATTTAATTATAATCCTTATTATCTCCCAGAACTTTCGATGTTTCTGGAATGAGCCCCATTCTGTGAAACTGCGACGTATAATAACTGAATAATATACGTGTATCAAGACTGCATAATAAAAAAGATATTTTAGTTGTCATATTCCAAAAAACAAAACAATTATTATTATCTTAATAATTAAATTTATTGTATTAATTAATATACACATTTATAAAATTCCTGGTCAATTTTACTTGCACTTAACTATATATGAAATAATTTCAATTTGATTGAAATAGTTTGGCATGGCTTGAATGAAAATATTTTAAATTTTTTAAAGTTCCTTTATTTTTTAGATTTTAAAACATTAAACATCAGTTGAGGGAGCGGCGTGGTCTAGTAGATAGAGCACTAGTCCACTATGCTCCGGGTCCTAGGTTCGAATCCCGGTTGTGGCGGAATATTATTTATTCTGTTGTTTCATTCGGAGGGCGACTCTAGGGTATGGAGACCCTCCTGGGGCAGACCCAGCCTCCATTAAGTGGGTACCCAAATCAGTTGTGTAGAACTGAAATTTAATAATTCATATATCATGCCTGAGATAATACAGCAACTTTTTCATCAAAATTTACCAACCAGAAGAGCCACTTTACACTATGCATTTTGAACAATTTTACGGTTTTCTCGATTTTGATTAAAATTTGTATACAGCTGTAAAACTTAGTGGGCTTTAATACCACGTACGGTCCATTCTGAAATTGTATGACAGGGCTTAAATGTATTTTTCTTCCTCCAGGTTACCTTTAATTTCGTATATTTCAAAATCAAAGTCATTCATAAAAATGACTAAATAAACAAGTTGAGCGATTTTGATAACCAACTGGAAGAGATAAGTGCAAACATATTTTTTTAAATATATATATTTTTTTTTTTTATCATAAAAACTGTAATATGGGTGTATAATATACCGTTGGAAAGCTAAAGAGTTTAAAAACATTATCTTATACACAAAGTTGTAAAAGTTAATGGAGAAGAGATATGAAAAGCTGATAATATTAACTGATTGTTTAGATATAATATATTATTTAATGAAACACATGTTCCTTTTAGAAAAGCTAGAGTAATTGTATATGAGTATATATATATATATATATATATATATATATATATTTTACATTTATAGTTTTTCGACGTAGATATTGGATACACATAATATATCCAAGTTGTTTGTTTTTTATTTAACGTCACTTTATGCTACTATGGCTAATCGACGATGCTACAGTGGAGTCCTAAATTTTGCCTATCAGGTTTTATTAGATAGGGATCTTAACGAGTACCTGACATCGCACAGGCTCGGGACACCTTTTAACGTCCCCCGAAGGACGGCGTAACTAAGGATTTTCACTCGATTAAAAATCTAGGATCCACCTGGGGTTTAACCGTGACCTTTAGCAGGAGGCTGTTACGCTTAGCCACCCAGCTACAAGTGATCCAAGTATGATGACCTTATGTTTTATTAATAAAAACAAGCAAATCCATTGAATATATTTTAATAATATTAAATGACACCACATTCAAATTGCACCGAGGATTATATAAATTTTGTTGAAAAATTTGTCACTACTAGCTTTACAAGTAATTGTTCAGACTTTTACTTAAAACGTTAACATACATTTATTCAAGAACGTTAAATATTACTAAAATATAAAAATATATAAAACCACTTTTTATTCTGATAGAAATAATCTGGCGGACTTGAATGCCAATTTTTTCGACTTTTCAATTCTAGAATTGGAAAAATCGGCTAAATATGCAAGTTTAACAAAGTTTCATGGCAGATTCAAGTGATAAAGCCACGGTTTGTTGAAGATTTCCTTTTAATTAGACTTTATAATCTCCTTGTAACGGAAACCTCTAAAGTTGGAACCTTTTTCATTGAATATTTTTAATCATAGAAAATAGTTGGATTGACAATTGTACGTTCTTTAATAAGCTCTATGGTATTAGTAGTTTCAGCTAGTCAACATCGATCTTTGGGAACTTCTTTGTGTATATGTATACATTGGGTTGTTTCACATGAAAATGTCCGTTTTTATAGTTCTAAATGCATAAAGATTTGCAGTCTCTGTTGTTTTCTTCCGAATGTTACATATTTAAAGTAAACATTACTAATCCTTACCTTTTTATATAAACATTAGCTCCAATCAATTACCACTTTTAGTATACCTCCAAATATGAACATGGAAACATGCGAATTTCGAGTAATATTTTTGCACGAGGCGTTTGGGGAAGGGAGTGTTAATGAACGGACCATTCGCCGTTGGTTTGCTAAGTTTTCAGCTGGGGATACCGACTTGGAAAACTTGCCCCGAGGAAGACCTCCCTCCGTAATAGACAACGATGTCCTCAAACATATAGTAGAAGGAAACCCCTACCAAAAAGCTAAAGGACTCTCAGCACAACTAAATGCAAGTGCATCTACCGTTTCCAGACATTTAAAGTATATTGGGAAAGTAAAAAAGCTGGATATATGGTTACCTCATGATCTCACTGAGCGGCAGCTAGACCCCATGTCTCAAAACATACCGTGCAATAATTGAAAGAACTGGGCTACGAAGTTCTTCCGCACCCACCATATTCTCCCTACTTGTCTTCAACAGATTACCACATGTTAAGGAATTTAGACAACTTCGTCAAAGGAAAACTTTTTGAAAATGATGATCAAGTGAAAAGTGCGTTTTCAGATTTTGTTTCACTTCAAAGCTCAGAGTTTTTCAGTTCGGGAATAAATAAGTTGGTGTCACGTTGGAAAAAATGTGTAGAAAAAGAAGGTAAATACTTCGAATAAAATTATCTTGTTTTCATATCGAATTTTTAATAAAAAATCTTTTACCTTGAAAAAGGACATTTCATGTGACACAACCCAATATATATAATATATATTGTACCTTTATAGTTTTTCGATGTAAAGATTAAATACACATAATATATCCAGGTGTTGATGACTTTATGGTTTTACTAATAAAAACAAACAAATCCATTAATATAGTTTTAATAATATTAAATGACACCACATTCAAATTGCACCCAAATAATTAATATAAATTTTGTTGTAAATTCGCCACTACTAACTTTACAAGTAATTGTTCCAACATTTCTTTAAATTGTTTAACATATAATTATTCGAGAACGATAAATCATAATTAACATATAAAAATATATAAAACACAAGAATATTTCAGCAGTTATATACTATTAAATGGGGTTTTCTATTTATCGTTAATTTTATAAGGTGGTTGATAAAATATGAAGTAAAGTGTTGGCAAAAGCTTTAAAAAAGTAATAATATAAAAATAAATAAATAAAAGACCTAACTTGTTAAGCTGAGGATTCTCACTTTTTCACAGGCTCACCACAACTTCCAATCGACAGGTTTGGCGTGTGTCTGAATTAATATTCCTAAAGGCTGAAAGGTAAATTGATAAGGGTCATTTGCATTTCAATAAGGAATCAGTATAAAAAAATCTACTCATAATGCAAATTTTTAATATAATTATTGATTTTATAGTTGTTGTTTTTTTTCGTTTATTTTAAGTAGTTGTACTTAATCTATATATTTATATTAGTTAATCAATTTTATTTTTTGCTTTCCTGCACACGAACACCATCTGCGAACTTAAAACCGTTTTGTTTTTTTCAAATTAATTAGAATTATTAATCAATCCTATTTTTTAAAAATCTGGATGCAGGCAACACACGAATTTCACTTACCTCGGTTATTAAAATCAATTTAACAAACAGTATTATAAAATTATATTCATTTATTTAATAAAGAAGATGATTAGGGGTGTGGTCATTAAAAAAAAAAAATAAAAAAAAAATAAAATAAAATAAAAATACGCTTGTAAGGAAAACTTATTGTATTTGTGTGCTAACGTTTCGGACTAAATTGTGAGTCTTCGTCAGGGCACTCAGAGAAGGTATCTCATGAAGTAGGTACCTCACATATCAGGTACCATATATGTTAAGATTAAACAATATATAATTTTTATGGACAATTCTCTAGTCGTCACTTTACATTATTACCCATGAATTCGTATATAAGATAACATTTTTTCTAAAATATTTTTATTATCAATGATATATTATACATCTATATATATTACTATTCTTATTTTCGAAAAAAAAAAAATACCCAAAGTTTTTGGTCTTTTACATTCACTTACTATTTATAGTAAGGGAAAGTATTTCGATCGTGAAAATTTTCCACCAAATAACCAAGTCCCGCAAAATGGTCTGTGTGTGTGGTAAAACGTCATGTAGGTTTTATTCTGATTAAAATGGTCTGACAGGGCTTAAATGCCGATATTTTAAATTTTCTTCCCCTAAAGTACCTTTAATTTTGTATATTCTATAAAAATAACTATATTATCTTGAAACCAATGATAATTAACAGCTACATATGCAAGTTGAGCGAATTTGATAAACAACTAAAGGAGAAAACTAAAAAAATATTTTTTTAATGCAATTCTATGTTTTTGAACATAAGAACAGTAATATAGACGTATAATATACCGTTGGAAAGAGAAAGATTTTAGAAAAATATTAACTTATAACAAGCTTATAAAAGATTGATAAAAAGCCGATCAAACTTAGTGATTATTTTAGATAACAATATAATAGAGTTTTTAATAAAACACACGTTTCTATATTAATTCAATTTAATTAATTCTTTAATGGTTTCACTCATTTTTATCTCTTACTGTTTTTGAAAATTCTTTAATCGATTCTAAAAACGAAGGTAAGTGAGAGTCGTGTGTTGCCCGCACCAGATTTTTTTTCTTTTTGTTGATTATCAAATTCGTTCAATTTTTCATATTAATCCGTTTATTATGAATATGCAAACCTTTATGCGGGACTTTTGACTCATTTGACACTAAAACCTTTATCATAAAATCCTCAGTGCTCCTTATTTCGTCACAAATAAACTCATCCATAAAGACCTTAATATTCCATATGTCGCTGACTTAGCCCGAACCAGGTACCGTTCCTTCCGTGACAAACTCCATTCCCACTACAATCCTTTACTTTCAATCCTTGCTTCCTCATCGATCCCTGATAATCCTCCGATGCGTCTGAAAAGAAGATGACCACGAGACCTTCTAGTTTAGAATATACTTAGAGTGCTGCCACTGTGTAGTGGCTCTACATGTATTTCATGACCTTTTTTCTAATTAAACATTACATTTACTTGATGTATTTATTTTTAAATACAGTTGTAGATATCAATAAACATATTTAAAAAAAAAAACCTTTATTTCTCTTGTAAATTGAAATTGGAATATTTCCACCATCCCATTATTTCATTACATCCCATTATTTTTTGACCGGCCGCTTCTCTAAGGCAGCTTCAAATATTTTTAATGTAGTTAGTTATCTACGATATTTTTTGGAACCATTGGAGTTCTTTTCCAAGGGTGCCGTGTTTACCAATCTCATTAGATAGCATTCAGAGGAAGATTAAATTAAACTAGTTTTAGTAATAGTCTATGTAATTAAAATTAATTTAATATTTTCATGGCAATATGATCAAGAAACTATTTTTAATCTAGTTTTCCTACTGTTTAAATATTGACAATAAGATCATCACGATTTTTCTTCGTATGTTTAAATATTTTCATGCAAAGTAATATTTTAATAATATTCACAATTTTTTTTTTTTTATACTTTTGTTTTATGTTTTTTTAGAGTTTTGGATATTTTTTTTGCAAATATGGCCTAACACATGGGTGCATCGGACTTCCCTTTTTAAGAATTCTGACTACCTCATTAATAAAATGGAAACAAAAATCCGTGTAGAAATGATATCCGCAGCCAACAATAGCTAATTTCATATGTTCTACGCAAATCTTGATCCTGAAATAGCTATTTCCTACATCCACCACAACAAACTTAGTCTCTACGATAAATATCTGATATTTAAAGCAAGAGGAGAACTGATCGGACTTAATTTTCAGCCATGGAGGAGGGATAGGGTACCTGCCTGTGCTATGTGCAACCTTAATGTACCTGAGGATACCTACCACTTTTTGGCAATATGTCCTGTCTTAAAGGAGTTCAGGATAAAATACTCCAGAAGAGCTAAGGTAATAGATAGATTAAATGGGCTAGATTGGGTTAAATTTGCAGCATATTTAAATAAATCATTCAAATACAGAAATTTTTTGGTCCAGCATTATAACTTACTAAAAATCAAAATTATTGTTATCAAAACTGAAAAAAAAAGAAAAATGGGCAATTCGACAGACGGCTTAACGCCATTGTCTTGTGGGCTTTGATTTCAAAAAATGTATATATATTATATATATATATATATTATATATATATATATATATATATATATATATATAAATGTATGTATTATATATATATATATATAAATGTATATAACATATATATTATATTATATATGTTATTACTATTTTGTATATTATGTAAATAAAGCATTTATTCATTCATTCAATATTTACAAATATCAATATTTTAGAATCAAGAGAATTAATATATTAACGATGTTAACTTTATTTGCAGTAAGAGGAAAGTTTTTTATCTACCATGTCTTTACGCATTCCATTTGCAACTGATTTTAATTCAATTAAATACTTAAATAACGAAATTATAAATATCGAGATCTTTGTGCCAATATTACGTTCACGAAAATTGAAACCTATCTCTAATGGACAGGTATACACAGGCAACTGCGCTATAAAGTATGTTGGTAACGCAAGCCATGACCATGGTAACAAAATCAGAGTTTTATCCCTATCATAGCGCGTTTAAAAAAGTTTTAACTTTCAAATCTCCTGCTGCGTTAAAATTCTGTTACTAATTACTTCAAGCACTCACAAAATACCATACACAAAACTACCACCAACATCAAATATTATAGAACCAGGAAAAAAATTCGAAAAAAATATCACTTTATATCCATAACACGATATTTAAATAATTCTGTTTTCTGAATCATTATAAAAAGCTAGAAATCGTTTTGAAGGAATTATACCGCATTTGAGGACAACTAATCATTTAATAATCAATAATTAGTTATAATGATACGGCAATCAGCGAGAGATAGGCGGCTGGGTTTTGAAAACGTCGGAGGTGGCGTCTGCGCCGAAACAGGGGCACGGTTTGTTTCGCTTCGGAGCACTTTCACTTTTGGCGAAAACAAAATAAATCCTTTCGGCGACCTTTACTCCCGACGGAAGACAAACAGGCAACGCCCGTCTCAGAGATCTCTGGATAACGCCACAACTTGGCGCGAGTGTGTCAAGAGTCTGATCCCAACTAAGAACCAGTTCGAATTTCGACAAATCTCTTTGCTGATTTCCATATTACTTCTTCCTCCAGTGGCCCGACAGGCCGTGTAGGAACTGGGCCTCGTGGTGTACTCTCCTGGGAGATTACTCCCTACGCCTAATTTTGTGAGTGGCCACCATTTGGCTGACGGGTCACACATACCCGAGGGAGAGGCTGTGAGTGAATTCCCATTTAATTACATTCTTATAAAAGCCCCTTCGGGCTGGGATCCGAACTCGCAACCTGTAGCATGAGACGCTAGCGCGCTAGCCACTCAGCCACAGCCTCCTTTTTGATTTCCATATTACGCTGAAACAATAACAAAAAAAACTGCTATGCGCAGCACACGACTTGTAGGGTGTTTCAAGCTAATCAGATCTAAAGCAGAGAATATGCTCAAAAAATCTGGTCGGGTCACACACAACTTTCATTCAGACTCACTTTTACATGTATATTACTGTTCTAATGTTCAAAATAAAATAAAAAAATCGTTAAAAAAAATGTTTTTGCAGTTTTCTCGTTTAGTTGGATTTCGAATTCGTTCTTACCTGTTTTCACCACTGCTATTGATGTCCAAATTGGGACAGATTGTAAATTTACTCAATACAAATTGTATTCGTGATGAATTTTTTTCGAATCTACAAGATTAAAGGTACTTTAGTGAAGAAAATTTAGAATATCGGCATTTAAGCCCCATCAGACTATTTCAATCACAATGAAACCTACATGATATCAAAGCCCATTCAATTTCGACATAGCGAGTTTGATCAAAATCTTTATGCCAATAGTTGTATAAGATAATATTTTTTCTAAAATCTTTAGCTTTCCAACGTTATATTATACATTTATAATACTACTGTTCAAAAACAAAAAATTTGCTTTAAAAAAATATTTTTTCAGTTTTCTTCTTTGGTTGTTCATTAAATTCGCTCAACTTGCATATTATCATTAATTAATTAATTATCATTGCTAACCAGATGATATAGTTATTTTTATAGGATCTACAGAATTAAAGGTACTTTAGTGAAGAAAATTTAGAATATCGGCATTTAAGCCCCATGAGACTATTTCAATCACAATGAAACCTACATGATATCCATAGCCCGTTCAATTTTACATCGACATAGCGAGTTTAATCAAAACCTTTATAGCCATTTTTATGAAAATCATGAAAAGGTGCAAAATGCATGGTATAACGTGGCTCTTCTGGTTAGTTGATTTTGATGAAAAAGGTTCTGTAGCATCTTGGGCTTATAGTTGTTTTAAATATGAAATTTCAGTTTCATAGGACTTTTAGTTTCCGCGACACACAGACGTCTTTTCGGCACTTGGTCATTTGGACTGAGGAGACCCTAAAACGTGTATTTCCGTTGAAAACTGGAATTCGAAAATGTTCACGATCGCAATACTTTCCCTTACTACATATTTCATACATATGTAAGTGAAAGTTAAAATATGTTTCCATCAAATTTGATCTTTATTCTTTAATCTATTTTTCATACCTAACATAATTTTAAAGTTTTGAAATTGATTTCAACAACGTTGATTAGTAACATTCTTTTTTTCGCGCCCACTTGATGTTTTTACTTTCACTTACTATATATAGTAAGGAAAAGTATTGCGATCGTGAAAATTTTCGAATCACAGTTTTCAACGGAATTACACATTTTAAGGTCTCCTGAGTCCTAATAACTGTTGATACTAGAAATGTGTTTAAATTAATTAAAAACTAGAGCTTTTTATCAACTTACTCAGTTGACACAAATGGTTGCAAGGGAAAAAACATGATTTAACATTCCATTTTAACGCTTAACGTTTATTCTTAATATTTGCTCATATAAAGATTGAAGAATATCATTAACAAGCTGTGAGTGAGTTATATGTGTGTGTGTGTGTGTGTGTGTGTGTGTGTGGTAACTCCCGGGTGAAACGAAAAGTCCTATGAACTGAAACATCATATTTAAGGCAACTATACGCCCGAGACGTTACAAAACCTTTTTCATCAAAATGAGCTTAACAGAAGAGAAACTTTATACCATGCATTTTGCACCTTGGCATATGTTTTTCGATTTTCTCGAAAACGGTTCCGACGATTTTGATTAAACTGTAACGATAGTTTAAATTTTCTTCTTCTAAAGTACCTTTAATTTTGCCTATTTTAATTTTGCTCTACCTTTAATTTTGTATATTTTATGAAAATAGCCATATTATCTAGTTAGCATAGCTAAATATGTAAGTTTTGCGAATTTAAAAAACAACTAAAGGAGAAAACTGAAAATAAATATACAATATTTAATGCATATTTTTGTTTTTGAACATAAGAGCAGTAATATACAATACATGTATGATATACCGTTGGAAAGCTAAAGATTTTAGAAAAAAATATTATCTAATACATAAGAGATTGTAAAAGTTAATAAAGAGTGATGAAAGGACGATAAAACTAACTGATTATTTTAGATAAAAATATAATAGATTTTTTAATAAAACACATGTTTCTATATAAATATAATTTAATTAATTCTTTAATAGTTTCACTAATTTTTATCTCTAACTGTATTTGAAAATTCTTTAATTGATTTTAACAACGGGGGTTAGTGAAAGTAGTGTGTAGCCCGCACCAGATTTTTAATACTTAAAAACTTAATTATTATGAGCAAATGTGATGTAATGTTAATTTTTTGCATTTACTCAAACACTACCTGGGTATTCTCTATTTTTTGTTAGATTGAAACAGCATATCAGTTGTTATGCTTGTATTGACCCATCTGCTGTTAGGTGGCTATGCATGAATCATGAGAAAGGTAGAATTGTACTGAATGCAGTGGAGTCTTCAATTTTTCACAGTGAGAAACAAACAAATGGCATGTGTAATAAAATATTTATGGCACTAACAAAGGCTAATAGCTGTGGTGGAATATTACCTTATTAATCAACGGAAAAAATGGAAACAGCTTAGGATATTGTTGTGAACCCAATTAAAATTAATTTAATCAATTACGAATTTCACTTTCACTTCTTATATATAGTAAGGAAAAGTATTGCGATCGTGAAAATTTTCGAATTCCAGTTTTCAACGGAAATACACAATTTTAGGGTCCCCTGAGTCCAAATAACCAAGTCCCGCAAAAAGGTCTGTGTGTGTGGTAACTCCCGGGCGGAAACGATAAGTCCTATGAAACTGAAATTTCATATTTGAAACAAATATACGCCAGAGACGTTATAAAACGTTTTTCATAAAAATGAGCTTACCAGAAGAGGCACTTTATACCATGCATTTTGCACCTTTTTTCGATGTTCTCAAAAACCGTTCCGACGATTTTGATTAAACTCGCTATATCTATGTAAAATTTAATGGGCTTTAACATCATGTAGGTTTCATTCTGATTAAAATGGTCAGACAGGGCTTAAATGCCGATATTTAAAATTTTCTTCCTCTAAAATACCTTTAATTTTGTTGGTTCTATAAAAATAACTATATTATCTTGTTACTACTGATAAAAAAACAGGTGAATATATAAATTGATTAAATTCGATACCCAACTAAATGAGAAAACAGAAAAAATGTTTTTTTAATGCAATTTTATTTTTTGAATATAAGAGCAGTAATATACATGTATAATATACCGTTGGGAAGCTAAAGATTTTAGAAAAAATATTATCTCATACACAAGCTTTTAAAAGTTAATAGAGGGTGATAAAATTAAGATAAAACTGATTATTTTAGATAATAATATAATCGATTTTTTAATAAAACACATGTTTCTATATAAATTCAATTTAATTAATTCTTTAATAAGTAGTTTCTCGTATTTTTATCTCTAACTGTATTTGGAAATTCTTACATTGATTTTAGAAATGGAGGTAAGTGGAAGACGTGTGTTGCCCGCACCAGATTTTTATTTTTTGTCTACAGCCTTCCATTCCTCTTTCTGCCATAGTTCACCCCACACATTTATTATTCAACAAGCAATATTCATTAGAAATAATTAACATGGCAGAACGTTTGTTAGGTCAGCTAGTTTATTTATTAAACATTTCATTTGTTGTTTAATATAGTAATAAATCGAAAAAACAAATGAATCGCTAAACAAACTCAAACCAGTAAACTAAAATCACTATTGGTTTTTTGACTAAAATTTATTTATAGTTTATAATTTCTGCCGATGAATAACTATAATAATGAATAGGTTTATAAAATAAACAATAATTTCTTGCTAAGAGCACTTTTTGTTAAGATGAACTCATAATTCCAAAGTAATAAACTTTAAATTAGTCAAACTGAACTTTTTTATACGTACCTGATAGCACATTTAAATTATATCCGTGTGAAGCAAGGTTGTGTCACTAGTCTTGAATAAAAATTGAACAAGACATTCTAAGCTACTATGCGATATAAAATATGAAAACTATAAAAATATTCTTAGTGAAATTCCGAGCCAACTGTCAGATAATAATTTCACATCTTTAAAATTATAACAACATTTTTGAATAAGAAAAATATTAAATATTCCAGAAGGGTGACATATAACGAAAACGTTATCCCAATGGGCTGAGACCTATGCAAATCACGTCCTACAAATCAGAAGCTGG
Organism: Piezodorus guildinii; assembly: GCA_023052935.1. Taxonomy (NCBI): domain Eukaryota; kingdom Metazoa; phylum Arthropoda; class Insecta; order Hemiptera; family Pentatomidae; genus Piezodorus; species Piezodorus guildinii. The sequence continues at coordinate 116,337,549 of CM041298.1, forward strand.
GATAGAATCTATAAAAATAAATTCCTCTGTATCGAATCTTATTGAGTGTCAGGTTTTAGGATTATTCTTCGTTCCGGTTTTCTTTTCTGCCTCTTTTGTGGTTTGAAGTGTTTATGACCAGTAAATTTTGGATATTGAGAATTAATGTTTACTTACTATTAACTACTTTTTAGGTAATAATTTAAAAAAAAAATACCTGTACCCATTACAGAAATTTTCACCGAAGTTCTATAAAACCATTTCTGAACCAAGGGCAAGCAGATGATTTTGGTGGACTTATACTTAACTGTAAACTTTTTTAATAGGTTTAACAGTATACACTTTATGGATATTAAATATATTTCTTAAAGCTTATCACCAAACAAATAAATCACCAAATCAAGATGAATGTAGTTCTCATCCCATAGTCAAAATCCGTACAGTAGCTAGGCCTAACATTAGACAAATCTCTTACTTTTACAGAAAATATCAATAGAAAAATCGATAAAGCCAAAAAATTAATATATAAAATGTTCCTATACTTCAACAAAATTCCATTTGAGCCCTCGTAACAAATTGACAATATACAAGTCAGTTATCCGGCGGTTGATCACATACGCCTCGCCAGCCTGGAGCTCAACCTGCTTGACTAATTATCAAAAACTTGAAAGAATTCAAAATATATCAAAGTGGATATTTAACAATTACCCCCGCTACACTAAAATATCATATATGCTCCAAGATTTGCAGCTTCCAACAGTCAAACAATTTGTCCACACTCAAACAGCTTCCTACTTCTGTAAAACACCAGTCTCCAAAAATCCATTAATAACGGAAATTGGTAATTATAATAAAACTTCACTGAAACGCTAGTTTATTTTTATTTCTAAATTTTATATTTTCAATTATTCTAACTATCCGTTTATTTTTTTTAATTTTTGTATGTAGGTTTTTTGTATAATTTTTTCTACTACCATAGTTAATATGAATTTAATTGTACCACATATTTAGTCATTAGGCAAATAGATTATAATTAACAAACGGACAAAACATTTTGCTGATTTTAAGGATGTCTCATACGAAATCATTTGTAAATATGTAAATAAAGTTTATTTTCTTTTTTCTTTTTTGAAGCGGTTGAAATATGCTGCTTAAATCAGAAATTATTGATGTAAATAATGATATTAAGGTGAAAGAATTATTAAAATAAATATAAGAAATTTTTCTCAGTAAAACTACCTCCTTGTTAAACCATAAGCTTAACAATAGTACAGTAAATCTTTAATTTTGTAGATTCGAAAAAAAATAACTATCATCTTGTTAGATTAATTAAAAAAAGAAGGTAGATATGTAAATTGAATGAATTCGATATCTAACTAAAGGAGAAAATATCAAAAATATTTTTTAATGCAATTTATGGTCTTTAGAACATAAGAATACTAAAAAAAAAAAAAAAAAAAAAAAAAAAAAAAAAAAAAAAAAAATAAACCTGACCATGAAGGGTCTTGGGCTCAGTACATATAGAGATTCGTACTGTTTCTAGGCCAACGGCAGTGCAATGAGGTGATAAGGCCGTAATCGCGCTCAGCCGCCAGGTTTTTTCCCAATTATTTTGGGTACCCAATTTATAGAGACTGGGTCTGCCCCAGGAGGGTATCCATACCCTAGGGTCGCCCCCCGACTGAATTAACAGAATAAATAATATTCTGCCATAGCCGGGATTCGAACCCAGGACACGGATAAGAATACTAATACATATGAATAATGTACCGTTGGAAAGCAAAAGTTTTTAAAATAAAAATTATCAAAAATATACAAATTTGTGGAAGGTAATGTAAAGTAACAAAAAAAAACAAAAAAAAAACCTGTACTTCTAGAACCTATGAAAGGTCTGGGGCTCAGTACATTTAGAAATTTGTTCTGTATCAAGGGCTAGGCTGCCGTGCAATGGGGTTATTAAGGGCTTAATCACACTCGGCAAGAAAACCGTCAAGTTTTCCCCATTATGTTTTGGTACCCACTTAATAAAGGCTGGGTCTGCCCCAAGTGGTTCTCCATAACCTGCGGTCCTCCCCTCACCCTCCAGAATAAATAATATACGGCCTCGGCCGGGATTCGAACCCAGGACTCGTTGAACAATAGGCTAATAGGGCTTAATTTTAAGTAATTATTGTACATAATTTTATATCGTTATATATTTTTTAATATAAAACAAGTTGAATGAAGGTACACTTATAAAATAAATAGGTAATTATAATAAGTTATAAATTTCTAAATATAGATATAAACAAAACGTTTCTTTTTATTTATTAATGTATGTTTTTATTTTAATACTTTTTTTTTATTTGGTTACTTCATTTTATTTTTAGGTTTAATATTCTTCTATTTTCTTAGGTATTTTTTAAAATATATTTACAAACAATAGAAATAATGATGTAACGAAATAAATTATATTACCACTATTCTGATTTTATATTAGATTTAAAAAAATAAATAAAATAGTAATAAAACATGTTTCGAAACTGAATATGAATTTTTAAACTTATTTCAACTCCACCTTTAAATCATAGTTCTTGAATTGATTTTATATAACGAAGTTGGTGAACGACTCGAGTTGGTATTTTAAAATATACACTCGATTTTTTAAAATATATTTTTAATGATAAAATCAATATTCATTGAAACCTATTGATTGGTATAGATCTGTTTTAGTGTCCTTCGATAGCTGTTGACTATTTTCGCAAACTCTTCAAGTTTCGTGTTCCAGGAAGTTAAGGGGTGATCTCATCGGTTTGGCTAAATCTCCAAATGTTTGCCTGATTAGTGAAACATTCGATTTGATGACTCCGCAATTGTTTCTATCTGCTCAACGTTTCAGTTAAATATTTAACAATTTCAAATCAATAATTAATAATTTAATTTATGTTCAATAACAATTGGGGAGGAAAATCTCATTTAAACTATTAACCTCAAGGGTTTTAGTATATTTCAATATGGCTAAGCCATAAATGTTAAGTTCGTTTGAATGGTAAGTCCTTTTATTTACACGCAGGCATATATGTTTTTTTTTTTACTTACTTAAGCATGATATGGATCAAGAAGATATTCTTATTCAAATTTTCAACGAAAATACACCTTTTAGGTTCTCCAGTATCGAATTGATAATGCCCGTTAAGATCAAAGGTTTTTGTGTAAAAGGTAAGTCTAGCTATAAAACCATAATTTTTAAAAAACTGAAATTTCATATTTTAGAAATGTATGTACCTGCGATGTAACAATTTTTTCATCAGAACTGGCGAACCAGAAAAGCTATTTTATATTATAATTTTTTCACATTTTAAAAATTTTATCGAAATAACGATTTTGTTTAATCTCGATATATCGATGTGACATTTGACGGAGTATAATACAATGTAGGTTTCATTCTGATTAAAATAGTCTGACAGGGCTTAAATGCCATTTTTTTTTTTTTTTTTTATTCTCTTCCTCTAAAGTATCCTCAATATTGTAGATTCGATAAAATTAACCATATAATCTTGTTAGAAGTGATTAAAAACAGATAAATATATAAGATGGGTGAATTCGATGATCAAATAAAGCAGAAAAGAGAAAACAAAGAGCCACTTTATACCATGCATTTTGAACCTTTTTTTGATTTTCTCAAAAACGGTTCCGAAGATTTTGATTAAACTCGTTATATCGATGTAATATATAATGTGTTTTAATATCATGTAGGTTTTATTCTGATAAAAATAGTCTGACAGTGCTTAAATGCCGATATTATAAATTGTCTTCTTCTAAAGTACGTTTAATTTTGTATATTTTATAATAGTAACCATATTATCTAGTTAGCCTTGATAAATAACAGCTAAATATGCTAGTTGAGCAAATTTGAAAAGCAACTAAAGGAGAAAACTGAAAAATATTTTTTTAATGCAATTTTTCGTTTTTGAACATAAGAACAGTAATATACATGTGTATTATCTAATACACAAGAACTTGTAAAAGTTAATAGAGAGTGACTATCTCTTACTGTTTTTTAAAATTCTAAAAACGGAGGTAAGTGAAAGTCGTGTGTTGCTCGCACCAGATTCTTTTACGTAAGTTTATGTTTGTTTTTAAGATAAAAACATTAATAGGGATGTATAATTTTAAGGATAGCTAATAATTTTAGAAAAAAATACTATCTTATAAATAAAACTGTAAAATGTGATGAAAAGTGATTAAAAACGGATAATATTAACTGATTGTAATGTATAATAATATAATAAATTATTAAAGAAAACGCATGTTTATACTAAACTTGATGTAATTAATTCTTTAACAATTTATTTTCATCTCTAACTGAATTTTAAAAATTCTAAAATTAACAATACCAACAGAGGTAAATGAACGTTATGTGTTGCACTTGCCCATTTAAGAAATATATTGGTCGTGAAAATGTTCGATTTTGATTTTTCATCGGAAATACACGTTTTAGAGTCTCTTGTATCGAAATGACTTATATCAAAAGTCCAGCAAGGTCAAAGTTTTGTGTGTATTAGGTGATCTAGCTAGAAACGATAAGTTTTATAAAACTGAGATTTTATATTTTAGAAGTAGATATGCCTGAGATATTACAGCAATGTTTTCATTAACATCGGCGAGAAGCTTTATTTTTGCAATTTCGATTTTTTTTAAAATAAGCTATAACACCTTTGATTAAACTGGCGACATAGATGTAAAATTTAATGAGCTTTAATATAATTTAGGTTATGAAAAGGGTTAAAAAACAAATTTACAAAATTTCTTCCTCCGACAACCTAGAATTGGAACAATTAGAAATTAGAAACTCAATTTCATTTAATCTTTTTTTTTTTTTAAACTGGAAATTATAATTTGATCGATCAAATTATCTTGCGAATATTTAATTTTAAATGATAGATGTGAAGCGTAAGGAAGCTGAACCGTGTAAAATAGCTCGGATGTCCTTCAACGCTGCTTTAATACAGTTTCAAATCAATTTCTAAATAAACGCGATTTTATTTTTAAAATAAGATGCGTGGAATCTAAATAAGAAATACAAAAGAAAAGTCCGTTTCTCCTAATGAATAAATACAAAAAATACCAATTGAATACATTTTTTAGTTTTTAGTGCCATTTGATAGAGAATTAAGTTTTGACCAAATGAAAAAAGAATCGTTGAATTTGGTTAACAACTAGCTTAGATATTGCGTTTTGAATTCAGCGATAGTGTTATTACACGTATATGATGTTGAATTAGTGCTTTTTATATTACTTAATTGCCTATATTACAGTTATACCCTAATATTATTATTTGGAAATAATAAACCATTGCGTAATAATTTGCAGTGTTTTTACAACTGTATATACAATATATATATATATATATATATATATATATATATATATATATATTATATATATATATTATATATATATATATATATATATACACATGTGTATATATAACAAGTAAAAAGGCTAAAATTACAACTATAGGTATGAAATAGTCTTGTGAAGAAGCTAGTGGTAGCACTTCAATCATTCTTTAAGGTAACACTAGGGTACTCACTACGTTTGCTATAGCATACTATTTGTGCTATTGTGCTAAAACCCATCAATTTTATACAGGAAATAACTGTAGAAACTTGACGGGTTTAGCAAAATAACCCAAATAGCATGCTATAGCAAACGTAGTGAGTACCCCTACTGTAATATTTATTTTATTAGCAGGTCTCGAGGCCACCGTCTTTTCAGGCGCCTCGGAGGATTATCACGAATAGATGGAGATGAGAGTATACGGACAAGCGGGTTTGTGTAGGCTGGTAGTTTGGAGTAAAGGAGATGTATGGAATTGGGGCTAAGTCTACAACTAGTGCTCTATGGATGATTTTATTAGTAACATAATAATGCATTGAGGATTTTTCGCAACATTTTGGATTGCAAGGATTGGATGCGGGAGGAATCTGATGGTTTAGTAGATCCCCATAGCTCAATGCCATATGTCCAAATAGGTCTAAGAATTCATATAAATAAGTTTGTAGTAGATAGGGAGTTTGATCGTTTGTTAAGTAAGTGCTATATTAAACGGTATATGCGGGCATTTTCTTGTCGTTTAAGTCTTGTATGAGGAAAGTTAATAAATGTTTTGTTTTTTTTGTTTTCCATTTATTGATATTTACAACTGTATTAACACTCCACTATGTAATCTAAACTAGAAGGTCTCGAGGCCATCTTCTTTTCAGGCGCCTCGGAGGATTGTCAGGATTAGAAGAGGACGCAAGGATTGAAACTAGTGGGTTAGAGTGGGATGGAGTTAGGAGGAGTCATGGAAGGATTGATACCTGGTTTGGGCCAAGATAATAAATGTATACAATAAAAACAGTGGCACATTTTTTTAATTTACTTTAATTCTGGTAAAAAGTTATGTTAATTTGCATGCAATAACATACTACATTATGTGGATTCATTTATAAGCATATTAATATGGATGTATTCTTTTTTTTTTCTTTTTTTTTTTCTGTCACACACTTAAGATTAGTTGATTTTGCTTATATCGGAAATCATACGATGATTCTCTAATTAGAAATTTAAAGGAGGATATTTTTCGTTATACAAAATTTATCACAAGGATCTACGGCTTAGGAGATGTATTGGTTAGAATGAAAACTGTTACGTGTTGAATACATTTTTAAATGGTGGGGATTTGTAGGGTTTTCACGGATAGGAAATTTGACGAGAGTCACTCCGAACAGAATGTGTTCAGAAAATATTTTCACGGGGTACTACTGTTTAAGAGCTATATTGATTAGAATAAAAAGGATCATATTTTTGTATTTTTTATTGTGTAATTTCTTTTTCTTTTTTTTCACATTCTAAAATGTAACATTTATCGTTTGACACTATAATAGCTCATATTCAAATCCTCAATCCATTCCCGCAACACTCGTATGCGACCTTCAGATTTCTGTTTTGCGCCTATAGAACCGCACCTTTTGATAGACCTTTCATAATCCGATCCTCTTCTATATGGAACTCTATTCCTTCGCATATCCGTAATTGTAATACCATCCCGACATTCAAATCCAGTCTTTTCAATTACTTCTTAACCATATCATCATCATCATCTATGGTGCTACAACTCTTGGAGAGTCAGGGCCTCCCGCAGTTTAGTCCGCCAGTTTTCTCTATTCATTGCAACCGCTCTCCAATTGCGAATCTTCCAGACGGACCTGGCATCCGCTGCCACTCAGTCAATCCATCGGAGCCGAGGCCTTCCCACTCTCCTTGTCCCGTAGATCTTTTCATCTAGGACCATCCTAGGAATCTGGTCTTGGGCCATTCTACTTTAATGCCTCGCCCAACGAAGCCGACCTAGTTTAATGATTCTTACGACGTCTGAATTCTTGTATAGCCTTGTTAATTCTGCATTCGTCCTTATCCTCCAGACTCCATTGGGGCATATTAGACCATAAATTCTTTTTAATATTTTCCTCTCGAACCTCAGGAGCAGGACTTCCTGCGAACTCGGTAATGACCAGCATTCGGAGGAATAAGTGAGAGCCGGTCTTACAAGTTGCATCTTTGTGTTTTGAGAAATGGTGCTGCTCTTAAAATGCTTTAGAAGTCCAAAATAACATTTATTTTCGGACATAATTCTGCGATGAATTTTATCTTTGATATCATTATCGGCGTTGACTTGTGAGCCGAGATACACAAACTCTTTCACCCTTTCAAATGAATTGCCTTGAGATGTAAAATGCGACGGTTCGTGCACATCCAGCTGAGGGTCTGCATGCATGTATCTGATCCAGTTTCCATGAAAACATGTAAACAGTAAAACAGAACTGTTGAGTGATTGTTCATTGCTTCTTTTTGTATTTTTAAAAAAATTAAATAAGAATTTAATTTGTCAGTATATGGTTATTATTTATTTAATTATCATTTAAATTTTTTTATAAATATTTTCTAAATCGTTAGTTTTGAGGCTATATACTGATTTATTACATTTCTCGTTCTTATCTTATTTTTTATTTACATATTATTTTTCACTGTTGTATTTATTTTACTATTGTTACTCTAAGGCAATACATCCCAAAATTGTATTTCGTATTATTCTAAAGGGACTTGTCCCAAAATAAATAAATAAATAATACTTATTATTATATTACATTTGTCCCTGGAACCTAATATTCTATATTATTCTATATATTCTTTTAGGGTTAAGCAATGTTTCGTAACTATTTATCTCTGTTAGTTTTGGTGAAATAAAAATTTTGACTTTTTCTAAGTCAGAAATTTAGTGGATAATATATTTTGTTATATAACTTATTATTCCAAATGATTCCAAATCAAAAAGCGTTCGGATATAGACCAATTTCCATACACACCACTTTTATAGAAAAAATCGAAGTCGATTAAACAAGCAAATACTAAATTTTCTCCTCCAATAAAAAGTTAGGAAGCTAATGGTTTACTTAAGTGCAAGAAGACCTCAAAGAACTAAGACATAAGAGGGAACGAAACGAGATAGGGGAATGTAAGACATTTATCGAATGACTAAAATAAAAGACACCAAGAAGCGTCGAAACAGTGTGAATCTCTAGAATAAAGTGAGACGAAGTTTATAGGTAAGGAGAAAGAGATATTAAAAAAAAATAAAAAAATAAATAAATGCAAATAAAGGATGGATTTAATATCTTCCAAAGTGATCAATTCGAGATGGGGTGGGGGAGAGGGCGAAAGGGGAAGGGAAACCTTCAAATATAATGAATCCTAAATTATTATTTCAATTTTTAGTTCAGGACGGGATGTTTCGGAAATAATAATTTAGTGCTGTTTCTAGCGAATCCAGTTTTCGGGGTCAATAACAGGACCAAATTACCCCAAAACAGGATGCGGTTTTAGGGCCGTAATTTTGTTTTGCCCGAAAAGGAGATGATAACTTGATCAGATTAAATAACCATAAGCTTAAGGATGATGGATGCACTGGTTTAAAAGTTGCCTTCATTTTATTTTTCATGGGAAAGAAACTGTCGAAGACCCTTGAGCTTCAGTTGTTTTTTTTTTTGTTAGTTTTTTTTTTTTTTTTCATTCACTTACCTATAAGTGAAACGTATATATTTATATAAATAAAAAAACAAAAAAAAAAAACAGTGTTGCCCCCGGACGGTATTCTAAAGCTCATATTATTCCAAACCGTACGTATGTTTTTAAAACGTATGTTTGTAAAATAAAATGAAGGTGTTATATATCCATAAATTAATATTTTTATTAGTTATGTCACCTTTTAAATCATTTCATGAGGGTTACCTGTAGCATGATGGATAGACCCTCAGGTAGCCCTAGGATTTGTTAATGGGAGTAAAAAATTCTTAGTTATACCGTCCTTGAGAGGGGACGTTTAAAGGTAGTCCCGAGCCTGTGCGATGTCAGGTACTCGTTCAAGATCCCTATCCTAATTGAACCTGGATGGGCAAAATTAGGTTTTAATTGGATATCCAACTAAAACAGAATTGACAAAAAATATATTTTTATGCAATTTTTATGTTTTTTAACATAAAAACAGTAATATAGACCTATAATATACCGTTGGAAAGCTTTTAGAAAATATATAATCTTATACACAAAATTATGAACGTTAATGGAGAGTGTTACAAAGCCTACAAAATTAACTGATTGTCATAGATAATATTTTAATAGATTATATTAAAACACATTTTTTTATTGAAATTCAATGTAATTATATCTTTCATAATTTATTTTTATCCATAAGTGTATTTAAAAATTATTAAAAACTATTCAAATTGATTTTAACAACGGAGGTAAGTGAAAGTCGTGTGTTGTGCGCACCAGATTTTAAAATCATAAATGACACCAAATTTAAATTACACTTTGCAAAGAAAAGATCAAGTCGCTTGTTTATTATTATGATGTGCTTGTTTAGTACATTGGTTTTATTTTTAGTTATATTTTATTGTTTTTAATTGATATTGGGTTTTGTCACATTAAATGTCCGTTTTCAAGGTAAAGGAATTTTATTAAAATTACGGTATGAAAACAAGATAATTTTATTCGAAATATTTACCTTCTTTTTCCACACATTTTTCCCAACGTGACACTAATTTTTTTATCCCCGAACTGAAAAACTCTGAGCTTTGAAGTGAAACGAAACCTGAAAACGCACTTTTTACTTGATCATCATTTTTAAAAAGTTTTCCTTTGACTAAGTTGTCTAAATTCCTGAACAGGTGGTAATCTGTTGGAGCCAAGTCGGGAGAATATGGTAGGTGCGGAAGAACTTCGTAGCCCAGTTCTTTCAATTTTTGCACGGTGTGTTTTGAAACATGGGGTTTAGCTGCCGCTCAGTGAGATCATGAGGTACCCATGTATCGAGCTTTTTTACTTTCCCAAAACAATTTAAATGTCTGGAAACGGTAGATGCACCTGTATTTACTTGTGCTGAGAGTCCTTTAACTGTTTGGTAGGGGTTTCCATCTATTGTATGTTTGAGGACATCGTTGTCTATTACAGAGGTCTTCCTCGGCGCAAGTTTTCCAAGTCGGTATCCCCAGCTGAAAACTTAGCAAATCAACGGCGAATAGTAACTTTACTTTAAATATGTAAACATTCGGAAGAAAACAACAAAAACGTGTAAAATCATTTATGTATTTCAGAAACTCTAAAAACGGACATGTCATGTGAAACAACCCAATAATAAGGAGCTGAAACTATCAGTTAATGTTACAAGTCTATTTTCATCTTGACTATTTATAAATATAACAGCTTTTAATATTGCATGTAATTCATCATTACAAATAGATGTATTACGAAGTTGTTTACACACGTGTTATTTATAATATCTATACCTGAGGATATAAAATGACGTGCCAGTATTATCTATTGTTTTTTATCCAGTTTTTATGCTTATTTAATAATTTTAAAATTGATTTCAATCAAGGATGGTAAGTTAAAGTTGTGTGTTGGGTGCACCGGATTTTTTTCGATGAGTATTAAGACTAAAAACAATTAAGAGACGCGTGGATGTTGGGAAGAGCTAGTATTTGACCTCAGAGAAGTAGATCAATAACAGCCTACCTCAAGATTCCGCCTCTTAAGGCTTTTGTCTCCTGAGTATAATCGGTAGAGCCTCTGATTCTAGAGGTTTTTATTAATTCATATATAACAGTACATGCGCCAGTTTTCGACATTTCATTTAAAAGCTGTTTTTTTTTTACATTTTTATATGAAATTATAGTAAGGGGAAGTATTGCGATCTTGAAAATAATGGAATTCCAGTTCTCAACGGAAATACACAAATTATGGTCCTCTGAGTCCTATTAAAAAGTCGGGCGAAGAGGTCAGTGTATGTGTGTGTTTGTGTAGTAGTAGGTCAAGCATGAAATCGAAAAGTCGTGAGCATGAACTTTTATATATAAGACAACTATACGCCTGAGAAGTAAATCTAATTTTTTCACCAATATCGACCAACAAGAAGAGCAACTTTATACCAATTTTGCATCTTTTCATGATTTTTTTTTATGGTATTGATTAAACTCGCTAAATCAAGGTATAATTTATTGGGTTTTAATTTCATGTAGGTTTCATTCATATTGAAATAGTCCCACAGGACTTAAATACCGGTATTTTAAAAATTATTTTTCTAATGTACCTTTAATTTTGTAGATTCAAAAAAATTAACTATATCATCTTGTTAGCATTGATTAAAAATAGGTTAATATATAAGTTGAACGAATTGGACTATCCAACTAAAAGATATAACTAAAAAATATATGTATTTATTGCAATTTTTTTTGTTGAACATATTAACAGTAAAATACATGTATAATATACCGTTGGAAAGCTAAAGATTTTAGAAAAAATATTATTTTATATACAAGCTTGTAAAAGTTTATAAAGAGTGATGAAAAGCCGATAAAACTAACTGATTATTTTAGATAATAATGTAGTAGATTTTTAATAAAACACATGCTTCTATATAAATTAAATTTAATTAGTTCTTCAATAGTTTCAATCATTTTTTTTTACTTTCTCATGGTTTTGATTAAACTTGCTAAATCAATGTACAATTTATTGGAGTTTAATATCATTTAGGTTTCATTCAGATTGAAATAGTCTCACAGGAAGTAAATGCCGCTATTTTTCTAATGTACCTTTAATTTTGTAGATTAAAAAAAAATAAATAAAAAAATATATCATCTTATTAGAATTGATAAAAACACAGGTAAATAAATGAAAAAAAAAAGACACTACAACTCATGAAGAGTCTTGGGCTCAGTACATATAGAGAGAGATTCGTACTGTTTCAAGACCAACGGCCGTACAACGAGGTCCTTCGGCCCAGATCACGCTCAGCTTCCAGGTTTTTTCCCAATTTTTGGGTACCCACTTTATAGAGGCTGGGTCTGCCCCAAGAGGTCTCCATACCCCAGGATCGCCCCCTGGCTGAAATAACAGAATAAATAATATTCCGTCACAGCCGGGATTCGAACCCAGGACCCGGAGCTCAGTAGACTAGCGCTCTATCCACTAGACCACGCCGCTCCTTAAATATAAAGTAAAACAAATTCAAAATCCAACTCAAAGAAAGAAAAGAACAAAAAAATGTTTTAAATGTAATTTTTGAACATAAGAGTTTTAATATAGACGTATAATATACCGTTGGAAAGTTAATAAATTTGGGGGAAAAAAATGTATCTAATAGACAAAATTGTAAAAGGTAATTGAGAAAGATAAATAGCTAATAAAACTTTTAAAAAATTGTTCAGGATAATCTATATTTATAAAAGAAACTGCCACTTTACTTGATTTTCTGGTCATCGCAGTTCAGTCTAGTCATCTCAAAAACGACTATGGTTGTGAAGTTGAAATTTCTCTTGGAGGTTCGTCTTACCTATGGAATAAGCTTGGGAAAATTTATCCTCCAAGTGATTTAAAAAAATATTTCTCTAAAACGTAAAACAAAATTGGCTATCGAATAACTCAAAAACTATACGCATCCTCAAAAACTATACGTATCCTCAAAAACAATAAGTACTATTTGAATGACAAGCATATATCTTTACCACCTGGAAGCAAAATGGTCTTAATCTGATCAGTAATAGCATAGATACTAAAATACTTATAACAAATATATTTAGGTATATTTCTTTTAATAGCCATGTTTCGGGTGTAGTTTTCTATCCAGTTGATATGTTTCATTGTTATTAGTATTTTAAAATGATCAATAGGCTAAAAAGGTTTAAGTTTTGAAAAAATAAAAGAACTTAGTTGTAAATCCTACTTGCTGCTGGTATATTATTGTAGATTAAACTGAATAAAATTAATATTTGACAATCAACAATAATCATTTATTTGTCGTACATAGACATAGTTAAAAGTTGTACTCACCGCTTTCTCAGGTATATTTATATTGTATAACCTCACCTAACACAGTTATAATAAAAAACTTTCTTAATTCGCAGCAATTAAAAAAAAAAAAAAATGAAATAGTCGCGTGCATAGCCGCGAGGTACAGCTAGTAATACAATAAATTATTTAATAAAACAAATGTTTCTATCGAAATTAAATTTAATTACTACTTTCACATACCTATGTATTTTATCTCTAACTGTATTATAAAAATCCTTAAATTTATTTTAACAACAAAGGTAAGTGAAAGTCGTGTATTGAGCGCACCGGATTTTTTCATTATATTTGGAAACATAGAACTTACTCTTCTCATGAAACAAACCTTATGAAACAAACATAATGAACAGTAAGGTGCTACTGATTCTAAGGCTGAATTTTGGTGCTATCTAGTGGAATAGTATTTAAAAGAAAAACTTTGGTCTTTTTCTTAAATTTAAAAATATTTCGGGCGATGATCGAGGATTTTTTGCATCAGGATCTCGTTTCTGATGAAGAAATAAAATGAATACCATCTAAACTCGGGGCTGTCCTTGCAGAGACCAGAGAAAAAATACAAGAAAGCAATAGACATGTCAAAGGCAATGATGGATGGCAATCCAAAAGCGAAAGAAAATTATTCAAACATTATTCATAACTTTGGAAAATAATATTATTCCCATAGCTTGTTTCTTATTTATTGTCTAAGGCGTTGTTCTCTTTTTTAATTCCTCCTTTTATTTATTTTATTTTTATGTTTCATATTTATTCCGAATAATATTGAAATATCACTAGCAAAGCTTGAATCTATATAAGGGGTACTCACTACGTTTGCTATAGCATATTTTTTGTGCTATTTTGCTAAACACATCGAGTTTCTACAGGAAATAACTGTATAAACTAGATGGGTTTAGCAAAATAGCACAAAAATTATGCTATAGCAAACGTAGTGAGTACCCCTATAATAGTAATAGATACGACAACATTTAAAGTATCTAATATATAAGTATTATTAAAGGGACTATTAGTGTTCGTGTTAATAGCGCACTGCCATCTCATGGGACCCAAAGCTTCCCTTTAAGTAAAAAGGGGCTCACCTGTCATAAGACTTCTACTGCTAAACTAGTTGGTTTAAACCCTTCAGGTAGCCTTAGGGTTTTCATAATGACGAAAAATAATAATAGTTATATAAATATATATAATATACAGTTGTAAAGCTGAAGATTTTACAGAAAATGTTACGTAACTGAAAAGTTGTAGAATGTAATATAGAGTGACAAAAACATCATGTGGTTAGTGGTTAGTATCACAGTTTTATTTGGCCAACGTCACGGGTTCAAACCTGACAGATGTCCCTGAATAAAAAATCCTTAGAAATGCTTTCTTTTATAGGGGCGTTAAATGGTGGTAACGAGCCTGTGCAATGACAGGTACTCGTTAAACATCCTTATTCTAATTAAACCTGGATAGGTGAAATTTCGGACGCTCACTGTAGCATCGTCGGATTAGCCACACTAGGCATTTGAATAAACAAACAATGTAAGTAAAAAGTTTTATTTTTTACTAAAAAATAATTAAGTAAATAAACAGTAGGGGTACCTATAGCATAGTGGCTAGCTTAACAGCTTTATATGCCAAAGGTCGCGTGATCAAACCTGCAGGTGGTTCCTTAGTAATGCCGTTCTTTGGTGGGGACGTAAAAAATGTTAGTATGCAAAGAACTGTCGCAGTCCAAGAGTTTTGCCGAGGCATAGGTGGAAAATTTATGTTGTCGGATCTTGAGGCAATTATTACTACTATACAGTTTGATTATAAAAATAAAAAAAAAAAAAAAAAAAAAACTGACTAGATATTTGGTGTTACTTGTAACATCTATATGCTCATTATTCTTTAAGAGACAAAATAAACCATTGTATTTTAATTTTCAGTTTATTTGGGAAACTAAGAACTTTAGAAAAATCTGTTGCGCACAACACACACGCGCACAACGAATTTTCAAATACAGTTAGCGATGAACTAAGTTTAAAGACTTAATTTAATTGATTTTCAACAGAAACATGTGTTTTAATGAATAATTTATTATATTATTATCTGCGACAATCATTTTTATCTGCTTTTCATCCTCTCAGTTAAATTTTACGGCTTTGTGAGGAAGATAATATTTTTCTAAAAAAATTTCCAAGGGTATATTCTACATCTATATTACTGTTTTTATGTTCAAAAATTGCATACAAAATATTTTTGCTCTTTTTTCCTTCATTTAAATAGCGAATTCGTTCAGCATATGTTTTTAATCGTTTTTTATAAATGCTAACAAGATATTATGATTATTTTTATAGAATCTAAAAAATTAAAGGTACTTTAGAGGAATAAAATTTAAAATATCGGCATTAAAGACCTGTCAGACTATTTCGATCAGAATGAAACCTACACCATATTAAAATCTATTGAACTTTACATCGATATAGTTAATATAATCAAATTCGTTGGAGCCGTTTTTGAGAAAATCTTATAAAAGTGCAAAATGTAGGATAAAGTAGATCTTCCAGTACGCCGATATTGTTGAAAACGTTGCTGTAGTATCTCAGGCATATACCCTCCAAAAATATGACGTTTTCAATGACGTTTGTAACTTATCTTTTTTAAGTAGACTTACCATACATGGCCACACACACACAAACAGACCTTTATATGGGACTTGGTTATTTGATCTCAGGGGTCCTAAAACGTGTATTTCCGTTGAAACCTGAAATTTGAAAAATTTCACGATCGCAATACTTTCTCTAGAGGTCGGCGTAGCAACTAGTATCTAGCATTAGTCTACTGTTCTCCGAATATTGGGTTCTAATTCCGCCTGTGGCAGAATATTATTTATTATGTCAATTCTGTCGAAGGGTCACCCTAGTACATAGAGACACCCCTGGGGCAGAGCCAGTCTCTATATAGTGGGTACCCGAAAAATTGGGGTAAAAACCTGGCGGCTGAGCGTGGTAAAGTCCTAATCACCTCATTCCACTGCCGTTGGCCTAGAAACAGTACGAATCTCTTTATGTACTGAGCCCAAGATTCTTCATGGATTATAGTGGTACAGGGTTTTATTTTATTTTTTTTTTTTGTAATTGAGTGTAAAAAACTTATATTTGGTGTTACTTCATACTTCGACTTACTCATCTTCTTTCAGGAGACTAAGGAAAAAACAAAATCCTCAAATGGGATTGCAAACATTCTTTCCCAAACTAAGCATATTGCATATACGTTTGGACCACTTTGGTCAGAAGTGGTATCCAGAACGATCATTATAGACAACTTTTAAAAAAATGATTATTTTTAAAAACGAATTCAGCCAATTTAGAAAGTGAAGAGACATATTGCAAAAGCTTTCTCAGAAACAGAAATCGTTGATCTGATTGGAGGAGAAACCAGTTTGATCCTTAGGACTTGATAGGGAGCCCCACCGGCGAAGTCTTGTGCTTTTCAAGCAAGAGCTCAAGCAAACATGACAGGGGTTGTCAATGCTTGGGTCGGGCTCATGAGCACTTGATTTAATGAGGCATATGCTTATGCTGTCGGTTCGAGTCATGTTGAACGGGTTCTAAATAAAGCGGTGCGGAATCGATTCGCAATGTCTTACAACTTTTTAATGTCTTGTCTTATCGTTGTAATGTCTGTCATTGCATTACATATAGCCTTTCATATTTCTACACATTTTCAAAATTTCCTCTTTATTTTTTTAAAACACAAAATAAAAAAAATCTGGTAAGCGCAACATACGACTTTCACTTAATTTTTAAATACATTTAGAGATGAAAATAAATTGTTTAAGAATTAATTATCTAGAGTTTCAATTGAAATAGAATAGAAACATTTGTTTTATAAAATAATATGTGATATTATTATATACATGGGAGAAGTTATTTCAGGGAGCAGCCTAAAGATTTCACAATTAAGATATAAACCTAATAAACTGATGCCGACGTTTCTGCCTAAATTATAGACCTTCTTAAGGGCGTATAAAGGCCTTTATTAAGTTTAATAGTTTATTAAGTTTATACCTTCTCGCCGCTTCAACACTTACTAGACAAACGATCAAACCTTCCTCTGAACTACAAAGCGCTCATCTACATGACTATTATAAGACCAATCTGGACTTACGGAGTAGTGCTATGGGGGTCTACTAAACCATCAAATTCTTCCCGCATCCAATCCTTACAATCCAAAATCCTCAAAACTCCTTACTTTGTCACGAATAAACTTATCCATAAAGATCTTAATGTTCCCTATGTTACTGATTTGACCCGGACCAGGTATCAATCCTTTCATGACTAACTCCATTCACACTGTAACCCACTAGTTTCAATCCTTTCTTCCTCTTCAATTCCGGATAATCCTCCGAGGCGCCTGAAAAGGAAATGTCCCGGTGGCTTTCTAGTTTAGAATATTTTTAGAGTGCTGCCACTGGGTAGTGTCTCTACATGTATCACATTTACTCTATGTATTTTAATTTAATACAGTTGTAAATATCAATAAATATGTTCAAATAAAAAACGTTTGTATCTTAATTGTGTGTTCTTTTGACTGCACCCTGAACTAACTTCTCCCACTAACTCACACAGTCAACTATTCTTGCTTCACCATTATTATATACGATAATCAATTAGTTTTACAGGTTTTTTATTACTCTCCGTTAACTTTTACAATTTTGTGTATGAGATAATATGTTTACTAAAATCTTTAGCTTTCCAACGTTACGTTCAAAAACACAAAAATTGCATAAAATATTGGTTAGCGAATTCGCTCAACGTATATATATATATATATATATATATATATATATATATATATATTTTTTTTTTTTTTTTTTTTTTTTTTTTTTTCTATCAATGCTAAAATGTACTCTAGATGAAGAAAAAGGTTTAAAATATCGGCACTTAAGCTCAGTCAGAATATTTCAATCAGAATATAGCCTACATCATATTAGAGCCCATTAAATTTTACATCGATATAGGGAGTTTAATCAAAATCGTTTAAGCCGTTTTTTGAGAAAATCGTAAAAAGGTGCTCTATGCATGATATAAAGTAGATCTTCCAGTCAGCCAATTTTGATGAAAAAAAAAAAAAAAAAGTTGCAACAACTCTAGCTTATAGCTGTGTTAAATATGAAATTTCAGTTTTATTCGACTTTTCGTTTTCGCGCTAGACTTACCTGGACTAGACTTAATTCTTTGGGCTCTACTAAATGAAAGATACTTGAAAGAAAGCAAATTAAAAAAATAATTTAAGCCCAGCCAGACTATTTTAATCAGCGTGAAACTTATATGATATTATAGCCCATTAAATTTTACATCGATGTAGAGAGTTTAATTAAAATCGTTTTAACAGTTTTTGATAAATTCGTAAAAATTCGTGCACAATGCATGGTCCAAGTGGCTTTTCGAGATCTCCGATTTCGATGAAAAAGTTACTGTAACATCCCAGGCATATAGTTGTCAATTTTGAACTAGAATTACCACCAACACAAGGACGGACAAACAAATACACACCCAAACCTTTATTACAAGATTTAGTCATTCGAACTCAGAAAATTAGAATTAGAAAATTTTCATGAAAGATATACTTTCCATAAATATATTTTTCATATATAGATAACTGAAAGTAAAAATTAGTTTATACCACACTTATAACGGAAATGCATTTCTTGCGTTCTTAAAATTTTCTTACCTAATTATTTTTATAAAGTGGTAGATTTTATCCGATTTACTTACTAATCAGACATACCAATAGTTTCTGTTCTGATATGTCCCTGTCTGATGACTCAAGTACATTTTCGCTGAATAGAAACCCTTAGTAATGACCTCTAGAAGAGAAACGTCCAGCGAAACCAAGTGGAAGCTGGTAGTCCACACGTAAAGATGGTCCGTGGTGTGACCATCTCAATAAAAACCCGGTTAGAATTAGACTAGATTGAGTTAATAATAATTATATTATGCAATGCTTTAGTGAGATTATACGATTTAATTAATTTATATCAAATTTTAATTTTTTTTTTTTAATTTAAAATATCTAGGATTTGGTTATTTCTTTTGCTATAAGTAAAGAATTATTTGAAAATATTAAGGGGAGTAAACAAATATTAAATTGTTCAAACAAAAATTAACTGGAAAAAAAGATGTGATCAAAACATTTGATAAGTCTGATTGAGGACTAAAAAGTCTTGAAATAGAAAAATGCCAAAATTTTAATATGGGTTTCAGATTTACTTTTTAAAATAAAAGAAATGAAATATAAGTCTATATCAAGAACTTTTAGCTTCCACTAATTTTTACTTTCACTTACTATATATAGTAAGGGGAAGTAATGCAATCGTGAAAATTTTCGAATTCCAGTTTTCAACGGAAATACACATTTTAGAATCCCCTGAGTCCAAATAACCAAGTCCCGAAAAATGTGTGTGTGTGTGTGTGTGTGTGTGTGTGTGTGTGTGTGTGTGTGTGGTAACTCCCGGGCGGAAACGGTAAGTCCTATGAAACTGAAATTTCATATTTAAGACAACTATACGCCCGAGACGTTACAAAACCTTTTTGATCAAAATGAGCTGACCACAAGAGCCACTTTATACCATGCGTTTTACACCTTTTTTCGACTTTCTCAAAAACGGTTTCGACGGTTTTGATTAAACTCGCTATATCAATGTAAAATTTAATGGGCTTTAATATCATGTCGGTTTTATTCTGATTAAAGTGGTCTGACAGAGATATTTTAAATTTTCTTTTTCTAAAGTACCTTTAATTTTGTTGATTCTATAAAAGTAACTATATTATCTTGTTACCACTGATGAAAAACAGGTAAATATAGAAATTGAATGAATTCGATACCCAACTAAAGGAGAAAACATTTTTTTAATGCAATTTTTCGTTTTTGAACATAAGAGCAGTAATATACATGTATGATATACAGTTGGAAAGCTAAAGATTTTAGAAAAAATATTATCTAATACCAAAGCTTTTAAAAGTTAATAAAGAGTGATGAAATAAACATAAAATTAACTGATTATTTTAGATAATAATATAATAGATTTTTCAATAAAACACATGTTTCTATATAAATTAGATTTAATTAATTCTTTAATAGTTTCACGTATTTTTATCTCTAACTGTTTTTGAAAATTCTTTCATTGATTTTAAAATTAGAGGTGAGTGAAAGTCGGGTGTTGTCCGCACTAGATTTTTTTTTTTTTTTCATGTCTGTATCATAGAAACTACTTTTACTATAAAGTTAAGTATAACAAACTATTTTATAGGGCATTTGCTTTGCTTTGATTTTGAGTGGTGATGAACATCTGTAGCCAGCAAAAAAATTTCAATATTCTAATTCATTTTAAATATAAAATTAAGGAATGTTCTGAAAATTAGAGGATTCGTCCTATTGCCGCTAGGATATAGATCCGAAGGTGACCCAGTTATCAAATATTTGCCGGAGCAGAGCGGAATTCACGAGGCGCGGAATGCGGAAACGAAGGAATGCCACTCAAAGCTTCTCGGTTACATTCTCCAGGAATCTTCAAAATAACCATAATATTCAACACCTTGACATCTTAGACACCACATTATTTTCAAGACGGCTATTATTAATTCAAATTAATTATAATATATAATACATGGTTTGTAATTTTTTTTTAACTGAGGATTCAACAAGCCGAGTCGTGTAAGTAATTAATTATTTAAGACGACGACATAATGGCTTCTTAACCAATTTAATTAAAACAATTAATTTTAATAATTAACAGTAACAATATAGAAAAAATATTGATAGTATGTTATTAATTTTTTTACTCCATAATAGTACAAAAGCCAAAGACAGGTGTTAGTCACCCATCGAAATAATTTATTTATTTATCATCCAAACACAAAGACGTGCATCTTGCTGCTCTAATATGTTGCGAAATGAGCGCCAGACGCGAATAACGTGCGATCCGATCGTTATTTTTATCTCCAAAAGTTACTCTTCGAACATACAGTTTTGATATCTCATTTCAAAATTTTACGTCTTACTGCTCAAAAATATAGCGAAATAAATCCTAGGTGGTTAAATAACTAAACTTAAACATTCAATAGGAGGTGCTATAGGATAGAATATAAATTTAAATCATCATTATGACCTTTAATTATCTTTATTATGTTAAAAATGACAGTACTTTTATTTATTGTGTATTATACAATTTTTTTTTTTCTTACCTATATACTAAGTATAGGTGCGTATTATAATACAATAGAATTATAGAATGAAATAAAAATACATAATAAGGGAAAATATTGTGATGGTAAAAATTTTCGATTTCGAGTTTTCACCGAAGTTTAAAGTTAAAGGATAAATTTGCGAAGTCTCATTACTAGGTCTGAGTTATTTTCACAGAATCTACAAAATTAAAGGTAGTTTAGAGGAAGAAAATTTAAAATATTGGCATTTAAGTCCATATGACTATTTCAATTAGAATAAAACCTACATGATATTAAAGCTCATTAAATTTTACATCGATATAGGGAGTTTAATCGAAATTGTTAGATCCGCTTTTGAGAAAATCGTAAAAAGGTGCAAAATGCATGATAAAGTGGCTCTTCTGGTATGCCGATTCTGATGAAAAAGTTTCTGTAACATCTCGGGCTTATAGTCGTTTTAAATATGATATTTCAGTTTCATAGGACTTTTAATTTACGCGCTGTCATTTGAACTCAGGGGACCCTAAACGTTTATTTCCGTTGAAAACTGGATTTCGAAAATTTTCACGATCGCAATACTTTCCCTTACTATCTATTTCAAATATAGGTAAGTGAAAGTATAACATGTTTCCTATGTAATTCTTGAAACATTTTGAACTCTAGTTTTATTTAAATGTTCTTAAATTGATTTTAACAACCGAGGTAACTGAAGGTTGTGTTGCGCGGATCAGGTTTTTTTTTTTTATCTATGATTCAGATATCTTTGAATAGTACCTTTTACTCTGTTCATAGTATTCGTATAACATTTCTTTCGACACACCCTTTCCATTAAGACTTCCAATATCCTCCTTCGTGTACATAACTTCATCAATATCCTCCTTCGTGTACATAACTTCATCAATATCCTCCTTCGTGTACATAACTTCATCAACGCCCCCTGTCATTGAAGAAGCGCCTATTCCCGACCTAAACACCTCATCAAGTTTCCCGAATCCAGGAATATTAGCGGGGATTCCCCTGAGCTTTCACTCCGTGTCAGAAAGTTCTTGATTAACTGTTCTCACCTTACGCTGAATCACTGCTTCTGGGTGAATATAACGGATTTTTGAATATTTCACAATAATATCAATTAAAAATAACTATGATAGAAGGTGGTTCAGGGTGCAGTCAATTTTTTTTTTAAATATATTTTTTATTGAAATTTACAACTGTACAAAAAATACATCAAGTAAATATGCTGAAATGTTATAACACATGAAATAAACATGAAGAGAAACTGCCCATTGGTAGCACTCTTTGGTAGTGAGTCTAAACAAGAAGGTCTCGAGGCCATCTTATTTTTCAGACGCCTCGGAGGATTATCAGGAAGCAAGGATTGAAACTAATGGATTAGAGTGGGAGTGGAGTTCTTCATGGAAGGTGTGATACCTGGTACGGGCCAAATCAGCAATATATGGAACATTAAGGTCATTGTGGATGATTTTATTCGTGACAAAGTAAGGAGCGTTAAGGATTTTGGATTGTAAGGATTGGATACGGGAAGAGTTTGATGGTTTAGTAGAGCCCCAAAGCTCTACTCCGTAGATCCAGATAAACCTTATGATGGTCATGTAAATGAGTCTTTTGTAGTTAAGTGAAAGGTTAGAGCGTCTGTCTAGTAAGTGTTGGAGTAGCCGAAATCGTCGTGAAGTTTGTTGTCTCTTCAGTCTAGTATGCAGATTCCATGTCCAAGTCGTTTGTCAAGCAGGAGTCCTAAATATCGGATCTGTTCAACCGGGACTAGCGGAATATCATTAAAGGACACTGTAGAGCTGGATGCCATAGGTTTTCGACGAAGGGTAAAGGTAATTTGTTGGGATTTATTGGAATTGATTTTAATTCTCCAATTCTTACACCATACCTCAAGGTCTCTGATGTGAGATTGAGGATTTTGATAGGCAATAGTAGGATCGTTATTAACAGATAACACACAAGTGTCATCGGCATAGGTAGAAAAGAATGTGTTAGGATGGGTTGGGATATCAGCTGTATAGACTGTGTAAAGAATGGGTCATAAGCGTAACTTAATTTATTAATTTAAATTAATTTAATTTATTAATTTATAATTATATAATTATTTTATTATTAATTTAAATTAAGTTTATGCTTAATTGTGTGTTAAATTGACTGCACCCTGAACCAACTTCTCTCATATATACACTCAGTCAACCATTGTCACTTCATAAAAATAACTATGGTTCAATCCGTTAGAAATTTTCCACAATTTTTTATTTTCATGATATTTGCTAGTTATTTTAATAAATTTTAAACCGTAAAAGAATAAAAATTTCAGACTAATACCTTTAGTTTGGCAGCCATTTCGAGTATCTGAAAACATTTTTTGGGTAAACCTCTCGAATCCTAGTACTTTTTAAGATATCGAATCGAAGCAAAAAAATCTGGTGCGGGCAACACACGACTTTCACTTACCTCCATTTTTAAAATCAATGAAAGAATTTTCAAAAATAGTTAGAGATAAAAAAACGTGAAACTATTAAAGAATTAATTAAATTGAATTTCTATAGAAACATGTGTTTTATTAAAAAATCTATTATATTATTATCTAAAACAATCAGTTTTATCTGTTTTTCATCACCCTTTATTAACTTTTTCAAGTTTGTGCATTAGATAATATTTACTGTTGCTATGTTCAAAATAAAAAATTTGCATTAAAAAAAATATATTTTTTTTCATTTTTCTCCTTTAGTTAGATATCGATTTATATATTTATGTGTTTTTCATCGGTGGTAACAAGATAATATTTTTATTTTTATAAAATCTACAAAATTAAAGGTACTTTACAGGAAAAAAAAAAGTAAAATGTCGGAATATCACGGTCATACCATTTTAATCAGAATGAAAACTACATGATATTAAAGCCCATCAATATAGCGAGTTTAATCAAAATCGTCGGAACCGTTTTTGAGAAAAACGAAAAAAGGTGCAAAGTGAAAGGTATAAAGTGGCTCTTCTGGTAAGCTCATTTTAATGAAAAAGGTTTTGTAACGTCTCGGGCGTATATTTGTCTTAAATATGAAATTTCAGTTTCATAGGACCTACCGTTTCCGTCCGGAAGCTACCACACACCCACACAGACCTTTTAGCGGGACTTGGTTATTTGGACTCAGGAGGCCCTAAAATGTCTATTTCCGTTGAAAACTGGAACTCTAAAATTTTCACGATCGCAATACTTTTCCTTACTATGTATAGTAAGTGAAAGTAAAAAAATCGAAAGTGAAAAAAAAAAATATCATTTGCAAATTTCGCAATAGTTTATTATTTCTAAATAACTATATTAGGGTGTAACTGCTTATATAGCTGTTTATAGGCAATCAAGTAGTGTGAAAAATTGTTGGTATTTATTAATTAATAAATTAAAAAAACGGATTTGTTTTTATTCGTTAATCGGGTTCTACGTAACTTGAAAAGTAAGCCCTCAAATTTTAAGAGAGGCCGATTTCTTTTTATTTTTTTGGTCCATTACAAGGGTTTATTATTGAAAATAATAAACCGAAAGCATTTATACTAGACTACCTTACTATGACTTCTTTTTTCTTTTTTTTTCGATTTTCATTAAAATAAAATTTCCTGATTTGTTTTCCTGACATTTTTTCTTTAACAGCAATAATAACCAAGGTATCAGGGAATCACATCTCTTATATGTTGTGGCTTGATCATCTAAGATTTCTTATAATTTTTTTTATTTTATTTTTGCATTTTATTCATCGCGTTGTCTTGAATGACGAAAATACTTTATATTTTTCTCTATCATCAATAATAACCGATTTTTGGTAGAGTTACATCATTACATTACATTTGTTACGTGAATTAAATATGGATTTTTTAAAAATTTTATTTTATTAATTTTTTACTTTCACTTACTATATATAGTAAAGGAAAGTATTGCGATCGTGAAAATTTTCGAATTCCAGTTTTAAACAGAAATAGACATTTTAGGGCCTCCTGAGTCCAAATAACTAAGTCCCGCAAAAAGGTCTCTCTGTGTGTGTGTGTGTGTCTGTGTGTGTGGTAACTCCCGAGCAGAAACGGTAAGTCATATGAAACTGAAAATTCATATTTAAGACAACTATACGCCCGAGACGTTACAAAACCTTTTTGATCAAAATGAGCTGACCACAAGAGCCACTTTATACCATGCGTTTTACACCTTTTTTCGACTTTCTCAAAAACGGTTTCGACGGTTTTGACTAAACTCGCTATATCAATGTAAAATTTAATGGGCTTTAATATCATGTCGGTTTTATTCTGATTAAAGTGGTCTGACAGAGATATTTTAAATTTTCTTCCCCTAAAGTACCTTTAATTTTGTAGATTCAATAAAAATAACTATATTATCTTGTTAACGCTGATGAAAAACAGGTAAATATATAAATTGAATAAATTCGATACCCAACTAAAGGAGAAAACAGAAAAAAATATTTTTTTAATGCAATTTTTCGTTTTTGAACATAAGAGCAGTAATATACATGTATGATATACCGTTGGAAAGCTAAAGATTTTACAAAAAACATTATCTCACACACAAGCTTTTAAAAGTTAATAGAGAGTGATGAAATTAACATAAAACTAACTGATTATTTTAGATAATAATATAATATATTTTTTAATAAATCCATGTTTTTTCTATATAAATTCAATTTCATTAATTCCTTAATAGTTTCACGTATTTTTATCTCTTACTGTATTTAAAATTCTTTTATTGATTTTAAAAATGGAGGTAAGTGAAAGTCGTGTGTTGCCCGCACCAGATTTTTATTTATCGCGCTTTAGTTATTCTAAACTCTATACATATTGTTCTTAATCTTCAGAAATAACTGAGTTATGAGCAAATTTATGTGTACAATTTCAATTTTTTTCTTGTCTTTTTTCACTTTTATATGATAATTCGCGTTATTTTGGTTAAAAAACGCTGATAATTTTGGTCTCTATCTTCCTATTGGTTTTAACAACGGAGGTAAATAAAAGTCGTGTTAGGTAGAAATAAAACTCTAACATCGCAACCGAATACATTAAGAGTTTAAATATTCAAATAGGGGGATCACCTATAGCAGGGTGGATAGCACAATTGCCTTCTAGGCCAAAGGTGCAAGTCCTAGGATTTTTTAATGGGGGTACAAAATCCTTAGTTGTGTCTTCCTTTGGAGGGAACGTAAAAAAGGTGGTCCTGAGAGTGTGCGATCTCAGGTACTCGTTAAAGATCCCTATCCTAATTGAACTTGGATAGGAAAAATGTAGGACTCCCATTGTAACATCGTCCGATTAGCCGCAGCATAAAGTGACGTTAAATAACCAAACAACAACAAATATTAAAAATGGAATACAGATATGAGTTTTACAAGTGAGTAATCGTCCGAAGCAGAAGATTATTTTGTTTTCTCCTCAAATTATAATGTTCCGTCTGGACATGACGTTGAACGTCGTCGGAGCCAACCGAATTGTAATGACCAATTTGGTTAATTGGTCCCAGTGCTACCTCAATTGTGGACATATCTGTCCCACTAATAATGGGACAATAGGAGATCTGACTGACAGCTAGAACTAGGATCTTAATTGTCCCACTTATTAGAGTGTATCCTTACTTAAGAATAGGACTACAGAAACATTAAATCTAATAATTAAAAAAAAAATACCCCCCTCCCTCACCTATTAGAGACTATGTTATATTGGGCAGAGAGATGTTCAGAGGCAGAATCTCCTGGGAAGAAATGATTGGCTCAGGAATGGACTTCTGAAGAGAATCCGGTGGCATATCTAGGATGTAAAGTATTCTACGTGTTTTTTGGGGTTCCCTGTAGTACAGTGGCTAGCATAGCAGGTTTCAAGTAGCTAAATTAGCCTGGAGAGGCAAAATTTGGGATTACCATTATAGCATCGTTCGATCAGCTATGGTAGCATAAAGTGACGTTTAATGAATAAACAAACATACACAAAGCATTCCAAATGTCAAAATAAGCAGAAAAAATATTTAGTGCGTGCAAATCACGACTCTCGCTAACCTCCGTCTTAAAATCACTTGAATTGTACTTTAGATACAGATAGAGATAAAAATAAATGTTTAAAGAATCAATTACATTTAATTTCAAGAGTTACCACACACACAGACCTTTTTGCGGGACTTGGTTATTTGGACTCAGGGGACCCTAAAACGTGCATTTCCGTTGAAAACTGCAATTCGAAAATTTTCACGATCGCAATACTTACCCTTACTATATATAGTAAGTGAAAGTAAAATTTTAGATACAGTTAGAGATAAAAATAAATCTTTTAAAGAATTAATTACATTTAATTTCAAAAGAAACATGTGTTTTATTAAATAATCTATTGTATTATTATCTATGACAAGCAGTTTTTTCCTAAAATCTATCCTTTCCAACGGTATATTATACATCGATATTGCTGTTTTCATATTCAAAAATGCATAAAAAAAGTAATTTTGCTCTTCTTTCTTCATGTTCACTATAAATATTCTACCTTTTACCAGATTCGACTGCATATTCAATTAGTGTTAGGAACAAAAATCCTAAATTTTTCATTTTAAGGAAACCGAATCTAATCACCGAAATCAGCAAATGTTGCCAGAAAGGTGTCGGGATCAGTAGGGATATCGGCGGTGTAAAGGATGTAGAGGACGGGTCCCAAAACGCTGCCCTGAGGAACACCGGCCTCCAGCTCCACTCATTCATACAACCCTCCTAGAAGGTTGAAACGGCAGTGGCCCCAAGACATATTGTAAATATGTTTTCTGGAGTTCTGACGCTGGTCAGGTTCTCCTCTCATGTGCGGTGTGTTTGTGGCTATGGCGCCCTCACTCAGCTTCCGCTGGCTCTGACCAGTGATGCGACTGAGAGGGAGGCGCTGGGATCCCCCGGATACTGCTTGCCCTCCACAAGTGGGGGGGAGGTGGACTCTGAAGGTGATTCCCAGATAAATTGTAAATATTGTATATAAGTATGAGTGTGTTCATGTTTTGTTTATTTATTTGTTAACCTAGTATTTATTTAATTTATATATTTTGTTATTATATACCTTTATTAATTTTAGTTTCATTTTATGTAATTCGACTTTTCTTTTGTTTATATTGTAAATATTGTATGAATGTTATCATGTAGCAATATTAATATTGTCCATTGCGACATACTGTAATAAATCCGAATAAATAAATAGTTTTCTAAAAAAAAAAAAAAACACCAAAATCATTAAAAAATATAATATAAATATGGAGATAAAACTTGTCTTACTTTATTCATTAGAGATAGGCCATTTTTTTTTTTTTGAAAAATTTGTGGAGTAACCTGTGGTGTGGTGGCTAGCACAACATGCTCTTATGGCTAAGGTAGCAGATTCAAATCCAGCAGATGATTTTAGAATTTTTTAAGGGAGTAGAACGGTAGTCCATGTGAGATAACCATTAAAGATTCCTATTCTAATTAAACCACAATAAGAAAAAATCACGACACTCACAGTAGCATCGTCCGATTAACTACAGTACCATAAAACTGACCTTAAATGGATAAACAAAAGAAACCACTTAATGCATTTAAAATCATACATTCTAGTTTAACCTTTTCGCTGCCGAAATTACTTCAGACAGTATTGTAAATTTAGATCACATAAAAAAAAAAAAAAAAAAAAAAAAATGAAAAATGGGGTTTCTTCACATTCATTTATTACACTTGTCCTGATATAAAGGGATTAAATTTTAACATTTTCACAAACAAGTGAAGAAAAAGTGGATTACAATTGAATTAATAATAAATATCACCCATGAATTAAACATTTTATTTTAATCCCTGTTGTTTCTTCATATTTGCATACAGTAAAGAAAATGAATAATTAATCATTTTGTAAATTTACGGTTATATTCATTTTTGTAACTAATTATGCTTTAAAAAAAAAATTTAATCATCTTATTAGCGAAATCCGGCTATTGAATGTTTATTAATGATAATTAGTTATTATTACCGAGATAATGTTTTTTTTTTCTGAGTTAAAAAAAGAAACATTTATTCAAGCAACCTTAACCAGGTGTGGAAAATAAAGTTTGCTATTTCAATATATCTTCATTACCTTCGATATTAGATTATTAAGATAATACTATTAAATACGGAGGCTTTAAGAGCCTCAAGTTGAAAGTAATGAAATGTTGTTAGTTTCGCACCCGATTTTTTTGTAATTAATTTTAGTAAATTGTTCTTTATAACTTTTATTTATTTAGAAATAATACAATCTGCCACAATCTTGGGCAATAAGTATTAGTGATATTAGAATTCATTCATTCCTTATGTACACAAAATAAAGAAATAAAAATAAATGAATACAAAATAAATAGAAATGAATAAAATATAAAGAAGAATAAATAACCGTAAATAAGATAAAAAGAAAATAAAAGAAATAAATAATAATAATTTAGTAAATTGTGGCTACAGCGCCCGAACTCAGCCTCTACTGGCTCACACCAGTGATGCGGCTGAGATGCTGGGATCTCTTGGATTCCGCTTTTTCCTCCACAAGTGGGGAGTGTTCATGTTTTGTTTATTTATTTGTTAACTAGTATTTATTTAATTTATAAATTTTGTTATTATATACCTTTATTAATTTTAGTTTCATTTTATGTAATTCGACTTTTCTTTTGTTTATATTGTAAATATTGTATGAATGTTATCATGTAGCAATGTAGAGGGAAAAGCGCAGTCTGGGGTCCCTTTAGCAGTTGTATATATGTAATTCTTCTTCTAATTAAAATGAATCAGGAGTTAAACGATGCTAAAATAAAGTTTTAATTATTACAATTTGTATGACATAAAATAATCAATTGGATAACATACATAATTAACAATGAACCTACCTAAAATAAAGAATTGTTTAACAGTCCTTTGATAATACGTTTAACTATCATAACAGAGATATAACCTCCCTTAGTGAAATATTAACATATGATAATGAAATCAAGAATTATAAAATTCTTGATTTTACACCTCCGCTATTTTTCAAAAAAATTGACTTCAGGTCAGAGTAAAAGGGAAATAATGTATCTGGAATGTCTGGCTATTAAAGAAGCAATTTTATATTGGCAACACTATTTGATAGGTAGAGAATTCACTGTAACTTCTGATCACAAACCACTCGTCAATTTAAAATCAAAAGCGAGAACCGATGAGGCAATAGGTGATTTAATGTTGTATTTATCCCAATACAACTTTAAAGTAGTTTACAAGGAAGGGAGAGATAATATGGCAGCTGATTCTTTATCTCGAAATCCGGTTTTGGAAAGTTTTCATAATGAAGATGATTGTTTAAAAGTGGTGAATATTATACAAATTGAAGAAATTAAAAAAGATCAGAAAGCTCATGAAGAGGAGTTAAACAATTTGTAATTCTTCTTCTAATTAAAATGAATCAGGAGTTAAACGATGTTAAAATAAAGTTTTAATTATTACAATTTGTATGACATAAAATAATCAATTGGATAACATACATAATTAACAATGAACCTACCTAAAATAAAGAATTGTTTAACAGTCCTTTGTTTAATACGTTTAACTATCATAACAGAGATATAACCTCCCTTGGTGAAATATTAACATATGATAATGAAATCAAGAATTATAAAATTCTTGATTTTTACATATATTGTATATACTATGATTGTTTGTATGATGTTTATTTATTTGTCAACTTTTTATTTATCTCAATTATAGGTTTTTGTTTTGATTTGTTTTGGTTTTTATTTATTTATTTATTGTATATATTATTATATATATATATTATATATATATATATATATATATATATATTTATATATGTATATGAATTTATTTATTTTCTATTTTATGTAATTTGACTATTATTATTATTTTCTGTATATATTGTATGAATGTGGTCTCATATCACTATTACCATTGTCCATTTTGTAAAAAATTGTAATATATCTCAATAAATAAATAAAATTTAAAAAAAAATTCAGTAAAATAATAATTTACAATAACGTTTTATTTATTCAAATTTAAATAATATGAAAATCACTATAATTTTCTACTTTCACTTACCTATATATGCATATAGGTCTGCGATGTTACGACAACTTTTTCTTCAAAGTCGCCTGACCATAAGGTCTACCTTATACTAAGCAATTTGCACATTTTTAAGTTTTTCTCATAACAGGCTCTCCAAATAACCAAGTAGCGCAAAGAAGACTGTGTGCAGGGCAAGTCTAGCACGAAAACTAAAAGTCGTTCGTTACACTGAAATGTCATATTGAAGACAAATATAGACACGAGATGTTACACCAACTTTCAAAATCTGCAAACTACAAGATTTTGATTAAACTCACTATGTCGGTGTAAAATTGAATGGGCTTTAATATGATGTAGGTTTCATTCTAATTGAAATAGTATGGCATGGCTGAAATGGTGATATTATAATCTTTTTTCCTCTTGAGTACCTTGAGTTTTGTAGATTACAAAAAATTAGGCACATCATCTGGTTAGCATTGATAAATAACGGCTAAAGATACAAGTTAAGCGAATTTTATAAACAACTAGGGAGTGCTCAAATATTTTTTTTTTAATTTTTGTATTTTTGTACACCAGAATAGTAATATAAAGGTACAATATACCGTTTTATAGCCAAACATTTTAGAACAAATATAATCATAACACACGGAATCGTTAAAGTTAATGGAGAGTGATGTAAAGCCGATAAAACTAACTGATTGTTGTAGATAAAAAATAATAAATTATTTAATAAAATACATGTTTCTATTCAATTTAATTAATTCTTTAACAATTTGTTTTTATTCTCTAAATGAATTTAAAAATTCTTATATTGGTTTTAACGACGCACAGTGGACAATATGACCGATTTAGGTGGACAAAATTCTGAAACTAGTCTATATTTAACCTTTGGTGTCCCAAAGTATGGGAAAAAATATTTTAAAAAAATATAAGGAAAAATTATAAAAAAGTAATTAATTTGTTCACACGATTAGCGAACGCACCGTGGTCAACCATCAAATTTATTTGCTAAAATCTAAAACTCCCCTATATTTTACGTTTAAAGTCCCAGAATACAGGAAAAACAATACAAAAAATCTAATTATGACTCGGAGTTGCTAAAATCTGCTAAATAGATGTATTCTATATGGTTTAGGTAATTCTTGAAACTATAGATTGTAAAATTTTTGATTCGTAGTGTTGTGTCTGAAAAAAATGATGTATCACCCAAAACGCAAAAATTCTTTGTAATGTCTAAATACTAGAAGGATTGGTAAAACAAATCCTACAAACAAATACTTGGGGTAACTTGGGGGTTATATGGTTTTTCGTAATTGAATAAGGGCTTACATTTGCAAATTGCTAAATCAACTATACAGGTGAGATTGCAATTTATATTCAATAACGAGTTTGGAAATATAATGTCTTACCTGTCTTAGCAATGCCCATTGTTAAATAAAAGCAAAAAGAATTATCTCTAAATACAACTTAAACAGAATAAATGACCATCGAATAAAAATAATCCCACTGTTGGTTATTAGGCACTTGTGTGAACAGGAATGATTGATTCATTTACTATTTATTTGTAAGCACAGTATGGAGGGAAATATTAGTATTAATGTTCTTGCCAACTAATAATAAAAAGGTGAAGCACTGGGAAATTCCAAACTTTTGACTTGACTTATGTCCAACTAAATTTGTGATTTAGCCCACTGTGGGACGGAGGTAAGTGAAAGTCGTGAGTTGCCCGCACCAGTCCACCAGCTGTCAATTTCTACTTTCACTTACTAAATATAGTAAGGGAAAGTATTGCGATCGTGAAAATTTTCGAATTCCAGTTTTCAACGGAAATACACGTTTTAGGATCCCCTGAGTCCAAATAACCAAGTCCCGCAAAAAGGTCTGTGTGTGTGTGTGTAGTAACTCCCGGGTGGAAAAGGTAAGTCCTATGAAGCTGAAATTTCATATTTAAGACAACTATACACCCGAGACGTGACAAAACTTTTGTCATCAAAATGAGCTTACCAGAAAAGGCACTTTATACTATGCATTTTGCACCTTTTTTCGATTTTCTATAAAAGGGTTCCGACGATTTTGACTAAACTCGCTATATCAATGTAAAATTTAATGGGCTTTAATAGCATGTAGGTTTTATTCTAATTAAAATGGTCTGATAGGGCTTAAATGCCGATATTTTAAATTTTCTTCATCTAAAGTACCTTTAATTTTGTAGATTCAATAAAAATAACTATATTATCTTGTTAACGCTGATGAAAAACAGGTAAATATATAAATTGAAGAAATTCGATACCCGAATAAAGGAGAAAACCGAAAACATATTTTTATTATACAATTTTTCGTTTTTGAACATAAGAGCAGTAATATACATGTATGATATACCGTTGGAAAGCTAAAGATTTAAGAAAAAATATTATCTCATACACAAGCTTTTAAAAGTTAATAGAGAGTGATGAAATGATCATAAAACTAACTGATTATTTTAGATAATAATATAATAGACTTTTTAATAAAACACATGTTTCTATATAAATTCAATTTAATTAATTCCTTAATAGTTTCACGTATTTTTATCTCTAACTGTTTTTGAAAAGTCTTTCATTGATTTTAAAAATGGAGGTAAGTTAAAGTCGTGTGTTGACCGCACCAGATTTTTTAAAATATAAATTCTAATATGAAAGGTAAGTAAAAAGTAAAGGTGAGAAAAAAAAAATCTTCTCGAAGTCTTGGTTAGACATCTATCAATTGAATATTGAAATTAATTCCCAATAACAGTAGTAAATATCGATCCCTTGACAAAAACAAGTGATTGCAGCCGGTGGATGAATGTCGCCGTAGGGTATTTATTGCGGCTGCATGGGACCTTTCCCATCCAAGGGAAAACAATAAAATATACAAAAACAAACGATTGTAACTGAAGAAATGTCAAGGAGAGGAGATGCACTTAATGTGAGAGATGCCAAGGAAAACTCCTTAAATACAATGGAAGGGCATGTTTCAGTTCTGTCGAAATAACTTCATCCCTTTTAGGGCAAAGGGAACAAAACATGAAATTCTTTATGCCGAATGAATGTACAATGCTTTTCTCTGCACCAGAGTAATAACTAACGATAGAGCTATATACAGGAGTCTCTGATAACATCTGATAAATTTATTGTACCATTTATTAGGTACGAATATTTATTCCCTGCATCGCTATAGGGATTTATCGACTAAAGTGAAAAATAATCTTGGTAAGATTGGAAATACGACTAGCCTTAAAATCACTAGCTACACTGATTTCGTTATCAATATATTGGATTGTGTCACATGAAATGTCCGTTTTCAAGATAAAGGATTTTTTATAAAAATGCGAAATGA
Organism: Piezodorus guildinii; assembly: GCA_023052935.1. Taxonomy (NCBI): domain Eukaryota; kingdom Metazoa; phylum Arthropoda; class Insecta; order Hemiptera; family Pentatomidae; genus Piezodorus; species Piezodorus guildinii. The sequence goes on from CM041298.1 coordinate 116,372,581, forward strand.
AAACAAGATAATTTTATTCCAAGTATTTACCTTCTTTTTCTACACATTTTTCCCAACGTGACACCAAATTTTTTATCCCCGAACTGAAAAACTCTAAACATTGAAGTGAAACAAAATCTGAAAACGCACTTTTCACTGGATCATCATTTTCTAAAAGTTTTCCTTTGACGAAGTTGTCCAAATTCCTGAACAGGTATTCTGTTGGAGACAAGTCGGGAGAATATGGTGGGTGCGGAAGAACGTCGTAGCCCAGTTCTTTCAATTTTTGCACGGTATGTTTTGAAACTTGGAGTCTTGATGCCGCTCATTGAGAGCATGGGGTACCCATGTATCGATCTTTTTTACTTTCCCAATACACTTTAAATGTCTGGAAACGGTAGATGCACTAGCATTTAGTTGTGCTGAGAGTCCTTTAACTGTTTGGTAGGGGTTTCCTTATACTGTATGTTTGAGGACATCGTTGTCTTCCTCGGGGCAAGTTTTCCAAATCGGTATCCCCAGCTGAAAACACTCCCTTCCCCAAACGCCTTGCAAATATTTCTAGCGGCCTCAGCTGCTGAATGGCCGAGTTTAAACTCGTACAAAAATATTACTCGAAAATCGCGTGTTTCCATGTTCATATTTGGAGGTATACTAAAAAGTGGGTAATTGATTGGGAAGCAAATGTTTATAATACAAAGGTAGAGGATTAGTAACTGTTTACTTTAAATATGTAAACATTCGGAAGAAAACAACAGAGACCTGCAAAATCCTTTATGTATTTCAGAAACTACAAAAACGGACATTTCATGTGAAACAACCCAATAGAGGCCCTAATCACTAGCTCTAAACTCTTCATAATAAATAAAAATCAGAAACTGTCCACTTTCTCATCCACCATTGGTGAGAGTAACATTGACCTGACCCTTTGCAACCAATCTATGTTTCGGTTAGTCCAAGATTGGCTCATACTGGATGAAGAAAACCTATCGGATCACAGAACTATTTGTTACAATATTAACGCAGATGTTTATTCTCATAAGATTTTTAAGCCTGAAATAAAATACTGTACTAAAAACGCGGATTGGGAAAAATTCAGAGAATTATTGGTAAAATACGTCGACTTACATTTCGAAAATGAAAAAAATTTGAACATCCCACACGAAGACATATTGATAAAGTGTCTCGACACCTTAGGCATAGAGAAGACAGTAATTATGTTCAATAGATGTCTCCGTAAGACTTGTAATATTTTATTTTGCAAAAATTTACATAAAACGTCTCAAAGAATAGTTCCATGGTGGAATGAGGACCTGAGCCACTTACGGAAAACAACCAGGAATCTTAGGAAACTCTACCAAAAAACGAAAGACAATACTTTAAGAAACGCTAGGCGGGACGCCTATCTACAGCAAAGAAACCTATATAAAAAAACAATAAAGTTACAGAAATTAAGTTCTTGGAAAGAGTTCTGCAGCAGCATTGGTAAAGAAAAACCATGGTCTTTTCCTTATAAATATGCTTCCGGTAAAATAAGGTTACCCACAATGCTACAAACGATTGAAAAACCAGACGGTTCCTTTACAGAAAATTTGCAAGATACTCTAAATTACTTAATCGAAAAATTCCTGCCAACTGATGATCGAGAAACAGAAACAGACTACCACGAAACTGCAAGAACAATAGCCAATTCAATCCCGGAAACTGAATTAGACGATCCATTAACAAAATTGGAAATTGAAACTGCCATTAACCAATTAATCGAAAACAAAGCATCAGGGATAGATGGAATTTCACCCTTGATTTTCAAAAAAGTATACAACATTTATCCTAAATTTATTTCAGAATTATTCAAAAAATGTTTCGATACAGGTGCTTTTCCAAAACCATGGAAAGTCTCTAAAATAGTTCTAATACCTAAAGGTTCTAGTTGCAACCAGTTTAGGCCAATATCACTCATTCCTGTTGCAGGTAAAATTATGGAAAAACTCGTTGGATCTCGATTATTATTACATCTAACAAGAAATTTTCCTCTCAATGATAATCAATTTGGGTTCATTCCTCAAAAAAACACAGTAGGGGCGTTATATAAACTCGTCAATTTCGTTGAGACTTCGTTACAATTGAAATCAAAAATCCTAGCCGTCTCGCTAGACATTAAAGGAGCTTTTGATCATGCCTGGTGGCCTTCGATTCTTAAAGCTTTGCATGAGAAGTCATGCCCTCGAAACATTTATTTGATTATAAGAAATTACTTATCCGATAGAAGAAGCCAGATTCAGGTTGGTCACACAGTTTCTAGTAAATGGCAAAGTAGAGGCACGCCACAAGGCTCATGTTGTTCCCCGTTGCTTTGGAATCTAATAATGGATGGAATTTTCAGTGTAGTTTCTCCGGAGGAAGCTGAGATTATCGTATTCGCCGATGACATTCTTCTCCTCTTCAAATCAAATCTATTCTTTCACCTACAAGTACAATGCAATGAAGTTCTACGCAAACTAACTATTTGGGCACATAATAACAAACTCACTTTTCAACCTGAAAAATCAAAATTTATTGTATTTAGTAGAAAACATCGAGTACCAGATCTACATATTGTATTAAACAATAAACCCATCATTCAAGTTAATCAAATAAAATATTTGGGATTGACTTTGGAGAGAAAGCTAAATTGGGACCTACATATTAATAACCTAAAAAATAGGCTGTTAAAAATAGTCCATGGCTTATCAAACTCCGCAGCACTAACTTGGGGTTTGAACTCCGAAGTATTGTCAACAATTTACAAAGCTGCTATTCAGCCAACTATGACATACGCAATAGAAGTTTGGCATAAAGGACTTTCTCACAAAAAGAACTTAAAAAAACTAGAATCAGTTCAAAGAATGATAGCTATCAAAATTATTAAAGGATACAAAACTATTTCATATGACGCATCTTGCCTTCTCGCTAACATTACCCCTATTTCCATACTTTCCGATGAAATACTAAATAAATTCGAAATTATAACATTAGGCAAAAATCTATTAAGCTTTCCGATTCATGAATTTGAACACAAAATTCCGTGTAAACTTTGGATTCACCAAAAAGATATTTCGAAGCCTAACATTACAGACACCAGCCCGAATAGCGGCATCAACATTTACACTGACGGTAGCAAGGATCAAGACAAGGTAGGAGCTGCCTTCCTTGCTTTTGAAGGACAGCAGCTGGTGCATTCAGCGCGATTTAGGTTAGGCCCTTATTGCTCAAACAATCAGGCAGAAATGTATGCACTATTACAGGCTGTACTCTACATAAAAAATTCTCATTATACCTCTAACTTCTGTATCCAGACAGACAGTCAAACAACACTATCGAAATTAAGGAACATGAACATACACGAAGGGCTCTTAGAGGAAATCAGACATGGACTAATAGTTTGTCATAATGAAGGTATGAACATCAGCTTTAAGTGGGTTAAAGCCCATGTTGGCGTTGTTGGGAACGAACTAGCGGATGAAGCGGCTAAAGCGGCGGCAAGAGACACCGCTCTCCCGATAGCATACGACAAGGCACCGATCAGCGCCATCAAACACTTTCTGTCAATGAAAACAAGGCAGAAATGGAATACGAAATGGGCCATCTCAACAAAAGGTAGACACACCTATGACTACATAAAAACAATTGACGATCGAACTAAACTTAAAAAAATTTCCTACAAACTGACACAATTCCTGACGGGACATGGAGGAGCCAGAAGCTATTTATTTCGATTCAAACTAACTGACGACAAAATCTGTAAATGTGACGGTAAAAGCGAACAGACATACGACCATCTTTTATTCGATTGCAGTAAACTGGACAAACATAGACACAAACTGATCTCAACAGTCCTACTAAACGGAGACCAATGGCCGCCTTCGAAGTGTGACCTCCTTACAAAATATTTTTCAAAATTTTATGAATTTGTGGACCGGGTGGACTATGCAGAATTAGAGAAATAGAAACAGGCAATAACTCGTTATTAATTTTATTTAATTTAATTTCACTGTTACTAACACTAATCAATTGGTTAGTTAGTTTTTATTATTTCGTTAAGTATTTATAACAAATGAATTACTTATTATTTGTTACTGGTTTCTTTGTTTAGTCAATTAGTTAGTATTATTTTGTTAATTTGTTACAACAAACGATTAATTTATAAGTTTATATTTATTAGTTTTATTTGACTTATTTAATTTTTTATGTAACTTAATGTTCTGTAACATAATTTATATTATGTAATAAAAATACGCGTTGTATCGCAAGATGGTACGCGTAGAAATAAATGCACCCATTGCAGGGTTACTGTAATGAGGAAAACCGTAACCCAATATTTAGTTGTAGGGTAGGTAAGAGAGAGTTTTAGGGACAATAAATGATATAATAATTACACATATACTTTGTCTTTTCTTGAATTTTAAAACTTAGCTTAAAAAAAAAAAAAAAAATCTGACAAAAGATTTTAGTTCGGCAGATATTTTAAGACAACATTAATAAAGTATTTTTGAAAGGTGCCACGCACCAAATGTTGTCAGAAAATGTCTTTTATGCTCCTCTCTACTGAAGAATTATTTCGAATTTTTCGAAGTGGTGGAAAAATATGAAAAAAAAATTAAAATTGACCTTTTCCCTTAAATCTTGCGTTTAATTGTGCCCAGTGACCCAGTTTCCCTATTAGTCCACAATACGCCCTGGGGATAACCCACAAAGGGGGGGTCGAAGCGTTGGCAAGCAATAAGTAGTTGGAACTATTTAGATGTTTCATTTATTGACCGCCAACCGGACTAATTCCTACAGTAAGGAAAGTATTGCGATCGTGAATTTTACAACCAACTAATGGAGAAAAGAACAAAAATACTTGTTTAATGTATTTTTTTTTAGTTTTGAAGATAAAAATAACAATATACATGTATAATATATCGTTGGAAAGTGAAAGACATTAGAAGAAATATTATCTTATACACAAAATTGTAAAAATTAACGGAGAGTTATGAAAAGCAGATACATCAAACTGATTGTCATAGATAATAATATAATAGATTGTTTAATAAAACACAAGTTTCCATTGAAATTAAATCTAATTAATTCTTTAACAATTTATTTTCATATCTAAATGTATTTAAAAATCCGTCAATTGATTTTAACAAGGGAGGTAAGTGAAAGTCGTGTGAAAAGAACATTAACATATATGACAACAGTCTGACACAGCATAAATGTCGAATATTTTAATTTGTTCTTTGTTTGTTTATGCTTAGAGGCGTAAAACTTCAAAGTCATCAACGCCTAAAAATTTACTTAAATATAATAAATTTGGAAAAGAGGAGTTCTATTTGAACCTAAATAAAATAATTAGAAGAAAAGAGGCAATTATAATGATGACTAATATGAATGAAAATCCAATAATGTTATAAAGATACGAAATTTAAATGACTATGGGTATAAAAAATAAATCAGACATAAATGTAATATTTGAGATAGGAGATGGTGTTCTTTTAAAAAATGTATAACCATTGCTATTGATGCTTCGTTATATTTTAAAATACTGCTCAAGTTAGGAGACATACCTATTCTGGTGATAATGTCTATATAATGAGTGCACTCCTCAAGGATGTGCTTTATCGAAAGCTGCATAAAGTGCATGTTGGCGGTGGCTTTTTTGTTATTAGGTATGAATGACATATTTTAATTTTTTTTTCTATAACGTACCTTTAATTTTGTAGATTCTCTATACTATATCATTCTATTACAATTTACATACAAGTTGGACAAATCTGATGACCAAATAACGGAGAAAGGAAAAAATATTATCTTGACACAAAGTTGTATAAGATAATGGAAAGTAATGAGAAACAGATAAAACTAAGTGATTTTTAAATTTGAAAATTCTTAAATTACAGTGGTAAGTGAAAGTTTAGTGCTGCGCGTACCACATTTTTAACTCTAATTTTATTACGGACATGAACTATGGAGCTAAATATTCTAACACCAACCGCATCCAATCCTTTCAATCCATAGCCCTCCGAACAATGATAAATGTTCCTTATTTTGTTACCAGCTATACCTTGCACCACGATCTTAATGTTCCATTTATTTTAGACTTGATTCTGTCCTAATTTTTCAAATTCCATCAGGACCTATGCTTCATCCTAATCCTTTAGCTCGATCCCTATCCAGCTCCACTCTTCCATATTACCCTCCACGGAGGTTGAAACGGCAGTGGCTCCTAGACATTTTTCAAATTTTTATACTGGAGTTCAGACTATGGTCAGATTCACCTCTCAGGTGCGGTGTATTTGTGGCTATGGCGCCCTCACTCAGCTTCCTCTGGCTCTGACCAGTGACGCGGGCGAGAGAAAGGCGCTGAGATCCCTCGATTTATGCTTTTTCCTCCATAAGTAGAAGTACAAGCCCAGTCTATGGTTCCCCAACATATTGTATATATAGGTACGATACTGAGTTCATATTTTTGGTAACCTTCTACTTGATTTATTTATATGTTTTGTTATTATATGCATTGTTATATACTTTTTTCCTAGGATCATATCTTTACCAAATAATCAACTCCCAGCTACCTCCCTATATCCACAGACTTCTACAATTTTAATCGTCAGTCCACTCTCTCCAAACAAGATCGCGCCATTCCGACCTTTATATTCCTACCCATAGAACAACTTTTGATCATTCCTTTATTGTTCGCTCCACTACTCTCTGGAATTCCTTACCTACTCATATCCGCCATGCTTCTTCCCTACCATCATTCAAGTCCCAGCTATTACAGTACCTACTGTCATTCCTAACAGACGCTCAATAAGATATTTCAAATAAAAAATAAAATTTGTTATTTATTGTTCATATTTTTATATGGGTCAATTATGAATTAATTTCAATGTTTAGTTTTGTTTAACACACCAGAAGTTGTTATTTATTTATTTTACTCTTTTGTTTTATTATATCCTTTCTCTTCTTTATGTATCATTGTGAATTAGAATTAATTATATTCCTTTGGTCTAGTAGCCAGACACATTATATATATCTTAATTGTACATATGAATTGTTCTTAAGGGGCCTTATTCCAGAATAAATATCTTTTTCTATTCTATTCTATTTGTTTATTCATTTATTTTTATGCAATTCGACTTTACCATTGTTCATTTTTTAAATTTTGTATGAATGTGATCTTATACCACTATTATTATTGTCCAGTTGAGACAAATTGTAATATATCGGAATAAAATGATTAATAAAAAAAATTATTTATCAGTTCTTTAATGAATTTTAACAAAAGATTCTTGTTTGCCCTCACCAGATTTTATTATGAAATAGGCCTGAGAATGCGCTAATTACGACGTTACTAATGTGAAAGATCGAATCCTAGACTGTCAACAAAGTAGAACGAGCCTGTAAGAATAAAACCGGTGGCTCCACCAATAAAACGACACGCCATGAAGAAGACATCAACTTCTTGAAGACCCTGTCAGTATTAAAATAATCCTCGGGACGCGACAAGATTGTAAATTCCCAGATAAGAAGGGACCGCTTGGATTTTGTGCTTTTAAACCTCCTTGCCTTATAATTTACACCCTTCCCGTTTTTTCGCGCCGTTTCTGCCTTCAATTATTCTAAAAACACTGCCAGGTTTCCTTCCATTTCATTCGTATTTAAACTGTAATTTTTTTCCGATATCTTAGAGCGTTTTATCGCCTCAGCTACCGATCCCAGCCTATTATGGTAATTTAATGCGGTTAGAATTCCCTCAGCTCGCATGATTCATGTAGGTATTTTAATTAATTTAGAAAAAAAATACTCAGAATTATTGCTTCGGCTATCTTGGGTGGAAATCGTAAATTTTAAATAAAGATAGAAAGAAATCCGACGATTTACCTCCTGGCTTAAAAATAATCGTGTTTAGACTAGGTTTTTATTTAAATTTTTCTTGTATGGAAGATGAAATGTTAGTTTCGTCTGAAAGAAAAAAAAATATCCGGTTTGAATCCCGTCTAGTCCTACTAAATTTTATCTTGACCCAGGTCATCTGAGTCTTCTCAATGCGGCAAAAAACTTCTCTATATGCCTTCTCTTTGTTATCATATATTTCTGATTGCCACTTCTATGCCAAGAACCTGACCCAATATATCAACCTAATTGGTTTTCTAAAAATAAACAAAAAAACATTATTGTAATCTAAGTTATAAAGTCTATCATCTTAATTATAATATACCAAGTCATTATAAACAGAAAAAAAAAATTGAAATTTTGCATACACTCACTGAAAAAAGTGCCCATACAGCATGTTATTTATTTTCAACTTAACAATTTCCTAATATACAAATTATTAATACTAATATTACATAAAAAAATATATTTATTTATTTTCATTTCAATATTAATATTAAACAAGCAGAATGTCATTTGTTTATGGAAGGTCAAAAAAGTTTCCATAGACTTTCAATATTAATCCTATTTGCTGCACTATGACTGTCTTTTCAGTGTTATATGTATAAATTTTATCTCGATAATCAAATGATATTTGAGTATTAACTTTCCTCAGGCCTGGAAAACTGATTTCTTTTCAATTTGCGCGTTTCTCGTGGTTTTAAAGAGCTAATGGTTTGCACGGCTTTTCTATAAGTAACATTGCATATTTGTTGAATAAGTCACATACTGCTGTACAGTATGGACTACAAAGACATAGAGAGTTAAAATCTTTGAAGGATAAACGACTTGCTGGAAGACAGGGGACTGGAGAAATACCGAAAAGGAATCATTGAAATCGGTTTAGAACTAGTAGCAATTAAAGAATATATATATATATATATATATATATATATATATATATATATATATATATATATATATATAAACATATAAGTTTCTATACTACAATATTAAGTTTTATTAAAATGTAATTTCATATTTGAGGTAGAAAAATTAGAGCCGAGTTTCTTATATTTCTCCGAAAACATCTTTCTATTTTACATAATCATCGAATAACCGAAGTTTCGGGGGTATCTCACCTGTCTTTAAGATCCTACAAGTTAAAACAATAAAATCTCTAAATCCTAATAAAACCATTATTGTGGTGCGAATATTTAAAACGAAAATTAAAATGATTAAGCAAATAAAAATTGTACAAGATAACTCAACCAAAATAACAATTTTACATGGTTCATAATTAAAATTATAAATTAGACCGACAATGGGGGTCGAAACGGCAGAAAATAAATAGTTAAAACTATTTAATTGTTTCATTCACTTATCGCCACCCGGAATAATTCCTTCAAGAAAAATTATAAATATTCTAAAATTTACTTGGTTTGTAAAATTCCTTATTACAACTGTTTTATCAAAAACTTCTAATTTTTCAATATCGGATATTGTTCAATTTATTCAAAATATTAGGAATTTAATGATAATCTGAAATTTCATATTTCTAGCGTATATGCTTGAGATATTGCAGCAGCTTTGTTGATGGAAAATTCGGCGACATGTTAGTAACATGCATTTTTAACATTTTTAGAATTGTCTAAAAAGTTTATAACACCTTGATCATAAACTCATGAATAAACACCTAAATGGGCTGATCTGGCCCGAACCATGTATCAAGCCTTCCATGAAAAACTCCACTCCCACTCTAACCTACTTGTTTTAATCATCGTTTCCTCTTCTATTCCTGCCGATCCTCCGAGGCTTTTGAAAAGAGGATGGCCTCGAGACCTTCTAGTTTAGATTACCCAGTGGAGTGGTGCCAATGGGCATTTTCTCTTCATGTCTTTTTCATGTATTTCTGTTAGCTAATTGACTTGATATATTAACTAATACAGTTGTAAATTTCAATAACTGATAATAAAAAAACATAAAACACCTATATCTTTTTGTGGGACTTCGTCGTTAAGATTACAAATATTCACAATCGCAACACTTTCCCTCAATATATATTTTACACATAGATAAGTGAAAGACTCAAATAAGTGAAAATAAAAATATCATTTTCGACTCACTTTAAATGAAAAAATATTTATACGAAAAATAAAAAGCAGGCGGTCAGTATTCATTAATGAACCCCGGGCCCATTGAGGAATACGTTGATATGCAGAGGAGCCGCGCATATTCACTTGATGACTCAGAAAGGCTATGGCCAGAAAACTACTACAGGAATTCCAGAGGCTAGGCTGCGTGAATATCGAACGCCCATTGATGAGGGATTCGAATTTCGGCTACGTAAGCCGCAGGACAATGGGCAAAGACATTGAGGATTCCGCGGGTGTTGGTCTCCAGCGGTTCTCACCACTTCCTCGGGAGTGCCCATACAGTTCTGGAATATAAAGGATATCTTCCACAACTGGATAACGGGCTTCTCATATTCCTGGAACTGTAAAGCGGCGTGGTAAAGAGCCAATAATGGCCTTCCGAAGTGTGCCAATGATTTCGTAAGATACCTTAAATTATTCATTAGAGATAAATGCTTTAATCATTGGCAATGGTGCCCAAATAGATAGGGCTGCTCATCAATCCTGCGTATATTGTAGAGAAAATAAACATTTTGCAATTAAGGTAGGTTGCTCAGAAAGCAGGTCATACTTTATATATGTTTTATTAAGAGGCAATCGTACGAGTCGGTGTCATATTCATCTGTAACATTTAAAAAAATAAAATAAAATAAGTTAATAATTAGAGTAAATAATAAGTTAGTACTTTTTAATTTCACTTACCTATATATGAAATATATTGTAAGGGAAGGTATTGCGATCTTGAAATTTTTTTAATTCCAGTTTTCAACGGAAATACACGTTTTAAGATCCCTCGAATCCAAATGACCAAGTCTCGCGAAAAGGTGTGTGTGTAGTAACTCCAGCACAAAAACGATAACTCCTATAAAACTGAAATTTTATATTTAGGACAACTATACGCCCAAATCTGCTGACCGGGAGAGCCACTTTATACCATGCATTTTGCACCTTTTTACGATTTACTTAAAAACGGTTCTTTTTTTTTTTTTTTTTTTTATATGATTTTATTTAGAAATAATACAATCAGCCACAATCTTGGGCAATGAGTATTAGTGCTATAAGAAGTCATTCATTCCATATGCACAGTAAAAAAAAAAAAAAAATATATATATATATATTATATATATATATATATATATATATATATATATATTATATATATATATATATATATTATATATTACAAATAATAATAAATAAACCTAAATGAAGAGAAAAATAAATAAATAATAATAATCTTGACCACATTCATACATATATACAATATTAACATACTGAACCTGGGAATCCCTAATCGAACACTTACAAGTGGGTGTCGGGGCCCGATGCCAGGTGATCCCAGCGCCTCTCAGTCGCGTTTCCAGTTAAGACTGAGAGAGGTAAAAACGGCTCTAACGATTTTGATTAAACTCTATTTATCGATGTTAAATTTTATGGGCTTTAATATGATGTAGGTTTCATTCTAATTAAAATAGTCTGAAAAGGGTTAAATTCCGATATTTTAAATTTTCTTCCCCTAAAATACCTTTAATTTTGTAGATTATAAAACAAGAACCATATCATCATGCTATCATTGATAAAATACTCGAACCAATTCGATACCCAACTAAAGAAGAAAACTGAAAAAATATTTTTTTTACAATTTTATGTTTTTAGCAAAATAACAGTAATATACATGTATAATATACCGTTAGAAAGCTAAAGATTTTATGAAAGATATTATCTTATACTCAAACTTGTTAACGTTAATCAAGAGTGGTGAAAAGCCGATAAAACTAAATGATTATTTTAGATAATAATATGATGGATTTTCAATAAAACACATATTTCTATAGAAATTCAATTTAGTTAATTCTTTATTAGTTTCACTCATTTTTATCTCTAACTGCACTTGATAATTCATTAATCTATTTTAACAACGGGGGATTGAAAGTCGTGTGTTGCCCGCACCAGATTTTTTATAATAGGTTAAAAAGTAAACAATAATTGAATATATTTTTTTTTAAAAGATAAGTTCATACGAAAATGTTGAGAATTATTACCTTTATACTAATAGCCACCATACTAAAAATCGTCCAAGCAATAGCTTGCTGTCAGATTGTTCATACTACACTTCAATAAATCCAGCACATGGCAAGGAAGTTTTTAGTTAAAAAATTTTCTATTTGTAATTTTATTGAAAATAGAAAGAGAAACATTGCTCACCTAATTGGACAGACCTCACCATATCTGCATGCTAAGGGGACTATAAACGTATTCAGGGATATTGCATCGTAATAAAATAGTTATGGACTGCATTCTGTGTAAGTTACCTAAATTATAATATTAAATACCAGTCTATTTATTGCAAAATATTCATTTTACTTTCACTTACTTGCATATGAAATAAGGCAAAGTATTGCGAATGTGAACATTTTTTAATTCGAGTTTTTTCTTTTTTTTCTATTTTTTTGGCCCTTGCCAGGTATCCCTCCTTCCATGAAAAACTCCACTCCCACTCTAATCCACTAGATAAATTCTTGTTTCCTCTTCAATCCCTGACGATCCGCCGAGACGTCTGATAAGAAGATGGCCTCGAGACCTTCTTGTGTAGATTCACTACTAGTGTGCTGCCAACGGGAAATTTCTCTTCATGTTTTTTATCATTAAGCTACGATTTATTTGTTACATTAAAATATACAGTTGTAAATTTCAATAAAATATTTTTTATTTAAAAAACAATTATTTTAATAACGGAGGTAAGTGAATGTCGTGTGTAGCGAACACAAGATGTTTAAAAAAATCTTTTCCAGAAGTCAATGTTTCCTATATACCGAGCGACATACGATGAAATTCAGAGTTGGCTACTATAACCACGTACACGGGCAACGATTATGGGCTTCGATAAGATAACATCAACGAGCGAACAGAGACTTGTTGAAAGCCTGGAGTATGCTGGAGCCATTGAGATAACAACTGGAAGAGCCCACAAAGAGACAATATTTCAGAGGAGGAAAGCTGACCGCTTCGAGAAAACAGGTCTTTTCGACTCGCCTTTCTGGGAATCCTGTCAAATTACGAGGGAGTTATTAACATTTTTCTGGAGAATTAATGCCGAGGTGTGGCTCCCCAACGTCGACGAAAGATCTCACGTAACATCTCTTTCCCAGAACCTGTCGATTCCTTATCGAATCACAACTTCCTTCGGCCTCCGGAACTCGAGATGTCGCTGGTGTTGTCCTTGATAGTGGGAGAGTAATACCTTCCTATGTGGACGTATAGTGGGAACGGACTTTAAAAATGAAGTATTGACTCAAGGTCGGTTTGTTTATTTAACGTCACTTTCAAGGCCCACTTGAAATTCAAGTGCGTTAACAAAAACCGTTAAAGAAATAGAGCTCTAAATAAACACAGATAAAACGAAATATAAGATTAGTTAGAGAAACTGTGACGATCTTTGCAATAGAGAGATTTAAATATTTATGCTCAATAATAACAAGAAAAAATTAAATCCAGGAGAAAATAAATTCCCGGTTAAAGCCAGTAGATGCGTGTTATTCAGTTGCGAAATTACTTAGTTCGCCGCTTTCTTACGCATGTGAAACGTGACCGCTCACTCTGAAGGATGAACAACGTCTTAAGGTTATCGAAAATATGGTATTGCGTAAAATATTCGGTCCGATGAGTGATGAGGTCCATATGGAGTTTAGAAGGCTGCACATCACGGAATTGCGTAGTTTGTACCGTGTGGATATAATTGATTTGATAGCATCACGGAGACTCAAATGGGCGTGAAAAATAGTTGGACCCAGTGAAGAACGAGTTCCAAAAAAGTTAGTATTAGCTGAACTGTCTGGAAGCCGTCCGAAAAGTAGGCCGAAGCGTCGATGGGAGGATTGAATTAACTCAGATCTCGGGGGCTTGGGCTTGAACGGTGATAATTGGATGGATTTTTGTAGACAGTTATTATTATTATTATTTAAGACTCACTTACATGGTCGTTCTAGAACAACTGTTCGACCCGTTATAGCTGCCCGTGTAAGAACACATCGTTCCAGTCCATCGTTTTTTTTTAGTATTCTCACAATTTAATTGTTCAGCTTCAATAATTCTTCCGTTCTTTTACTTATTAACTTACTTTACAAAGAAGATCAATCAATGTATTTAATTAGTACAATTAAATATTTTTAACTTGACTATTTCTTGTCTCCCATCGTTTCGGACCCTCATTTTGGGCCATCAGCAGGCCTAAAAACATACAAAAGGAATACTACGAGTGTACAGAAACATATATATGCGTATTCCTTTTGGTATTTTTTTAGCCCTGATGATGACCCACAAGGGGAGGGTGGGTCGAAACGTAGACATAAAATAAATATTTAATTGTTTCTTTTTACTAAAACCCCACCCGGACTAATTGTTTCCTGTAAATCTCGACGGTCAATTAATTAAAAAAAGTAATTGTTAACATTTTGTAGTAATTTGTTTTCATTGTATTTTAGAAGATCGTGAAGATTGGGGAAGAACCTTAGTTTTAATATAAAAATAATTTTAATATAAATTTTCGAATTATTTAAAAAAATATAATTGTTTCTAACTTTAGTAATTACTATAATTCTTCCATTTTGAAATATAATTTTTGATTATACTCAATAATAATAATAATGATTCAGAATCTGTGTAATTAACAAATGATAATAAAAGAAATTATCCAAATTTAAGGCTGTGTTTCGCAAATAGAGTAAATAAAATAAATTCATTATACTGTAATAATTTTAATACCACAAAAAAAAAAAAAAATCTCTGGTTAATCACATTCATAAAATAGGCTAACCTAATTGCAAAATGAGCAGCTGATTTGAATATGTTTGTAATAGTTTTGCGACTGAAAATTTCTAAATAGCTTTATATAGAAGCGAGGCAAATAGCCTGAGATCCAACCCAGTTTTGTCCCTGATCCTATTTGATCCAGTTCTTACAAGAGGTCAAAAACATGTCGCTTTTATTCGCAATATGTTCGCTAATATCCTTGGTTATGGTATTTTACATTACAAAAAACGGTTAATAATAATAATTTAAGGTAATAAGGTAAAGGTGGGACAAAAACATAAATTTCAAAAAACGGTACTTTTTTAGGATGAAAAAAGTTCCAAAAAAAAATTAGATCTTCTGCCGAAAGACATATCCCTGTCAATAAAACCAATTTAAACATAAAATTAAAAAAAAAAAAAAAATGTAATATAAAAATAATTAGAAAAATACTTACATTTTAAGGTGAAAAAATACGTTACACAATAAGTGCCAACACTGTAATAATATCCAAACTATAAGCCACAATTTAGAAGAATGCCCTTTTTATAGGACAAGTTTAAACAAATTAGGAGGGATCACTTGTAGCTGGGTGGCTAGCGTAACAGCCTCCTATGTCAAAGGTCACGGGTTCAAACCCGCAGGAAGTCCTAGGATTTATTAATTGGAGTAAAAAATCCTTAGTTATGCCGTCCTTCGGAGGGGACGTTAAAAGGTGGTCCCGAGCCTGTGCGATGTCAGGTACTCGTTAAAGATCTCTATCCTAATAAAACCTGGATAGGTAGCATCGTCCGATTAGCCATAGTAGCATAAAGTGGCGTTAAATGAATAAACAAACTAATTAGGACTCAGACCTAATATATCCTCCATACTCTCCAATAATGAATACAATATTTCGTCGCTGTTCAGGTTTCTTGAGAGGTACCTATTATTTAATAAAATATAGTTGTTTAATTTAATTTCATTTTTATCTACTATTTTACCTTATTATTGTTATAAGCTTATTTTATTAATTTTGAATTATTTATTTTAATTAAAGAGTACTGTAGGCGTTAATGACCCCTGGGTTTTATACGCCTCAAAAGTATAAACTTAATTTACTGGTGCCGACGTTTCGGCCTAAATTATAGGCCTTCTTCAGGATTATAAAACAAAGATAACCCATATATTATATAAGATAACCTAAATATTATCCATTAAATTACTATTATGATATTAGGATAATTTTCAAAACGAGCAACAGCAACAGATTCATCTTTTGAGGTGGAAAGATATAATATAATTAGCTTATTTTTGCCTGCAATAATCCAAGTTAATTTGCAATATTGCAGTTGAACCTAGATGCAAATGGTACTTAATGAGACAGTACTAGAAAGGAAGTGAGCCGCACTACTGGAATTAGCAACAATATCCCTACGGAACTAATTGCATAAATTATTTATTTTCCTATTAATATTTAATCGCCTTTTCTGTCCACAATTAGAACGCCTTTCTTCCTAATAGCTCAAATTATTTTCGCCTCCTCTCTTCGCACCTAGACTGCGAATTAACGGTAATTGAGAGGTTATTGAGACCTGAAAATGGTATGCAGAACTCTGCCGGAATATTCAGAAAACCTTGATTGAAGTCAGTCTGATATGAAAAGTGCTTATAGTGAATGATAAAATTTCGTTGCTGTAAAATATCACTTTAAGTATATTTTGAATTATTCAAAAATACTGCTACCATCTAGAAGAATTAAAAAAAAAAATATATTGATATTTACAACTGTATTTCTTAATACATCTAGCAAATTAGCTATGAGATAAAATACACGAAAAAAACATAAAGAGAATCTTCCCATTTGCAACACTCTAGTTGGTGAATAAAATGTTTTTTTTTTTTTTAAAGACGCCTCAGAGGATTGTCAGGAATGGAAGAGGAAGGATTGAAACTAAACTTGTGGTTTAGAGTGGTAGTGAAGTTTGTCATGGAACGATTGATACCTGGTTCGTGCCAAATCAGCTACATATGAAACATTAAGGTCTTTATGGATGAGTTTATTCGTGACACAGTAAATAGGGCTTAGGATTTTTCGAAGGATTTTGGATTGTTAGGATTGAGAAAGGGAAGAATTTGATGGATTAGTAGAGCCCCAAATCTCAACTCTGTAAGTCCAGATAGGCTTTATGATGGTTATATAGATGAGCCTTTTGTAGTTAAGTGGAAGGTTAGAGCGTCTGTCCAGTAAGTGTTGATGTTAACGAAAGCGGCGAGTAGTTTCTTGTCGTTTTACTCTAGTATGCGGATACCGTGTTAGACTAGAAGAATTTAAAATAGATAAAAATTAAATTCAATAAGTGAAATTAAAAATTGTGGCACCATCATTTTGGGAAAAACAATAGATAATGGATATTCTATCTATATTTTATTAGCGTTGCCTGTCAGGGAGAAATTGAGTTTCGGACAAGGGCGGATAAATTCAGTATAGAAAGTAAATAAATAATCCACGATTTTTTTTTTTTTTAATTATCTCTGTAAACTTTAGTAGTTATTTTTAAATTATCTCTGTAAACATGTAAACTTTAGTAGTTATTTTTAAATTATCTCTGTAAACATGTAAACTTTAGTAGTTATTTTTTTCTTTAAAACTAATATAGATCACAAACAGTGGGTCTTAGCGACAACTTTTAAATAAATAAAAATATTTTTCTTAACATTTGTGACATCAAAATCTACTTTAAAATTTTGATTTGTGCAACACCAACCGAGATAGAGCGTTTCAAAAGTTCTCTTTTTTAATTATTTTATTGTTGTTGAATTATTGTTTGTTTGTTTATTCATTTGATTAACTTAGAATATGATAAACTGAATTTAACTTTATGCTGCTGTGGCTAATTGGACTATGCTACAGTGGGAGTCCTAAATTTTCCATTTCCAGTTTTAAGTAGGACAGGGATCTTTAACGAGTACCTAACATCGCAGAGGCTCCATAGAACGACATGACCAAGAATTATTTACTCTCTTAAAAAAACAAGAAATCTGAGGGCCGTCTGCCGGGTTATAACCCGTGCCCTTGGGAATAGAAGGCTGTTATTCTACACAGTAGGTGATCTACCTACAAAACAACAGATGTTACATCACAAAATATATTAAAATATTACTTAATATTAGATGTCCGATTCGAATGTATTATTTTCTAAAATATTAACAAAAATCCAAATATCAAATAAAAAATCAATATCGCAGATTAAATCATATCGTTACGGCCAGGACAATAGCAGGTAAATCACGCCTAGGGGAATCCTGATTTGGCTAGAGACTTCTGGGACTTGGACAGTCCTCGAAGTACATAAAATGACCTATCCGCCTTCCCGCATTTACCTGCCCACCTCTCTTTGTCCAGACTCTTCTGTAGTGGTATAAATACCGGTCCACTACGCCTGAGAGAATCATTCTTAACCCGGCTCAACAAGATGATGTATTAATGGCAGTGAACTGTGACAGTGTAGTAAAACTGTGTGTATCAGTCTTGTGATAACCAGTCGTAGTAGTTTAGCACTTAGAAATATCTCATTTTTTTGTTGTACATTTAGTTAAGTTAGTAATTCAATTATTATTGTAAGTATAGTAATTGATAATTCCTTTGTATTTGTACATCTTGTATTTAATAAATATTTGTAATTTGTAAATTGAAGTAGTTCATTTCTCACACTCCGTAGCCCGTAACAATATGTTTAAATTGTTTTCCCTCCGAGGCGATTGAAAAGAAGATGGCCTCGGGATCTACTAACTTAAATAAACATCGAAGTTCTACCACTGGGTAGTTTCTTCAATAGCCTTTCACGCCCTTTATTCTAATTCAACAGTTTTACTTATTGTATTTATATTAATATAAAGTTGTAAAATTCAATAAAATATAAATAAAAAATTGTTTTGTTTTTTCTTAACCATATACTCAACTGAAATAAAGTTATTAAAAACTCTGGTTGTATCCTTGATATTTTCAAGTATATTTCGTTTGAAAGAGAACCTTCATCTCGTTAATTGCTTCAGTACTTGCCTCGAAATAAAGAATCTTTTCAACAAAAAAAAATATATATACGATGATATGAAAAACTTTTAAGAGTATTAAATTACTACTTTCTATAAAAAAAAAAAAAAAAAAAACTGGCTACACGAAATGGGCGTATCACTTAAAACATTTCACCCGGCGATCTCCCAACATGAACCAATATCTTCCAGTTCGAGAACTTATTACCGAACCCCACTATCTTCGATCGCTTAATGTTTCCTTCCCTCGAGGATAAACCAATTAAAATTCTCAATTAAATTAATATCAAGATTTATAAATTGCGGATTCGCCTATCTTCTGCACTATTATTATACTCTTATAGTTGGGGGAAAAAATCCGGAAAGATGAAGAGTAAAAAAAAAAATGCGGAGATGGGAAAATGAATCGAGTTAGGAGTTAATAGACTTTATAGGCAGAACTTGAAGCGCCTATAAAGGGCCTTACTTTATCGAGTAGCATAATTTGGGATTTTAGCGGAATAGCTGTTGTAGGTCGGGAAATGTTCCAAGTTTGGTAACGATGCATAAAGCGGCAGGTATTAGTCGAGGTCTTAATATGCGAGGAAATGGGAGTACTTAAGGGCAATAGAGTACGCCTTAAAATTGACTTTGAGTTTTTAGTACTACTTACACAAAATCATTTAGTTTATAGTGTTCTATAAAGAATATAACAGTTCCGAAAAATAAACTATTTAAAAAAAATTAATTTATTAAAATTTACAACTGTACTTCATAATACAACAAGTAAATATGCTAAAAGAAAATGACATGAAACAGATTTGTAGAAGAACTACTCAACGGCACTCCAGTAACTATTTTAAACTAGAAGGTCTCGTGACCATCTTCTTTTCAGAAGCCTCGGATTATTATTAGGAATCGAAGAGGAAGCAAGGGTCGAAACTATTAGGTTGGGGTGGGAATGGAGTTTGCCATAGAAGGATTGATTTGGTTTGGGCAAATCAGAAACATATGGAACATTTAGGTCTTTAAGGATGATTTTATTTGTGACAAAGTAAGGAACGTTGAGGGTTTTACCAAGGATTTTGGATTGGAAGGATCCGATACGGGAAGAATTCGATGGTTCAGCAGGGCCTACTCCGTACTACTCCGTATATCCATGTTATGTAAAAAGACCTTTAGATTAGGAAATTAGGCTCTATTCATCTTGATTATAGTTAACATAAAAGAGAAAACTTAACACACTAAAGAAAGTTATTGTAACACATGATTAAACTAATGAACAGGTTATGATATTAATATAAGGTTATAATAAAGATAATGAGCAGGTTAATATAACACATGATATTATGACATTTTTCCTCCCTTCAGAGAATTAACACAGATAGTCCTTTAACCAGGTTGGCCTTTGACGTTCTCTTGTTGAACGACGCACAGTTCTTGGTTGATCGGAGCTGTTATCTGAAGACGGTGGTTGGAGGGGCATGAGTTGGTCCAAAGAGTTTTCTGGTTCCTCGTGATTGCAAGCATCTACTAATTCTTCATTGGTTTGTCCTTGTGTTGGCAGTTCAATTGGTACGTAATTTTCTTCTGATTCCATTCTCGAAGGTATGTCCAATGCAGAATCACCATATGGTGCTAGTTGCTTTAAGGATACTATCCTCTCACGACCATCTTCCATTTGAATTCTAGCATATTGGGGATTAACATCTATCAGATGTACCTCCTCCACCAGGGGATCATACTTGCTAAGCCTGGCTTGTTTCTTCATTAGAACCTTTGATGAAGGTACAAGCCAAGACGGTAGAGAGCAGCCGTTGGTATACCTGCGACTATGTTTGAAAAATCTTTCGTGAGGTGTTTCATTGGTTGCTGTACATAACAAGGAACGAATAGAATGTAGAGAGTCTGGAAGCACAGACTCCCAATAAGATGAATCCAGGTTCTTTTGTTTAAGTGCCAGGGAAATCGTTCGCCAGATTGTTCCATTCTCGCGTTCTATCTGACCATTTCCTGTCGGATTATATGACGAGGACATGGAAGTTGCAACACCACGTGAATGTAGAAAGTTCTGTAGTTCCCGAGAAATAAAAGATGTTCCTCTGTCAGTATGAATATAGGAGGGGGTTCCAAAAATCGAGAATAAATCAACAAGGCAGTCAATGACTGTCGAAGAATTCATGTCAGGGCAAGGATAAGCGAATGGAAACCGAGAAAACTCATCGATGATGGTCAAGAGGTACTTGTTTCTCGTTTTCGAGGGTAAAGGGCCTTTAAAGTCCATACTAATCCTTTCAAAAGGATTTGTAGCCTTGATGAGTGTAGAATCGGGAGTCTTATAGAATCTTGGCTTGATGGAATTGCAAGTGGGACAAGATGCGAACATTTTTCGGATCTGTTCCACTGAAAATGGTTGATTGTGAGTTCGTACCCAATGAATCATCCGGGTTACACCAGGATGACACAAATTACAATGCAGTGAATACAGTTTGTCAGGTTGAATAGAGCTGCATACTCTTGAAAACACATCTGCAACAAGATTTTCTTTTCCAGGTCTATAGATAATATCATAATTGTAACATGATAATTCAAGCCGCCATCTTTGAATTTTCTCATTTTTAATTTTGTTCTGATGGTTTGAATCGAACATAAAAGATACTGAGCGTTGATCGGTGATAATAGTGAAGTAGCGGCCCAATAGAAAATGTCTCCATTTCTTCAATGAGCAAACAATAGCATAAGCCTCTTTCTCTACAGCTGAATGTCGTCGTTCACTGTTAGTTAGTTTTTGAGAGAAGAATGCCACAGGACGGCCGGATTGGGAGAGTACTGCTGAAATGGAAAAATCGGAGGCATCAGTTTCGACGAAAAATGTATCTTTCTCGTTAATTGTATTCAACATTGACTGAGATATTTCTTTTTTAAGGAGCTCAAACTCCGATATTCGTTCGGGTGATAAGGGAAAGGTTTTAGTATCAAGAAGGTGTCGAACCTTGTCTGAATAATTTAGAACCCATCTAGAGTAATGAGCAAATAGTCCAATTGTCCTTTGTAGTTCCTTTGAATTACTTGGAGGAGGCAGGCTACGTAGAGGTTCCAAACGCTCTGGGTCAGGTGCAATGGTTTGGTTTTCAATTTTATATCCAAAAAGCGTAATAGATGACTGGCAGAATTTACTCTTTTCATGGTTTATTGTAAAACCATATTTATGAACTGCATCCATGAATCGATTAAGGTTCACATCGTGTTCTTCCTTGTCTATCCCGCAAACTGTTACATCATCGAGGTATGCATATGTCTTTTTTAATTTTTCCTTGGAAATAACGTCATCCATGACCCGTTGAAAACAAGGAACCCCATCTGTTAGGCCAAATGCTAGCCGTCGGAATTGATAAAGTCTGCCACAGGCTTCGAATGCAGTATAAGGACGATCTTTCTCTCTCAAGGGTATTTGATGGTAAGCGCTTTTAAAATCAATGGTACTGAAATAGGAGTTTTTTGATATCCTGGCCACAGTTTTCTCTATATCCGGTAGGGGATACCCATCCAAAAGAGTGTACCTATTAATTGTTTGTGAATAGTCGATTACCATTCGTTTTTTATTTCTCTCGCCCTTTACTACAAATGCTTGGGCTCTCCATGGAGATCTACTTACTTCTATGATCTGGTCCGCAAGAAGCTTCTCGACCTCTTTCTTCATAAAACTGTAGTCTTCCTCTGTATGTTTTCGAGATTTAGTTATGATTGGTTTCACATCTCTGGTAAGATATTCAAATAATGGTGGAGGTTCGATCTTTGCAGGTGCAAGATAACAAATGGTTAGAGGGGTTTTGGAACCGCCAAAAGAAAATTTTAGTTCTGAATGTAATTGAAGGATATTGTGCCCAACAATTATGTCGGCACATAAGTCTGGGAGTACATTAAGTTTGGTATCATTATATGTGTGGCCTTGAAATTCTAGTTTTGCGATACAATAACAGTTAATTTTAGTGTTCATTGAGGTAGAAGCCATATAAACGGAACCAGAGGTAGGGTAGGTGTTGAACTGACAATTCTCTGCAAATGACTTGGATATAAAAGATTCGGAGCTACCTGTATCAATCAAAGCGTGAGCGGGTATATTGTTAACCTGAATGAGGACAGTAGCCCTTTCTAGGTTTGATGATGAGGCTGCAATTAGAGCAGCTGACTGAGTTGACCCCTTTGATTTACAGACTGAAGCCCAGTGGCCAATTTTAGAGCATTTGTTACATTTTGAGTCTACTGCAGGGCAATGTTGACGGGACATGTGTCTTGATAGGCCACAAAAGTAACATTTAGTATTATTACTTCGCATGGCCGCTAAGTTTGATGATTCCCTACACAAATCTCTATCTTGTGAGACAGAGGTAGCTGCATTAAGGTTAGCCTGAGAAACTAAATAAGATTCTGATTGATTTTTGGCCGACTCCAAAGCGCGGGCTTTTTCCACAGCTTCATCCAGAGACAATCCATATCGGTCTTATGATGGCATATAAATAAGTCTTTTGTAATTAAGTGGAAGGTTGGAGCGTTTGTCCAATAAGTGTTGAAGTAGTCGAAATCGTCTGGCAGTTTCTTGTCATTTCAGTATGGGAATTCCGAGTTAGACTTCTGTCAAGAGGGAGTCTTAGGTATCGAATCTGTTCAATAGGGGTAGTAGTGTGTCATTAAAGGATACTGAGGGGCAGGAAGTCATTATTTTACGACGAAGGGTTAAAGGTTATTTGGTGGGATTTGTTAAAATAAATTTTAATTTGTCGATTATGGCACTATACTTTAAGGTCTCGGATGTAGGATTAAAGAGTGGGGGAGGCAGAAACTGGATGATTATCTACTGATTGCATACACGTGTCATCAGCATAGGTAGATAGGAAGTTGTTAGGATGGTGAATATCACTGTAAGACTATATAAAGAACGGGTCCTGGGATGCTGCCTTGAGGAACACCAGCAGATTGAGAAAATAGGAGGAATGAATTAGGAATAGGAATCAAAGCTCATTAAATTAATATCAGCATGTTATGCATAGCATAATCAATAGCGTTTCAGCTACTTAATAATAAATTAATATTTCAATTATAGTATTAACAAAGAATCTTATATGTATGTATATGAATATATTTATTAATAATTGATTAATTTAACCTTCTTCTTTTTTTTTCAGGTACTCCTACTTCAAGATGATTATTCCAGTGTTTCGAACTGTTAAGGTATTTTATTTTGTAACTTCCTAATTTATTACGTACGAATTCATTTATTGGAGTGCCTTTACTTTTACTTTCAGTGTCCTGAGTATTATTATAATATATCAGGGAAAGTATCGCAATGATACATTTTTTATTTGAGTTTCCCCCTCAAATACATGTTTTATGGCTCTGAGCCGAAATGACTTAAGTCCTGCTAAACAGTCTGTGTGTGTTTGGGGTGTAGGGATTGCAATCCGGTGTCATTTCCAATCCGGCCGGATCCGGTCCCAAATTTTCATCCAATCCGGACGGATCCGTATGGTATGACTAAATCAGGGTGATTTTCACTTTTCGGTCCAAGATGAACAGTTAGTATGTTATTGAATATAATTTTACTCATAATAGGAAGTTTATAAAATAAAAGTTATGTTAGGATTAGATATGGAGCAAAAAAATAAAAGTTTAGAAGTTTAGGTAACTAGTAAAATTTTAATGGCTATTAAAACAGTCGGCTATTGATTACAATTTGCTGAAAATAAAGACTATTTGTTTTCTACCACCCTTTTTCTAAAATCAAAATTGATTTTTGATAATATATACTAAAGTTATTAGTACTTACGTACTATTTAAAAAACAAATATTGCCAGTAGAATAATTTAAAGATTTATACTCATAATACAAACTCATTATTGTGATAATTATGCCATTCATCCGACATATTCATCAAAAAATGATTGTGCCCATCAATTAAGAGTTTTTTGTAATTGTTAGCAATCTCAATAATAATAATAATAATAATAGGCTTATCCGATACCACCAAACTTCGCCTGCACAGACTCGTCCAATGTTCGCCGGTCAAGCCCAAGCCCCCGAGATCAGCTTTAACGCAATCCTCCCATCGCCGCTTCGGCCTACCTTTCGGACGCCTACCAGTCGGATCAGCAAATACCAACTTTCTCGGAATCCGTTCCTCACCGAGCCCAACAATTTTACTCGCCCATTTGAGTCTCCGCGACGCTATTAACTCAATTATATTCACAGGATACAAGTTCCGCAATTCCGCGTTGTTAACCCAGTCTCATCCTCTTCGTAACCAAATTTATAACAGATACCCTTATTCTCAAATCTTCAAGCCGTTTGTTCATGGCCTCAAGTGCGCCCGTTCACTCCTAAATAACCCTTGAAATAATGTTTTATAAATTTCTAACTTTAAGTTTTAGATAGTAGCGTGAGCTAAGTAACTTAGCATGATATACCATGATGTTTGTGTATTTGTGAACTAAATGTTTGAGTATGCGTTCGACCTAGTCACACCTCCCGTCAGCTAGGAGGGCGCTCTCCATTGTTGTCACGATGTCCATCGGACTTAGCCGGGAGGAGCTTCCGAGGAAATTCCACCGACCATCCCCACATCCGCCAGCATTCCCAAATAATTTAAAATTATTATTATCACAATTCCCATCTGAGTTAATTACGCAAGGATAATTATATAGGATTTTATAAAGTAACTTAATAAATTAATATAGCTATCTGAGAAAGTGAAGTATAGGAAGACGTGTGCAGTAACGTAGCTCAGTCTTTCTAGATTTCAATAGATTTGTAAGCAGTTTATCATATAATTCAGTACACTTGAGTGAGTCAGAACTGGAGTGAGCAATTTCTCTAAAAAAAAGTTAGAGTTGTTTCAGAAGTTCCTCTACAGACAACTTATAGGATGCTATAGCTCGCGTATATCCAAGATAATATCTGTTAACTTACATTTAGGTGAAGCACCGACAAAACAAAAGCTCATGTACTGTCTCGTGAAAAACGAATGAATGATGCTGGACTGAACTGATGACGTGATGTAATTTGGCCTCGAACGACACCACCATACATGTACACCTAATGTAACGCATTTAAAGTACTTTTTTTTATTAAACTGCACTATTTTTGGCCAAAAATTGCTATAATCGGATCCGGTATATTATTGCCGGATCCGGTTAACGTATAATTATACCGGATCCGCCGGATTGCCGGATCCGGTTTACCGGATCGCAATCCCTAGTGGGGTGGGTGCCCAAAACGAAGAGTTGTGCGATACTGAAATTTCACCTTTTCAAAAATTACTACAAGCATAAGTTATGTAATTAATAAAATTAAGCAACCAGGTGAATCACTTCATGCTATGCAACTATTTACGATTATCTCAAAATCTTCTCTAACAATTTTCATTGAATTCGTTTTATCGATTCAAAATTTATATTAACTTAAATATCCTCTATGATTTATTCTGATTGAAATGTTCTGACAGCTCTTAAATGCCGATATTTTAAATTTTCTCTTTCTAGAGTACCTTAAATTTTGCAGATTCCAAATAATTAACATTATCATCGTATTAGAATTGTTAAAAAACGCGAAATATAAAAGTTAAACCAAATTTATAAATAACTGATACAAAGTTGTGGAAAGTAATATAAAGTGATTAATAGGGGATAAACATAAGTGATTGTCGTACACATTACAATTTTATACAGTTATAATACTTATAACGGATAACATGAAATCCAGGAAAAAATGAAAAGGAAGAAATAAAGGCCCGGTGAAAGGTGGGAAATGCGTGTTATTATTCAGTTGCTAAATTACTTAGCTCGTGGCTTCTGTCTAAAAACTTTAAGGTTCGAAATTATAAAACTATCATTCTTCCAACGGTTCTTTATGGATGTGAAACGTGGCCGCTTACTTTAAACGATGAACAACGGCTTAAGGTTTTCAAAAATAAGATACTGCGTAAAATATTTGGTCCGAAGAGAGATGAGGCCATTGGGGAGTTTAGGAGGTTGCACAACGCGAAATTACGGAGCTTGTATCCAGTGAATATAATTGAGTTGATAGCATCGCGGAGACTCAAATGGGCACGTAAAGTTGTTGGGCTCGGCGAGGAACGAATTCCGAGAAAGTTGGTATTTGCTGATCTGACTGGTAGGCGTCCAAAAGGTAGGCCGAAGAGTCGATAGGAAGATTGCGTTAAGGCTGAGCTCGGGAGCTTGGGCTTGACCAGCAAACATTGGACGAGTCAGTGCAGGCGAAGTTTGGTGGTATTGGCATCGAACCTTCGGGTTCGGTAAGCCTATTATTATTATTATTACATATATATATTTTTTTTTATTTTTTTTTTTTTTTATCTTTTCCTCCTATGGTAACCCCAAAGAAGGAGAGTTTATTAATTTTAGTTTATATACATGTTCCATGCCTATTTTTAGGCACACTACACGTAATCTATGATATATTTCACAAATTATTAAGTTTACATTATTTTGATCTTCATTTTAAACATTATATATATCGAAAAATAACAAAAATAAGATTAATTTAACATCAATCAAAAATAACTAACAAAAGAAAATAGCTTAAAAATAATGTTAATTACACCTTTCAATATTTTTCAAAATTATAATAAAGCAACTAAATATATACAAACAAAAAAGAATGAATTTAGCACAACAAGAATTACATAGACTGAGCTGCCTTCCTTCAATCAGTATTAAGCTGGTTGAAGTCTATTTTGTTAACGAAATTTATAAAATACTTTTTTAATTTTGTCATCAGTCTCTGTTCTGTTTCTGGCCAAGTCCCGTGCTCTAATATAACGTCCTGAATAAGTTTAGCTGGAATGTTGTCTAATTTCTTACAGTCGAATAGTAGGTGTCGAAAATTATGTATGTTACCATCGTATGGACATTTGTCGTCTTGTAGTATGCTAAAGCGTTTTAAGTATTGTTTTGTTTGTCCATGTTCAGTCAGAAATTGTGTCACCTTGTAATTACTACTTAGTATGTGTTTGTAGTTGTTTAGTGTGATATAGGGAACAAATATATGAAGGCTTGGTGACATCACCGAAGCAGTCCAGGAACGATTCCATTTGACTACCGTCTCTTTCATCATCTTCCCTTTGATGTAGGATATGGGAACCTTATTGTACGATATTGTAAGGTCACTCTGAGCCGCTATCTTTGCTAGGGTGTCCGTTTGTTCGTTGCCTTCTACTCCTGAGTGTCCCTTAACCCACAATATATACATATATATATATATATATATATATATATATATATATATATATATATATATAAGATATATTATATATAATTATCAACATATTCTTTTTCGTTTTCGTGTTCTACAAACAACACAATGGGTTTATGATAACTAAAATAGATAATTTTGATTAAATGTTACTTATATATCTAGAAAAAAAACGGCATCAATTGTAGTTCCGTTTGTTACATTTATTTCTGTTATTTGACATATTTAATTCCAATGTGGTCTTTAAAAAATCAATTGAAGGCTTTAATGTTTCTTGTAAAAAGTCGATATTGAAATCTCCACTCATGATCATTTATAAGTTAATTTAAGTTCAGATTAAGCGTAGCAGAGCCTTCTGCTGTATATATAACTGAATTTTCATGGATGAAATAAATAATTTTCTTTACACTTTGACTAGGTGAGATGTAAATGACAACTATTATGATGAGTAGTCCATTTTCTGCCACACAAATTTCTCCAATAAATGATTCATTAAAACAGAATTGAGAATTCTTTAGTGCTACATCCATCTGCGAAGTTATGTTGTTTTTCGTTTCTCTATTACTTTTATGCATAGGCTACTCCTGCGTCACTGAGGTCGCTTACAAGTTACAAAAATCTGTGTGTGGTGCGCCTAATGAAGTTTACGCTTCAAAAATTGAATTGAGAAAAATCTTACTTTGTTTGAAAACTTCTTAAGTTTATTTTTCCATTTTTAGTCAGTTTGCTGGTGTTCCTCAAGGCAGTATCCTAGGACCCATCCTTTACACAGTTTATACAGCTGATATCCCATCCCATCCTAACACTTTCCTTTCTACCTATGCTGATGACACATGTGTGTTATCAGTCAATGCTTATCCAACTATTGCCTCTCAAACTCTCCAATCCCACATCAGAGACCTTGAAGTATGGTGTCAGAACTGGAGAATTAAAATAAATGCCAACAAATCCAGCCAAATTACCTTTACCCTTCGTCGTAAACCAATGACATCCTGCCCTACTGTCTCCTTCAATAATACTCCTCTTGTCCCGGTTAAACAGATCCGATATCTAGGACTACACCTTGACAAACGCCTTACATGGAACCCTCATACAAGACTGAAACGACAAGAAACTGCACGACGTTATCGACTACTTCAACACTTACTAGACAAACGTTCCAATCTTCCACTTAACTACAAAAGGCTCATCTACATGACTATCATACGGCCTATATGGACTTACGGAGTAGAGCTTTGGGGCTCTACTAAACCATCAAATTCTTCCCGTATCCAATCCCTACAATCCAAAATCCTGCGTAAAATCCTCAATGCTCCTTATTTTGTAACTAATAAAATGATCCACAAAGACCTTAATATTCCGTATGTTGCTGATTTGGCCCGATCTAGATACCATTCCTTTCATGACAAACTCCATTCCCACCCTAATCCTCTAGTTTCAATCCTTGCTTCCTCTTCAATTCCCGACAATCCTCCGAGGCGTCTGAAAAGGAGATGGCCCCGAGACCTTCTAGTTTAAAATAGTTACAGGAGTGCTACCATTGGGTAGTTCTTCTACAAGTCTCTTCCATGTCATTTTTCTAATATCATATTTACTTGATGTATTTTTTTGAGTACAGTTGTAAATTTCAATAAATTATGTTTAAAAAAAAAAAAAAAAAAAAGTTTATTTTAACAACCAAGGTATATAAAAGTCGTGTGTTGCTCGCACTAGATTTTTTTTAGATAGTTGTGTAAAATAGTCATATAACATTTATCGGAACTTTGCATTTATTTCGTATTAATAAATAAAACATTTCTTGGTACTTGATATTCTCGTTTGAGACCCTCCGTAGTACATAAAGAGCGATTTAGACGATACAGAATGTTGAACTGGAAATCGCAGGCGAGCCTCGTAGCATATTGCGGACCCATACCCTTACGGCCCATAAACCCACACCCGGGCAATATTATTTATGAATTGCCATTCTCCCTCCAACCATGGGGGCCCATAATGCAATAATTAATGTAGCCCATAGGAACAAGAAAACTCTAGAAAAATCCTGGAAAAGTGAGTTCCGTTTTATTGCCGAGAGTACTGCTGCAATGAAATGTGGGGATATCGCCTGGTCATTTATGTTCCACTATTTCTTTCCTTCGTCCTTTTTCTACATCCTTTCTTACACAGCCATCCTTCCATCTCCCTCATTAGCCTCTTTTATAAAGCCACTTTTTTTTTTCCTTTTCATTATGCTGTGCTTTTTCTTTATGTCCTTTTCTACTCCTCGCTGGGATCATTTTCTGGCATCTTTTCTTCCAGTCTTTGAAACTCTCATCATGGCTTTCCTGATTCCAGCAATGGGAAAAGAATTGCCTGTTTTTCACCAAAGGATCTTGTAAAAGACTTTAAATTACGTCGGACAAATTGCGTTTTTATCATTACCACTGCCTTTGTGAGGTCATCTGTGAGCTTGTGAGAAGGTTCTGGCAGAATTTTCATTATTTTCTTACTAATCATTACAAAGGATATAGCCGGTTTAATATGGGAAATCTGATCCCGCGGCTTTTTTTCCTGACTAAAAAAAATAATAATAATATTGATAATAATTACTCCCCCTATAATTTAAGTGCTTAAGTTTGAAGATATGTAAAAACCCGAATAACCAATTTAAAAAAAAAAATCTTTTTTCCTAATTGATAAGTAAATAAATATCAAAATAATGAATTATGAATTATATGAATTTTTTATTGAGGAGATGTTAGTTGAGGGTGCAGTCGAATTAACACACAATTAAATAGAAACTTAATTTAATAGTGCCAATGTTTTGGCCTAAATTTTAGACCTTTTTCATGGTTAAAAAACAAAAGATAACTGCCAGTAGTAGGATATAATATACATGGTGATAAGTAAAAGAAATTGTACTGATAATTAGAAATTTTTTAAAATTAATAATTAGAATAATTTAATTATCCATTATACTGTGTACTTTTCTATTAATCTATTGTATTCTACTACTAGTTGTTATATTTTTTTGTATAGCCCTAAAGAAGGCCTAAAATTTAGGGCCAAAAGTCAGCACTAGTAAATTAAATTTTTACTAAACTGTGTGAGCAATATTATTATTGATAGTAATATTATTATTGTTAGCAATATTATTACAAATTGTAATAAATCAGAATAAACAAATATATATAAGTGGCTCCTTCCTCCTATTCGCAGACAATATTTCCTAGGATCATACCTTTAGCAAATCATTAACTCCCAACACTCTCCATACATCCACAGTCGCCTACAATTTAAATCCTCAGTCCATTGACTTGAAACAAGATGGCGCCATTCCGACCTTTATTTTCCTAATCATAGGACTAAAATTTTTGATCGTTCCTTCCTTGTCCGCTCCTCTAATTTCTAGAATTCTCTGCCTACTCATATCCGCCATGCTGCTTCCCTCTCCTCATTCAAATCCCAACTTTTCCAATACCTTTTATTATCCCAAAAAGACGCTCAGAAACTGTGATATTTATATTCCTGACATCACACTTTGAAAGAAGAAGAATATTTGTTCATTGTCTATATTTAAATGCTGTTATCTATTAATTTATTTTTAATTTCATTCAACAAAATATTTTCTAATAATTGTTTTTATTTTTATTTTATCATTATATATATTTTTTTGGATATATGTGTGTATATGCGTTTATGATATGCACACATATATTAACCCATAATTGTAATTAGTTATTAATTAATTTCCTTCTGCCTGTTGGCAAGACATGTATATGATTCCACAGTACAAACCTGTTATTCTTAGGGGACCTAGTCCCAGAATATGTTTTTTTTCTATTTCTATTTCTATATACTTAATTGTATGTTAATTTTGACTTCACCCATAACTAACTTCTCCTCTTTATACACACAGTCAACTATTTATACTCACTTCATGAACTATTTATTGCTTTTTATATAAGTTTATTGCCTATAAACAGCTATATAAACGGTTATACCCTAATATAGGCATTTCAAAATAATAAACCGTTGTGTAATAATTTGCAGGGTTTTATTCAACGATTTTCAGAATTACAAAAAAAAAATAAATAAAAGAGGTCACCTGAGGGATAGTGGTTAACACAACAGCCAAACTGTGCCTAAGGTCGCGGTTTTCAACCTGCAGGTGGCAGTAGATTTTTTAAAGGCTGAAAAAATTCTAAGTTGTGCCGTCCTTCGGAGAAGAAGTAAAAAGGTGGCCCAGAGCCTGCGCAATGTCAGACACTCGTTAAAGATCACTAATCTAATTAAACATGGATAGGCATAATTTAGGACCCCCACTGTAGCATCGTCTGATCAGCCATTAATAGCATAAACTGACATTAAATGAATAAACAAGCAAAGAAACAACTCTGTTTTCAACTTTATAATTTTTTTAATATTAAAATCTGAAATCAACCAATGAAGATTTTTTTCCCCGATTCTCAGGAGACAATGAAATGAAAAAATCATAAGATCGTGATCACAACATCCAGTCTAATTTCGAGATTTAAATTATGTATTAGTGAATGTAATTGTTTTGTGATAAACACCAGAGTCAACTTAATGATAATACATTGTAAAAAATCTCCAAAGTTGTATTTATAGTAAAATTACACGTAGTTACATTAATATATAAAAATGAATAAAGAAGAAAAATGCCGAACCGAGTGAGGGACCTTGGTTTGACCTCCAAAAGTCCATTAAACTTCACAAAAAGTAAATTAATCTTCCATTTTTTTTTCATATTCCGATATTTCGGCAATAATCCCTACCTTCATATTTCTGCACAACAATCCAATATTCCATTACAATCTTAATCCTTTACAAAGTTTAAATAGCTAAACGTACTCAACTGTTATCGGGTTAAGCTAATGTGTGATATTTAAAAAAATATATATATTATATTGTATTATCTATTATATTATTATCTAAAACAATCACTTAGTTTTATCGGCTTTTTATCACTCTCTATTAACTTTTAAAAGCTTATGTATGGGACGATATTTTTTCTGAAATCTTTAGCTTTCCAACGGTATATCATACGTGTATATTACTGTTCTTATGTTTAAAAACAAAAAATCACATTAATTTTTTTTTTCCGTTTTCTCCTTTAGTCGGGTATCGAATACATTAAATTTATATATTTATCTGTTTTTCATCGGTGTTAACAAGATAATATAGTTATTTTTATAGAATCAACAAAATTAAAGGTACTTTAGAGAAAAAAATTTAAATATCGGCATTTAAGCCCTGTCAGACCATTTTAATCAGAATGAAACCTACATGATATTAAAGCCCATTAAATTTTACATCGATTTAAGGAGTTTAATCAAAATCTTCGGAAGCGTTTTCGAGAAAATCGAAAAAAAGTGCAAAATGCATGGTATAAAGTGGCTCTTCTGGTAAGCTCATTTTGATGAAAAAGGTTTTGTAACGTCTCAGGCGTATATTTGTCTTAAATATGAAATTTCAGTTTCATAGGACTTTTCTTTTTTGCCGGGAGTTACCACACACACAAACCTTTTTGAGGGGGGACTTGGTTATTTGGACTCAGGGGATCTTAAAATGTGTATTTCCGTTGAAAACTGGAATTCGAAAATTTTCATGATCGCAATACATTCCCTTACTATATATAGTAAGTGAAAGTAAAAATAAAGAATCTATTGTAATGGTGTGGAGTTGGAAAGAGAACTGAAATGACAATGACCGCTGATAAAAAAAAAATTATAATAAAAAAATCCATTAATTTTCTTAATATATTTAAGAATTCAATATGTTTCATGTGTTAACTACTAACCAGCGATAACACATACCATTGGAATGCTAAAGATTAATACTTAAATGCCTATTAAAAAATGTGAGGAAAGGAAGATAAAAATTTGGGGTTATAGGTATCTTTTATGTCGGATTTTCATACCGTTTTGGAGGAAAACGACCACAAACACCGTGACACAAGATTTTTACATATCATATATGTATGTGTGTTTGTATTTGTGTGTGTGTGCGCGCGCGTGTGCGTTGTGTGTTTGCGTGTGTGTTTTTGATAATAATTACTTTTGAGCTAATAGAACTTATAGGAGGTAAATTATTTAAATATTTAACTAAAATCGATAATTTAACTAAAAAAATATATATATTCATAATATTAGCTAATAAATAACTATATTTTTAAAATAATCTTATTTTTTTATTAAATTAAGTATATTTTTAATAAGATATAAAGGAGAAAGATCCCACCTTTGAGTCAAAAATCCTCCGTAGTATTCCCGATTTTCGATACGAAGAGGAAAAGAAATAAAATAAAATTAGGTATAAGTGATATACATCTTCAGAAAATTTGGCTATTGCATTATTTTTCTTATATTCAGATATCGAAAATCACAAATACAACGGATCTTCCCCCTTTATATCTTCATAAAGATATATTTAATTTAATAAAATAAAAAGATATTCTAAAATATAGTTATTTATTAGCTAATATTATGGAGATATTTTCTGTTCATTACCCTTTTCTATTTTGTTTATGTATATACATACATACATACACACACACACACACACACACATATATATATATAGAAGAAAAGCCAACCCCTGAGATGTTACAAGTCAATGTTTCATCAAAGTCGGCCAAGCAGAAGAGCCACTTTATGCCATGCATTTTGTACCTTTTTACGATGTTCTCAAAAACGGCTCCTACGATTTTGATTAAACTGGATATATCGATGTAAAATTTAATTGGCTTTAATATCATGTAGGTTTCATTCTGATTGAAATAGTCTGACATGGCTTAAATGCCGATAGTTTATATTTTCTTCTTCTGAAGTACCTTCAATTTTGTAGCTTTTATAAAAATAATTATATCATCTATTTAGTACTGATGAAAAAGGCATTAATGCATAAGTTGAACAAATTTGATACAACACTTAAGGAGAATAGAGCAATTTTTGTGCTTTTGAACATAAAAACTGTAATATAGATGAACAATATACCGTTGGAAAGCTAAAGATTTCAGTAAATTCTTTAGATAAATATTATCTTATACACAAAATTGTAAAAGTTAACCGAGAGTGATGAAAAGCCGATAAAAATAACTGATCGTCGCAGATTATATTATAATAGATTATTTAATAAAACTCGTGTTTCTTTTGAAAATTAATTCTTTAACAATTTACTTTTATCTCTAAGAGTATTTGAAAAATCTTAAAAACTATTTAAATTGTTTTTAACAACAGAGCTAAGTGTGTTGCGCGCACCTGATTTTTTTTTTATGTATAAAAGATCTTGTTCCACACATGTTTTCACATTTTTGGGTTTCCATTGTAAAAAGTCAGTTAACGATTCTCAATTCCAGAGTATCGGGGTTGCGTCCTGCGTCAAGAAGACAAAGAACAGGTTATGGGAGTATTTGATGAAAAAGGGGTCGTTACAATGAAAACCAAATTGTTGGAAACTGTCGCATGCTACACAAAAAGCTGAATAAAAGGCATCGGACCAGATTCTCAAAAACCGGTCCTTATATAAAAATTATGGAAATAACGAACCTATAGAAGGGCCCCGACTTTTGATAAATATCCGAGTAAATAAATACAACGATAATCCCCAACCGGGCCACAAAAGGAAACCAACAAATTTATTGTTTCCTATAATCCCGGGAGAAAAGAAAAAGGAATAAAAATATATATTTTTTCCTCTGAGAGTTACGGTAAAAAAAAAAAAAAATTAAAAAATCCTTGTAGCCCTCCAGTATTCTAAAACATAAATAGTCGGTTATATTTTTTCGTTGAGAACAGGAAATATCTGAATTGTGTATTAAATGAGTGATGGGGTCCAATGCCGTTCGGAACGTGGGCGTTCGGGTAAGATTCACTCTACCTACGTAAATAATGTCGGGAAGAATTTTTTTTTTCAAAAAATCCTACCACCACACCTACCCGAGCCTCCTATTACTCAAATCCCACTAATGATATGTTTATAATGGCCTTAGACTCTCATTATATATACGAGAAGCGGGGGGATATCTTTTTTTGTAAACAGAAATATTACTCATCTCCTGGTGGAAATTGTGAGCTGTATTCAGTTAGACCGTTCGGGAATAAGTCGAATCGATGATTTAAAGAGTCTTCCCTGACTATTTACATTAATATGTATTTTGAATAAATAAATTTATATAAACGTTTGTCTGAGTTGTCATTCGCTTCAAAGGAGTAGTGTTAAATTATTATCACTTCTTGTTTATGACCTCTGTGTATATATATTTATACACAAATGCAAAAATGTGTAATATACATTTTTATTTTGGTAAATAAATAGATTATATTTTATGTTTGTTATAAAATACAATATCCTGCAACACAGAGCAATAAATATTAGAACTTTTTGTTTGCATTCTCACCTTGTATATAAAGTGAAAAATCTGGTGCACGCAACAAACGACTTTCACTTACCTCCGTTATTTGTTTCAATATAAGAATTTTTAAACACATCTAGAAAAATAATAAAGCAATAAAAAATGAATTGTTATAGAATTATTTACATTCAGTTTTGATAGAAACATTTGTTATATTTAATAATCTGTTATATTATTATCTACGAAAATCAGTTAGTTTTATCGGCTTTTCATCACATTCCATTAACGTTTACAATTTTGTGTAGAAAATAATATTTTTTTCTGAAATCTTTAGCTTTCCAATGATTTATTTTACGTCTATATTACTGTTGTCATGTTCAAAAATACAAAAATGATAATTTAATAATGTTGTTGCTAAGAAAAATCACGTAAGTTTCTTTATTTATTAATTCAACGTCACTTTTATAATGTTGTTGCTAATCGGACGATTCTACATATTGAGTCCTAAATTTTGCCTATCCAAGTTTAATTAGGATTGGGATCTTTAATGAATACCTGAATGAATGAATGAATGAATACATCGCACAGGCTGGAGACCACCATTTTACGTCCGATCTAAAGGACGGTATAATTAAGTAATTTTTACTCAAGACCGCCTGCCAGGTTTGAATAAGCGTTCTTGGCCAAAAAAGGCTGTTATACAAGTCACTACATTAGTTACATAAAATTTTCTGTGAATCTTTAGCGTTACAACTGTATATTCTATTTGTATATAACTATTATTAACAACAGCTATAGTCAGGTTTAATGATGTAAAACATTGGCTTTTGATAGAAAAATATTTTTTGAATTGAATAATTTAAAAATATAAATTATTATAAAAAAAAAATCAGCCCTGAGATAACCGGTAGCAGGGTGGCTAGAATAACGGCCTCCTATGCCAAAGGTCACGGGTTCAAACTAGGATATTTTAATGTGAGTAAAAAATCCTTAATTATGCAGTCCTTCGGAGAGGACGCTAAAAGGTGGTCCCGAGTCTGTGCGATGTCAGGTACTCGTTGAAGATCCTTATCCTAATAAAATCTGGATAGGCAAAACTTTGGACTCCCACTGTAGTATCCTCCGATTAGCCATAGTAGCATAAAGTGACGTTAAATAAACAAACAAACAAACATAAAAATTATATCCGCTCTTCATCATTCTCTATTTACTTATACAAGGTGGTATATACCATTTTTATCTCAAAAATTAAGCTTTTTAACGGTATATTAACCATTTTCATTTTTTTTATAAATACCTTAAAAATATTTTTGGTATTTTTCATTCAATTAGTTATCGAACACTTACATCTCGCAAATTATTTTTTATTTTTTTTATCGACTCTACAAAATTAAAGGTACCATACAAGCAGAAGTTAAAAAAATTGGCATTTAAGCCCTTTCAGGATGAAACCTATATGATATTATAGCCCATTAAATTAAACATATATATATATATATATATATATATATATATATATATATATATATATATATATATATATACGATCTAACGATTTTGATTTAAACTTGCTAAATTGATGTTTAATTTAATGGGCTATAATATCATGTAGGTTTCATCCTGAAAGGGCTTAAATGCCAATTTTATTAACTTATGCTTGTATATATATATATATATATATATATATATATATATATATATATATATATATACACGCTTCTGTTCTCAAAGTATTTCCAACCTGTAATTAGCACTGTGGCTAGAATACGTAATTAGCATTGTAGGCAACTCAAAAGAAGGATTCCCGGGTCAATTAAGTATTCTGCAAGAATCTTTCTTGGAATACTTTTACATTCTTACCAAGAACTATTTCAGTCTCCACGTTTTTTGGGGAAAGTGGAGGCGAAAATAAGCTGAATCAAAGTGGATTTTCTCATGAGGAAAGGAAAAAACCTCGTATTTTTAAGAAAATATTTTCAGCGAAGATTGAGGATTTACAAAATTCTAAAATTAATAATAATGGAATGTAACTGTATTCTGGGAATAAGTCCTTTAAAAAATAAATAAGTTTTAAAATACGTATAAAATATTACGTATTATATTACCTCTGGTCGAGATACCAATAAAATTAAATATTATTTACAACTCTTAAATGAGCACACATTAACTTCCTTTTGTCACTCAATTACTTTATTTCATAAGCTTTCATATTCTGTCAACGTTTCTTGGCTGTTTCCTCATTTTCAAGACTTATTTTTTTTTTAAATGCTTTTCCACATATAACCCATCACTTATATGGACAAATAGCAGTGTGCTATGAAATAAAGTGATGGGTTATTTGTGAAAAAGCGTTTGAAAAAAAAACTTAGTCTTGAAAAGGGGAAACAGCCCCGAAACGTTGACAGATATGAAAGCTTATGAAATAAAGTAATTGAGTGACAAAGGGAAGTTAATGTGTGTTTATATTAAGAAAAACTTCCAAAAAAATTAAAAAAGAAAAAAAAATTATTTCAAATTGTTGAGAAAAAAATACATACAAAAATCTAGTAGTGCAACACATAACTTTCACTGAGCATCGTTGTTTTAATAAATTTAAGAGCTTTTAAATAAGTTATTATTGGAAAATAAGTTCAAATTTAAGTTTTCAATGGAAATGCACCTTTTAAGGTCCCTCGAGACCATATAACCAAGAGAGTGTGTGGTAGATCCATCACAAAACAAAGATCTGTACGGAACTCAAAACCCATATTTAAGGCTACTATACGCCCGAAATGTTATAGCAACATTTCTACCGAAATCGGCGAACTAGAATAACCACTTTATACCATGCATTTTGTACCATTTTACGGTTTTCTCTTAAACGGTTTTGATTATACTCCCTATATAAATGTAATATTTAATGAGGTTTATTAATATCATAAACGTTTCATACTTATTAAACAGCTTGACTGAATGAAATATTAAGATATTAAATGAAATAGCTTGACAGACCATAAATGCCAATATGTTAAATTTTCTTAATTTTAAGTTTAATTTTTAACTTAAACTTTAATTTTGTAGATTTTAATAAATTACCCATATCACCTTAGTGATGATAAGGAGAGTGATGAAAAGCCGATAACAATATATTGTTGTCGATGATAATATAACAGATTGTACAACAAAATACTTGTTTCTATCGAAACTAAATGAAATAATTTTTTTGGCATTTTTCATCTCTAAACTGTAAATTGTGTTTAACAACGGAGGTAAGTAAAAATCGTGTGTTATGCTCATCGCATTTTTAATTTTAAAAATGGAAATTCAAAAATATTTAAATGAAATTTATACATACTAATTTGGCTACAATATTATAAGAACAAATAAAAAACATTTTTTTTAATGGTCGATTGCAACAAAGGTTCATTGAAACTAATACATAAAAAAAAAAAAAATTTTTTTGTTTAGTTTCCGTTTTATTGTTCTTCATAATGAGAAACTTAAAAATGAATGAAACAAGGAAATAATATTTTATCAATACGCCTGGTAACAACCTCGTGCTTGAATCCTATTAACGGTTTTATATTGTTCAAAAATTATAATAGATTATCTTTGATAATCATTTTCATCTCGAGAAATGATTGATGAAACGGAACAAAAAAAAAGTTGACAATCCACGAAAATGATTCAGCACTTGAACAAAACGCCATTTCACTAAGAACAAACACAGACGCCAGTAATGGGCGTATCTTTCGAGAGAAACTCAATTGTTTTGTGTAATTATTATTTTCTTTTTTTTTTTTTTGTAGTGCTTCGAGTTTTGATTAGAAGCCTTTTAGACGGACTGTATGGAACCAACCATTAACTCACCCTTGAAACAATGCTACGTTCAATAGCAACTAGAATTGCAATATCATCACCATTATCTCTTTTCTCTTTGTCATAGGGTATAATGGAATCTTGGATGATAATACCGTAGGCATTTTGGAAAACCCTATGCCCATAAATGGGTATACCTGGGATATTAGTTAAGGGCTATATAGACGTATAATATGAACGACTTATGAACTGTTTTATAAGATTTATTTTCGGAGCCCGTAGACGTGACCATATTTCTGGCTATTATAGCACCTTAAAATGGCTTCATCCTTATGTGCAACGGCAATATTTCCTTGGTTCTTACCTATTCCAAACATTAAAAAGTAGAAAACCTTCTTACATAACTGAGCTTCCCACCCTCCGATCTGATATCCATTCGTTAAACACTAGAACCCAATCAATCAATATTTATACCCCATCAGATAAAACTGCATCCTTCACAAATCGTTTCTCGTTCGGTTCCTCATCCTTCTGCGATTCGCTGCCCATCTCTATTCGAAAAGCCACCTCTCTTTCTTCTTTCAAATATCAACTCTTCCACTACCTACTCGCATCTCAATCTTCCGTTCCAATGGAAAATATAGGTATACATAGTATGAATTTGTAAAGATTATAAATATAATGAATATTTGATTTTTATATGTATAAATATTTTTTTCTTGCATAGATATTTTTTATTATTTTTTTTATAAATATTTTCTTTAAGTTAATAAATATTTAAGTTTTTGTAAATATTTAAAAGATAGGTTTTTCCGTGTAAGAGTAGGTTTTGAGTTCTTTAATATTAAACAAATAAAAGCAGGTGTACCTCAAGCAGCGTTCTAGGTCCAACACTTTTTAATATATATTGCTCTGACATCCCACAGCATCCAGAAACACTTATAGCAACCTTTGCCGACGATTCAGCTATCCTGACATCCAACAAAGATGCCTCTAAGGCACTCCAAGAACATCTAGACGACATAGCTTGCTGGGAAAAAGCATGGAAAATCAAAATGAATCAATCAAAGAGCCTGTTCGCCACATTTTCTTTAAAACATAACTCCTGCCCCCAGGCCTTTTACGATAATATTCCAATGTCAGTTTCAGACACAGTACGTTATTTAGGACTTTACCTTGACAAACGACTAATTTGGGCATACCACCTCAAACGAAAAAGAAAAAAACTAAATCAACGATATGGACTTCATTCAAGATTACGAGATAAACATTCAAAATTATCATTGACGAACAAATTAACTATTTATAAAGTACTAATAATACCCATTTGGACTTATAGCATTGAGTTATGGGGAACAGTAAAAAAGTCAAACATCAAAATTATTCAATCATTTCAATCAAAATTACTTAGGAAAATTATAAATGCCCCTTTTTACTATCTAACGAGGCACTACATACTGACCTAGACATTCCATTCGTCATTGCAACTGCCACTGATCGCTACAATAAATTTCATGACAGACTGACCCTAAATTCAAAACCCGCTGACTCAAAACCTATCAACTGCCACAAACCCAGATAATCCGCCAGAAGACAATCGAGGCGCTGGCCAAGAGACCTGAAATATTGAAAGTTATTAATTTTTTTTTTTATCTATCTTATGCAGTTTGTTACATCTTTTGTTAGCATATTTGCTTATTGCATAAGCAGATAGCAAATACAATTGTAATGCCAAAAACTTCTATGAATAAATAAATAAATTAAATAAAAGTAACCAGATCATAAGGATTTATTTTTGTTCATTGTTCGTTATTCTAAGGGGACTTAATGCCAGAATAATTTTTTTTTTTTCATTTCAGTATAATATAGTTACAGAGGGCAAGATTTTAGGAAAGTTAATATGCCATAAAATAATTTGTAAGTTAACAGAATGGTCTTATAAGCCTGTAAACTCGTGAACATATGTTTTTTGTGATGAGGGAATTTATGGGATTCAGTGTTAACATTATACAGTACCGAACCAGTTAAATTCTTCCATTCAGTACGCAAGATTTTAGAAACAGAGTTAATAAAAATTCGTATTTTTTGTTTAAATAAACGGAAAATTTTTATAAATTCAGAAACTGACATATTTATTAATTATTTTTACCCTACAGATATGAAATAATTTGGTGTATGTTTTTCATTTCCGTCGATGATTAAATATAGTAATTAATATATCTTGTAAAATAAACATATTTTATTGCTAATTTCACTTTTCATTACGATGAACTAAATCCCTCAAAGCGATAAATTCTTAATATCGATACGATTAATACTTAACAATTTTTTTAATTTTTTTTTAAACATAATTATTGATATTTACAACTGTACAAAGATATACATCAAGTAAATGTTATGAAAATTAAGAAAATGACATGAAATAAATGTAGAGACTTTACCCATTGGCAGCACTCTAGGAAAATTTTAATATCTGCATTTGGTGTACCTCAAGGCAGTATTCTAGGACCCATCCTTTACACGGTTTATACAGCTGATATCCCATCCCATCCTAGCACTTTCCTTTCTACCTATGCTGATGACACTTGTGTGTTATCAGTCAAAAACGATCCAACTATTGCCTCCCAAACTCTTCAATCACACTTCAGATACCTTGAAGTATGGTATCAGAATTAAAGAATAAAAATGAGTTACAATAAATCCCACCAAATCACCTTTACCCTTCGTCGTAAACCTATGGCATCCTGCCCAACATTATCCTTCAATAACACTCCTCTTGTCCCGGTTGAACAGATCCGATAACTAGGACTGC
The DNA here is from genome assembly GCA_023052935.1 of Piezodorus guildinii. NCBI lineage: Eukaryota > Metazoa > Arthropoda > Insecta > Hemiptera > Pentatomidae > Piezodorus > Piezodorus guildinii. The sequence continues at coordinate 116,415,623 of CM041298.1, forward strand.
ACCTGGACAAACGTCTTACTTGGAACCCTCATACAAGACTGAAAAGGCAAGAAACTGCCCGACGTTTTCGACTACTTCAACACTTACTGGACAAAGGCTCTAACCTTCCACTAAAGTACAAAAGGCTCATCTACATGACTATCATCAGACCGATATGAAGTTACGGAGTAGAGATTTTAGAGAGCTCTGATAAACCTTCAAATTCTTCTCTTATTCAATCTCTACAATCAAAAATCCTTCGAAAAATCCTCAATGCTCCTTAGTTTGTCGCAAATAAACTCATCCATAAAGACCTTAACGTTCCCTATGTTGCTGACTTGGCGCGAACCAATTTTTTTAATTTTTTTTTAAACATAATTATTGATATTTACAACTGTACAAAGATATACATCAAGTAAATGTTATGAAAATTAAGAAAATGACATGAAATAAATGTAGAGACTTTACCCATTGGCAGCACTCTAGGAAAATTTTAATATCTGCATTTGGTGTACCTCAAGGCAGTATTCTAGGACCCATCCTTTACACGGTTTATACAGCTGATATCCCATCCCATCCTAGCACTTTCCTTTCTACCTATGCTGATGACACTTGTGTGTTATCAGTCAAAAACGATCCAACTATTGCCTCCCAAACTCTTCAATCACACTTCAGATACCTTGAAGTATGGTATCAGAATTAAAGAATAAAAATGAGTTACAATAAATCCCACCAAATCACCTTTACCCTTCGTCGTAAACCTATGGCATCCTGCCCAACATTATCCTTCAATAACACTCCTCTTGTCCCGGTTGAACAGATCCGATAACTAGGACTGCACCTGGACAAACGTCTTACTTGGAACCCTCATACAAGACTGAAAAGGCAAGAAACTGCCCGACGTTTTCGACTACTTCAACACTTACTGGACAAAGGCTCTAACCTTCCACTAAAGTACAAAAGGCTCATCTACATGACTATCATCAGACCGATATGAAGTTACGGAGTAGAGATTTTAGAGAGCTCTGATAAACCTTCAAATTCTTCTCTTATTCAATCTCTACAATCAAAAATCCTTCGAAAAATCCTCAATTCTCCTTAGTTTGTCGCAAATAAACTCATCCATAAAGACCTTAACGTTCCCTATGTTGCTGACTTGGCGCGAACCAGGTACCACTCCTTTCATGACAAACTCCATTCCCACCCTAATCCACTAGTTTCAATCCTTGTTTCCTCTACAATCCCCGATAATCCTCCGAGGCATCTGAAAAGAAGATGGTCCCGAGACCTTCTAGTTTGATATAGTCTTTGGAGAGCTGCCAATGGGTAGTATCCCCACATGTGAATCCATGACATTTTTATCTTGTATCTCATTTACTACATGTATATCATTATACAGTTGTAAATAGCAATAAATCTATTAAATTATCTGCATTTAAGCCCTGTCAGCCTATTTCAATCAGAACGGCCGATTTTAATGAAAACGTTGCTGTAACATCTTCAGCGTAGAGTTGTCTTAAATTAAAATATCCTAATGTCTTAAAACATTACGATAACACGCTCCCCAGGAGTCGCGTAAAAAACACGAAAAGTTAGCTCATTGAAAATACATTTTATTTAATTCCCCCTTGGTTCTAGTAAAGATTTAAAAACAAGTTTGGTGTCAGAATTACCCTTTTTAAATCTGGATAATTAAAATTTTTAATTTGTATGCAAGGTAATAACTCTAAAAAAATAAGTAATCTTGTCAAAACAGCACTGTTAATAAGGTTTCATTTAAACTGTTTCTTAGACTGGAAAAGAAGTTGCACCAATGTATCAAATATTTTCTAATATTATCATAAATAAAGCATATTTCCATCGATACTAATGTATTCTTTAATATGTACTATCTTTAATAAATACTACAAAATGTTGCAAAGCAAACTTCAATAAAATCGTGGAAGCAGATAATTTTATACATTTACGTAGAGTTGAAATTCCCTTTTGCGAGAATTCTCGTAATATGTTGAATACCTTGAAGAGGAATCCGGAGAAAATGTTGTTTTTCCTTAGCTTGTTATTTTTTTTTTTTCTTGATATATCAGATTTCAAAATCTTTAGAATGTTTTAATTTATCATCTCAAAAAACAAGAGTACTGCAGTTCGATTAAATGCAAAACGTGTAAGATTATATTCGGACATCAAATAACTTTTCAGTCTCATTGAATGTGAAGTTATTAATTTTTTTATTAATAAATATCGTGATTTGTTTAATTAATTAAATATATATATATATATATATATATATATATATATATATATATATATATATAGAGAGAGAGAGAGAGAGAGAGAGAGAGAGGGAGAAAGAGGGATATTTGAATTCATAATTTTATTACTTTATGATGCAAAAATTGGTATTTGTATGAAAAATAAAAATAATCTGCTGGTCACGACTAACCACAAAAAGTCATTATCAAGACTATATTTTTTTCTCGCTTTTATTTATAATTTTAATAATAATAGGTCAAACCTACATATTTTTTATTAACTTGCTTTTATTGAAAAGCTGAATCACTGAATCGAATATTAATTATATTTTCATGGAAAATGAGAAAGCGGCGTGGTCTAGTGGATATATCACTAATTTACTGTTTATTGTGCTCAGGTTCGACTTCCGACTGTGATAGAATATTATTTATTTAATATTTTATTTTAGCTGTGGGACCACCCTAGGGCGAAGACCCTCCTTGGGCTCAGCAAGCCTCTATAAATTGGGTATCCAAAAAGGTGAGGAAAAAACCTAGGGACTGAGTGTAATCTCAGCAGTTGCCTTAAAACAGAACGAATCTCTACATGTACTAGTCCCAAGACCCTTCATAAGTTCCAGAAAGTAAGTTTGTTTGTTTTGTTTTTTTAATTGAAAATATATTTCCAATAACTACAGCTTTTACAAAATTATTTTATTTTTTAAAAAACTTAATACAATTATATTAATTGTAAATTCTAAAAAATTTAATATTTTAACAGCCGGTAAAACTCTTTCAATTTATTTGAACCTAGCCGTCATATTGGTGAATGGTTTCTGTCAAAACTCAGGCAAAGTGCAATTCCCGCTTTGGGACGAGGTTTAAAACCTTTTAGGACCTCATGCCAAAACTTTTTTATTTTTGGGACGGCCTGAAAAATTGTTGTTCCCTAAAGTAAAAATATGACCTTTGGTATTTCCTTTTATTCTTTTGTTTTTTACATTTATTTTTCATATCCACTAGAGAAAGATGATTCTGTAAATTAAGAGTCACATCAATCAAATGAAGAGTCATTTTTGTTATTTTTTTTTTTTTTTTATGTTTTTGTAAAATTTGACGAATATTTTCTTTGAAAAGCTCAGTCGATCCTAAAATATGGATCTCAACCTTTATACCCATTTACCGAAAATTTGATCCGGTTAGGGTACAGTTACGGCTGAATATCTGTAAAGTGGGTATCCGGAAATAGGTGGGAAGTTAATGGCACTTAAGACGTCCTGGGTGTTCATTTACCATGTAGACGAATAGCAGTAAGCTATGGAGTGATGTAATGAATTATATATGAGAAAGTGTTTTTAAAAAAATATGTCTTGAGAATGGTAAACAACCCCGAAACGTTAATAGAGGATGTGAATGGTTATGAAATAAAATAAATAATTAACAAAAAGAAGCCAGATGTGCTCATTGAAGTGTTAATATTAAAAAACTTCCAGAAAAAAAAATTAAAAAAGAAAAGTCCTATGTTTTATTTTCAAAACTTATTTATTACTTAGCTGTTTAACCCATGCCTTAATTTCAGACTTTATTTTATTAATTTTTTTTTTCTAATCTTCATAAGAACAATTTTGTCTCATTTAAAATTGTGACTTTTACTTTCACTTACCTTTGAAATAAAATATAACGTAAGATGGAGAAAACCGATCGGAAAATTTTCGAATTTGTGTTTTTCCCAGAAAATACACGTTTTCAATGGCTCGAACCCTAATAAACAAGTGTCTGTATGTGGTCAGTCTAACTCGAAAACGTTAAGTATATAAAATTGAAAATTCATATTTTATTACAGTAACAGTAACTTTTATTACAAATCGCCTTAACGAAAGAGCTACTTAATACCATACATTTTGCATATTTTTTAAGATTTTCTCAAAAACTGCTGTAAGGATTAATTTAACGCTCTATATCATGTAAAATTAATAGCTTAATATTTTGTATGTTTTATTCTGATTGAAATAGTCTGATAGAGTTAAATACTGATATTTTAAATAAATTTTTCTTCGAAGTATCATTAATTCGTTGATTCGAAAGAAATAACCTGAATTAAAGTGAACGGATTTAAATTCAAACTAAAGAAGAGAAAATCTACATATTTTTTTTAGTTAATTATTATTTTTGAGCAAAGAAAAGTAAATAGATGTATAATAACGTTCGAAACCTAATGATTTTAGAAAAAAAATTATCTTATACACGAGCTGTAAAAGTTATAAGCGGATAAAAACTGATAAAACTAATGATTATTATTTCAGTTAATATGAATAGATTTTTTAATAAAACACTGTTCAAGCAAATTCAATCTAATTAACATTATTAGTTTGACTCATTTATCTCTAACTGTATTTCGAAATTATTTACGTTTTAACAAACGGCGTTAAGTGAAAGAGTGTGTTGCGCACAGATTTTACTATGCGTAATAATGTAATTTGTCATTGATGTGTATTTATGTAAATAACTAGAAAAACCAAAAACAAAATTTATTAGCCAGTATATGAATCATATTTGAAAATTATTTTTATTGACGACAACAAATTAGTCAGACTAACTCAGTACATTACTAGATTGACACTCGATCAAGAATGACTGGAGTCCTCATGTGTTAAATTGGATAATTCAACCGTTTCATTTTACAAAACAATCCTAATAGCTAATATTAACGGAACTTTATATACATTACAATTGACTTGTATGTAAGATAAAAAAAAAAGTTTCATCGAGCCTAAAAATATCAAAAACTGGAGAGCTAAAAACGAACTACAAAACCTCGCTTATAAAAAGTCATATTTTTTTATATTTAAAAATGCACACCAGAACAAAAAAAAAAACACTATTGTGCAGTGTTTCCTTCTTGGCCAAGAAAAACGAAACTGTTTATTGTTAAATTGCCTACGATTTGTCTCGGATTTTTAAGTACTGCAATTTATTTCAGCCTTCGATTCTAATAATTAATTTAAAAGTAGAAAATTCTGCAGGGAATGATAATTTCACTAACCGGCTCCTAATAAGCAATACAACATTAATTTCAAGGATATATCGTATAACGCAAAATAACATTTTAATACTTAGTTTTTCTTAGAAAGGTTTGATTTTTTTTTGCGACAAGAAATATTCTGTTTATTTCATAAATTGTTGTTGTATAAAACTTGTCTGTGGCCAATTCTTACTTAGGCACGCCCAACATTTAAACATTCAAAAACGAACGTTAAAGAATCAGTGGAAGTTATCGATGCAATATTAAAATTAGGATCATTTGAGTTACTATTAATATATTATAAAGTATACATTTCAAAGCTATTTAAGTACTTTTTCTTAAAATGTAAGACAAAGAAAAATTATCTATTGGGTTGTTTCACATGAAATGTCCGTTTTTATAGTTTCTGAAATACATGAAGGATTTTGCAGGTCTCTGTTGTTTTCTTCCGAATGTTTACATATTTAAAGTAAACAGTTACTAATCATCTACCTTTGTATTATAAACATTAGCTTCCCAATCAAATATCCACTTTTTAATATACCACCAAATATGAACATGGAAACATGCAATTCTCGAGTAATATTTTTGTACGAGTTTAAACTCGGCCATTCAGCAGCTGAGACCGCTAGAAATATTTGCAAGGCGTTTGGGAAAGGGAGAGTTAATGAACGGACCATTCGCCGTTGGATGTTAAGGTCATTATAAATGAGTTGATTTGTAACAAAATAAGGGGCATTCAGGATTTTGCGAACGATTTTGGATTGTAAGGACTGGACGAGGGAAGAATTAGATAGTTTCGTAGAGCCCCAAAGTTCGATTCCATATGTCCAAATAGGTCTGATAATAGTGATGTAAATGAGTCTTTTGTAATATACTGGAAATTTTGAACGTTTGTCTTGTAAGTGTTGTAGTAATCGATATCTTCGAGCAGTTTCTTGTCGTTTCAGTCTTGTGTGAGGATCATTTGATTTTAAATGTAAACTAATACAGAGAAAGTAACTGATAGTTGTTTGTTGTACGCACTATGTTCTTCATAGGTTGTATTAACTGTAACAAAACATATTTTAAGCCGTCTGACGGATTGATACTATTCTCAAACCAGCTCAATGAATTAAAGACGGTAGTTATTGAATAAATTATCGTTTTTTGTTTTCTTATTGCGAAACGACCGTAAGACTGATTCTGACTCAAGCAATATTAAAATAATAGTTTGTACATTTCTCAAGAATTTCCAAACGTTTTCTTCGACCTCTTTTAATTATTTAATAAATATTTTAAAAGATTAATCCATAGTGATAATTGCAGTGAAGTTAGTTAAAAAAAAATCAAAACTCTTCGTTCCAAAAAACGTTTGATGTGAAAATATTGAATTGCCAAAACTTGACATTCACGGACTGGGCTGGACTACAATACCACACGGTTTGTGGTAAGAAAAAAAATTGGTACAGTAAAAACTGTAGAATGAGTTTTATTATATTGTGAATTACTTAAAATTATTTTATTTTTTTCCATAAAGCCCTAACCACTCTTAAAATGTTTCAAGATCGGTAAAATCGGTTTATAACTAAAATGAATGTTTTAACTGTTTATTGAAGTTTACAACGTTATTTGACAATACTAATAGTAAATAACCTATTAAACCAGAGAACATTTTCTTTTCAGACACCTCGGAGGATTATAATGATAAATATAACTCTAAATATATAAATAAGTACTTTTTTAAAATAATGACCTTTATGAAAAACGTTTTAATGATTTGAATACAAATATGTAAAAATATAAATTTCGTAAAAAAAAATGTCCTGGCATTCGACATACGTCGTAAGTCATCATAGAATGGGCTGATTCATTATTAATCTTCTGATAATTCGATAATACAATAACAATACGATTGGTAAACTATAATAATATTTAGCTTAATGAGCTAAAAATCTGTTAATATGCCATAACTGCCTCATCAGTTTAGCTTAAGACCTCAACATGAACAATTATGTTTTATCACCGTAGAGTATATAGATTGCAACAGCCAATTAGTACCTAAATGATAATAAAAAGAAATAATAAAGACTAATTAATAAGGACATGATTAGAGCAAAGAATTAGGTCGTTTCTTTCTAGAAGGCCTTCCATGCATGAATAAAGCTAACAAATACTTTTTGTAACATTCTATTTTTTACTATGTATTATTAGCCAAAGAATAATTCGACCAAACCAGCACCATTAAGAATAAGATCGAGGGCTTACGTCTAAGAACTTCTTCACAAGCATCTCAATAAGCCAGATACAATAGAAGCACCATGGGACCAAACAGTACCAAGAATAAACTTGACTCTGACAAAGTATAACAGAACTGACACACCCCACTATGTACTAACAGAAAAATACCATGAAATTATATGTGATCATTCAGATCACACAAAAATATTCACAGATGGGTCCAAAATAAATGATCAAGTTGGTTTGTCTATTTTTACACCCATAAGTACCCTTAATTTCAAACTGCCTAACTTAAGTAACACATATACTGCCGAACTTGTAGCAATATCAAATGCACTTGAATTCATTAGGTCACGTGAAGTTCATTATGTGCACTGATTCCCTTTCTGCCCTTAAGAGCCTTTATAATATCAGCATTGATAACCCACTAATTAACAAGATCAGAAAATATGTGGGATATTTAAAAATACTGAAAAAAAGAACTTGTGTTCTTGTGGATTCCATCCCACGTAGGCATTGATGGTAATGAAGAAGCGGATCGGGCTGTGAAAGAAGCTGCATTGTCAAACGTCCAAATCCACCCATATTACATCAAGGAAGACGTGAAATATTACCTTAAGGTAAAAATATATCAAGCTTGGGAACAGGTGTGGTCAGAACTTGACAACACCAATAAATTAAGAAATATCAAGCAGTCGCCTTATCCATGGAATACGTCATTGCGAAGTAATCGCCGCGAGGAAACTGCTTTGGCGAGACTTGGCATCGGACATAGCAGACTCACACTTCTCCATCTCATCCTCAGGCAGCCCGTATCAATGTGTGTAAACTTTTGTAGAGTGCCTCTCTCAGTAGAACACATAATTGAGAACTGCCCCAAATTCCATGTACTAATAAATAACATGTGATAAACTTGATCTAGCAAGATCGTCAAGTGAGTGCTTGAAGGACTCTATTGAAACAGTTAGTTCACTGATTAGGTTCGTCAAAGAATGTTTTCTGCTTCCGGAACTATAAGAAACAAAATTAAAAAAATAGAAAAATATAAAAAAAAAAAAAAAATAAAAAAATAAAAGATTGGAATAAATTCACTAATTCAGAATGTGTAAAAAAAAACAAATAAACAATAAAATAAAAATTGAAGGAAAAATAAATAAATAAAAAGAAGAAAAAGAGTTTAAAAAAAATTGTTAATATAAATATATTCGGTGCTAATAACCAAGAGGTTGAGCACCTATTCCAATACCCCAACCCTATTAGCCAAAGTCATAAATGATAAATGCATGGAATAAAAAAAAATTGCGATAAATAACATTTGGGACACTTGTCTTAAATATTGTGCGACTTTTTGTTTTAGAACTAGAGCAGACATATTCTATACGGTTTATTTAGACCCAGAGAATCGTAAAAATGCGTATTAATTCCACTTACTAACATATGAAGTATACAGTAAGGGAAAGAATTGCGATCGTGAAAATTTTCGAATACCAGTTTTCAATGGAAACATGCGTTTTAGCGTCCACTGAGTCCAAATAACCAAGTAGTGCAAAAAATACTCGGTGTGCATGATAAGCCTATCACAACATTGAAATGTAAGAATACTGTAAGCCTGAGATGTTACATCAACTTTTTCAACGAAATCGGCGAACCAGAACCATTTTCTGAGGAAGATGGTTGGGGGTGCGGTCATAAATTAAAAACACACATTTAAAATAAATGTTATTTTAATTATGTGCCGACGTTTCGGCCTACAATGTGGGCCTTCATCAGGGCTAAAAGAAACAAGATAACAACCAATGTAATTATAGACTTAATAATGCGTTAGGTATATAATAATATGACAGTAATAAATTATGGGAACATAAATAATATTAAATGTAAAATGATAATAAGATGACAATTATGAAGTATGGAAATAAGGTGACAGTTATAAAGTATGGAAATAAACAAAATTAAGATGATAGTTATAAAGTATGGAAGTAAACATAATTGAGATGATAATATTGTAATGAATTCTCATGATAAAGGAAAAATATGTGAACAATTAAAATTTTAAATATTAACAATTTTGAGTATATATATAATTAGAGTTGATATTTAATATTTAAAATTTTAATTGTTCACATATTTTTCCTTTATATTTTTTTTTCATTTACTTAGTCTCTCTTTATATATTCTCATTACAATATTATCATCTCAATTATGTTTACTCAATTTGATTCAAATAGGCTGACAGGTCTTAAATGGCTATTCTTTTAAAATTTCTACCTCTAAAATACTCTTAATTCTGTAGATTCCAAAAACATAACCATATCATTTGATTAGTATTGATAAAAAACGGTTGAATATGCAAGTTGGACGAATTTGATAACTAAAAAGAGAATAAAAGAGGAAAAATACATTAAGATTTTTTTCCCCCCTAAACCTATCAATATTTATATAAATGTATATATTATAATATAACGTTGGAAAGCTGAAGATTTTAGGAAAAATATTATCCTGTTTACAAAGTTGTAAAATGTAACGTCAAGTGAAGATTTGGGTATAAACGTTAGTGATTATTTAACATAACTTTATATTATTATATCATTTAATCTAAATCCAGTTTCCAACAAAACCGAATAAATATGTTATTTTTATTAACTTAAAACTTTTTTCATATTCAATTTCATTTAATAGTTTTTGAATTGAACTTTATTTATTCGTACATATTACAATTGGTCATAATAGACAATAATTATAGTGCTACAGGATCTCATTCATACAATATTTACAATATAAACAAAAGGAAAGTTAAATTACATAAAATCAAATCAAAATAAATAAACGTATACAATAACAAAATTTGTAGACAAAATAAATACAAATAAATGAAGTTAACAAATAAATAAACAAAACATGTCACATTCATACCTATGTACAATATTTACAGTCAGCTAGAGAAACCGCGGACGGGGCTTGTCCCCCCACTTGTGGAAGGACAAGCAGAGTCCAAAGGATCCCAGCGCCTCCTCACAGCCGCATCACTGGTGACAGCCAGAGGAAGCTAAGTGAGGGCGCCACAGATTAACCTAAAATTATATTGTATTTATTAATTTTCAAAATTATTATTATTCTTTATTTTATTTTTTTTTTCTTTATTTTATTATTATTTATTTTTGTTAGAATATTTTTTTTTATCATTATTACTACTATTATTATTAGTTATTTAGTTTTTATTATAATTATTTATTTCATTTATTTATTAGTTTTCTAGGTTATTATTTTTAATATTTTTTAGATTCCTTATTTATTTATTTTAATATTTTATTTATTTTTTTTTTTTGGTAAACCGTTTTTCTTTTTTTTTATAAGGATATGTGGGAAATGATAACTATAAGCTGTTTTTGCCCATAGAAATTTGACAACACAATTCTGATTTACAACAAATTCCTAATTTTTTGGCAATTTGTCACAATTCATTACGTTTTGCGACTATAGTTGTTCGATAATAATTCCATTATTATTTTGGCTTTCTATAGGTGTATTTATAACGTCTAAATTACTATTTTCATTACGTTTTTTATTTAAAAGAAAAAATCAAATCAAAGTGGATAAATAATTAGACTGGTTACTCTTTCATTCACTATTTGCGTTCTTTCATATTTAATATTTTTATCAATGTATTTTAGAGTAAGAAATTTTGAAAGATTAGTATTAAAGTGCTTTAAACCTTTTTGAACTAAATAATAACTAAGTGAAATTAAAATCCATTTTATTCTTTAACCAATATAGAGATTTTAAATGAAATAATTTTAGCCTGAAAATCGTAAAAATGTGTTGAAACGTTTCAGATATGTGTTTATTTCTTAAATATGAAATTTCAGTTTTATACAACTTTCCGTTTTAGAGCTACACTTACCACACGGACTGACATACAGATTTATTTGGTGGACTTGTGCATTTGAACTAGAGAGACCCTAACAGGTGAATTTTCGGGGAAAACTAGAATTAGAAAATTTTCACAATCGCAAAAATACATATTTCATATATAGGAAAGTGAAGTAAAAATGTAGTTGAGCCAGGCGATAGGAGAACCTGCCTTTTTGATGTTAGTAGATTGTGACCAGTCTAAGAATTTCGAGACCCTATTGTCATCCCAAGTTATGCCCCATCCTGCCTCGTATTATAGGATTTCGTTCCTAACACAGAATCCCTTTTACGTTTTCATAAGACACAATAAAAGAAGAAAGGGACAAAAATGGGAAAAGGTAGTGGGCTTCGGGAGTAAAAAAGGGCATACCTGACCCTCGGGGAATATTTCTCGAGTTATAATCAAAAAGCAACCCCCTCACTTTAATCTCCTTTCTGAGTTTTTTACTCTGAGTCAGGTAGCGACTCCCTTTAACTAATCGGATTCTACTAATATGACAGGAAACACTGACCTGTGACCACAGCTCATGAGTGGTTCATAAAGGAAACAGAACTTAAAAATGAGGGAAGACACCAAAAACATTCACAATAGCTCATTGAGTTGAAATCTTGCGGGGTGCGAGCATTTCCAAATTTCAAGGAGCACAGGATTTTATAACATGACTTAAGTATAAAATCATCTTTGAGGGAGGACAAATGAGATAAAAAATTAAAGTAATTTTTTTCCTACACCCCAGAAACATAAAAAATGTAAAATTAAATACTTCCATGGATTTATGAACAGCCTTAACTACCCTTATTGGGGTCACTTACTGTGTCTAGAATAACAGCCTTCTATGCCTAATATCGCTCCTTCAAATCCAGCGAAGAAGGGATCACTTGTAGCTAGGTGGTTAGCATAACAGCCTCATATGCCAAAGGTCACGGGTTCAAACCCGCAGGTGGTCCTAGGATTTTTTTATTGGAGTAAAAAATGCTTTGTTATGCCGTCCTTGGGAGAAGACGTTAAAAGGTGGTTCCGAGCCTGTGCGATGTCAGGTACTCGTTAAAAATCCCTATCCTAATAAAACCTGGATAGGCAAATTTAGGACTCCCACTGTAGCATCATCCGATTAGCCATAGTAGCATAAAGTGACGTTAAATAAATAAACAAACAAATCCAGCGAATGACCCTACGTAAAAAATCCTGGGTTGTGCCCTTCTCCGATGGATCGCAAAATGGTGGTCCAGGCTCTTTGTGATATCAAGTACTCGTTAATGCTATTCTAATTAAACCTCGATATGCAAAATTTAGGACTCCCATTGTAGCATCACCTGATTAGGCATTGTAGCATAAAGGGACGTTAAATTATTAAATAAACAAACTGCTAATCAACTATCCTAAATTTTTTTTTTTATTTACGTCTACATACCTATATATAAAATATTGTAAGGGAAGGTATTATAATCGAGAAAATTTTCGAATTAGAGTTTTCCTCTGAAATAAACCTTTTAGGGTCCTCAGAGTCAAAATGACAAAGTCCATTTCTAAAGAAATATGTTTTATAATACTAACATTTAATATGTTAAAAGCGTACATATCCCTGAGATGTTGCAGACTTTTTTTTTACAACATTCGTGAACCAGAAAAGCATCTTCACACTTTGCATTTTACACGTTTTTACGATTTAATTAATTCTTTAATAGTTTCACTTATAACTTTCACTTACTATATATAGTAAGGGGAAGTATTGCGATCGTAAAAATTTTCAAATTCCAGTTTTCAACGGAAATACACGTTTAGGGTCATTTTTAATTAGGGTTTAACTCCCGGGCAAAAACGAACAGCCCTATAAAACTGAAATTTCATATTTAACACAACTATACGCCCGAGACGTGACAAAACTTATTTCGTCAAAATGAGCTTACCAGAAAAGGCACGTTATACCATGCATTTTGCACCTTTTTTCGATTTTCTCAAAAACGGTTCTGACGATTTTGATTAAACTCGCTATATCGATGTCAGATTTAACGGGCTTTAATATCATGTAGGTTCTATTCTGATTAAAATGGTCTGACAGGGCTTAAATGCCGATATTTTAAATTTTTTTCCTCTAAAGTACCTTTAATTTTGTAGATTTAATAAAAATAACTATATTATCTTGTTAACGCTGATAAAAAACAGGTAAATATATAAATTGAATAAATTCGATACCCAACTAAAGGAGAAAACAGAAGAAATATTTTTTTCATAATTTTTCGTTTTTGAACATAAGAGCAGTAATATGCATGATAATACATGATATATATACCGTTTGAAAGCTAAAGATTTTAGAAAAAATATTATCTCATACACAAGCTTTTAAAAGTTAATAGAGAGTGATGAAATGAACATAAAACTAACTGATTATTTTAGATAATAATATAATACATTTTTTAATAAAACAGATGTTTTTGTCTAAATTCAATTTAATTAATTCCTTAATAGTTTCACGTATTTTTATCTCTAACTGTTTTTGAAAATTCTTTCATTGATTTTAAAGATGGAGGTAAGTGAAAGTCGTGTGTTGCCCGCACCAGATTTTTTTTATCTTTAACTGTATTTGAAAATTGTTTAATCGATTATAAAATGGAGGTAAGTGTAAGTCGAGTGTTGCCCGGACCAGATTTTTTTTTTGTTTATTTAATTAATTGACGTCAACCAGGTTTCGTACCCCATTTCTCTAAGCAGGGAAGACAACAGTTTAATTTCGAGCAGAGCTTACAAAAAGCCTGATTCAAATTATCCCACTTAACCGTCCATAAAATGCCCCGGGACACGAATAGAGACACCTTTTATAAAAAAACCTAATTGCTACCGGGACTACTAAAGATAGCTCGTGTAGGAATTGGGTGAATTAGAAAGGAATCCGCTGCCTTGGAACTTGATACGAACCACACGCAGTAGTTTTGTCTTGTTATCTACGAAGGGACGATTTGTCAGCAAGTTTAAATATATACCTGTCAGCTACATTAGTGTCCTACCGGCTTTTGTTGTCGTACGAACAAAACGACCGTTTTCTCTCAAAACCTCCTCCCCATTGTAGACTCGAAACGATGACAGCGAGTTAATGTTAATTACAGTCGTTCGAGTTTTGCCAAAGAAAAAAAAATCTGGCATTAATAATACGTTTTGGCAAATGATTACGAAAGAGGAGGAAATAAAATATCTCTTAATGTGAAGTATATGGAATCTTTCCAGAGGTTACGATAGCCTAGTGAATATCAGCGCTTATAGATTCAACAACAGAAATGATTATAAACAAAAAAAGATAATATTAATTTACATTGTTCAGCCTCATTTATGAAAATTGAAAGATTTACATTTTGTTAACAGATAACTTTAAATTCCTCAATCGTTAAATTCTTTTTTTTTTTTTTTTTTTTACACTTTTGTTTGTAGGTAAATTTCAAAAAGTGTGCGTTATTTATTTTATATTCATAATACCTGTAAACAGTCTTCAGTTGTTTTTATTTTGTATTATTATTACAAAAGGTACGGCTGGTCATCGATCAAGACTATTCCTCCTTCATGAGAGGCCTACACATCAATAAAAAATCATATTATTTTTATTGATTTAAACATAAATTTTTTTATATAAACAAGTTTTTTTTTTCAATTTTATTAAAAAAGTTCTTAGTAAGTTAAGTTTATTAAGTTAAAATTATTAAATATAGTTTCATTTATTAAGTTATTTAAAAGTCGTATACAATATTTAGTAAAACATTGTTTCTTTTAATTGATATCAAGTATTAAAATTGTTTTGGTTTTTTTTTTTGACATAATTTATTGAAATTTACAACTGTACTAAAAAAATACAACAAGTAAATATGATATAAGGAAAATGACATGAAAAAGACTTGTAGAAGAACTACCCAATGGTAGCATTCCTGTAACAATTCTAAACTAGAAGGTCTCGGGGCAATCTCCTTTTCAGACGCCTCGGAGGATTGTCAGGAATTGAAGAGGAAGAGAGGATTGAAACTAGAGGATTAGGGTGGGAATAGAGTTTGTCATGAAAGGAATGGTATCTAGATCGGGCCAGAGATCAGCTGATGCGCCAGATGGTAACAGTCGCACTTAACTTCGTCTCTGAGATTTTTGATTTTTCAAAAGGATTTTCATCGATTCCAGTCTCGAAAAAGCTGCCAGCTTTTTGGACATCAACAGCAGTAAGGTTTGGAGTATTATTTCGGTAAGCAGAGTAATTTTTTTTTACCGCAAACAGTGAATGCAGAGTCAATAGGCTTGACACAAAGGGTAGCCATATTTCCTCATATCAGCTGATTGCTGGTATTGGGAATATATACTTATTACTTGTTTCCCTTTAACATTCTCATATTACTATCTTTTTTTTTATATATGAAATGCGATATTTTCATCAAGTGATGTCTTCTAAAACGGCAAGTAAAAGATCAAGATCAGCAGGTTCAAATTCGTCTCCCACTAAACAAAGACCCCGTCGTGATAACAATAAGAAGTTACCAACACAAGCGAACCCTTCAAGTAACACTTTGAAATCTGAACCCCAGCCTAGCCCATCATCACAGGAGATGACAGATGAATCTCCTTTTTTCACACCGAATCCATTTCAAATCCTCCATAGTGAAAAAGAAGACATGGAATCTGCCCCTACACCAAGGGAACCACCACCTCCCCCGATATTTGTCAAAAATATTAAAAATTTTCAACTTCTTTGTGCACAACTTAATAAATTAACCAACCCTGGTAGCTACTCATGTCTGAATAGAACAAATGACACTAAAATATCTCCGGATAGTGCTGAAACCTACAGGAAAGTAGTAAAATATCTGACAGACACCAAGGCCGAGTTCCATACTTATCAGCTACGCCAGGAGAGAGCACTGAGGGTTGTAATAAGAAACTTGCATCCCTCGACACCAACTGAAGTTATTAAAGAAGAACTGATGGAGATGGGATATAAGGTGCGCCAAGTCACCAACGTTTTGAAAGATAAAGTTCAACTTCCAATGTTTTTTGTTGATCTAGAACCATCGACAGGAGTGGAAAAAATCTATGATCTTAAACGACTGTACTACAGCTGTGTAAGAGTAGAGAAGCCCTACATGAAGAAGGATATAGTCCAATGCCATAATTGTCAGGCATATGGCCATACTAAATCTTATTGCCACCATATACCACGCTGTGTGAAATGCGGAGAAGAGCATAGGACAGGAGAATGCACTAAACCGAAGTCATCACCCGCAGTATGTGCTCATTGCCTCAAGGACCATCCAGCCAACTACAAGGGATGCCAAATATATAAAAATCTAAAGACCAGATTTCAAAAACCTCAAGAACCAGAAACAGCAAGAATAACAAGATCTAGAAGAGAACCATCTAAATTTGTAGATTCCAATGTCTCATTTGCCCACTTACTTGGAGGTGGGGACCAGAGTAATGAAGCCGAGGCCCTGCCGAAACAACGTTTACCTCAGCATAATCCACCTATTCCACAACAAACTATTCCACAAAATTTTCCTATTCTTCAAAAAACTCCTCAACATCAAATTTCCCATATCCCTTCTCCATCAAATGTCACAGACCTTACCAGTCTCATGACATCCTTCATCTCCGAAATCAAATCCCTTGTTATGCCTCTAATATCACTCCTTACGAACCTTGTATCAAATCTCATTCCTGCCTTACAAAAACCATAAATGACCTCATCTTATTCCTTATCCATTCTCCTTTGGAATGCGAATGGTGTTAGAAATCACACTGACGAACTGACAGCGTTGTTGGAAGACAAAACAATTGACGTTGCACTTATTACTGAAACTAGACTAACCACTAAACAGCTTTTCAAAATACCGCAGTACATAACATACCGTACAGACCACCCAGACGGCAAAGCTCATGCCGGTTCTGCTATCATTGTCCACCAATCCCTCTCTCATCATTTACTTCCACTTCCTACCTATGATTTCCTGCAAGCCACAGCAATAGTTTTTTTTTTTTTTTATTTTATTGAGATATATTACAATTTGTTTCTATATGAACATTAGTAATAGTGATATATGATCCCATTCACACAATATATACAATGATAAAGTCAAACAAATAAAATATAATATATATACAAAATAAGAAAACAAACAACAACCTATAACTGAGATAAATACAAATAAATGATATATATAGAATTAAATAATAATAAATATAAAAACAAAACAAAACAAAACATTAACCTATAATTGAGATAAATAAAAGTTTGCAGATAAACAAACATCATTCAAACAAACATAACTATATACAAAATATACAAGTGCTATAGAGGGACCCCAGACTGGGCTTTTCCCCCCACTTGTGGAGGAAAAAGCGGAATCCAAAAGATCCTAGACCCTCGCTCTCAGCCGCGTCACTGGTGTGAATCAGTGGAGGCCGAACTAGGGCGTAATAGCCACAAACATACATTACATGAGTGGAGGATCTGACCAGTGTCAGAACTCCAATTTAAACGTTTACAATACGTCTCGCGGCCACTGCCGTTTCAATCTTCGAGGAGGATTATAGGGATGGGTGGTACTGGATAGGGATTGTGCTAGAGGGTTAGGATGATGACTAAGGTTCTGATGAAATTTGGAAAATTTGGATGGTACCAGGTCTAAAATAAATGGAATTTTAAGGTCGTGGTGTAGGGTAGAGTTGGTAACGTAATAAGGAGCATTAACTATTGTTCGGAGAACTTTGGATTGGAAGGATTGGATGCGTTTGATGTTAGAATGTTTAGCTGTCCCCCACAGTTCAAGTCCGTAGGTCCATATTGGTTTCAGTACTGTCTTGTATATTAGTAATTTGTTGTCAACTGTAAGATGAGATTTTCTATTTAGTAGTCTGTATAACTGGCCGAATCTGCGGTTAAGTTCTTTTCTTTTAAGTCTTGTGTGTGGGTTCCACGTCAGTCTTTTGTCTAGTAAAAAGCCAAGATACCGGACTGTGTCAGAGGAAGGAAGCGGTAGGGAATTTAAATAAACCGTTGGACAGGATTTGCGTCGAAGAGTGAATGTGACGTGTGAGCACTTGTTTTCGTTCACCTTAATACGCCAAGCGTTACACCAGTCTTCGACAAGGGAAAGGTGATTTTGTAAATTAATCGATGCTACTTCAGGATCGGAATTGGATGACAAAATGGCGGTATCATCAGCAAATGTTGCCAGAAAGGTATCGGGATCGGTAGGGATATCGGCGGTGTAGAGGATGTAGAGGACGGGTCCCAAGACGCTGCCTTGAGGAACACCAGCCTCAACAATATAATGTTTGGAAAATTCTGAGCCACAGCGAACTCGGAAGGAGCGGTTTGATAGATAGGATCGGAGGACTAGGTATAAGGATTGGGGTAAATGGGTTTTGAGCTTAAAGAGCAATCCCGGGTGCCACACCCGGTCGAAAGCTTGAGATATGTCCAGAAAGGCACCCGAACAATACTCCTTGCACTCAAGGGCAGAGGAAATGTGGTCCACAACTCGGAGTCCTTGCTGAACCGTGGAATGTTGAGGACGAAATCCGAACTGATGTGAAGGAAAATTTTGAAATTTGGCTAGGATTCGTTTTAGTAGGAGCTTTTCGAAAATTTTTGAGAGGATCGGAAGTAGGCTGATAGGTCTGTAAGATGACGTGTTGTTAGAAGGTTTGCCTGGTTTTAGGAAAAGGATGATAGTTGAATGTTTCCATAAGAGAGGAAAATAGGTAGTGCGTAGGATACAGTTATAGAGATATGTAAGGAGTGTAATGGCTTTAGGTGGAAGTTGTCTTAAGATTTGAGGAGTAAGGAGATCGTATCCAGGGGATTTACGGAGAGGAAGCTTTTTAAGAAGATATCTGACCTCAGAGGGATTAACTGCTTTAGGTGGTAAGGAAAGCGGTATTGGTGATATAAGGAACTCTTCAACTGCCGCCGTATGGGTAGGATTAAACAGCAATAGTAATCAAGACTTTTTCCTATCCGGTAACTATTACATCAGCATATTGCCCTCCCAAACACTCCATTTCCAACACCGAATTTGCATCCTTCCTGGATTCCTTAGGAAATCATTTTATTCTGGGTGGAGATCTAAACGCCAAGCACCAGCAGTGGGGTTGTAGAACCACGAATTCTCGTGGAAGAAATTTGCTGACTGCTCTGAATTCCCGAAATTTTAACCTCATACCTCCTGACTCCCCTACCTACTGGCCAACAGATCCTAACCGTAATCCAGATATCCTCGACTTCTTCATCCACAGCGGATTAGGCTCCCTGAACTATTCCGTAACTCGCCTTGATGAACTATCCTCTGACCATAGTCCACTGATCCTTAAAGTATCTCTAACTCCTATTCCGAAACCCATTCCACCATCATTTATCCGAGGCCCTGTCAACTGGAACCTCTTCCGCCAAATCCTCACCGATAATATTGACCTCAGTGTGACCCTCAAAACACCAGATGACCTTGATGATTCCGTCTACTCGTTAACAACCGCCATTCAACAAGCTGTCTGGACTGCCTCCTCTCCTAAGCACTCCAATAGAACTCCTCAGCAAAACCATTTACCTCAACACCTAGCTGACCTCATCCATGCAAAACGCCGAGCCAGATCATTATGGCAAAGAACCCGACACCCAACAGATCGCCGCTCCTATAACTTTTATTGTAGGCAATTAAAGCGGGAGTTGGCGACCTTCCGTTCCCAGTCCTTTAATTCCTACCTCTCCTCTCTATCAGCTCGAGATGATTCCCTGTGGAATGTGACCAAAAAGATCCTAAAATACCATAAAGTTTCCCATCCTCTCCGGCGTGGTGATGACTCCTGGGCTGCGTCTGATGAAGATAAAGCCGAGGAATTCGCCACACACCTCTCCAAAGTATTCACTCCTCACCCGGAATCCAACAGAAATCATACCACAACAGTTCAAGAATTCCTTTTCTCACCAATACCTCTTTCCCTACCTCCTAAAGCTATTAATCCATCTGAGGTGAAATATCTTCTTCAAAAACTGCCCCTTCGTAAATCTCCTGGACACGATCTCCTTACCCCCCAGATCCTGCGACAACTTCCCCAGAAAGCCATTATTTTTCTTACATACATCTACAACTGCATCCTTCGCACCACCTATTTTCCTCTCTTATGGAAACATTCCACAATCATTCTATTCCTAAAACCAGGTAAACCTTCCAGTAACACTTCATCCTACAGACCTATAAGTCTACTCCCCATCCTCTCAAAAATCTTCGAAAAGCTCCTTCTAAAACGAATCCTGCCTATATTAGAATCTCACAACCTTCCTTCCCACCAGTTTGGTTTCCGCTCTCATCATTCCACTGTTCAACAAGGACTCCGAGTTGTAGACCATATTTCCTCAGCCCTCGAATGTAAAGAGTATTGTTCTGGTGCGTTTCTGGACATAGCGCAAGCTTTTGACCGGTATGGCACGCTGGATTACTCTTCAAGCTTAAAACGCATTTACCCCAGTCTCTCTACCTCATTCTAAGATCCTATCTCTCAAACCGCTCCTTCCAAGTACGCTGTGGTGTAGAATTTTCCAACTTTTATCCCGTTGAGGCCGGTGTTCCTTAGGGCAGCGTCCTGGGACCCGTTCTCTACATCCTTTACACCGCTGATATTCCTAATCATCCTGACACCTTTCTGGCAACATTTGCAGATGACACCGCCATCCTATCATCCAGTTCCGATCCCGAAACCGCATCCTTAATCCTGCAAAGACACCTTTGTCTTATCGAAGACTGGTGTGGTGCTTGGCGCATAAAGGTGAACGAGGCCAAATGCAAACATGTAACCTTCACTCTTCGACAAAACTCCTGTCCGCCAGTTTACTTCAATTCCATTCCTATTCCTCCTTCAGATACAGTCCGCTATCTTGGCTTACTACTTGACAAAAGACTGACGTGGAACCCACATACAAGACTTAAAAGAAAAGAACTCAATCGACGATTCGGACAGTTATACAGACTGTTAAACAGAAAATCTGAACTTACAGTTGACAACAAATTATTAATTTATAAGACAATACTGAAGCCCATCTGGACCTACGGACTTGAACTGTGGGGGACAGCTTAACGTTCTAACATCAAACGCATTCAATCCTTTCAATCCAAAGTCCTCCGAATAATAGTAAATGCTCCTTATTATGTATCCAACTATACCTTGCACCACGACCTTAATGTTCCATTTATCTCAGACCTAATTCCATCCAAATTTTCCAAATTCCATCAGAACCTCATTCATCATCCTAATCCTTTAGCACGATCCCTATCCAGCTCCACTCATCCACACAACCCACCTAGAAGGTTGAAACGGCAGTGGCCCCGAGATATATTGTAAATACATATGCTGGAGTTCTGACACTGGTCAGATTCTACTCTCAAGTGCGGTGTGATTGTGGCTATGGCGCCCTCACTTAGCTTCCGCTGGCTCTCACCAGTGATGCGGCTGAGAGGGAGGCGCTGGGATCCTTTGGACTCTGCTTGTCCTTCCACAAGTGGGGGGACAAGCCCCGTCCGGGGTTCCCGAGCTGATTGTAAATATTGTACATAGGTATGAATGTGACATGTTTTGTTTATTTATTTGTTAACTTCATTTATTTGTATTTATTTTGTCTACTTAATTTTGTTATTGTATACGTTTACTTATTTTGATTTTATTTTATGTAATTTGACTTTCCTTTTGTTTATATTGTAAATATTGTATGAATGAGATCCTGTAGCACTATTATTATTGTCTATTATGACAAATTGTAATATATACGAATAAAAAAAAAAAAAAAAAAAAAAAAAAAAAAAAAAAAAAAAAAAAAAGATCGGGCCAAATCAGCAACATACGGAACGTTGAGGTCTTTATGGATAAGTTTATTAGTTACAAAATAAGGAGCATTGAGGATTTTACGAAGTATTTTGGATTTGGATACGGGAAGAATTTGATGGTTTAGTAGAGCCCCAAAGCTCTACTCCGTACGTCCAGATAGGCCTTATGATGCTAATATAGATGAGCCTTTTGTAGTTAAGTGAAAGGTTACAGCGTCTGTCCAGTAAGTGTTCAAGTTAACGAAAGTGGCAAACAGTTTCTTGTCATTTCTGTCTTGTATGAGGGTTCCAATAAGGCGTTTGTCAAGGTGCAGTCCTAGATATTGGATCTACTCAACCGGGACAAGAGGAGTATTATTGAAGGAGACAGTAGGGCAGGATGTCATTGGTTTACGGCGAAGAATAAAGGTAAATTGGTTGGATTTGTTGGCATTTATTTTAATTTTTTTTTTTTTTAACGTTTTTTCCCTTTACAAGATTCGAATGTGCTGTGGCAGGGTAGATTAAAAGTGCTTAAAAATAAAAATAAATGTATATAAAGTTTATG
The DNA here is from genome assembly GCA_023052935.1 of Piezodorus guildinii. Classification (NCBI taxonomy): domain Eukaryota; kingdom Metazoa; phylum Arthropoda; class Insecta; order Hemiptera; family Pentatomidae; genus Piezodorus; species Piezodorus guildinii. The sequence continues at coordinate 116,438,373 of CM041298.1, forward strand.
TAAATTGTAAATATGTGTAAATAATGACTTATCTGATCTTATTTTGTATTTTTTGTGATATTTTTAATATAGGAACTGTAATGACCAACTCCTTTTGTATGTGGATTACGCCAAAAATTATTATTATGTAAACTATCAACAGTGGAGAACTTATCACCAATATGTGTATATATATATATATAAAATATATATATAATATATATATATATAATAATAATAACTTTATTTATTTGTTTTTAGGGCAATCCCCATACAAATAGAGCTGGCTGGCACAGCACAAATAATAAATTTATCGCCAGAAAATATACATTATCAATTACAAATCGAATAAATAATTAAAACAAAAACAACAAAACATATATACTGCAGTAAGCATAAAGGTGCTGCTATCTTTATGATTACTTTCATCCAACATATACATAAACAACATAAATTAAATATAAGAAGATCAATAGATAATGTAAAAATAATAGTACTAAAGCAAATACTAAATCCCTACAAAATATTAACAAGTCCCGAAACCTTTAAGAGTGATTAACATTCTGAAATGAAAGATGTTGAAATCTTGTTTTAAGATTAACTTTGACAAAAATAAATAATGATTTCAGGTCTATTACGTGGAGTTCCGCAAGAATTTCATAAAAGCCATTAATACTCACATCATTTAATACGGGCATAAATCGTGTTCTATTGTCCTGGTATGCGGGACATCGAGCAAAAAAATGGAAACAATCTTCCAATGCGCCTCCATCACAAACTAGGCACGGCTTCTGTGGGTCCAGAATATACTTCTGCGGGCCAACACTAAAGGAGATGGCGTACTTTCCCGACAGTCTGATCTGGGCTAAAGTCCTAACATATTGCATCCTAACATTAGATAACTTTACTATATATATATATATATATATATAATATAATATAATATATATATATATATATATATATATATATATATAGGGAATTGAAAGTAAAACAGGTCTTTGGCGAAAATAAGCTTTTGAATGAATCGATCAGGTACAAAGTTTAGGAAGGTTCCCCCTCCGTTATGAAATTCCCCAGTGGACATATAGCTGCCAAAAAGAGTTAACAAGGATTCGCATTATAATTCCCCATGATGGGGCAGTAAACATCATCAATGACAGCCCCCAATCATTTAAATGCGGCCGTTTATAGAAATCTTACAACGGACGAGGGGTCAGTATTCAAATCAGTACACCGCTAACAGCTGGTCGCCCGACAACTGGTTCTTCCAGATGCCGCTTCTATCCGAAACAATGCTTTGTAATAAATCTAATATTTAATGACGGGGGTGTCGGATAGGGGTAACTGTAACTAGCTCTATTGTCTAGCGAGGAACAGTTGCTTAGAAAATGGAGCTGTTGGAAAAAATTAAATGCCAATATAAAAACAAAGAGCAAAAATCGTGTACGTTCAGGAATAAAGTAGTAAAGTATAAGTATATAGATAGATAACTGTATTTTTCTTTCACTTACTATATATAGTAAGGAAAAGTATTGCGATCATGAACATTTTCGAATTCCAGTTTTCAAGGGAAATCCAAGTTTTAGGGTCCCCTGAGTCCAAATAACCAAGTCCCGCAAAAAGGTCTGTGTGTGCGTCCGTGTATGGTAGCTCCAGGGCGGAAACGATAAGTCCTATGAAACTGAAATTTTATATTTATGACAAATATACGCCCAAGACGTTACAAAACCTTTTTCATCAAAATGAGCTCACCACTTTATATTTGGCACCTTTTTTCGATTTTCTCGAAAACAGTTTCGACGATTTTGATTAAACTCGCTATATCAATGTAAAATTTAATAGGATTTAACATCATGTAGGTTTCATTCTGATTAAAATAGTCTGACAGGGCTTAAATGCCGATATTTTAAATTTTGTTCGTCAAAAATAACCATAATACCTTGTTAGCCCTGATGAAAAACTGGTAAATTCATAAATTGAATGAATTCGATACTTAATTAAAGGACTGAAATAATATTTTTTTAATGCAATTTTTTGTTTTGAAAATAAGAACAGTAATATACATGTGTAATATACCGTTGGAAAGCTAAAGATTTAATAAAAATATTATCTAATACACAAGAGCTTTTAAAAGTTAATAGAGAGCGATGAAAAGCCGATAAAACTAAGTGATTATTTTAGATAATAATATACAATAATTTCTTTTAAAATAAAACACAGGTTTCCATAGAAATTCTATTTAGCTAATTCTTTGATGGTTTCACTCATTTTTATCTCTTACTGTATTTGAAAATTCTTTAATTGATTCTATTGTCGTGTGTTGCCCGCACCAAATTTTTTCAGCATATTATAACAAAAATATAACAATCTTACAATTTTTAAAAAAAACATTAATAGAACTATGGTCTTTTAGACTGTCTAGTAGACCTGTTAAATTTTACCAATTATACAACAATTAAAATATAAGTAAAATCAAATCTCACTCACTGAATCTTCTATGGCTCAAAACAACAAAGCAATGACAATAAACCATTACTATTATATAAATGACAAGACTTAAGTATAATTAAATTATTTTATATGTTTTATATTGAGGATGTATTGTCGACTGTAGAAACTATTACAGGTGGAATAATCAGGAATCAGTCATTTTTTTAATTTTTTTTATTTTTGCCAACGATTCAGCTCAAGCTTGTGAGCCATCAGCAGTGCATTACTGAGCCATGTCCAAGCATAAACTGAGGCTCAGTTCAGAGGAAAAGCTCGATACATGGGTACCTCATGATCTCACTGAGCGGCACCAAGACCCCATGTCTCAAAACATACCGTGCAAAAATTGAAAGAACTGGGATACGAAGTTCTTCCGCACCCACCATATTTCCCGACTTGTCTCCAACAGATTACCACCTGTTCAGGAATTTAGACAACTTCATCAAAGGAAAACGTTTTGAAAATGATTATCAAGTGAAAAGTGCGTTTTCAGATTTTGTTTCACTTCAAAGCTCAGAGTTCTTCAATTCGGGGATAAAAAAGTTGGTGTCGCGTTGGGAAAAATCTGTAGAATTTTAATAAAAATCCTTTACCTTGAAAACTGACATTTCATGTGACACAACGCTATATTTTAATAAAATGAGGAAAGATTAACTTATGATAGAATGATCTTAATTTCTTAAAACATGTTTTTATTTAAAAAACACATTAATTCGGTTGTGTATTTCATGAATAATTTATATATAAAATATTCCATTTCACAGAAGCATTGTCGTTGGCCGTGCCTGGATTTCCATTCTTTTGTATTCAGTTTAATGGGAAACTTTTTTTCTTGGTTTATTATTTATTTATCTTTTTTTTTTTTTTTTTTAGAAACGATTCAAACGCAATGAAAACCTTGGAAAATATGTTAAGAAATCTTGTGGACACGCAAGAAATTACTCAACAGAAAAAAAAAGAAACAATAAGACATGAATTAGAGGGTCTTGAGAAGCCATTCTGCGACAACGTCGATATTACTCGGTTAAAAAGATTACATCGTATTTTATGCACGTTTTAAACACATTATACTTTTCTTATTAATTTGAACATATATTTTTTAAAGATTTTTATTTATAACAGATGAATTTGATTTTAAATCTTATGCTTTGGATGATTAGAAGCATAAACGATGACGATCTTGGAGATATTTAAATATCACCACATACGTTTAAACTCGTAAGAAAATTAAGTACTTGGATTCAATGATTTTATTTTATTTTTTTTATTTATTAATTTATTGAAATTTGCAACTTTATTAGTAAATACATCAAGTAAATTGGCTCATAATATAGATAATATACATGAAGAGAATATGCCCATTGGCACTCCACTAGGTAATCAACACTAGAAGGTCTCGAGGACATCTTCTTTTCAGACACCTTAGAGGATTGTCAGGAATGGAAGAGGAAGCAAGGATGGAAACTAGAGGGTTAATGTGGGAGTGGAGTTCGTCATGATAGGAATGATACCTCGTACGGGCTAAAGGTCACGGGTTCAAACCCGCAGGTGGTCCTAGGATTTTTTAATGGGAGTAAAAAATCCTTAGTTACGCCGTCCTTCGGAGGGGACGTTAAAAGGTGGTCCCGAGCCTGTGCGATGTCAGGTACTCGTTAAAGATACCTATCGTAATAAAACCTGAATAGGCAAAATTTAGGACTCCCACTGTAGCATCGTCCGATTAGCCATAGTAGCATAAAGTGACGTTAAATAAATAAATAAATAAACCTCGTACGGGCCAAATAAGCAACATATGGGACATTAAGGTCTTTATGGATGAGTTTGTTGGTGACAAAGTAAGGAGCATTGAGGATTTTTCGAAGGATTTTGGATTGTAAGGATTGAATACAAGAAGAATTTGATGGTTTAGTAGAGTCCCAAAGCTCAACTCCGTACGTCCAGATAGGCTTTATGATGCTAACATAGATGAGCCTTTTGTAGTTAAGTGAAAGGTTACAGCGTCTGTCCAGTAAGTGTTGAAGTTAACGAAAGCGGCAGGCAGTTACTTGTCGTTTCAATCTTGTGTGCGGATTGAATTAAATGATAAAAAGAAAAACGAAATCTAGGAGAAAATAAAGTCCCGGTTAAAGGTGGGAAATGGGTGTTATTATTCAGTTGCGGAATTACTTAGCTCGCGGCTTCCATCCAAAAACTTAAAGGTTAGAATTTATAAAACTATTATTTTTCCGACGGTTCTTTAGTAATGTTAAACTTACTTTGAAGGATGAACAACGCCTCAACATTTTCGAAAATAAGATACTGTGTAAAATATTTGGTCCAAAAAGAGATGATGTCCCTAGGGAATTCAGAAAGTTGCACAATGCGGAATTGGGGGGTTTGTACCCTGTAAGTATAATTGAGTTGATAGCAACGTTAAGAGTCAATTGGGCGTGCAAATTTGTTGGGCTCAGTGAAGAACGAATTCTGAAAAACTTGGGGTGTGGAATCTAGCATAAAAGCCTTCTGTACCCAAGGTAGTGAGATCGAACCCTGCAGGCGGCCCTCAGATTTTTAATTCAAGTAAAAATCCTTTGTTGTGCCGTCCTTCGGAGGGAACATAAACTGTGATTCCGGGCCTATACGATGTCAGGTACTCGTTAAAGATCACTATCCTAATAAAACCTGGAGACAAGATTTAGGACTACTACTGTCCGATTAGCAATAGCAGCATGAAGTGACCTTAAACGAAAATCTAATCGAACCATTAGCCACAACAATGGGAATCCTACATTTTGTCTATCTAGGCTTAATTTTTTTTTATTATTATAATTTTTTTTTATTGAGAATTATTACAATTTGTTTCATAATGAACAGTAGTAATAGTGATGTGATACAAATTCATACAATATATACAGAAAATAATGATAAAGTCAAATTACATAAAATCGGAAATGAATAAATTCAAATATATACAAAACAATAACAATTAATAAAACAAAAAAGAAACAACAAACAAATCAAAACAACACCCTGCACTAGAGATAAATACAAAGTTGGGAAATAAATAAACAACATACAAACAAACTTAAATATATACAATCTGCTAAAGGGACCCCAGACTGGACCTCTCCCTCCACAAGTAGGGAGAGAAGCCGAATCTAAGAGATCCCAGCGCCTCTCTGTCAGCCACATCACTGGTGTAAGCCAGTGGAGGCTGAGTTAGGACGCAATAGCCACAAAGATACAGTACATGGGCTTAATTAGAATAGGGATCTTTAACGATTACCTTACATCGCAAAGATTCGGTATGTACATCTCACCTCATCTCAGAAGGACAGCACAGCCAAGGATTTTTGAAATGGATTAAAAATACATAGCGTCATCTGCCAGGTTTGAAGCCGTAAACTTGAGCATATAAGGCTGTTAGGGTAACCACTATACCATAGGTGACCCCTATACCGATCTTTAATTTGCCATTAATTAGATACAGGGAACTTTAAAACGTGTGTTTTGCCTTGAAAAAGATATAAAAATTTCACGATCTGATCACTTTCCCATTCTATATATTTTAAATATATGTAAGAAAAAGAAACAGAAAGATAGTATATAATTAAAATTGCAAGCAATATTTCTATAAATAGTTTTGAATTTGGTGATAATGAAGAAATGATTGCTGAGATATGGAGTATTTTTCGAGTTTTTTTTATATATAGGATTTATACAAAATTTGGAAGTATTTTTCAGATAAATAAACGATCAAATATTTATTTAATTGCTAATTGAAAATACTTTTTTTTTTTAAATAATTAATGTGAGACATGTATGAAAATATATATTGAGACCTACATTGGAATGGACAGAGCCTGTAATATCGTGGAATACGCCCAGGAAACTTTGCGGAAGTTGTGTATTGATCAGACTTGTAATGTTCTGAGGCTTTTAGTGCCGGCGTCTACCATTTTCATATTTCAACACGTTACCCTCAATATTTATTATATCATTCTCAATTATATTTTAATATATTTTTCAATTATATTTTATATATTTTAATTAATTATTTATTATATCATTCTCAATTATATTTTGTGCATTTCGATGATTCACGTTCGTTGAATAGTTTAAAATAAAATTGGGATACAACTTGCCAGAAAAAATATTAGTTAATATGAAAATTAAATAATGATGTGAGACTGGTAGACTGTTTAGCAATATTAAGAAGATCATTCGTGATTCAGTGATTATAACACTTAGTTAAGTAGAAGCTTTATTAAATGTGCCAACGTTTCGGCCTAATTTTTAAGATATCTTGAGGGCGATTAAGGAGAGAGGTTGCGATCAATTATTTAAACATCAATCACTTCAGTCGTCCTGAACATGGTCTATTTAGGCCGAAACTTAAGCATATTAAATTAATTTTCTACTTTAGCAAGTGTTTTAGTGACTGAACCTCGAATTTACTTCTCCTCAATGAAAATTTAATCATTCTATAGACGGAAAAAAAAATAAAATAATTGTATCATTACCGACTAATTGCTTATTTCTCGTAGTGTGAGTATGTATTAGGAAAGAATTTCTTAACCAAATGAAATAATAATTATAATAAAAAAAATAATTTATTTAATTGATAATTTATTACAAACAAATTTTATTCATATATATTACAATTTGTCTCAATGAACAATAAGAATATAGCCTTGAGATCACATCCATACTGTGTTTACAGAAAAAAATAAGGTAATATTTTATATTATAAATTATATTTTAAAAAATTAAATACACTTCTATAATAAAACCACTAAATTCCGCCTACACAGAATCGTCCAATGTTCACCGTTCAAGCCCAAGCCCCCGAGATCAGCCTTAACGCAATCCTCCCATCGTCATTTCGGCCTATCTACCAGTCGGATCAGCGAATACCAACTTTCTCGGAATGCAATACTCACCGAGCCCAACAACTTTACTCGCCCATTTGAGTCTCCGCGATGATATCAATTCAATTATATTCACAGGATACAAGCTCCGCTATTCCGCGTTGGGCAACCTTCTAAAGTCCCCAATGGCCGCATCTGTTTTCGGACCAATTATTTTACGCAATACCTTCGAAAACCTTAAGCTGTTGTTCATCCTTCAAAGTAAGCGGCCAGGTTTCACATCCGTAAAGAACCGTCGGAAGAATAATAGTTTTATAAATTCTGACCTTTAAGTTTTCAGACAGAAGCCGCGAGATAAGTAATTTAACAGCTGAATAATAACACGCATTTTCCCCCTTTAACCGGGACTTTATTTCTTCCTGGATTTCATTTTTCTTGTTAACATTGAACCTAAATACTTGAATTTCTCTACGTGTTCCAAAGTATGCCCTGATATATCAATATCACCAAGATTGCCACCGTTTCTGCTACTAATAATATATTTCGTCTTATCGGTATTTAATTCGAGACCTATTTGTTTACCGGTTTTTATTAACACACTTGTATTTAGTTGTATGGTTTCCGTGTCTTCACCTAGCAGTACCAAATCATCGGTATACCCCAAAACCGGAATCTTGTCACCCATATTTAAGCCTTTCTCGGTACACATCACCTTTTCTATGACATATTCTAAAGCTATGTTAAATAAAACAGGTGAAAGGGAGTCACCCTATTTCAAACCCGATCGCACCTCAAATCTCTCGGAGTAATTATGACCGATTCTAACTTTATGGAATGTTTCCGACAAACACATCTGTACTAGGTTTACTAACTTTCTAAGAATTTCTAGGTAAAACAATATATATGTTTATAATATATATAAAATTATAACGCGAGTTTGGTTTCCGCTAAATTCTTTTAAAACACTTGATCGATTTTTTAATGTTTTCACCATCATCAAGGGCATCATTTTCTGAAGGTTTATAAGTATACATTGCAATATAGCTTTTCTTAAAACGGGAAAAATAAATTTCCTATAACCAAGTCGTCAAAACATTATTCCTGATATATAAGTAGTAACATAGGCCTATGATTTAAGTACAAGATTTTAGAAAAGTCAATATTTTAATAAAAGGATTCTAATAAGTAAATATTTTTTATTTATATTTTATTGAATTTTGCAACTGTATATTACATAAATACAATAAATAAAGGTGATGAATTATAATAAAAGGCTTGTGAAGAAACTACCCAGCGGTAGTACATCGATGTTTATATAAGTAAGTAGATCCCGAGGCCGTCTTCTTTTCAATCGCCTCAGAGGGTTGTCAGGAATATGTGAGGTTGATTGGTTACGGACAAGAGGGTTTATATGGGTTGGGAGTTTGAAATTAAAAGTGGTACATCTGGTACGAGAAAGGTCCGCCACAAATGGGATATTAAGGTCGTTATGGATGATTTTATTTGTGACGAAATAAGGAGCATTTAGGATTTTGCGAAGGATTTTGGATTGGATGCAGGAGGAATTAGATGGCTTAGTAGAGCCCCAAAGCTCGATTCCATATGTCCAGATGGGTCTGATGACAGTGATATAAATGAGATTTTTGTTGTGAATTGGAAGTTTTGAACGCTTGTCTAGTAAGTGTTGTAGTAATCGGTATCTACGGGCAGTTTCTTGTGGTTTTAGTCTCGTGTGAGGGTATAAGTAAATGTAATGTTGTAAACTTAGAACATATGTTATCGGTAAAGTTGGAGGTTAAACGTAAATGAAACAGTTCTCTAATACAAAATAAATACAAAGTTTTTAAAATAAATTAACATCTAAAACAGAGAAAATAATAAAAAGAAAGATTAAATTTTCCACAAAGTAAAAAAGAAGAAAATGCAATCAATTTACAAGCTTCCAAATACGCGTTTATTATCTCATCGCCGTATTCGTTGAGACACTCAACATCTGTCTGTTTAACGCTCATGTCACGTTAAACAAATAGTAAAGGGGAAAAAAATCGTACGAAAAAAAAAAAACGGGAGAGAGGCACGACTAGGAGAGGAAGACATAAAGAGCAGAGTAAGGAAAAGGATAAAAAAAGAAAGATAAAAAGAAGCGAAACTAATTTCGATTTGGAGACACAAGTGGTTCTCATGGAGAGGGTGGATCTAACGTGTTAGCTCGTCCGTCACCGGTTGCTATTCTTAATTAGGAGTCCTCACGGTCAAATATATATATATATATATATATATATATATATATATATATATATATATATATATATATATATATATAATCTAAGTTTATAAGTGAATAATTCACTTTTATTAGAGCATTGAGAACATATAATTATTTCTAAAAGGAAAACAGCTTTATACTTTGTGATTACATGTCAAGATGAAAAGACAGACTCTCAACCACCGACTGAAAATACTATACTCTCTTTTTTCAAAATTAATTAAAAAATTAAAAATTAGACAGAAACTGAATACATACAAATACCTACTTAAGCCAATATGGACTTATGCTTCACAGATTTTTGGTTCAGCAAAAAAGACTTTGCATACGAAAACTGCAATAATTTCAATCCAAAATTTTAAGACTCATAACGACAGCTCCTTGGTACGTAAACAACAGAACACTACATACGGACTTACAGCAACCAACAGTTGACCAACATATACGAACACTCTATTCTCGTTTTCACATTAAACTTAACGGACACGTCAATAGATGATTAACGACATGTCAGTAGCTGAAATGCCGGTCAGAAGAAGGCTAAAACGAAGCTGGATGAGGGACCTCCTTGGAAGGGGTGCTGCTGGGCACTTTACTTCCCATGTCTACCATGTCTGATCTTACTTTTGTCCAACACATTTGCTGATCGTCAGACATTTTCTGACTGGTGTGAATAAAGATATAAAGAGAAAAAAAAAAAAAAAATTTTTAAATACCGTGAGAGATGAAATAAGTTTAAGGAATTAATTAAATTGGTTTTCGATAGAAACACGAGTTTTATTAAATAATCTATTATATTATTATCTAAAACAATCGGTTACTTTTATCCACTTTTAAACACTCTCCATTACATTTTACAACTTTGTGTATGAGATAATGTATTATCTTAAATTGTTAGCTTTCCAACGGTATATTATACATATATATTTTATGGTTCTTGTCTTAAAAAACAAAACAAAAAATACATTAAAAAATACTTTCGCATCTTATTTTTTTAATAATTTTATCTTATTTTTTTATTTATATTTTTATAAACTTGTATATATAGCCGTTTTTTATTAATGTTAATTGGTTAAAACGAAATGGTTAACTTTTTCGAATATACAAAATTGGAGATACTTTAAAAGATGAAAATTTAACCCTGTCATCCTATTTCAATCAGGATGAAACCTACATCACATTAAAGCCTATTAAATTTTACATAGATATAGCAAGTTTAACCGAAATTGTCAAGCCCGTATTTTATAAAATCGTAAAAACGTACTAAATCCATGCTATATAGTGCCTCTTTTGTTTCACTGATTTTGATAAAAAAAGTTTCTATAACATCTCGGGCGTATAGTACTCTTATATATGAAATTTCAGCTTCGTACCTATTTATTTTCACACACACACACAAATACCCTGAAGTTGTACTTCCGTTGAAATTAAATTGGAATATTTTTAAATACTAATACTATGTATTTTATATAAAGGTAAGTTGAATATAAAAGTTCTTAAATATATTAATAATTTCATTTTTAAACAGTGACATGACATTAGGAATAATTGTTAATATTAACGTTTGATGCGGGGATGTGTTGGACGTGAATATTTCACGGACGAACAGGAAATTACAATCCTTATCGGTGCCGCTTGCTCCCCTGTCGAGCAATAAGGGCCTTTAATAATTTATTCACATCAACGGCCCTACGAATAACAGCGACATCTGAATAATGAATAATAAGCACAATACCCTATCAACAGAGTTTTAGAAAACTTGGATAATCACACAATTTCATCACTTTTCACTGGAATAAAACCAATTTCGGTTTTTCTAAATTTTTTTTATACCAAAAAGAAAATGCATTATATATATATATATATATATATATATATATATATATATATATATATATATATATATATATATATATAAAGAAAAAAGAAATGATAAAAAAATATGTTATATGGTGATGCCACAACTTATAACAGAAGTGATTTCCTGATCACTCGGTTATTATCGATGGTAGAGAAAAATGTAAGGTGTTCTGGAATCAGAAAATTTTATTTGAATGAAAATCGAAAAAAAAAAGAAAAGGAAATAGCAACGAAGTCTAGTATAAGTATTTTTTGTTTATTATTTTGAATCATAGGGAGCGGCGTGGTCTAGTGGGTAGAGCGCTAGTCTACTGTGCTCCGGGTCCTGGGTTCGAATCCCGGCTGTGGCGGAATATTATTTATTCTGTTATTTCAGACGGGGGAGGGGGAAGGGCAATCCTGGGATATGGAGACTCTCCTGGGGCACACTCAGCCTCAATCAAGTGGGTATCCAATACGGGAATAAAACCTGGCGGCTAAGCGTGATCTCGGCTGAATCACCTCATTGCACGGCCGTTGGCCTGGAAACAATACGAATCTTCAACATGTACTGGGCCCAAAACTATTCATAGGTTGTAGTGGTACAGGTTTCTTATTTCGAATAATGAAACCTTGTAATCTAACAAAAAAAACAAATACCCTATCCAGTCAAAATTCAAGTGCTTACGTTTCAAGATTCGTAGAACCAAATAATGAATTTTTAAAAATTCCTTCATTCCTTTTTTTTTTTTTATTTATTTATAGTAATTTACAACTGTATTAAAGAACACAATAAGTAAATATGAGGAATGAAAAAACAAAAGTCATGAAAATGTCTTGAAGAAGAACTACCCAGTGGTACACTTCACTAACTATTTTAACTCAGTAGGTCCCGAGGCCACCTTCTTTTCAGTCGCCTTGGAGGGTTATCAGGGATATCTCAGGAAGATAAATTACGGACAAGTGGATTTGTATGGGCAGGGTGTTTAGAATGAAAAGAGGAGTATCTATCACGGGCTATGTCTGCAACAAATGGGATGTTAAGGTCATTATGAATGAGTTGATTTGTAACTAAATAAGGAGCATTCAGGATTTTTCGAAGGATTTTGGATTGTAAGGATTGGATGCGGGAGGAATTAGATGGTTTCGTAGAGCCCCAAAGCTCGATTCGATAAGTCCAAATAGGTCTGATAATAGTGATGTAAATGAGTCTTTTGTAATATACTGGAAGTTTTGAACGTTTGTCTAGTAAGTGTTGTAGTAATCGATATCTTCGAGCAGTTTCTTGTCGTTTCAGCCGATATTTTAAATTTTCTTCTTCTAAAGTACCTTTAATTTGGTAGATTCCATAAAAATAACTATATTATCTTGTTACCACTGACGAAAAACAGATAAATATATAAATTTAATGAATTCGATACCCTACTAAAGGGAAAACCGGAAATAATATTTTTTAAATGCAATTTTTGGTTTTTGAACATAAGTAATATACACGTGTAATATACGGTTCGAAAGCTAAAGATTTTTGAAAAAATTATTATCCAATACACAAGCTTGTAAAAGTTAATAAAGAGTCATGAAAACTAACTGATTATTTTAGATGATAATATAATTGATTTTTTTAATAAAGCACGTGTTTCTATAGATATTCAATTTAATTGATTCTTAAACTAATTTTTATCTCTAGCTGCATTTAAAAATTCTTTAATCGATTCTAAAAATGGAGGTAAGTGAAAGTCGTGTGTTGCCCGCACCAGATTTTTCGTTTTAATATTGACATTCTGTAGCTCAATAATTTTTAAAATAGTATATTCAATCTCATTGTAAATGTATCTCTTTTGCATCTTTTTAGCCCTGATGATGGCCCACAATGGGGGCCGAAACGATGGTAGAAAATAAATGGTTGAAATTACTTAATTGTTTCATTTGCTCACCGCCACCCGGACTAATTCCTTCTAGTAACAATAATTTCTCGCTAAATGCACTTTTCTTTTTGATGGGCTCAAAATGTCAAATTGATGAACTCTTATATTCGTCAAACTGAAGTCTTTTAAACATAAATGGCACTACATTTATGACATGTATACATTATCGAATGGCATACATTCGACCAAACTCTATCCTTCAAAAATTATATTTCTGAAATCTCCCGTCGTACCTTTTCAACCTTAAAGCGACTGTATTTCCTCCGTCACCTATTCCCGCTTGAAACCCGAAAACTCCTCGTTACCTCTCTGATATTTCCCCATTTCGACTATTGCAGTACGGTATACGATGGTGTTTCTGGGGATCTCGAGGTGAAAATAAAACGTTTAATCAATTACTTTGTCCTATTCATCTTCCCCAGGTACTCCTCCGTATCCCAATTATATAGCGAGTTAGTGGCCTTCCAATCGTCGCAAGTATTTCCTCGCATCATTCCTTTACCAAGTTATCCAATCCCGCCGTCCATCATATATTTTTGACCTTCTACAATTCAAATTCTCTGTCCATCCCCGTTGTACACGCTCCAGGCCTTCAGATTTATACAGTACGGCCCACAGAACTGCATATTTCGACAGATCCTTTCTAATTCGATCCTCAATCATATGGAATTCTATCTCTCCTTCCATCCGTCACTCCAAATCTCTGTCAACCTTCAAATCCCGCATATTTAATCACTTAATAAATATCCAGGCTTGATAGATTTGTTTTGTTTTGTTTTTTTATTGTTTTTTATTTTGTCGTTGTTTTTGTTTTCTTCGGGGGAGAGGCGTGGTCTAGTGGATAGAGCACTAGTCTGCTGTGCTCCGGGTCCTGGGTTTGAATCCCGCCTGTGGCAGAATATTATTTATTCTGTTAATTAGTCGGGGGGCGACCCTAGGGTATGGAGACCCTCCTGGGGCAGACCCAGCCTCTATAAAGTGGGTACCCAAATTAATTGGGAAAAACCTGGCGGCTGAGCGTGATTAAGGCCTAATCACCTCATTGCACTGCCGTTGCCTAGAAACAGTACGAATCTCTATATGTACTGAGCCCAAGACCCTTTCATGGGTTGTAGTGGTACAGGTTTTTTTTATTTTTTTTTTGTTTACTCCATTTTAATATGTCTATTTTATATGAGTAATTATAATATTAACTTATTTATTATCTTTACTTTGAATCAAAAACACAAACATATTACAGTGCAATTTAGAAGTCACTATCCCACTAAGGCGAGCCCGTGTGTGGGAAAGAAGTTCACCTGCGGCAATTCAATAAAAGTAATTATTAACTTGTTAACATATATTTAATTTGCTCTAAGACTCCAAAGCGCCTTTCGTAAATTCTATATAATTTATTCTAAAGGGACACGTCCCAGAATAATAAAGAATTTATTTTTTATTTAAATTTAAAATGCACCAGTGCGAAGCAAGGGCCTATCGCTAGTTGTATAGTAATTTCAATTTATTGACATTTACAACTTAATATTAACCTCCTTGATGTCTAGTTTGGCTAATTCTTGGTTTTTATTGTTACATCAAGTAATCGCAAATACAATAAAATCGATATTACATTTCCTTACACCACTATATCTAATGCCCTTGCCCTCATTTCGCAAAGCTGCTAAATAATTACTCTTACCGAGGAAATAAATTTCTAGTTGAAACACTCCTTTTTTTGAAGGAAAAAAATTACTTTTGTCGAAGGCTAAATCTAGGATCCGGCTTGTATAGGTCAATGCGTGATAAATATTTGAATTAGGGCGCGGTAAAAAAAAAAAAAAAAAATCCAACATTTTATGCACTGTTTAATAGCAACAAGGTGTCTTCTGAGCTAGTTGGATGATTATTAAAATTTTATATCTAACTTTATTTTCTTAAATGGCGTAATATTTTCAATAAAAAAAACTTTAATATTTTTTTTTTTTATAACTTTTTTCTATTAACGAGCGTTGCTTGAAGCGCAGAAATGTAAAAACCTGTAAATTTACTGTTATTTGCTTCATGTTACGTAACAGATCTCATTAAGGGCAAGATGTATTCACGGGCGAAAGGTCAGAGTTGTTTGAAGCCGTCAGGTAAATACTCTACGTAAGAAGCCAATTACCTAGTTATATTGCACCTGTAACCGTTACTTTATGAACGTTACGGCGCGCAGTAACTGTTACTAGATACGTTGACTGTATTTTCTTCGTAACAGGTTTATTATGAACAATATTGATTTAACAATTAGATCAATTCAGAACCTGATTTGTAAAAGATACAATAGGAGTTTTACATATTATAATATAATAATATTATTATATTCCCTATGTTATATTTTCACAAGTTTGTTAAAAACAATTTAAGAAATATTAAATAAAATTTAAATAATTATATTACTTTCACTTACCTATGTATAAATATATAGTAAGGGAAAGTATTACGATCGTGAAAATTTTCGAATTCCAGTTTTCAACGGGAAAAAACACGTTCTTAGGGTCCCCGAGTCCAAATAACCAAGTCCCGCAAAAAGGTCTGTGTGTGTGTGTAGTAACTCCCGGGTAAAAACGAAAAGTCCTATGAAACTAAAATTTCATATTTAAGATACGCCCGAGACGTTACAAAACTTTTTTCATCTTAATCAGCTTACCAGAAAAGCCACTTTATACCATGCATTTTGCACCTTTTTACGATTTTCTAAAAAACGGCTCTAACGATTTTGATTAAACTCTATATATCGATGTAAAATTGGATGTGATTTAATATCATGTAAGTTATGATAAGTTCATTATGATTGAAATAGTCGGACAGGGCTTAAAAGCCGATATTTTACATTTTCTTCCTCTAAAGAACCTTTAATTTTTTAGATTTTAAAAAAAAATAGGTACATTACCTTATTAGCATTGATAAATAACGGTAAATAAACCAGTTGAGCGAATTTGATATACAACTAAATAAGATAAGTGCAAACATATTTTTTAATGCAATTTTTGTGTTTTTGAACACAAGAATAGTAATATAGACGTATAATATACCGTTGTATAGCTAAAGATTTTAGGAAAAATATTATCTAATTCACGGAATTTTAAAGGCTAATGGAGAGTGATGAAAAGCCGATAAAACTAACTGTTTGTTATAGATTATTTAATAAAACCCATGTTTCTATTAAAATTCAAAACGATCAATTCTTTAACAATTTATTTGTATCTTCAAATGTATTTAAAAATTCTTAAATTGATTTTAACAACGGATGTAAGTGAAATTCATGTGTTGCGCGCACCAGGTGTTTACTTTCACTTACCTATATATGAAATATATAATAAGGGAAAGTATTGCGATCGAGACAATTTTCGAATTCCAGTTTTTAACGGAGATACAGGTTTAAGGGTCCCCTGAGTCCAAATAACCAAGTCCCGCAAAAAGGTCTGTGTGTCCGTTTGTGTTGTACCTCTAGCGCAAAAACGAAAAGTCGTACGGAACTAAAAATTCATATTTAAGACTACTATATGCCCGAGATGTTACAGCAACTTTTTGATTAAAATCGGCTAACTAGAAGAGCTACTTTATACTATGCATTTTGCATCTTTTTACGATTTTTTCAAAAAACCCTCTAACGATTTTGATTGAACTCGCTATATTGATGTGAGATTTAGTGGGCTTTATTAACATGTAGGTTTCATTCTGATTAAAATAGTCTGATAGAGCTTAAATAGCGATATTTTAAATTTCCTTTCTCTGAAGTACCTTTGATTTTGTAGATTCTAAAAAAATAACCGTATCATATTAATGACATAGATAAAATACGGCTAAATATATACAACAGACGAATTCGATGACCCACGGATGGATAATAAAGCAAAATTATTTTTTTATGGTATTTTTTTTTTTTTTTATAATAACAGTAATATAGACGTATAAAATACCTTTGGAGAGAGAAAGATTTTAGAAAAAATATTATATGATACAAAAAGTTGTATATAGTTAGTTTTATAAGAATTGAATATAGTTACATTGTTTAATCTAAATTATATGTTTCCAAAGAAAATTAAATTACTTTTAAAATTATATCTAATAGATTTTAAATCGTTATTAACAATGGTGGGTAGTGAAAGTCGTGTGTTGCCCACACCAGATTTTTCTATTACTCAATCGAAAACAATTTTAACTTGATTTCAAAAAGTCCGAAGAGGGAAAGTCGTTTAAAGCGCGCACCAGATTTTTTAAAATTTATTTCCACGACTTTTTTTTTTCTACTATTAAGATGGGCACTAAGCAATACATTAACATACGCTGGCTTCTAGAAAGCACCGTCCATAAATGGTAATGTTAATCGAATTCTTTTACAGATGGACATTCCCCGGATGTCGGAGGTTCTGCCACTGCAGAAGTCGTGATAATGAAAGGAGATAGGAGCAACTCTTGGCACTTATATGTCACGGATAGGCCAGGGCGGAATGCAGGCACATTCTCCAGCACCCGACAAGAGAATTTTTCAGAAACCTTCAAAGAAATAAAATAATTCGTTAAATCGCTTGGAGATAAAATAAATTATCAAAGTTTACTTGCAAAAGGAACTGAAACTAAGAAGCATAGGATCCCAAACGTGTCTCACCGATTTTGATGACATTTGTTTAAGGCAAAACTAGACACTGAACCATTAGAATCTGCAAAATATTAGGAGCCAACGCTACCCAGGAGTCGCGTTAAAAAAAAAATCGGAACTTTCACGTACGGAAAACACATTTTATTTAATATCTCTAGTGAAGATAGAAAAATAAGTTGGGTGTAAAAATGGCCCGATTTCAAAGAAAAATAACCCATTATAATATTTAACTTTTATTCTAAAATAATAAGATGGCCTCAAGAGCTAATGCCTCAACACGTTCACTTCGGAGCGAATATCTAAGTTTTTTCGTGTGAAGCGGGACTGTCTTAGCTACTTACGCCTCGTGTTGCTAGTTCCAACGTGTTGAACGCGATATTGTTTTGATAACAGTTTTGACTTACACATATGACTTGGAGGAGTAATTATGGAAGATTCTTATATTATTATTTTTTATTAAAAATAATTCTTACATTATTATTTATTATTAAAAATAATTCTTATATTATATCATATTATGGGAATAAAAGTATGAAAATAAATCATGCACAGCTAAATAAAATTCTTTAAGAAATTATTCAAATGAAATTAACCGATAAGAGTCCTTTGAGGAGGCATGTTGAAAGTTATTAAATATTTAATAGAAAAAAAAAACCCTTATGCTTCTTAATTCCTACAACATTTAATGTAGAGAAAAAACTATCGAAACTTTTCATAATTTTTTTTTTATTTAGATATTTGTTAAAAGTTAAAATTGTTTTCAACAAAGGAATAGGGGTCACCTGTGGTGTAGTGCCTTTCATAAAAGCCCTTTAAGCCCTAGGTAGAGGGTTCAAACCTGATAGGTGGCTCTGTGATTTTTAATGGGATTAAAAAGTTTTTTAGCAATTCAGTCTTTCGGAGGGGGGCGTTAAAAGATTGTCCTGAGCCTATGCAATGTCAGGTACTCGTTTAAGATCCCTATCTTAATTAAGCCTGGATAGGCCAAATTTAGAACTCCCAACAAAGAATCGTCCGATTAGACAAAGCGGTAAAAAGTGAGGTTAGAATTTTGAGTCCATATAAATGCAGTAATTTTTTTAACTATATTGTCACCAAATGAATTTATTTCTTATTATTGTTATTTTTTAATTAATGTTAAATCGTTTTTTTTTTTTCTTCATTATTTTGTGTCTTGGAGAGATGTAGCTTTTGTATTAGGCCAAATTTTAGGTTAATCCTAGCGATCTAAGCTTCGGAATAAAGTTTTTTTTTTATTTCTTCATTTTTTTTACTTTCACTTACTATATATAGTAAGGGAAAGTATTGCGATCGTGAAAATTTTCAACTTCCAGTTTTCAACGGAAATACACCTTTTAGGGTCCCCTGTGTCCAAATAACCAAGCCCCGCAAAAAGGTCTGTGTGCGTTGTGTGTGGTAACTCCCGGGCGGAAACAGTAAGTCCTATGAAACTGAAATTTAATAATTGAGACAACTATACGCCCGAGACGTGACATATTTTTTTTCATCAAAATGAGCTTACCAGAAGAGGCACTTTATACTATGCATTTTGCACCTTTTTTCGATTTTCTCGAAAACGGTTCCGACGATTTTGATTAAACTGGCTATATCGGTGTAAAATTTAATGGGCTTTAATATCATGTAGGTTTTATTCTGATTAAGATGGTCTGACAGGGCTTAAATCCCGATATTTTAAATTTCCTTCCCCTAAAGTACCTTTAATTTTGTAGATTCAATAAAAATAACTATATTATCTTGTTAACGCTGATGAAAAACAGGTAAATATATAAATTGAATAAATTCGATACCCAACTAAAGGAGAAAACAGAAAAAAATATTTTTTTAATGCAATTTTTCGTTTTTGAACATAAGAGCAGTAATATATGTGTATGATATACCGTTGGAAAGGTAAAGGTTTTAGAAAAAATATTATCTCATACACAAGCTTTTAAAAGTAACTTTGAGAGTGATGAAATGAACATAAAAATAACTAATTATTTTAGATAATAATAATATAATAGATTTTTTAATAAAACACATGTTTCTATATATATTCAATTTAATTAATTCCTTAATAGTTTCACGTATTTTTATCTCTTACTGTTTTTGAAAATTCTTTCATTGATTTTAAAAATGGAGGTATGTGAAAGTCGTGTGTTGCTCGCACCAGATTTTTTTCTTTTAAATTTTACCACAATTTAGTGCATTTCCTCTTATTATCGCGGTTTTTTTCCTTATACTATAAAAACTGCGATCTAAGAGTCATTCGGTGGAATTTTATAGCCACTTGATCCGCCCTCGACCTAAGTCGCAGCTTAATCAAACACAAGAGCTTAGAGAATGAAGTAGTATCGGAAGGGTTAGCGCAGGGCAGCCGACTGGTTACTGTAATGATAGACCCGGGGGTCGGAGGTGAGCCGCTAATGGCACCCACGGCTCTAATTGGCCCCTCAATCACTGCTACTCTGTAATAACCGCGATTTAGGAGGCGCGACACGCCCTACAACCGTTACCGCGCTAACCATAATACGCCAACCTAAACAAACTTTAAAAAGTGGCCTGGCAAAGGGATGTTCCTGTCGCTCCGAATACCTCGGCTATTGGCCGGAGTTCAGTTTCCCTCTCCGCTATCACAGCCTTTCTTTCAGGACGCTAAAAACGATCGTTTTTTCCCGCATAAAGGTAACCCGGTGCTATTTCTGTGATAGTTTTAAAATACCTCGCCTATACTCTCCGCCTGTCATATTGGAAATGCTTCTATATCCTCTGAGGTTTTAGGTGTCATATTGGGGAGTATTTAAACCTTTTCTCCTTTCGGCCCCGAGGGTCTATTTCTGAATATGTGTGAGAAAATTTTAAGGATAGGATGGAGCTGCGGTGTAATTCTAAACTGCTCGCCGGCCGATGACGAGAAAGCGAGCCAAAATCTCAGAAAACAAAGACCTGCCAAATGAGATCATTAAACAAAATGCATATCCCAGTTAACTTTAGGGCTCGTAATAAATTGTACTGCCTTCTCTAAAAAATATCTCAAATTGATATTTTGGCGGTTTATTTATAAATGTTTCCTGTTCCTGTGGCCTACTCTGGGGAATGATATAGAATTACTGTTTTGTTACGGCATAACTAAGTAGTTTTTATTTTTTATTTCACTTACTCATTCCGATTACAGATAAGACGAAATAGGTGGCTATTAAAAGAAACGATGGTTATTAAAATAAACTTTAATGGGGTTAAATAAATCCTAAAAATCCCACCAAATTGCATTTACACTTCGTCGCTAACCGATGATTTCCTGCCCCACTGTATCCTTTAATAATACCTGTTGAACAAATCCGATACCTAGGACTCCATCTTGACAAACGTCTTACATGGAATCCTCATACGAGACTTAAGCGACAAGAAACTGCCCGTAGAAAAAGATTACTACAACACTTACTCGACAAACGTTCAAAACTTCCAATTTATCACAAAAAGCTCATTTACGTCGCCATCATCAGACCCATCTGGACATATGTAATCAAGATTTGGGGCTCTAATAAACCATGTAATGCCTCTCGTATTCAATCCTTACAATTCAAAATCCTAAATGCTCCTTATTTCGTTACGAATAAAATCATCCATAATGACCTAAATATCCTATTTGCCGCAGAACTATCCCACTACAGGTATGCCACTTTTAATTCCAAACTCCTGACCCACACGAATTCTTTTGTACGCAATTTATCATTCCCATCTATTTCTGACAACCCTCCGAGACGATTGAAAAGACGATGGCCACGAGACCAATCACTGCTGGGTAGTTTTTCGATCGTTCGATGTTTTTTGAATCCAGTTTTCTACGGAAATACACGTTTTAGGGTCCCCTGATTCCAAACAACCAAGTCCTTCAAAAAAGTCTGTGTGTGTGTGTGTAAATGTCCGTGTGTGGTAACTCCCGGGCGGAAACGAAAAGTGCTATGAAACTGAAATTTCATATTTAAGACAACTATACACCCAATATAAACAGCTTTTACGATTTTGAATAAACCTGCTATATCCACATAAAATTTAATGGGCTTTAATATCACGAATGTTTCATTCTGATTGGAATAGTCTGAAAGGGCTTAAATGCCGATATTTTGATTTTTTCTATTCTAAACTATCTTTATTTTTGTACATTCCTAAATATTAACCATTTCATCTAAATGACATTGATAAAGGACGGATAAATATACAAGTTGGACGAATTTGATGATCAACTGAAGAGGAAAAGTGCATACATATTTTTTAATGCAATTTTTATGTGTTTTGATGATAAGAACAATAATATAGACGTATAATATACCGTTGGAAAAAGAAAGATTTTAGAATAAATATTATCTAATAATACTAAGGGAATAAACGTATTACTGATTAGCAGTTATATTATTTAATCTAAATCATGTGTTAACGAAAAGGAATACACGTTTTACTAAAATTAACTTCAAATATTTTTCAAATTGAATAATATTTAAGAGATTTTAAATTAATCTTAACAGTCGAGGTCAGTGAAAGTCGTGTGTTGCTCGCACGAGATTTTTTTTTTGTTGTTGCAACGCAAAGGTTCATTATTGAAAATAATAAACTAAAATATATATATACACTTCATTGAATTAAGAGAATATAAATAAAACTTAAATTTTTTATATTGCTATGATAAATTAGGGTAAGTTAAGTTACATTAAGCGGCTCTCAATCCGTGGGAGGCGGAATACTTATAAGATCGGATCGATGAAAGGGAGCCTCTAACGAGATTACAACCTTACACAACCCAGCCCCACTTATTTCTGACCTTACACAATTGTTTCTTGTTGACTTTGTCACCTACCCTATTCTATCTACTGAAGGGTGTATCCTTTTCGCATTATAATAAACATAAAAATCTGGTGAGCCCAACACACGACTTTCCCTTCATTAATAAATAACAATTTTTACTTTCACTTACTATACATAGTAAGGGAAAGTATTGCGATTGGTAAAAATTTTCGAATTCCAGTTTCAACGGAAATACACGTTTTAGGGTCCCCTGAGTTCAAATGACCAAGTCCTGCAAACAAGTTTGTATGTGTGTCCGTGTGTGGTAAGTCCAGCATGAAAACGAAAAGTCCTATGAAACTGAAATTTCATATTTAAGACAACTATACGCCCGAAAAGTTACAGCAACTTTTTCAACAAAATCAGCTAACCAGAAGAGCCACTTTATACCATGCATTTTGCACCTATTTACAAGTTTGATTTTGATTAAACTCGCTATATCGATGTAAAATTGTACGGGCATTGATATGAAGTAGGTTTCATTCTGATTGAAATAGTCTGACATGGCTTAAATGTCGATATTTCAAAATATCTTCTTCTAAAGTACATTTAGTTTTGTAATTTTTATGAAAATTTTGTAATCATAGTGTAACGTAATTATAATTGAAACGTGGTCGCTTACTTTAAAGGATGGATAACGGTTCAAGTTTTATGGGAAAAAAGGTTCTATGTAAAATATTAGGCCCAGACAGAGATGAACAGGAATTCTGAAGGTTAAACAACACTGAGTTAAGGAACTTGTACCTTGTCGGTATAATTGAGTTGGTAGCATCGGGGTGACTCAAATGGGCTTGTTAAGTTGTTGGGTTTAATGAAAACGATTTCGGCAACATGCGCTGAACTGACTGAGGCGTTGACCACGGTGCAAAATCACCAATTTAGGTTGACAGAAGTCAAGTAAAAAGTTAGGAATTTTCCAGTGTTTTACCTTTTTATTATTAGTTGGCAAGACCCGTACTTCTAATAGTTCCGTCCATACCGTGTTTAGAAATATCTAGTAAATGGGTGAATCATTCCTGTTCGCACAAGTGCCTAATAACCGGCGGTGGGATTATTTTTATTCTATGGCCATTTATTGTGTTCAAGGTGTGGTTAGAGCAAAGTCTTTTTGCTTTGATTTAACAATGGACATTGCTGAGACAGGTAAGACATTATATTTCCAAACTTGTTATTGATTATAAATTGCAATCTACCAATTTGTAAATGTATGCCCCTATTCAATAACGAATAACTATACAACCCCCCAAGTTACCCCAAGGATTTGTTTCATCAATCCTTGTAGTCTTTAGATATTACAAAGAATTATTGCGATTTTTTTGCTTTTTGGATGATACATAATTTTTTTTTCTGACACAACACTCCGAATCAAAAGTTTTACAATCTATAATTTCAAGAATTTCCTAAATGATATAAAATACATCTATTAGCAGGTTCCAGCAACTCCGAGCCATAATATTTTACTTAAACAAACAATTTTTATTCAGTAAAATTACAATCTGTCCCACTTTGGACATTAATAGTAGTGCTGAAAGATATCATACATACTACATTCATACAACATTTACACAGCATAAAATTACAATAAAATATATACACAATAATGAATTAAAACAATACAGTCAAGAATTCGCTTATACCTATATACACATACACACACTCATACATACATCACATTGAGCGGAGAATCTAGCCAGTGCTAGAACTCCAATATATTTACAAAAGGTCGCGGGGCCACTGCCGTTTCAACCTTCTAGGTGGGTTGTATGGATGAGTGGAGCTGGATAGGGATTAAGCTAGAGGATTAGGATGATGAATGAGGTTCTGGTGGAATTTAGAAAATTTGGATGGAATTAGGTCTGAAATAAATGGAACATTAAGGTCGTGGTGCAAGGTATGGTTGGAGACATAATAAGGAGCATTTACTATTGTACGGAGGTCTTTGGATTGAAAGGATTGAATGCGTTTGATGTTAGTACGTTTAGCTGTCCCCCACAGTTCAAGTCCGTAGGTCCAGATGGGCTTCAGTATTGTCTTGTAGATTAATAATTTGTTGTCAACTGTAAGTTCAGATTTTCTGTTGAGTAGTCGGTATAACTGTCCGAATCGTCGGTTGAGTTCTTGTCTTTTAAGTCTTGTATGTGGGTTCCAAGTCAATCTTTTGTCTAACAGTAAGCCAAGATACCGGACTGTATCTGAGAGAGGAATTGGAAATGAGTTGAAATAAACTGGCGGACAGGATTTTCGTCTAAGAGTAAAGGTTATGTGTTTACATTTGGCTTCGTTTACCTTTACACGCCAGTTATTACACCAGTGTTCGATAAGGAAAAGGTGTCTCTGAAGGTTTAAAGATGCTGTTTAAGGATTGGAACTGGATGATAGGATGGCGGTATCGTCTGCAAAAGTTGCCAGAAAGGTATCAGGATGTGTAGGAATATCAGCAGTGTAAAGGATGTAGAGGACGGGTCCCAAGACGCTGCCTTGAGGAACACCGGCCTCAACGGGATAAAGGTTAGAACATTCTACACCACAGCGAACTCGGAAGGAACGGTTTGAGAGATAGGATCTGAGAATTAGGTATAGAGACTGGGGTAAATGGGTTTTCAGCTTGAAGAGTAATCCAGTGTGCCATACCCGGTCAAAAGCTTGCGCAATGTCCAGAAAACGCACCAGAACAATACTCTTTGCATTCAAGAGCTGAGGAAATATGGTCTACAACTCGGAGCCTCTGTTGAACTGTGGAATGCTGAGGACGGAATCCAAACTGATGGGAAGGAAGATTTTGAGACTCTAATATGGGTAGGATACGTTTAAGAAGAAGCCTTTCGAAGATTTTTGAGAGGATGGGGAGTAGACTAATAGGCCTGTAGGATGAAGTGTTGTTGGAAGGTTTGCCTGGTTTTAGAAAAAGAATGATAGTGGAATGTTTCCATAACAGAGGAAAATAGGTGGTGCGTAGGATGCAGTTGTAAATATAAGTAAGGAATATAATAGCTTTCTGCGGAAGTTGTCGGAGGATCTGGGGAGTAAGGAGATCGTGTCCAGGAGATTTACGGAGGGTCGGTTTTTGGAGAAGATATTTGACCTCAGAGGGGTTAATAGCTTTAGGAGGTAGGGAAAGTGGAATCGGTGACATAAGAAAGTCTTGCACTGTTTCGGTGTGATTGATGTGGGATTCCGGATGAGGAGTGAATACTTTGGAGAGGTGTGTGGCGAATTCCTCGGCTTTATCTTCATCAGACGCAGCCCAGGAGTCATCACCACGTCGGAGAGGATGGGAAACTTGATGGTATTTACATTCCACAGGGAATTATCACGAGCGGATAGAGAGGAGAGCCATAATATTAGATTTGTTGGATTATTTTCCGTCTTTCTGTGACTTCAAACGTAAAATGAAGGGAAGTTTTTGATTTTAGCAAATAAATTTGATGTTTAACAACTGTGCGCTCGCCAATTATGTCAAAAAATTAGTTAGTTTTTATAATTTTTTCTTGTAATTTATTTTCATAATGTGGGACCCCAAAAGTCAAGTTTCAGAATTTTGTTCAACTCAATCGGTCATATTTTCCACTGCGTGTCGGTGGGAGGGTTGTATTTTGTAACATTTAGAGGTACCGTTAAGCCTATTATTATTATTATAATGTACTTTTTTTACATGTTTTTATTTATAAGAATATTGGAAGATAGATGTTCTGACTATTGCGTTTTGAAGCGGACTAAATTTTCTATTCCTCAGATAAAGACATATAATGTTTTCAGGTTTCTAAAAAGTAGGTTTTCGCGTTAATTAGGACACCTGCCAGAGGCTGCTACGGCTCGAAGGATTGACAACTTCCCCGTGACGTTCTCATTAGAAATCCTAAAAATGTAAACGTATTTTTCACCTGAGCGTCTAATTTCTTATCACACTATATTTCTCACATAGATCCAACAATTTTCAGCTGAACGTTCTGAGCGACGTTTCTTAAGTCATACCCGACATTTAACGACACGCAACGCAGAATGTCAGGAGATACTTATAATAATTAATTTAAGATATTTACTTAAAATGTTCGTTCTATGAATACACATTAATTTGAAAGTCCTTATTATTATAATTAATTATATTTATTCTAGGACCAAGTCTGTTCAGAATAATATTACAGAAAAAAATAAATTATAACATCAGAATGTTAGAGTGAAAACACAAACTAAAAACAATATAAATAACAAAGAAGAAGTAACCTGTAGCATGGTGGCTAGCATAACAGCCACCTATTTCCAAGGTCCCTGTTTCAAACCCGCAGGTGGCCCTTGGAATTTTTAATGGAAGTAAAAAATCCTTAATTACGCCATTCTTCGGATGGGACGTTAGAAGGTCTTCCCGAGCCTGTGCGATGTCAGGTACTCGATAAAGATCCCTATCCTAATAAAACCTGGATAGGCAAAATTTAGGGCTCCCACTGTTGCATCGTCCGATTATCTACAGTAGTATAAATTGACGTTAAATAAATAAACAAAAAGAAACAATAAAAAAGAAAATATATAATAGTAATAAATTAACAGGTAGCTTCTTATTATAATTTAGAAAAACAAACTAAATAAAAATTGAAAATATATTAAAGTGGTTATTAAAATAAATTTACAATGCTTATGAAAATGTGAAAATGAAACGGGGAGCCCGTGGCTGAGTGGCTAGCGCGCTAGTCTCTCACGCTAAAGGTTGTTAGTACGAATCCTAGTCCCTTCGGGACTTTATCAAGCATTTAATTAATAGGTATTCCCTCACAGCCCTTCCCCGGGTATGTAAGACCCGTCAGCCAAACGGTGGCCACTCACAAATAAACGTGTAGAGAGTGATGACCTTACACTATAAAATAAATCAAGAAACGCGATTGAAATCTCCCAGGAGACTACAACGCGAGGCCAAGGCCTACACGGCCTGTCGCGCCACAGAAAAAGAAATGTAAATGTATGAAATAAAATACATAAATGTTTAAACACGATACAAAATACAATATAATAAATAATAGTTTCTCCATGCTCTATTTACTGTTTTTATGCAAATGTGCTAATCATTTGGTATTATTTGAGAATTGGATAGACAGGAAGTGTTGGAACAAACGGAATTTGTGACTCCGAATATTATCCGAATGACGGATATAAGAAGGAATAGAATTCCATACGGACGAGGATCGGATAAGGAAATGTTAACGCCGCTTATACCAGAATTATATTCTATTCTAAATTCCTCACATACTTTGAACAAATGTTTTTATCAAGTATTCATTGATGAGGATAATAAGAGAAAAACATGTGTTTTGTATGGTTGGAACGGTGTGGATCTAAAAGTGTTTATTACCTATTTTTTATTACCTAAACAGTTTATCTTTTACCTTGTTTTTTTTCATATTTACATGTTAAACCTATTACCTTACTCATTTATTTGTTTATCCAATCACCAATTTATCTATTTGGGAATACATAGTTTGGTACAACAAGGAAGTCCTATGCTTCAGCTTGACTACCAGGCATAGAGTAAGGAAATCCCTAGGACGACCTCACTGGCTCCCGCAGAAAGATCTTTGAAACCTGCATGATATTAAAGCCCATTAAATTTTACATTAATATGGCGAGTTTAATCAAAATCATTATGGCCGTTTTCGGTAAAATTGTAAAGTGGCTCTTCAGATTAGTTGATTTTGATGAAAACGTTTCTGTAACAATTCGGACGTATAGTTGTCTTAAATATGAAATTTCAGTTTCATAGGACTTTTACGTGTTCGAGTTACCACACCTTTTGTTTATAATTAATTGTATTTATTTATTTCTTCGTTTTTCTAGAAGTTTAACAATCATGTTAGCCTTCTTATAGGCGTTGATGACCTTTGACGTTTTACGCCTTAAAGCCCTAACAACAACAACCACCACAGACCTTTATACGGGTCTTATATCTTGTATCTTTCCTAAAATCATTAGCTTTCTAACGGTATATTATACATGTATATTACTATTACTTATGTTATTATGCGAAAAACATAAAATTGTATAAAAAATATTTTGTCAGTTTCATTCTTTAGTTGGATATCGAATTCGTTCAACTAAAATATTTACTAGTATTTTATCAATGACAGCATGATGATATGGTTCTTGTTATAGAATCTACAAAATTAAAGTACTTTAGGAAGAAAATTTAAAATATCGGAATTTAACCCATTTCAGACTATTTTAATAAGAATGAAACCTACATCCTATTATAGCCTATAAAATTTAACATCGAAATAGCGAGTTTAATCAGATCATAGTAATCGTTTTCGAGGAAAATCGGAAAAAAGATGCAAAACGCATAGTATAAAGTGCCTCTTCTGGTAAGCTCATTTTGATAAAAAAGGTTTTGAAACGTCTCAGGGGTATATTTTTCTTAAATATGAAATTTCAGTTTCATAGGAATTATCCTTTCCGCCCGGGAGTTTACCACACACACACACACTCCTTTTGCGGTACTTGGTTATTGACTCAGGGGACTCTAAAATGTATATTTCCGTTGAAAACTGAATTTTAAAATTTTCACGATCGCAATACTTTCCCTAACTATATATAGTAAGTGAAAGTAAAATGAAAAGTGTTCTAGAATAAAGTAAGAGGCCACGTTTCACATCGTAAAGAACCGTTTGGAAGAATAATAGTTTTATAAATTTAACCTTTAAGTTTTTAGACAGAAGCACGAGCTAAGTAATTTGGCAACTGATAATAACACGCATTCCCAACTTAATCGGGACTTTATTTCTTCCTGGATTTCATTTTCTCTTTATCATTGAACTAATACTTGAATTTCTCTACGTGTTCAAAAGTATGACCTGAAATATAACGATCATTTTGTTGGAAACTCAAATTGGAATACTTCCCTTAATATATTCCATACATACGTGAGTGAAGTAAACGGATAATGGGACGGATATGAGAACAATACATTTTTAAACATAACTAAACACAATTGTTTGGAACAATCATTTAATGACTTAAACGAGGAAAACACCCCTCTCTTTGTGGCCTGTTGTGACATACTGTCATATATATATATATACATACTGGCCATATATATATTAATAAATTTCTGCTGATTTATTTATTCAAGAGTAATCGATTTGAGTCAATAAAAGTTACGATAATGTCTCTTTGTCAGGGGCTATTTAATTATTATTCTGACCTTTAAGAAGAGTGGAACTGCCATAGCTAAAGGGGCCAGGAGCCATATCGGGAGAAAATGACAATATACTGGATGTCTTCGCATTATTTATTCTTATTTTCGAATGCCGAGCCTTACATGGAGAAAGCACCTGTGTCTAGGCCATGTTGTCTTTTGCACCTCCTTCAAAAAAAAGTTCCTATAGTTTATACATATTCATGTTTCTTCTCGACTGTTAATAATATAAGTTGTTTAGGGTCTAGAGGTTTAGTCAAGAAATATTATGATGTTAAATATTAAATAGTTACTGTGTGATTGATATGAAAGATTAGAAGGTTCGACTTTCACTTACCTCCGTTTATAGAATCAATTAAAGAATTTTCAAACACAGTTAGAGATAAAAATGAGTGAAACCATTACAGAATTAATTAAATGGAATGCCTATAGAAACATGAGTTTTATTAAAAAATCTATTATATTATTATCTAAAATAATCACTCAGCTTTATCGACTTTTCATCACTCTCTTCTAACTTTTAAAAGCTTGTGTATGAGATAATATTTTTTTCTAATATCTCAAGCTTTCCAACGGTATATCATACATGTATATTACTGTTCTTATGTTCAAAAAATAAAAATTGCATAAAAAAATATATTTTTTCAGTTTTCTCCTTTAGTTGGGTATCGAATTCATTCAAGTTATATAATTACCTGTTTTTCATCAGTGGCAACAAGATAATATAGTTATTTTTATAAAATCAACAAAATTAAAGGTACTTTAGAGAATATTGGCATTTAAGCCATGTCAGACAATTTTAATCCGAATGAAACCTAAATGATATTAAAGCCCATTAAATTTTACATCGATATAGCGAGTTTAAACAAAATCGTCGGAACCGTTTTCGAGAAAATCGAAAAAAGGTGCAAAATGCATGTTATAAATTGGCTCTTCTGGTAAGCTGATTTTGATGAAAAAGATTTTGTAATGTCTCGGGCGTATACTTGTCTTAATTATTAAATTTCAGTTCCATAGGACTTACCGTTTCCGCCCGGGAGTTACCACACACACACAAACCATTTTGCGGGACTTGGTTATTTGGACTCAGAGGACCCTAAAACGTGTATTTCCGTTGAAAACTGGAATTCGAAGATTTTCACGACCGCAATACTTTCCCTTACTATATATAGTAAGTGAAAGTAATAGTAATGACTTATTCATTCTTATTTTAGCGATATTTCTAATTTCAACTAACTTAGTGCGATAGTATTGCGATCGTAAAAATTTTTGAATTCTTGTTTTCAACAGAAATACACGTTGTAGGGTCCTCTGAGTACAAATAACTAAGTCCCACAAAAAGGATTTGTGTGAGTGTGTGTGTATGTGTGTTTGTGTGTGTATGTGTGTGTGGAGGTGTGTGTGTGTGGGTGTGTGGTAAGTCAAGCGCAAAAAACTAAAAGTTATATAAAACTGAATTTTCATGTTATAAGAGCGTCTGTTCCTTTGATGTTACAGCAACTTTTCTATCGAAATCGCCAGCTAACTAGAATAGCCAGCCACTTTATACCATGTATTTTTCACCTTTTTACGATTTTATCAAAAACGGATCAAACGATTTGATTTAACTAGCTTATATCAATGTAAAATATATTGGGCTTTAATATCATTTAGGTTTTTATTCTGATTGAAATAGTCTGACAGGGCTTAAATGCCAATAGTTACTTCCTGTAAAGTATCTTAAATTTTGTATATTCGAAACAATTAACCATTTTATGTTTTAAGCATTGATAAAAACGGCTAAATATATAAGTTGGATGAATTTAATGATTAACTGGAAGAGAAAAAGCAAACGTATTTTTACTGTATTTTTTTTTTTTTTTTAATATGAGAACCGTAATATATATGTTCAATATACCGCTGGAAAGCTAAAGGTTTTAGAAAAAAAATTATCTTATACTCAAAGTTATAAAATGCAATGGAAAATGATGAAAAGCGGATAAAATTAACTGATTGTTGTAGCTAACAATTTTATATTGTGAAATTAATCAATCTAAAATACATGTTTCTAAAATACATGATATGAAAATAAATATCATTCTATAAACCTTTTTTTAAACTCTATTTAATAGTTGTTAATTTATTTTATCAACCAAAGTAAGTGAAAAAAGTGTGTTGCAAGCGCTAGATTTTTTAAGTTTACAACTCTATTATCATATGCATAAAGTGAATTTGAGGAAAATATTACAAATAATGACAATTAAAATTTAAGGAAACGAAGAGGATGCAATGATAAAAACTAGTAAGTTATAAGGGGAATAGAGTTTGCAATGGAAAAGAATGGCGCTTGGTCCTGGCCTAATCAACAATATATGGGAAATTTAAGTCTTAATGGATGAGTCTATTCGTGACAAAGTAAGGAGTGTTGAGGATTTTAGGAAGGATTTTGGATTGTAAGGATTGGATATGGGAAGAGTTTAGTAGAGCCCCAAAGCTCAACTCCGTAAGTCCAGATTGGTCTCATGCTTACTCTTTTGTCGTTAAGTAAGATTTTTGATCGTATAGTAAGCAAAATTATCTTAAGTAAGTTAGTAAGTTAATTATACGTTAAGTGTTTCAATAACCACACACCTAATATATTTTAAACTCCTAAATGAACAGATGTCATGTATATTAACTGTTAACTTATACACTTTAGTTACCTACATTTTTACTTTCACTTACTATATATAGTAAGGGAAAGTATGGCGATCGTGAAAATTTTCGAATTCCAGTTTTCAACGGAAATAAACATTTTAGGGTCCCTTGAGTCCAAATAACCAAGTCCCGCAAAAAGGTCTGTGTGTGTGTGGTAATTCCCGGACGGAAACGGTAAGTCCTATGAAACTGAAATTTCATATTTAAGACAAATATACGCCCGATACGTTACAAAACCTTTTTCATCAAAATGAGCTTACCAGAAGAGCCACTTTATACTATGCATTTGGCACCTTTTTTCACCTCGCTATATCGATGTTAAATTGAATGGGCTTTAATATCATGTAGGTTTCATTCTGATGAAAATGGTCTGACAGGGCTTAAATGCCGATATTTTAAATTTTTTTCCTCTAAAGTACCTTTAATTTTGTTGATTCTATAAAAATAACTATATTATCTTGCTACAACTGATGAAAAACAGGTAAATATATATATATATTTTTTTTTTTTTTTTTTTTTTTTTTTTTTTTTTTTTTTTTTTTTTTTTTTTTTTTTTAACTTAATATTTTTATTTGCACCTGTATATGTTACAATCAGCAAATGAGTTCTATTTGATAAACATAGCATGGGTTGGCATGAGGGAGATAGTACCCAGTGGTGCGTACTCCTGACATTCGAAAAACAAACTATTTTTTCAGGCTAGGAGGTCCCTCATCCAACTCCTTTTCAGCCTACGCCGAGTTATGTATGGTATGTCAGTTGTAGCCATGTTTTGTACAAGTTTGTTTCTATGTCCATTTAGTTTGTCGTGAAATCGTTTGTAAGTCAGTCGAATGTGGTTTATTGTAGTTGGAATACGTAAGTCAGTGTGTAGGGTATCGTTTGATACATATGGTGGTGAGTTCATTGCTAGTCTTAAAAATTGCGATTGAAAGGTTTGTATTTTTCGTATGTGTGTCTTTTTAGCGGGTCCGTATATTTGGCAAGCGTAAGTCCATATTGGTTTTAATAAATAAGTGTAAACATTTAGTTTCTGTCTGGTGGATAATTTAGAACGTCTATGTAATATTGAATATAATAGTCTAAGTCGAAAGTTTAGCGTTTTACGTTTTGTCTTGACGTGTGGACCCCATGTCAATCTTTTGTCAAATATTAGTCCTAAGTACGTTACTGTATTTGTTTGCGGTAAAGGGTGATTGTCTATGTAAACTGAAGGGCATATTCCGCGTCTAAGTGTAAATGTAATATGTAGTGACTTGTCATGGTTAATTTTTAACTTCCATTTCTTACACCAGTTTTGTACGTTGTCCAAATGGTGTTGTAATATCATACTGGTTTGTATAGGGTCTGTGTTTCTCGTAATAATTGCAGTGTCGTCGGCATATGTCGCAGTTAAGATGTTTTGGTCTGTTGGTAAGTCATATGTGTATATTAAGTAGAGAAGAGGGGCCAGGATAGAACCTTGGGGTACACCTGCAGAGATTGGTTTTATTGATGAGGTCTCAGAACCATGTCGGACAGAGAAGAAACGGTCATAGAGAAAAGATTGTAAAACTAAGTAATATGTGCTTGGAAGTATAGGTTTTAGTTTAAAAAGAAGACCCTGGTGCCATACTCTATCAAAAGCCTGAGTAACATCCAAAAAAGCCCCAGATGCGTACTGTTTTAGTTCTAGTGCAGTAGTAATGTAGTCGGTAACTCTGTGTAGCTGTTGTGTTGTGGAATGAAAAGAGCGAAATCCGAATTGGTGATCTGGTAATATGTCGTGGTCTGTCAGTATGTTAATAATCCGTTCGTACAACAGTTTTTCAAATATTTTCGAACATACCGGAAGAAGGCTAATAGGTCTATAAGAGTCAGGTCTATGTTTGTCTTTGTTAGGCTTATGTACCATTGAAATTGAAGAATATTTCCATTGGATAGGGAATTTAGTTGTCCTAAGTATAGCATTGTACAGTGTTGTAAGGAAGACTAAAGCTTTTCTGGGGATTTTTTGTAGTATCTCAGCAGTGATAAGGTCATAACCAGGAGTCTTCTTTTTTGGCATTTTCATAATCTGTCTTGATACTTCAGAAGGAGTAAAGGTTTTTGGCGGAAAGGACATAGGAAGAGGTGAGTCTAAGACTTTCTGCACATAATTTTCGTGTTGTATGTCTGTTAAGTCTGTGTGAGTTTTAAAAACAGTTAAAAGATAGTCAGCAAAAATTACAGATTTATCTTTGTCCGACACAGCCCAAGAACCATCATCTTTTCTCAATGGGACGGACACTTCGCGATGTTTTAGGTAAATATATAAATTGAATGAATTCGATATCTAATGAAAGGAGAAAACTGAAAAAATATCTTTTTAATGCAATTTTTTTATGTTGAACATAGCAACAGTAATATGCATGTATAATACACTGTTGGAAAGCTAAAGATTTTAGAAAAAATATTATCTCATACACAAGCTTTTAAAAGTTAATAGAGAGAGATAAAAAGAAGATAAAACTAACTGATTATTTTAGATAATAATATAATAGATTTTTTAATAAAACACATGTTTCTATATAAATTCAATTTAATTAATTCTTTAATAGTTTCAGGTATTTTTATCTCTAACTGTATTTCAAAATTCTTTTATTGATTTTAAAAATGGAGGTAAGTGAAAGTCATGTGTTTCCCGCACCAGATATGGAAGGTTATTAATTTATCCTGCATATATGCCCCTTTTAATTAAAAACTACCGACCCACACGAATCCTCTTGTATGCAACATATCATTCCCATCTATTCCTGACAATGCTCTGTGGCGATTGAAAAGATGATGGCTTCGAGACCTACTAAATTAAATTGACCTTGAAGTGGCTACCATTGGGTAGTTCTTCACATGACATTTTTAATCCCATAATTGTAAATTAGCCCATTAACTTATTTTTTTTTTAAATTATAAGTACAGTTGTAAATATCAATAAAATGTTTTGTTTTTTAAATTATCTTTACAGCAGAGTTTAGCGAAAGTCCTGCGTCGCGCGGACCAGGTTTTTTTTTTTTTGTAGCGAAATAAATTCGATTTAGTACAATTGAGAATACTAAATACTGCAACTATGATAAAACGCGGTTG
The DNA here is from genome assembly GCA_023052935.1 of Piezodorus guildinii. Lineage (NCBI taxonomy): Eukaryota > Metazoa > Arthropoda > Insecta > Hemiptera > Pentatomidae > Piezodorus > Piezodorus guildinii. The sequence continues at coordinate 116,474,137 of CM041298.1, forward strand.
AAGAAATTTGCAAAAGCGTCGGTTCCATATCTAAGAGCTCTTGGAAAGTATCTATACAGGCGTGTTCCTCGAACGCTCACTAAGCAGATGGTCATATCTGTGTTGGTTGGAACACTTGTTGAAGACAATGGGGGCAGTACTCGGACCAATTTCAGTTCCGAGTACCTCGCTGTACTCAGAATGTGCTAATGTTTCTTACATATAATTGTCCAAGTAGCGAAGAGCAGTAAGTTTACTTCGAAGATGTTCAATGCAGTAACTAGCGAAAAATCCTGTGAAGTAGGGACAAGTATTTCAATCAGGGAAACACATATTAATACTTCTAGCATAGTTAAAAGAAAAAGAAAAAAAAATTAATTAGCCCGAGATCCAATAAGGCCATATTTTTCCCTATTTTTGGGTACCCACTTAATAGACTGTGTGTATCCCAGGAGTATCTCCATACCCAAGAATGGCCTCACGTTTGAAACAATAAAATAAATAATATTCTGCCATGCCGGGATTCCAACCCAGGATCGGAAGTCTAGTGCCACTGCTTTGCTCACATATTTTCTATATTTGTGAAAGCAAGTTACTGCTTATTCACTCATCTTTGTATCTCAAAAATGACATTTTCCATGAAAATTCGTTCTCTAAGTGTTTGGAAACAAAAGAATTAAAAAAAAAAAAAAAAATTGGGGCGTGCAAAACACGACTTTTACTTACCTCGGTTATTAAAAATTAGTTAAAGTTATAATTGAAGTTAGATCTCCAAGAATTGCATTCAGTTTCGTTGGGAGCATATGATTCATATTAAATAAAAGTATGAAACTGTTATATACAACAATCATTTTAGTATATGCCCTATTCGTCACTTTACAATTACTCTCCACAACATTGTATATAAAATAAAATAAAATTCCAAAATATTTAACATTCTTACGTTCATATAAACCAAAACTACGTGCAAAAACATTTTTGCTCTCTTCTCCTTCAGTTAGATATCGAATTCCTTTTTTAAGGTTTTAAAGTTAACCGTTTTTTTTATAAATGCTAATACGATTTTTTTTTTTCGGATCTACAAAATGAAGGTACTTTAAAGGAAAAAAATTTAAAATATCAATATTTAAGCCCCGTCACATTATTTCAATCAGCATTAAATCTGCATCATATTAAAGCCAATTAAACATTACACCGATAAATCGAGTTTAATTAAAATCGTATAAGCCGTTTTGGAAAAAAAAATCTTTAAAAATGTACAAATAGTTGTAACATTTCAGGCTAAAATGTGAAATTTCAAACTAAACTAGTGAAAACTAGAATTCAAAATTTTCTTTTTGCAATACTTCCCCTTACTTGTATATGTATATAGGTTAGTGAAGGTAATAAAAAGTGTTGTAATGTTATAAATATGTTATTAAAAATGTTACACAAATTTAAACAATTTCAACTGAATATCTTGTTTCGTCTTTGGGATAACCAGGGACACCTCTGTAACCCGATAAGTTAACTATTTACTCTTCTTACCGTTTTAAATACTTCCTGGCATCCTTTCTTTCCCAAGATCCCATCGTCCATCGTACATCTCGGATATATTTTCATTAAAATCCCACTTCCGCAACACATTTTGGAAAAATTTATAAACCAGATTTCAGATGCTGAAATATTGAACTTCCGCGGTATTATTTCAAACTTTCAGTCCTAAGTGAGTTAAGCCGTAAGACAAGTAACAAATTAAGAAACTTGTTCCCAGTTTTTTCCATTATTCTGGAAACTTAAATATGGTTGTGTTTAATTAGAGCTTGATTTTAATTGATTCTATGACACAGCCTAATTAAAAACTGAGATCGTGTTTATCCGTTGTTTTTTTTCTAAATTTGTATTCATTCCTTCTCGAGTTGCTAATACTCGAATCTGAAAATTAATTAATCTCTCAGGGGATTTTACAAAAATAAAGTAATTACATATCATATGCAAATGATCTTGATTTATTTATTAATTACATTTTTATAATTAACAAGAAATACTGTGATCCATGTTGATCAAATGCCTGTCAATTCCAATAAACCCTTATTAATTATTTTGTTTATATAACGCACTAATGGGAATTTTTATTACTTAAAAAATTATTTAATTAATTATCCTACGAAAGCTAAAATTATAGTAAAACATCATAAGGAAAAACGATTCAATAATTCGTTCTTTGGGTTTGCAGGGAATTAAAATTCCCTTTTGATCAGAAGTAAATGTAAAACATTCCTAACTTTGTACTAGGAAGAGACCGATGAATTTGTTGTATTTTGTTTATTTTTTTAATAATTAATCCCGGTGTATTAATTCTAAAACTGTATACATTTTTTTAAATAAAAAAAAAAAAAAAAAAAAATATATATATATATATATATATATATATATATATATATATATATACATTGGGTTGTCCGGAAAGTTCGTAGAGAAATTTGACAAAAATTAAAATTGATCAACAGCTTAAAATGTACAAAATCTACAAAATAGTTACCACCGTTAGCGATTACACTTTCCCAACGGCTTGTAAGGTCCATTACCCCTTTTTTCCAAAAATCACTTTTCTTACTCCTGAAGAACGATAAAAGGTATTTAATTTTCACGTCAGTAGGATTTTCCTTGTAGAAAATTTTCGAGGAAACCGAAAAGATGGAAATCCAAAGATGCAATGTCAGGAGAGTACGGCGGGTGAGGTAAAACCTCCCATCTGAAGGTTATTAACTTTTACCAAATCCTGAAAGATACATGGGGCCTAGTGTTGTCTTGGTGGAATCGCACTCCTTTCCGATTTGCCAACTCTGGCCGTTTCTCTTCAATCAACCTGGGCTCAGTAAAAGTCCGTATGTATAGTTTCTTTTTGTGAAAGGAGCTAAAAATGTATGGTTTCCTTCCAGTCCCACCAAATACTGAGCATCACCTTTCTTGGATGATCACCTTTGTTGTTGCGAGCGGCTTCGTTCCAGGCAATCCCAAGATTTTTTTTGGCTGGTGTTGATGTAGAGAATCCATTCTTCGTCACCAGTAACAACTCGTTTCAAAAATGGATCCTCCAATTTTTTTTTTCCAGCAGCAAATCACAACATGAAATACTTTCATTAAAGTTTCTTTCACTAAGCTTATGGGGAATCCAAACGTCGTAACGACAGACCTACCCGGCTTTCTTTAAATGATCAAAAACGGTAGATTTGCAGGCTCTTAACTCCGCATCTATTTCACGGACAGTAATTCGTGGATTGTTTGCGATGACCGTGATAGTATCTTCGATGTCAAGAGTTGAACTCTGGCCATCCCGAGGTCGGTATTCCAAATTGAAATCTCCTGATCTAAACAGCGAAAACCACGTCTATTAGCGATTGAATCGCTGCCGTACACGGCACCAATCTTTCTTGCAGTTTGGGCTGCGTTTTTCCCGTTTTTAAAAAATGAACAGTATAATATAGCAAAAATTAACTGAATCATCACTCATGTAGGTAGGCAATAAATTACACTTCTGAACCTTAAGAAAGACGAATTCAGAGTTTAAACATAGTAAATTCCATGAGGATTGAAGGCATATTAATAAACATCAGCTTTGTGATTCATTTTTGGTATAAAAAAAAATGTAAATTTTATTTTAAAAATCTCTACGAACTATTCGGACAACCCAATATTTCTTAAAATATCCTGAGAATGCCAGGGCATTATTGGTCGTACTTGAGGGCTTTAAAGTTAAACCTGAAAGGGAGCGACAACTGTTTTCAATCGCATCGAACAGCTTTGGCCCCGGTCCAAACAGCTCATAGCACCTCCTCATTACAGCTCGTGAAATGTCTTCTCTTCTCGTATATCCTACCTCTTGTCTTCTATTTCTTCTTCGCTCAATTATATGTTTGTGGAAAAGGAAAAAAAAAAAAGTTCTAAAAAAGAAAAAAAAAAAAGAACCGAAAACGTGAAACCAGGAAGTCGGAACTCATTGTCGTTTCACACCTATTTATAACACGTTCGCTCATTGAGAAAGAGGTTCGAATTTAACTGACAGCCTAAGAGTCTAGAATAAATCAAATAATTTACAAAAAAAAATCTGGGGCGGGCTACACACGACTTTCACTTACCACCGTAATTAAAATAAATTTTAAAATTTATAAAACATTTAGATATGATAATAAATTGTAAATAAATAATTGTAATAAGTTTCAATAGAAACATGTGTTTTATTAAATAATTAATTATATTATTATCTGCGGCAATTAGATTGTTTTATCGGCTTTTGATTACTCTCCGTTAACTTTTAAAATCCCATGAATTAGATAATATTTTTTATGAAATCTTTAGCTTTCCCACAGTATATTATACACCCATATTACTACTACCCATATTTATTTTCAAAAAAACAAAACTCGCATACAAAATATGTTTGCTCATTTCTGCTTTACTTAGTTATCAAATTCGTTCAAAATGTATTTTTAGCTGTTTTTTTTAGCAAAGTTAATCAGAAAATATTGTAAATTTAATGAAATCTACAAAATTAAACGTACTTTAGGGGAAGAAAATTTAAAATATCACCATTTAAGCCCTGTAAGAGTATTTAAATTAGAATAAAACCTACATTATATTAAAGACCATTCAATTTTGCATCCATACAGCGAGTTTAATTAAAATCGTTGGAGCCGTTTTTGAGTAAATCGTAAAAAGGTGTTAAATGCATGGTAAAGTGCATGTGTAAAGTAGCCCTTCCGGTCAGTCGATTTTAGTGAAAAAAGTATAGTTGTCTTAAAAATGAAATTTCCGTTTCGTAAAAGTATTCTAAAATCCGCTATCGAACATCAAAAAATAACCATCCTGATCCTTCTAGACTTTTCCAAAACATTCAGTTGACCGAAAAATTCTTCTTCCCAAACTAAAAAACCTTCCATTATCCAAAAGTGCTTTGAGCTGGTTTAAATCCTTCCTTTCCGACCGATCACAGTATGTGGTAGTTCCAGGCCAACCTCCATCCAAGACTTTGCCGCTATCCTGTGGTGTTCCTCAAGGTTCATCACTGTCTCCCACCCTCTTTGCCATTTACGTCAATGATATTCCCTATCATATATATCACTCCCAATACCATATGTATGCAGATGACATCCAAATTTACCTATCCTTTCCTCCTTCGGACCTATTACAAGCGACTGCAAAACTTCAAGAAGATCTGAACAGAATTAGTTATTGGGCAGCAGCCAACAAGCTTAAGTTAAATGAAGAGAAGACAAAAGCTATTGTAATAGGTTCTAATCCTCTCCTTAAAACTCTTCCTCCAATCCCAACACTGTTCCTCAATAAGAATCCAATACAGTTTCACCAAACCGTTAAAAACCTCGGAATCATCCTAGATCAAACTCTTTCCTGGAAAAACCATGTCTCCGAAATCTCTCGACGCACCATATCCACTTTAAAACTCCTAAATCACCTTCGCCACCTACTTCCATTCGAAACCCGTAGGCTTCTTGTTTGTTCCTTATCATTCCCCCACTTTGACTACTGCTGTTCGGTGTATGAGGGTGTCTCTGGAGATCTCGAAGCAAAACTTAAACGACTATATAACTGCTTCATTCGCTTTATCTTTGGGATATCCAGGGACACTTCTGTTACCAGATTCTACGAAGAGTTGAAGTGGCTTTACCCTTCCTACCGTTGTAAATACTTCCTGGCAACCTTCCTCTTCCAAGTTCTCCAATCCCGCCGCCCATCGTACATCTCAGATATGTTATCATTCAAATCCTCCATTCATTCCCGTAACACTCGTTCACGGCCATCAGGCCTGTATATGGCACCTCATCGAACCGCAGCTTTCGACAGATCCTTCCTAATCCGCTCCTCTTTCGTATGGAATTCCATTCCTTCACTTATTCGACATTCTGATACTCTTCAAACCTTCAAATCCCGTCTATTCGATCACTTCCTCTCTATTCCATTTTCAAAGAACACTAAATAGATTTTCCAATTCAATTTAAATTAGTTAAATAAAAACATATAGAAACAATTAATTAAATACAATATCTTACATTGTGGTGCACTTGTATATTTAACTTTATTATTTCATTAATTTTACATCAATACAGTTTATGCAAAATTTTATATATATGCACATACGTTTCTGTTTTATCTTTTGTCTAGTTTTGTTAATAATTATTATTATTAGAAGCTGCCTTTTAATTTATCACTATTGTTCACTTTTTATTTTATTTTTATTTCTATTATTATTTGTTTGTTTCATGTTTGTACTCTAAGACACTAAAGTTCTTTTTGTAGGTTTTGTAAAATTATTCAAAAGGGACTTGTCCCAGAATAAATAAAGAATTTATTATTAAAAAAAAAAAAAAAAAAAAAAAAAAAAAAGTATTCGGTTTTTGCTGGACGTACCACAAACACACGAACACACATACACACACACCTTTCTGATAGACTTGGTCATTTGGACTCGGGAGGAAATTCACAGTTAAGTGGACCCCTGCAGCTCAATGCCATAGGTCCAAATAGATATAAAATGATTATATCAAGTCAAATCATTAAAATAGCATTATTGTTCGTCAGCAAACATCTTTTTTTATTGCAGATTACCTTCCACCAATAAAATAAATAAACATTCTTACTGATTATGTGGAAAAATCTAAATATAGCTCCTCCCACAATAAAAGAGTACACAAGTCAACAATTTATTTCCCCTACTAGCGATACCCCTTTTTCTTAATCACGTGTTCTAGTTAGCCTATTAAACGCGTTCATTGGAAATGGCAACTGGACAGAAGTGCCGATTCGGAAGGGAAGGAAACAAAAGAGAAGTAGACGGCGGTGCGCTTACCCTTCATCGCATTGTTTCCGAGGCGCACCCTCCCCCCTCCCATTTGCATACGCGCACCCACAAAGAGAGCAAGAATGATTAATGTCCTGATTCCTTATGCAAGTAAATCCGCAGTGATACAATTGGCCTAATGGCGACCGGCAGATGCGAGCCTGGTTAACGATCCTTCCCTATTGTCGTCTCTCTTGGGCTAGCATTCCTGATTTATCATTCTCCGTATTAGCGCTCCAGGAACTGGAGGGAAAAACATTCTGTCTTTTCAAAAGCATATCTAATAATCTCGAACTTCGGTAATCAACGAGAGTGATTCTGAAATCGTGGAATCCCGATCGAAAATGAAATATGGATGTCACTAAATAAATAAATCCTTTTAGATGAGAGTAAATAACAACTATAGACTTCTCCAAAACAATGATGGATCAAGATGGCGGTCGAAAGATATAAAGGTTTCATCCCCAAAGTAATCAGATAATAAGATCTATAATTCGGTTAATTGTAAAGATAGAGAAAAATCTGGTGCGGGCAACACACGACTTTCACATACCTCCGCTATATAAATCAATTAAAAAAATTTCAAATACAGTTAGAGATAAAAAATATTAAAACTATTAAGAAAGTAATTAAATGGAATTTCTATAGAAACATGTGTTTTAAAAAATCTATTATATTATTATCTAAAAGAATCAGTTAGTTTTATCTTCTTTTCATCACTCTCCATTAACTTTTACAAGCTCTTATTTATTACATGATATTTTTTTCTAAAATCTTTATCTTTCCAACGGTATATCATACATGTATATTACTGCCCTTATGTTAAAAAACAACAAATTGCATTAAATTTTTAGTTTTCTCCTTTAGTTGTTTTCGCAAATTCGCTTAACATTCATATTAGCTGTTATTTATCAATGATAACCAGATGATGTGGTTATTTTTATAAAACTAACAAAATGAAAGGTACTTTAGAGGAAGAAAATTTAAATTATCGGGATTTAAGCTCTATCAGACTATTTTAATCCGAATGAAACCTAAATGATATTAAAGCCCATTATACTTTACATCGATATAACGAGTTTAATCGAAATCGTCGGAACCGTTTTCGAGAAAATCGAAAAAAGTTGAAAAATGCATGATATAAAGTGCCTCTTCTGGTAAGCTCATTTTGATGAAAAAGGTTCTGTAACGTCTCGGGCGTTTATTTGTCTTAAATATGAAATTTCAGTTTCATAGGACTTACCCTTTCCGCCCGGGAGTTACCACACACACACACACACACACACAGACCTTTTTGCGGGACTTGATTATTTGGACTCAGGGGACTCTAAAATGTATATTTCCGTTGAAAACTGGAATTTTAAAATTTTCACGATCGCAATACTTTCCCTAACTATATATAGTAAGTGAAAGTAAAAATGAAAAGTGTTCTAGAATCAGAACAGTAAGTGATCTTTAAAAAGAATAACTAAAAAAAAAACTATATAATACATACAATTATTTTTATGATTGAAAAAAAAAATGTAATGAGTTTAAAAAAATGTATTTTGGTTTAATGTTTTTAACAAACTGAATCCAAATATTGGTTCGATTTTTTCGAACTTCATTACAAAAATAACAGGCCATCTGAAGATGTTAAAACAAGATACAGTATAACAATGTTTTAATAAAATAACTCAGGTTTGTAAGATATTATTTTTAGGATAGAGAAAAGCTTGTGTGATATACAGAGAATTAAATCCCCCACAAAAAAAGAAAAGAATAATTGAAACCGTTTTAGAAACAAAAGAGATATAACGTTTTGAACTTTGAAGTGGTGATTGGTCATTTTTCTTAAATGAAATATATTGCTGGTTTGTGTTTCTAAAGCTCTTTGATCAATTAGTTTCTATACACATAAGTTAATTGCATATACAGCTATATACATAGTTAATCCACAATATAATTATTTGGAAATAATAGTCTATTTTGTAACAATTTGTACCGTTATAATTTTTTTTCCATGTTGACAAGAATAGATGTATCAGTTAAGAGATTCAATGCTGAATTTTGTAATTGCCTTCCTTGAAAGTACTTTTCATTTTGTAGATTCATAAAAATTAACCAATCATCTTATTATTATTGATAAAAAAAAATTAAAAAAACGACTAAATATACTAACTGAACGAATTAGTAACCAACTAAAGAGGAAACGAGTAAAAATATTTTTTTAGGGATTTTTTTTTTCCCATCATAAGAATAGTAATATAGATACATAATATACCGTTAGGAAGCTAGAAATTTCAAAACAAAATGCCATATAGAATGTTGAGAAATGTAATATAATGATGTAACAATTTCTATGGGTCGGTAATTTAATATGAAACTCATGTTTTCATCGGAATTCAATGTAATTCGTTATTCTTCTAACGATAATATAACTTTATTTTGAAAGTTTTACATTGATTTTAACAGCGGAGAGAAGTGAAAGTCGTATGTTGAGTGCACCAGATTTTTTTCGATCATAATAAAATTCCATTGGAAAGCTAATGGTTTTGGAAAAAATATTATCATATGCACAAAGTGATGAAAATTAGATAAATCTTATTATTGCACAAAACAATTTCATATAGTTATATAAATTAATGTATAACATACGTTTCCAAGGAAACTGTTTACACCTAATTCTTTTAACTTTTTTTCAGCTGTGACTTTATTTTAGTTCTTAAATTGATAGCTGAGATAAGTAAAAGTCTTGTGTTGCCAGCAAGCTTATTTTATTTTATTTATTTATTTTTTTTTTCATAGACAAAGCCGTAAAATATAATGCAAAATGCGAAACGAGCTTAAACTTCAGTAATTATAGTAGGTGAAAATTTCTATTGCTAGAGGGATCACTTGTAGCTGGTGGCTAGCGTAACAGCCTCCCATGCTAAAGGTCACGGGTTCAAACCCGCAGGTGGTCCTAGGATTTTTTAATGGGAGTAAAAAATCCTTAGTTACGCCGTCCTTCGGAGGGGACGTTAAAAGGTGGTCCCGAGCCTGTGCAATGTCAGGTACTCGTTAAAGATCCCTATCCTAATAAAACCTGGATAGGCAAAATTTAGGACTCCCACTGTAGCATCGTCCGATTAGCCATAGTAGCATAAAGTGACGTTAAATAAATAAACAAACAATCTATTGCTAGAATCTAAAACATATGTTTTCAACGAAACTAAATGTAATACTTTCAACATTTTAAATTCTAGCTTTATTTAAAAGTTCGAAAATTGAGTTTGTAGGGTAACATCATATTATCAATAATGTTGGTAACACTTAGTTAATTATCGATTCTGTTAATCGATTAGGTAGAGTAGGTTAAAAAGAAGGTTACAAAAGAAAAGCGTGTTAATATAATGTAATGTGCAGTAATAAAAAGAATACTTTTAATGTTAAACTGTTATTTCATTTAAATATAAAGACAGCAACAAATTGGTGACCCCGACGTTCACGATGTCACAGAGTGGAAGCGGAATTGCTGATGTTGGCGAAAAAGGTGAGATAAAACCTAATTTAAATGTAGACAGGGTAGCTATAAAATTGCCCCCGTTCTGGGTGGAAAAGCCCGAAATATGGTTTTGTCAAGCCGAGGCCCAATTCAAACTTTCGAATGTAACCAGTGAAGAGACAAAATTTAACTACTTAATAGCTCAATTAGATTTGAAAACGGTGGAAAACATTTGGGACTTAGTAAAATCGGAGGAAAAAGAGAAGTATACTAGAGCCAAAGAAAGGTTAATAGCTATTTATAGGGAAAGCGAAGAACATCAGATTCGAAAATTAATCAGTGGCTTGGACATTGGTGACATGAAACCAAGTCAGCTTCTGAGAAAAATGAAAGGGTTAGGTACGTCTGAATTTTCAGACAAATTGATCAAAACTCTATGGCTTGATAAGCTCCCGAGTCAAATAAAAAGCATTTTAGCAATCGCAGATGGTGATTTAGACAAACTGGCGGATATTGGTGACCGAATTTGGGAGATCCAACCAAACCATGTGATGGAAGAGGTTAGGGAACCAAAACCTAACACTTCAGACACTTTTTCTTTTCCTCAATTGATTTCTAAGTTGGAGGCGATGGATAAAGAGATCAAACGTCTCAGTAGGTCTCGTGATACCAATTCAGCACCTCGCCGAGGTCGAGGTAGAAGTCAAAGCCGAGGTAGGTATAAAGATGGAGGAAAATATTGTTATTTTCATTTTAGATTTGGATCAAAATGTCGACCAGATAAGTGCAAAGCTCCATGCCAGTGGGAAATAGACCACGGAAAATCTAAAAATCAGGAAAACTCCAATCAGCAGCAGATGTAGCGACCACAACTGTTGCTGAAATTCCTTTTGGCCGCACATACAGACTGTTCGTAACTGATAGAAACAGCAAACAAACTTTCTTGGTGGATAGTGGAGCTGATGTTTCAGTCATTCCCGCCAAAAAGAATAAAAAAGAAAAAAGCACTAATTTTAAATTATTTGCAGCCAACGGGACTGAAATTTGTACATATGGTTCACAGCTCATAGATATTGACCTTGGCCTAAAACGAAAATTTCAGTGGCCATTTGTTATTGCACAAACGACAAAAGGAATAATAGGCGCTGATTTTCTGCATAAATTCGGATTATTAATTGATCTAAAAAATAAAAAACTAATTGATAGTAATACAAAGATGTCCATAAATGGAGAAATCGTAGAAGTTTCAGTTGCTGATACTGTCAACACGTTGCAGAACAATAATAAATTTTTCCAAGTATTGTCCTCGTACCCAGAAATAACAAAACCTTCATATTTTCCACCACCTGTTAAGCATGAAGTGAGGCATTACATTAATACGAAAGAAAGCGCTCCAGTATTCTCAAAATCAAGAAGGTTAGGACCAAAGGCGATGAGAATAGCGAAGCAGGAATTCCAGATATTAATTAATGAAGGTATCATATCACCATCAAAGTCACAGTGGGCCAGTCCTTTACATTTAGTATCCAAGAAAAATGGAACCTGGCGCATATGTGGAGACTATAGGCGATTAAATGCCATCACAGTTCCTGATCGATACCCTATTCCTAGAATAGACGATGTGAGTTGTATTCTCGAAGGTAAGCGAATTTTCACAAAAATTGACTTGATTCGAGCGTATTACCATATTCCAATAGCGGACGAAGATAAAGAGAAGACGTCAATAATAACGCCATTCGGTTTGTTCCAGTTTAATTTCATGCCGTTTGGGCTACGTAACGCTCCTTCAACGTTTCAAAGATTCATAAATCAGGTACTTCAAGATTTACCTTTTTGTTTTTCTTTTTTAGACGATGTTTTGATCGCTTCACAATCTGAAGAAGAGCACAGAGATCACCTAAAGGCGGTACTAGAGAGGCTGCACAGGTATGGCTTGCGTGTAAACATGTCTAAGTCTATATTTGGTGTTGCGAAGATCACATTTTTAGGCTATCAGATTACTCCACAAGGTACAAAACCTGATCCAGAAAAGGTTAAGTCCATCATGGATATAAAACGTCCAGAGACTGTACATAAACTCCGTACATTTCTCGGAATGGTGAATTTTTATAGGCCATATCTTAAAGACGCAAGTGAGACTCAAGCTATACTAAACGAATGCTTAAAAGGAGCAAGGAAGAACGATCGCACGAAAATAGATTGGACAGAAGAAGCCATTAAACAGTTTGAACAGTGCAAGAAAGACCTAGCAAACGCAGCTTTGCTTGCCATTCCTAATGCAAATCTTCCAATTGCATTATTTACGGATGCTTCAGATTTTGCAATTGGTTCTGTGCTGCAGCAGTTCGAAAATCAAGGTTGGAAGCCTTTAGTTTTTTTTTCGAAAAAGCTTAACCCAGCTCAGAGAAATTATAGTACTTACGATAGAGAGCTATTGAGTATTTATCTGTCTATAAAACATTTTAGACATATGATCGAAGGAAGTGACATTACTATTTATACCGATCACAAACCGTTAAGTTACGCATTTAATCAGAAAAATGAGAAAGCATCTCCGAGACAGCAGCGTCAGCTACAGTATATATCCCAGTTTTCAACCAAGATCAGACACGTCAGTGGAAAAGACAATAATGTGGCTGATACATTATCACGACTCGATGCAATGACTGTTCTAGATTACGACCAAATTGCAGCTAGTCAAAAAGATGATCAAGACCTTAAAATGCTACAGGAATCTGATACTTCCTTAATTTTAAAACAACATCCTCTTCCGAATGGACAAGTTCTTTGGTGTGACATTTCAACTTCAACAACTAGACCCTATATTCCTAAACAATATAGGCGACAAGTTTTCAACAGTGTGCACTCTTTGTCTCATCCAGGAATAAAGTCCACAGTCCGACAAGTAACAGAAAAATTTATATGGCCCGGTATTAAAAAGGATATTAAGGAATGGACTCAGGCTTGTATTGGTTGCCAGAGAAACAAGGTAATACGTCATACAAAAACACCAATAGGCCTATATGAAGAGCCAGATGACCGATTTAATGTAATACATTTGGATATGATCGGCCCTCTTCCACCATCAGACGACAAGATGTACTGTCTTACTGCGATTGATCGTTTTACATCATGGATGGAAGTTATACCATTGCGGACCATAACAGCTGAGTCGGTGGGTCAAGCGTTCTACAAATATTGGATTTGCAGATTTGGCGCACCTGTTAAAGTAATTACTGACCAAGGCCGACAATTCGAATCGGAATTATTTAAAAACCTGGCTAAACTTTGCGGTATAAAGCTTCAGAGGAGTTCGCCATACCATCCACAATGTAATGGAAAAATCGAACGCCTGCATAGGACTTTAAAAACTGCTATTAAAGCTCACAATTCTCCGAAGTGGACAGAAACCTTACCTACAGTCTTACTTGGCTTACGTGCTGCTCTCCGAGATGATGGCAATCATTCGGTAGCTCACATGGTGTATGGAAAACCTATACGACTGCCAGGTGAATTTTTTGAAGAGAAGACATCTCGAATGGAACACGGCACTTTTCTTTCCCGTTTACAAGACCAGATGAATGCTCTTAAACCAATAAAGTCAGAAAAGAAGAATTCAACAAGTGTATTCATACACAAAGATCTCAGGGTATGCACCCATGTTTTTGTAAGATTAGATAGGGTAAAGAAGCCCCTTGAACCAGCTTATGAAGGACCGTACCTTGTAATATCAAGACAAGAAAAATACTTCACTCTTCAGATCAAAGGAAAACAGGTGAATATTTCATTAGATCGGTTGAAGCCTGCTTACATTTTAGACCCTGATGACCCCACCTGTAATATGGATCAAGAACCTAGATTGTTGACAATGCCTATGAAGCCTCAGCCAACAAGTCAGGATGTTCCAGCTTCAGCTTCCAGAGAGGAAGTAACAACAAGAACAGGCAGAAGAGTCAGGTTTCCTCAGCGTTATCTACAGTGATCAGTGGTGAAAAATGTCTCTAGTGATTAGTGTGTGTGATGTGTATAGTTATGTTGTTGTTTTTTGTATTTTAAAAGATTAATTTTTTTTTTTAGAAAGAGAAAATAATTGTTTTGTAAAATAAGTTATAATTATGTTTTGTAAAATTAGTTTTTGAGTTCAGTGAAAGTTTGATAATTTTATTTATTTTTATTTTTGTATCAAAGTCTTTTGTAGTATCGTAACATAGTTGATGTTACTGGGAAAGGAGTACTGTAGGGTAACATCATATTATCAATAATGTTGGTAACACTTAGTTAATTATCGATTCTGTTAATCGATTAGGTAGAGTAGGTTAAAAAGAAGGTTACAAAAGAAAAGCGTGTTAATATAATGTAATGTGCAGTAATAAAAAGAATACTTTTAATGTTAAACTGTTATTTCATTTAAATATAAAGACAGCAACAAGTTAAACATGCGAAAGTCGGGTATTGCTGTCGCTAGAATTTTTCTTTAAATGTATTGAACCTTTTTCATAGTACATTTAAAAAAAAAAATCCAATTTCAGCGTAGTAGCCAAGAACTTTCGAATAAAAACTGAATTATTAATAAAACAAGAATAATAAAAAAAGGTAAAAAAAGACAAAACATTAATATCCGCAGATAGGAGTAACAGGATCCTCCAAGACGAACGACCATCTACTTCCGGTGAACGTCAGTAAAAAATATGAATTAGGTAAATGTCATTTCCGAAAGGGGCTTATCAAGGTGGCTCTTACAAACGACTTCCGCTCACAATAAATTCCTTCCCTCCTCAAACGTTGAAGGGTTGAGGCGTACAGTCCGCATGTTCTCTAATTGCCGGCCGGTGGCCATGTGTTGAGCCTAATCGCAGGCCTTAGCGCAGTCCAAGTTTAATTACCGCCCCGGCCTGTCGGCATGTCGGTGAGCAACTGCTTCTACACTGATTGGTCATCATTAATGGAGGATCTTCCATCTATGATTAATCGAGATCAATATTAATAATTCCCTTTAGAATAATATAACAAGAAATATCAAGTGGACTATTTTTTTTTTGTTGGTAAAATTAGACATTTGAATCGGTCATAATTACTCCGAGAGATTTGAGGTGCGATCGGGTTTGAAACAGGGTGACTCCCTTTCACCTGTTTTATTTAATATAGCTTTAGAATATGTCATTGAAAAAGTGACGTGTACCGAGCAAAGGCTTAAATATGGGTTATAAGATTGCGGTTTTGGGGTATGCCGATGATTTGGTACTACTAGGTGAAGACAGGGAAACCATTCAACTAAATACAAGTGTGTTAATAAAAACCGGTAAAGAAATAGGACTCGAATTAAATACCGATGACGAAATATATGATTAGTTGGAGAAACGGTGGCGATCTTGGTGATATTGATGTATCAGGGCATACTTTTGAACACGTAGAGAAATTCAAGTATTTAGGTTCAATGATAACAAGAAAAAATGAAATCAAGAAAGAAATAAAGTCCCGGTTAAAGGTGGGAAATGCGTGTTATTATTCAGTTGCTTAGTTACTTAGTTCGCGGCTTCTATCTAAAAACTTAAAGGTTAGAATTTATAAAACTATTATTCTTCCGACGGTTCTTTACGGATGTGAAACGTGGCCGCTTACTTTGAAGGATGAACAACGGCTTAAGGTTTTCGAAAATAAGGTACTGCGTAAAATATTTGGTCCGAAGAGATGTGAGGGCACTGGGGAGTTTAGAAGGTTGCACAACGCGGTATTGCGGAGCTTGTATCTTCTTCTTCTTTATCTTCCTCTTCGAGCCATTATTGGCGTAGAGGGGCCTCGATCCAGCGCTGCCAGTTATCCCGGTCTCCGCTGAGTCGTTTCATTTCTACAAGGGTCTTGCCCCTGTTACTCCCAATCCTCTGGACCATATCCTGATAGGAAATTCTAGGTCGGCCACGTGGTCTTCTTCCTGTAGGTCTTGCTTCCAGTGTCCTTCTGGGTTCCCTTATTTCGTCCATGCGGCAGACATGACCAAACCATTTTAATTGCCTGTATTCCATTATCGTCTTCAATGGTGGTACCTCGAGTTGCTCTCTGATTCTATTGTTCCGGACACAATCTCGCCTTGTCTTTCCCGCTGCTCTACGTAAAAATTTCATTTCAGCAGCAGTGATTCGGCTGATATGTTTGTCGAGCATCACCCAACTCTCGCCTCCATATGTAAGCACTGGTAAGTAAATGGCTTTATAGATGTGCATCTTAACATCTCGCCCTACTTCACGGTGTCCTATTATACTATTGTTAATCTGGTAGTACACCTGGTTCGCTTTATTGATCCTATTTCCAATCTCTTGGTCAATTCTGCCAGACCTGTCTATAATGGTTCCCAGGTAATTGAATTCATTTACCACTTCTAGGGTCTTCCCATTGCATACCATTTCAACATTTTCTTCTTCATTCCGTGAGAGAACCAGAATCTTACTTTTGGAGTCGTTGATGGACATTCCCTTACGCAATAGTTCTGCCTCCCATTCCACCAGAGCTTGTTGCAGCTTTTCTTTTGTGTCCGCTAATAGAACAATGTCATCGGCATATAGGAGGCATTTCACCAGAACTGTCTGCATCTTCCATTTTCCTATTTCAGTCCATGCCGTTCTTCGTTTGCAGACTTTATGGATCTCGTCCATCAGAATCAAGAATAGGAGAGGGCTAAGACTGTCCCCCTGTCTGACTCCTCTATCAAGAGGAAATGATTTGGATTCTCTACCATTGATTCTGACGACTCCCTTTGCATTTCTGTATGTTGATTGGATTGCCTGCATCAAATCTGATGGTACATTCTTTGCAGCAAGAGCATTCCATATTTCATATCTAGGCACAGAATCGAACGCAGCTTTGAGATCCAGGAAAGCCACATAGATACTTTTATTTCTGTCCCAAACCTTTTCAGAAATGTTTCTAAGCACAAAAATATGGTCCTGGGTCTGCCTTCCCGGGCGGAAGCCCGCCTGCTCCTCTTCGAGTTGATTTTCCACAATACTTCTCAATCTTCTCTCGAGGATAGAGGTGTACATTTTATAGGCTACGGACAGCAAGCTAATTGGTCTATAATTCTCGCATACGGTTGAGGAGCCTTTCTTATGTATTGGGACTATAGCGCTATATTCCCAATCTAAAGGGATTATCTTGTTATCCCATACAGTTTGGAACAGTCCTTGGAGTGCTTTTTTGAGCTCTTCACCACCAAATTTCAGGATATTCAGGTGAAATTCCATCTCTCCCCGCTGCTTTATTTGTTTTTATCTTTTCGAGAGCATATTCCACCTCTTCTTCTTCTACAGGCTCTAGATTCTCCTGTGTTGCAGGTTGTGCATGCAGCTCTGGTGTACCATATTCTTCAGAGAAGAGATCTTGGTAGTGACGCCTCCAATGTTCTAAGATGTCATCTGGGGCAGTCATTACGTTGCCACTTTCATCCTTTATATTCCGAATTGGCTTTTTGTGTTTTCCTTTCAGAGACTTTATTGTCTGCCAAAACCGTTTGGAATTTTCTCGGTGGTTTCCATCAAGACTTTTGCCGAACACCTCCCAAGTTGGCCTTTTCGCTGAACGTATTGCTGTTTTAGCCTCATTTCTTAGACGGCGATATTCAATTAGGTTAGCATGTATTTTATCTCGGAGATATGCTTTCCATGCTAATTTTTTCTCCTTAACTATTTCCCTAATGGTATCACTCCACCATTTGGTATGCTTTTTTCTGCCACCGACCTTTTTAATGCCACAGACCTCTTTAGCGACATTCAATATGCATGTCTTTATATTGCTCCATTGTTCCTCTACACCTCCTGAAAGATCCAGTCTTCTGATTCTTTCCTCCAGTAGAGTAGTATATTGGACTCTCTTCTCTGGGTTGTCAAGCTCGCGCACTTTTATCGCTTTGTATGTTTTCATACGTGGCCGGTTGTCTCTTAATATCTTGGTATCAGCTACAAGGAGAAGATGATCTGTGCCTATCTCTGCCCCTCTGATCACTTTTATATCCGTGAAGTATTGTCTTATTTCGGCATCATAGATGAAGTAATCTATCACACTGTTCCTGTCAAGGTGTGAGAAGGTTATTTTATGTATCTTTTTGTGTGGGTAAAAAGAATTGCCAATTAGCATATGATTGTCCACACAAAAATCGATCAGCCGTTGACCATTCTCGTTCCTTACCCTCTCGCCTCCATAGAGTCCAATGACACCATGTCCAGTCCTACTATCACAGCCGGTCCTGGCATTGAAATCACCACTCACGATTCCATACCTTCCTTCATCTCTACATTTATTAAGAGTTCTTTGCAGATCAGCGTAGAACATCTCCTTTTCTAATATTGCAGTATCTTCAGTTGGTGCATATACTTGGATGAGGGATGTTTTCCCTACACTCAATTGGAGATTAGCCACTATGATGCGTGAAGATACTGGTTTCCAATCTTCCAGTTTCATGAACACTGCGGGAGTCATGACAATACCCACTCCTTCCTTCGCAAAATTTCCTTTAGGGACACCCGAATAAATCAAAACATAATCATCTTCGAGTCTATATTCTCCGCTCCCTTTCTTTTTCACTTCACTGACACCCAGAATGTCCACTTTGTACCTTTTCATTTCTTCCACAAGTTCGACCTCCCTTCCCGTCAGTGTTTTAATGTTCCAGTTTCCAAATCTAATGTCCGATTCCGTTCCAGGTCGTTTCCTTTTTGACAGTCCAGTTCCGAGGCCTTTATTATTGTTTTGAATCGATAGTTCTCCTCTGTGGGTGATTGGCCCGACAGAAGAGGCTCCGTTACCTCGGTGCAACTGGCCTCCAGAGTCCCCTAGAGGAAAGGTGGATGTAAGGATGTTTGAAGGAAAGATTAATGTAGGATAGGAATAAGGTTAGGGACATGATTCCCCCTGATGAGAGGAGGTGGGAGAAATCAAGAGCTCGCGTTGGCAGGGTTGCTAGTTCCCTGAAGTAGATCTGCTCTTCACTGGGATTGTGAACAGGTATCTACCCGCTACCCGCGAGCTTGTATCCTGTGAATATAATTGAGTTGATAGCGACGCGGAGACTCAAATGGGCGAGTAAAATTGTTGGGCTCGGTGAGGAACAGATTCCGAGAAAATTGGTATTCGCTGATCCGACTGGTAGGCGTCCGAAAGGTAGGCCGAAGAGGAGATGGGAGGATTGCGTTAAGGCTGATCTTTGGGGCTTGGGCTTGTACGGAGAACTTCGGAAGAGTCTGTGTAGACGGAATATGGTGGTATCGGCATTGAACCTTCGGGTTCGGTGAGCCTGTTATTATTATTATTATTATTTCATCACTTTCCAAAACTGTATTATACTTTGCCCTTTCGCTTTCCAAGTGTATATTTTACATATCACTATATTTTCATTCTTAGTTTCGAAAAAAAGAAATTACGTAAAATATTAAATACGTTTGCTCTTTTCTCGTTTATTTAATTATAAATCCCTTTCGTCTCGTATATTTAACAGTTTTTTTTATCTATGATCACAACCAAAAATGTTTATTATTTTTAATTAATATAATCCATGATAATTTAGAAGAAGTTTTTGAAGAAGACATTTCACTGTTGAGTTGGTAATGATCTAGTTCACACCCAAAAATATTCCGCAGCTGAAGTAGAAAGGTAATTTCATCTGAATTTTCTCTACCTTTGTCGTTCTGCCTTAGAATCTTAATTATTGTGAAGGATAATTACTCGAGTTTTACTGCATGCGATATTTCCGTTACTCGCCACCGTAATTAGAGTTAAAGGATCGGCTTTGAATCCACTAGTCACGTAAAAGTCTACGTAAGTATGAAACAGGTGAATGTTTTCCAAGGAATGAAGAAAATATATATATATATATATATATATATATATATATATATATATATAATTTAAGTTTCTTGAAAAAGATGATGGCCATGAGATGTTCTGGCTGGAGATTGGAGATCTATAATTGGAGTACTAAATCATGTTTGGTTTCAAATGCATAAGGCCAATTTTGTATTTATTTATAATTTATGTGGTCTAATGGTGATGGGCCATTTTCCTTTCAATTATTTATTGTTTTTTATACTAGTTAATAGCCTATAAACAGATATATAAACAACTATAACCTAGTATAATTATTTGCAAATAATGAACCATTGTGTAATAATTTGCAGCATTTTTAGTTTCTTAGGGTCATTTTATAAATTGGGTTAAAATCAAACATATTTCCATGGAAATCTTCTGGCAAAGTCCAATATGCTGAAATATACTTGTCATAACTTTATAATATTCGCTAATACTGGTTCAAATCAAGATGATTTTTGTTTCATTTGGTAAGAAATTTTACTATATTTCAAATAAGTACTTATAATTTTTCAGATTTATAGTTTTAGATTTAAAAAAGATTTAGAAAAGCTCTTTGGTTTATAATTTTCAATAATGAACCTTTGTAGGCGACCAAAAAAAAAACATTTCCTCCTCCCCCTCAAAATTTGAGAGCTTACGTTTCTCCTAATTATTAAATAAATAAATACCGAAAAATTGCTTTTAGTGCGATTTGATAGATAACTAAATTTTCGACAAAATGAAAAAAGAATCATTAAAATTGGTTAACAATTATCAGAGATATTGATATGATATTATCCTTTGAATCAGTGCTTTTATATATTACTTAATTACCTATCAATAGTTATACCCTAATATTGTTATTTGGAAATAATAAACCATTGTGTAATAATTTTTTTTCTTTTCTTACCACTTTAAAGGACAAATTTTACCGTGGGGTACTTACATGAAAAAATTGCAGCTTTATATGCATTACCATTTTTGAGGTACTGCGATGACCAGAAATATTCTTTATTTTATAAATATAGATTACTACAATCTAACTTTTAATAAATTATTGTATTATTAATTTTAATTTGATATTGCTATCTATTTCTATATTTTAAAAAAAATCTAAGATGCTGAAGTTCTCTTCTGATTTTCCTATAATATTATTGAAAAGGGACTTGTCCTAGAATAAAGTAAAAATTTATTATTTTATTTACACAATCATTTAATTTACTTTTAAACACATATATCCATAATTTGACACGTGTATTACTTTGTTTGCACGATAAATTAATACGCGGCTATTGTCAGATAGTACGAAGTAATGCAATTATAAAAAAAGTTTTAGAAAAAACTTACCAAGTCGATAATTTATAAATAAATATTAAATACTAGCTCCTAAAAATTAACGGTGAAAGTTAAAATATTAATATGCATCAGGAATAATTTTAAAAGTGAATTAGAAAGCTGAAAAGCTGATGCACCATATATTTTTTTCTTCTTTACCGGACATGAATTTTTTACATTTAAGCCCGACATGATGGGCCTTTCTGGAGAGATTTATATTAAGAAAATAACGTCGGTTTGCTCTCTCTTATGTATAAGTCATTAGGCAGGAAGGTTTTAGACCGGTTAGTTTATATATATTTCATTGTAACGTGAATTTTTTCAAAGGTGTCTGTATTATTGATGATGAGACGTTTTTTTTTTTTTTCTAAACATGTATAGCAGCAGTAGCATTTCAGTTTTAACACTTTCTTTGCCACGATATATTTTATCAAGATATAGCTGACGTAAAAAAAAAAAAAAAAGTTTAGAGAATTACATTGAGTTTCGATAGAAATATTTATTTTAGTAACAGATATTATTATCTACAACTATCACTTAGTTTTATTATAGTAGAAGATCCGAACTTGAAACGACCTGCACCGAGCTGATAATAGAATGAAACATATTTTATAACAAATTTAGTAGTAGTAGTATATTATAAAATATGTTAAGAGTGGGTTGCCTAAAAAAATCCTGGACAGACTATTTTTATTTATTTAAAAAAAAAATATTTTTAATTAAATGTTGCAACATCATGATAATAAGAAAACTTTTACCGTGTAATTTGGTATTTGGTACTTGTGTAAAAAATGGTCCTGTAATTTTATATGGGATATCAAACTTTCTTATATTCAATGTCCAATTACGTTCGGCTGCAATGTTGGACTTCTTGGACTCAACTCGGATCTCTCTGTCACGCATTTCCACTCGCGTTAAAATTTAATCTTTAAAATCGGCAACCCAGATTAGGACCAAGTTTTTTGCCGGCAACCCTATATCAATGTGTTTGCAATAAAACAACGCTTATATTGCTATAATTTGTTTTCTATTATCAAGCCGGTGCAGTTAACTGTTATCGACATACCCGCTTTTACCTGACAACCGATAGCTCGTCCAGGAAGAGATTAGGCAACCCAACGGCTGCACATTCTATACCTTTGATCCTTTAAGTCAGGGTAAAAGTTTCTTATTATCATGATGTTGCAACATTTAATTAAAAATAGTCTGTCAAGTATTTTTTTAGGCTACCCATTTATAACATATTTTATAGTATACTAAATTTGTTATAAAATATGTTCCAACGTTCCAATTCTAATTTCTGTTGTTATTGTTTTATTTTTATTTAGTTTTTAATCTGTATCCTTTACTTATTTTAATTATTTATTTTTTCTTCTTATTCTTAATCTCACTTGAATTAAAAATAACCTCCTTTGAAGAATCAATCATAGTAACAAACCATCGGGCGTTGATGACCTAGATGTTCTATGCCCTAAAACAAAACAAAACAACAAACAAATATGTTCCATTCTATTATCAGCTCGGTGCAGATCGTTTCAAGTTCGGATCTTAGACTATTAGCTTTTCATCAATTTCCATTGCCGTATACAACATTTTATATAAGGCAACATTTTTCTCTGAGCTTTTTAGCTTTCCAAAGGTATATTACAAATCTGTTTTATTATTTTTATACTAAAAAATAAAATAGCATAAAAAATATGTTCTTTCCTCCTTTAGTTTGTTAATTAAATTATTTCATCTTGTATATTTTCCCTTTTTTAATTAAGATTTAATTGAAAATAAACTTCATTTATTTTTTTTTCATTTAATTTATTTATTGATATTTACAACTGTATTGATTAATACATCTAGTAAAATTATTATCATTTTAACGTTTCAAAGTCCAATTGCTTCATTTTCAAATTTTTTGTCCAATATAAATTAATCTATAATATACAAGGGGATCGTCTGTAACATATTGGCTAGCATAACAGCCTTTCTATGCCAAATGTCATGGGTTCGAACCCGCAGATGGTCCTATGATTTTTAATATGTGTAAAAAAAAAAAAAATTAAAAAATAACCTGTACCACTAGAACTCATGAAGAGTTTTGGGCTCAGTACATGTGGAGATTCGTACTGTTTCTAGGCCAGCGGCCGTGCAACGGGGTGATTCGGCTGAGATCACGCTCAGCCGCTAGGTTTTTTCCCCCATTTTTTGGGTACCCAATTGATTGAGGCTGGGTGTGCCCCAGGAGGGTCTCCATACCTCAGGGTCGCTTCTCGGCTGAAATAATTGAATAAATAATATTCCACCACAGCCTGGATTCGAACCCAGGACCCGGACACAGTAGACTAGCGCTCTACCCACTAGACCACGCCGCTCCTTATAGGAGTAAAAAATCCTTAATTATGCCGTCCTTCGGAGGGCACTTAAAAAACGTGGTCCTGAGCCTGTGCGGATTCCATATAAGACGTTTGTTAAGATAGATTCCTAGTGATCCTACCTGTTCAACTGAAATAAGTGGAATATCACTAAAGTGTACTGTAGGACTACAAATATTAATATAGGTCACTGATACTTGTTAGAAGTGTTTCAATGACCGCATCTCTAATCTCCTTATATTTATTAAGGCTCACCTGTGGTATAGTTGCTAGCATAACAATCTTCTATACCCAAGATTGCTGGTTCAACATGCCAGATGGTCATATGATTTTTAATAGGACCTCTAAAAGTCCTTGAGAGGAGACGTAAAAATTTGGTTCCGAGCCTGTGCGATGTCAGATACTCATAAAAGATCCCTATTCCAATTAAACCTGGATAGGCAATATTTAGGACACCCGTTGTAGCATCGTCTGATTAGCCACAGTAGCATGAATTGACGTTAAATAAATCTATAGTATGGGGTTGGAACACCATGTAAGAAATAATGCTTTAAACTTTTTCATCTCTAAGTTAATTTAATAGTTCTTAAATTGATTTTAAAACCCGAGGTAAGTGAATGTCGTGCGTGGTCCGCACCGGATTTTATATTAATTAATATTAATATATTAATATTAATTAATAAGTGACCTATATTAATATTCGTAGCCCAAAACTCTTCATGAGTTCTAGTGGTACAGGTTATTTTTTACTTTTTTTTTTTTTACTCATATTAAAAATCATAGGACCATCTGCGGGTTCGAACCCATGACATTTGGCATAGAAAGGCTGTTATGCTAGCCAATATGTTACAGACGATCCCCTTTTATATTATAGATTAATTTATATTGGACACAAAATTTGAAAATGAAGCAATTGGACTTTGAAACGTTAAAATGATAATAAATTTTATTTAATAATTTTACTAGATGTATTAATCAATACAGTTGCAAATATCAATAAATAAATTAAATGAAAAAAAAATTAAGTTTATTTTCAATTAAATCTTAATTAAAAAAAAGGAAAATATACAAGATGAAAGAATTTAATTAACAAACTAAAGGAGGAAAGAACATATTTTTTATGCTATTTTATTTTTTAGTATAAAAATAATAAAACATATTTGTAATATACCTTTGGAAAGCTAAAAAGCTCAGAGAAAAATGTTACCATATATAAAATGTTGTATACGGCAATGGAAATTGATGAAATATGTAAAGTTGGCTTAAAGCGAGAAACAATGCGGCTAGAAGCATTTTAATTCTAAATATATCTATGCAAATAGAGCTATGCCCCAAGAGATATATCAATGAAATCCAAGTGCTGACAAACCCCACTCGCATATGTAATTACTAGATATTTCCATCTCAACCACACCCCAACTAAATCAGGACACCGGGCAACTCTCTCGGTTTATTTAACTGCAGGCATAAATAATATAGTTTAGAAAATTAACTTAGTTTATTTATTTTTTACATTCTTTCCATAAATATAAATATACCAAAGGTTCAAACCTGGCAGGTGTCCTTGGAATGTTTAATGGGAAGAAAAAATAATTAGTTATGCCGTCCTTCGGAGGAGACGTAAACAGGTGGTCTAGGGGCCGTTTGGTGGCAAATACTCGTTGAAGATCCCTATGCTAATTTAACCTGGATAGGTTAAATTTAAGAATTCCACTGCAACATCGTCCGATTAGCCTCAGCGGCGTAAGGTGACGTTTAATGAATAAACAAACAAAACTATGTATGAACTATATAGTAAGAGAGACAATTGTGATAGTGATTTCCAAAAGGTACTAAAGGACATTTTTTACGAAATCGATTTTTTTACATATTTGTATTCTCATCATTTAGTTTTATCTAAATATTCTATTTGATGTTATCTAATGATTTCTTAAGTCCTTAAAAAACGCGATTTAGAAATGCGGTCATTTTCTAAAAGTACTAATTACGCATTTATTTTCGTTCCAAATCATTCTAAAAAAAATTCATTTCATTTACTTTAATATGATGTTATTATTATAGTAAAAAAATAATTCTAAATTTTAAGGAAAAAAGACCCAAATTAGCTAGTTTAATAATATAGTAATGAGAGATTTTCGCGCTTCCTGTAAAATTTCCGAGAATGGATATAGTACCTTTTGGAAATCAACGTCTCAATTGTGATAGTGATTTTTTTCTAAATAGATTTTTAACTGGAATACACGTTTTAAATTCCAAATGATAGAAAAATATCTATCTATATGTATGAGCTAAGTCAAGATGATAAGAGCAAAACCATACGAAGCTGAAATGCATTCAAACAATTATATTCTTAGTATGTTAAATAAACTTCATCACCATAATTGACTGAGTAGAATTACTACTTTATACAATTAATTTTGCACATTTTTACGATTTTCTCAAATAAACCCTCTTCCGATTTTGATGAAACTCGTTGTATTAATGTAAACTTAAATGAGCTACGAAAAATATTTCTATGGTAATCTTAATTTATGAAATTGTTTTTTTCAGGTAAGTGTTTACTGACTGCAAAACTGAAACTCATATACTGGATTTTCAGTAAGTACAAACAAATCAATAACCAATAAACAATCAAAGCAAATTTATGGACTAAATAGGTAATAAACACATTTCAAATTACAAAAGTATAAAAAATTCAAGTGCAACAGCGTTATCAACACATAGCATAATATATCAACATAAATTTAATTTTGAAAATATAAAAATATTAGATATATCTAAAAACAATAGAAACATAAAATTACTGAAAGCAATTTATATAACCAAAAATAACAATGCAGCAGATACCTAAAATCTTGGTACTCATTACTCTGACATAATAAATAATATAAAATTTTAATAAAAAAAAAAAAAAAATATTACAATAATAAAGTGAAAAACAAAATAAATAATAACATAAAAATAAAAATAAGACTCTAGTGAAATAGTTATGTCACTACTGAGGTTCATTAAAGAATGTCATCTGCTCCAGGAACTATACGGGGAAAAAATAATGAAAAAAATAATAACTATAATAATTTTTTTTTTAATTTATTTTACTAAGAGATAATAAAATCTGCCACCCTCTGGAGCAATGAGATAGAATAAATCATTCATCCCATATGTACATTGTAAATAAAATTAAAGAAAAAAAAAATAAAGATTAAACAAAAGCAAATATATATGTACACAAAATTAAATAAATACTATAAAGAAAATAATAATAACAATCTTTATCACATTCATACCTATTTACAATATTTACAAACTGCCCCTGGGATCACCGGATCAAACCTCGAGATCCACTAGTGGATGTCGAGGCACAATGCCAAAAGGTCCCAGCGCCTCTCATTCAACCGCGTCACTGGTCTTGAGAGCCAGTGGAGGCTGCGCAAGGGCGCTTTATAATAAATTAATAACTAAAAAAGGAAATAAAAAAAATAGAATAAATTAATTTTTAAACAATAAATAAATAAAAAATTGGGTGTTATCTTTTTAAACTTGTTACAAAAAAATCTGTTAATATAAATATATTCGGTGCTAATAACCAAGAGGTTGAGCACCTATTCCAACTCCATAACCCTAACCCTAATTTGACACCCACAAGCTCTGTTGGTGTTGTTTGGATCGAAAACTTGCAAATAATTTTTATATCAGAAATTTAATGGAGAATTTTTTCTTTTATATAAAAATTTGTCGCTAGCATCTACTATTTAGGAGCTGTTTTGGTTTTAATACAAAAAAAGTTACCAATGTATAAGTGTGCATAGAGTTTAAAAATGATTATTTAATTATTTCCGTATAGTTGGGAAAAAAATTAATAGATTATAGATAGATAGATAGAAATATCCATGATCTATTGTTTTAATGTTGCCTTCAATTTTTTTGATTTTTTTTTTCGAGTTCTCAAGAGTATTGAAATAAATTTGAATAATAAACCATAATTTTCTTTATTAAAAACAAAACAAACAAAAAACAATAAAACAATTAAGAGGATAATGTTTTTTTTAAAGTTCAAGGAGTTTTCCTTTACTACACAAGAGATGAAAGAGATAATTACTGTTTATTGTGATAGTAGTCAACTTAACCTGGGAAACGCCATATAATAGGTCGAGCTCGATAGGGTACTTAAGAACTGTCCTTATCATGGCATTATCGACATTATAATTGGCCGTATCTTGGAGAGACAATGCTGTACTAAAGAGCCATAGGGACAATTATTGGCACAATTAGCCTTAGCCTAGTACGGGCAATAATTAACATAATGACAAAAGCCTCCTCAATAATTGACAAAGTCTCCTTATTTTGCATTTAATGAATGCTTTCGCGTGTCCTTATTCAAATCTTTCGGACCCCCGACCGACAATTGGGCCTTAAACGTCGAGAAACCTCCGGTATACCATTGACGCTGGTTACTAACGCTAATGGCCATGTCATCATCTGGCATAACGGTGTTCGATTCACTGATAATTATTTTGAAAGATATAGCCGTGGCTCTTCAAAATGTCAATACTCAGGATAACGAATCATTTGAGGATTTCATTGTTCATTAACGTCACTTAATGCTACCGTGGCTAATCTGACATTGATACAGTAAGAGTCCTAAATAATCACTACCTAGGATTGATTAGGATAGGGGTCTTTAAGGAGCACCTGAAATCGCACAGGCCCGGGACCACCCATTTACGTACCCTCTCAAGGACTTTGAAAACTCCTATTAAAAATCCTATGACCATTTGCCATGATGAACCCGCAATCTTGGGTGTAGAAGGCTGCTATACCACATGCTAGCTACTATACCACAGATGAGTCCTAATTAAGGATTTAAATATAAGAAGATTAGGAATGCGGTCATTGAAACAGTTCTAATAAGTAACAAGTAATAATAATAATAATAATAAGTCTTTATTGATGTACATATAAACATTTGTAATACATTTTTATTTACCAACTTTATTTTTTCTTCTTTCTTTATGTACAAGTAAATTTTTTTATTTGTTGCGGGGTTTCGTCCCAAATGTTTGGCCATTTCCAGGGCTATGAGAAATGCAATATGGTAAACAGTCTTTAAAAATTTACAAAGACAATATTTTAGAGTAAAATCAGCTTAAAATAATACCCTTTTTCATAATAACTTTTTTTTATGGATTATCATGTGTTTTCTTAGCCCTAGTGAAAGGCTAAAATTTAGACCGAATATAATACATCAAATCAATTTTTCTATAATATTTTTCGTATTAATATGTTAGTAACCAACACAAAAACTATAGAAAATACTGATAAGTAATAAAATAAACAAAAACAAATAAATTAAATAAATTGGGGTCACTGTGGCGTAGTGACTAGCATAATAGCCTTCTATGACTAATGTCGCGGGTTCATACCTGACAGATTAGGATTTTTAAAATGGGATTATTAAACCTGGATAGAAAAAAACTTAGCATCGTCCGATTCGTTAACCAAGCATAAAATGGCGTTTAAGAATAAATAACTTAATAAATGAAACTATATCTCAGGCATGTACGTGTCTAAACTATGGAATTTTATTTCCGCACAACTTTTCGTTTTTAAGCTAGGCTTATCACATAGACATATCATAAATTTTTGCAAGACTTGGTCGTTTGGACTCAATGGACACTAAAATATGTATTCCCGTTGAAAACTGGAATTCAATACCTATTTCGTATATAAAGTAAAAAGTATCAATACGTCTTCTAGATTTCCATATGGTTTAAATTTATTTACCAAATCATTTTAGTCCAGGAATCAAAAAAAGAAAAAATTATAAACTTGTTTTTTGGTTTAAATCACTCATACCGAAATATTTCGCTGTCATAAAAAACATGGTTCGGTTTCCAAAAGTTACATATCTATTGATAATTACCACGTCATATACTATTATTAATGGTGGAATTTACATATATATGTTAACTATTCTCTTCTCCAACGATAAATCATAGGATTGCTAATAACAGCCTGCCTAGTGACAACA